>JANRMT010062814.1:53821166-54038777 GCA_026402145.1 Polypterus bichir lapradei
TATAATATAATATAATATAATATAATATAATATAATATAATATAATACATTGAGGTTCACAAGGGCCAAAGCCTTTCCCAGAAGCACTGGAAATAATAAACCTTCATAAACCTTTACAATGGATGTTTAACTTCAGCTATAGATTAGGTATTGCAAAAAGGTCTACATATAATGAATAATTGATCACTATAAAGGTAAAACAACATCACTTAGTAATGGAAGTTACTTTAAAAAGTTGTTAATATCTGAATTACCTGAACTATAACCTGAAAACACTTGTAATCAGAATGTACATTAACTAATAAAATGTTAAGCACAATACAAGTTTATTATTAACTAATTAATCAAAGTTATTCTAAAGTGTTACTCAAAGCAGAAACCAAACTGCCCATTCATCTTAGGAAAAGCTCAATTTTGCACCCACCTCACTCAGACATGGGCAGAACATGGAACTTCTACACAAACAATCCCCAAGCTGTAATTCAAACAAGTGGACTTTGGACCTGTATCAGTGCTTGCTGCTATGCCATCTAAGAAAAGCTGCTGTAATTATGTTAACATAATAGCATACATGGGTAATGGGGGACATATTGTCCTGTCACTCTAGATAAAGGAATGAGACACAATATAGTATAATATCAACAAAATTACAAATGTATGACATAAATCACAAAATTACACATCCAGCTTTAAAAAATGCACAGCATGCAGAATTGTGCATAAAAATACCATCTATGCATATAGACTGCCTGGTCTGCAACAATCAAATTACCTGCTACCTGTCATTTTCTCAGAGACACTCCTCTAGGGTAGAAAAACCAGTTGATTACTAAAAGAGTGCAAGTCATACTTTACGCTAAAAAGCTTTGGGCTTTTTAGAAAGTAATAAAATACCAGTTATTTGAGTCATCACATATTAAGTCATGCAAAAACGCTAAAACAAATAAACACAGGAAACTCCATTTCAAAAAAACAGCCACAAGCATTTCAAAATGTTTTTTTGCTGCATACTGCAATATGTATCTTGTCTTGTGTAATTTTTCACAAGACAGATAATTTATGTAGCTTACAGAATAATTTAATTAAGGTTACCTACTGATGATCTGCAGCATATTGTTAATGTACAGCCATCAGTATAGAATTTGACATACTATATAAAGACAGATTTACACGTCTTGGTATATGTAGATTTTTTTATTCCCAAGGGCAACCTTGCATTAGCAAGTGGATCTGTCCTTGAAAGCCTGGTACACTCATAAATCTCATGTAGGTCTATTAGTATTATATTGAATCCATTTGCCTGTCATGTCATTTTTCAGACTTGTGTTCTCTTGTTTTGCCTCTTTTTTGTATAAGTTATTATCATGTCTATTAAAAGTGTTACAATTAAAATGGTAGCTCTGTAATAAACTTAAGTTTCTGCTGTGCACCTGACAAGAGCCTGATCTGTATAAAGATTGGGCATTGTTTAAAAAAAAATGTATGTGAATTTGTAAGTAAAGGTGATAAACAATATTTAAGTCATAATTATGAAATAACTGTAGGCCATCAGATCTGAATGTATGACCAGCCGTGGGATAATAAATCATATTTAAGAAGATGCAACGTGTGCTTGCATGGTTCTGCGTAATTAACATAATATACGCTCCAGTGAGGTCTTGCAGTCAGGATATGCCTTCAAAGTGTTCTGTTAGTACAATGCTGACTAACTATTAATCATTTACTTTCTTACAATATGTAGTACCTCACCAAGAATCCGGGAATATTCACATATGAAGGTAAATGTTTTGATCATCTCGCCACAATAGCCACATTCTATTTTTAGAAGGGAAAGAATATCTACTTTTTTAATATGTACATAGTCCACCTTTCCTTTCTTAACTCAGATGACATGCTATTAACCTACATTGTTTCTCCATGTAACAAATGTATATGCTGTTAATGGAAGATTATGGTG
The DNA here is from genome assembly GCA_026402145.1 of Polypterus bichir lapradei. Taxonomy (NCBI): domain Eukaryota; kingdom Metazoa; phylum Chordata; class Cladistia; order Polypteriformes; family Polypteridae; genus Polypterus; species Polypterus bichir. The sequence continues at coordinate 53,823,124 of JANRMT010062814.1, forward strand.
GTAAACTTTAATTCAAGGCCTATTGTTTGTGTTTTTGATCACAAATTGGGTCTGTGGCTAAAGATCTGGAAGTTAGCCGATTCAAATCCTGTTACTGTGAGAAAAGATCCTGGTGGCATGGATCATGGACTATCTTACAGACAGACCTCAGTATGTGCGTCTCGGGAACTGCAGGTCTGACATTGTGGTCAGAAACACAGGAGCACCGCAAGAGACTGTAGTTTCTCCGGTCCTGTTCAGCCTATATACATCGGACTTCCAATACAACTCGGAGTCCTGCCACATGCAAAAGTTCGCTGATGACACTGCTATCGTGGGATGCATCAGGAGTGGGCAGGAGGAGGATTAAAGGAAACTAATCAAGGATTTTGTTAAATGGTGCTACTCAAACCACCTACAACTGAACACCAGCAAAACCATGGAGCTGGTGGTGGATTTTAGGAGGATCAGGCCCCTCATGGATCCCGTGATCATCAGAGGAGACTGTGTACAGAGAGTGCAGACCTATAAATACTTGGGAGTGCAGCTGGATTGGACTGGACTGCCAATACTGATGCACTGTGTAAGAAAGGTCAGAGCCGACTATACTTCCTTAGAAGGTTGGCGTCCTTCAACATCTGCAATAAGATGCTGCAGATGTTCTACCAGACAGTTGTGGTGAGTGCCCTCTTCTACGTGGTGGTGTGCTGGGGAGGCAGCATAAAGATGAAGGACGCCTCACACCTGGACAAACTTGTTAGGAAGGCAGGCTCTATTGTAGGAATGAAGCTGGACAGTTTAACATCTGTGGCAGAGCGACGGGTGCTAAGTAAGCTCCTGTCAATCATGGAGAATCCACTGCATCCACTGAACAGTGTCATCTCCAGGCAGAGGAGTAGCTTCAGTGACAGACTGCTGTCACTGTCCTGCTCCACTGACAGACTGAGGAGATCGTTCCTCCCCCACAATATTCGACTCTTCAATTCCACCCGGGGGGGTAAACGCTAACATTATTCAAAGTTATTGTCTGTTCTTACATGCATTTTTATTACTCTTTAATTTAATATTGTTTTTTGTATCAGTATACTGCTGCTGGATTATGTGAATTTACCCTTGGGATTAATAAAGTATCTATCTATCTATCTATCTAATACATATTAAAATTTTAATGGAAATGAATATACCACGAGACAACAGGTACAGTTGTGAGTGTGGTGTATTTACGCACAGTATATCAGGGCTGCTGTGATTCTTATGTAATTACTTGCACTCCAAATTGTGGCATGCTAAAGTGCATGATGAATTAAAGGTGGGAATAAACCAAAAAAAAATGTGAATACTTTTTAAACTATATTTATATCATCTTTACAAAAAAGCTATTTGATCTACAAAAGTGAAATCAGTTTTTTCCTTTTAATACTGTATTATCATATTTTACATAAACACATTAATAAATGCCTTATTCTCTCAAAAAATATTTCAGTAAAATTTATCCTAGAATCTAAAGACTGCTATTTTAAAGTCAATATTTTAGATAAAGGACTTCCAGACCTTGAGGTGGGGGCTGTTTAATTCAATCAGTGACTATCGCTTAAGTCAAGGTCCCATTAATTACTAATTCCTTCATCTTTACTTTAAAAGATATTAAACATCATAAGCTAATCTATTTTCATTCTCGCTTCATTATTCTAGATATTTACTCCCTTAATGTTTCTTTTTTCTTTTTGTTTTGATCATTAGATTCAGCAATATACAGTTTATAACACAACAGTTTATTCTGTATAATCCTGTATACAGAATGAGTTGAGGCAATAATTACCTAAATTTAAATTTAGGAAAAATTATTCCACATATATTAAGATTTCTGATTGCTGTTATCTATCTGCCTATCTATTATTGTATGTACAAATACAATAGCATTACTATAAACAATCTGATGATTTTACTTTTATACATAAAAGAGAATAATTATATCTTGAATTAACTGCTACAGGACAGTCAAGTAGAACATAAGGCCATCTGGAGTTTGAAGGACATATCTATTTCTAGACCATCATTTGTTAAAGATTAGCCATCTCAGGTGCTAGTATAAGTATTTGAAGAGCCAGCATTAGTATATAACACAAATACAGTTTTTTTTTCTTTTACCTGTTAAATATGTGGGGGATTCCCCTCAAAAAGAGACCTTATAGTGGAACCATTATGTGAAGAAAATGAAAGGGATGATAAAAGATTCTATAGTCAAACTCATCAAATAAGTAGAGAACTAGTTGAGTCATACAAGTATTTGGTAATCAATGTTGATGATCAGCAAAGACTTTCAGTGCCTGGAGTACAGTTACAGAGTTAATGCTGCATTATTTAAAAAAACAAAAAAGTCCATTGTTGCATTTTATAAATGTTGTATGCATCCAGTTTTGCAGTGTGTTATTTTCTTCCATTTCATCTTTGTTATTAGAAACATACATGCTCAAGAAAAAATTTAATGCATTACTAAACAGATAGCAGAGTAGCGGTGGTCAATCGGTCATCTGCGCTTCAGTTATACTCAAACCTATTCCTCAAAGGCTTAATCAAATCCCCTTTTAACAATTAGGCAACAGATAAAATCCTGAAATCCAGGATAATTTATACATTTTGTATTTGTACCTTTAATGATAAGAGTGGCTGAAGAATAACTCTAACAGATATTTATTTAAATAAATGTTTGGTTTTAATGTTTGGAAAACTTACGGGATTAGATCACTTAGAGATTTGTGCATAGATAACATCTTTGCATCCTACGAACAATTACACTCCAAATTTAACTTTCCATCAACACAATTTTTCTACTATTTTTAAATTAGAAACCTTGCTAAACAAAATCTGCCCAATTTTCCTCACATCCCACTTACTTCTACTACAGACAAAATATTGATCAGTCTTGAGGACTCATACAGCATTTCTATAATATATAATACCATTTTAAAGTCCCTTCCTTTTAAAAATCCCAGAGTACAGTGGGAAAAGGATCACTTATTCAACATTTCAAAAAAGGAGTGAAAGGGAACCATGCACACAATTCACTCTAGCTCCATATGCGCAAAGCATTCAATTATTCAACTTAAAATTTTTTATTGAGCACATCTATCTCATATAAAATTGTCCAAAAAGTTTCCAGGGCAAGATCCATCCTGCAAATGTTGCAATCGAGCTCTAGCCTCACTAGCCAAATGTTCTGGGCGTGTACCAAATTAACATCATTTATAAATGCCTATCAGACAGCCTTGGTGTCACAATCACTCCTAATCCATTAATAGCTGTGTTTGGAGGACTTCCAGATGGGCTTAAAGTGGAGAAGGACAAACAAACTTTAATTGCCTTTACTTCTCTACTAGCACGTAGACTTATCTTGCTCAACTGGAAGAATCCTAACTCACCTCTTTTAAGTCAGTGGGAACCTATGATATATACTATTTGAAGTTGGAAAAAATCAAATTCTCACTTAGAGGATCTTTTCAAAACTTATTTTAAACCTGGCAGGATCTAATTAAAAACATTTTGGAATAAACTTTTATATTGGGGCAAAAAGGATTCTCTCCCCCTTTTTTTCTACTCTTAAAGTTTTACTCTGGCTGTTAGCCTTCCTCTCTTTCTCATTGGTGGGGGTTGAATTGAATTTAATTTTTTCAAGTTTGACTTGTTTGTAATGAATGTTACTTGCTTTTAATAAATTCAATAAAATGAAAAAAAATGTTTCTTTAATCTCAGTTTTTAAAGTCTCCTTCTTTTGTATATTTTTGACTTATATTCTTTTCTCTAAACAATTAATGCAGAGCTCAGCATTAAAGTGATCTGTGTTCCCTACACTTGAAATAGTGAGAAGCTGAGCAAAATTACACCTTTTATTGGCTAACTAGAAAAATTACAATATGCAACCTTTCAATGCAACTCAGGCCCTTTCTTCAGGCAAGACTTCTTACTATATCCATAATGGCTAACACGGTACAACACCATAGACCTATCCATCCATCCATCCATTACCCAACCCACTATATCCTAACTACAGGGTCACAGGGGTCTGCTGGAGCCAATCCCAGCCAACACAGGGAGCAAGGCAGGAAACAAACCCTGGGCAGGGCGCCACCCCACCTCAGGGCACTATAGACCTAGATTTGAAATAAACATTTTTACCTCAACTGAATCCTGCTCAAATTAGTAAGTTTCAAAAATTATTTGATCAGGAAAAATATTTTAATTTTACACAATATTAATATTAACTCCAGAGTAATCACTACAAACAGACCTTGTCACATCCCCATGAAAAAGCAAGAGAAGGTGCAAAAGATGCTGTCCTGCCTCCAACACCCCGATGGTACTGGCACTTATACAATGACTTAAGGAAACCCAACCAGGTCTCTCAACTCTATACCAAGTGTAATTGAAATTATTGAGCAACGGGGTAAAGCCCATTTCCTAACCAACGTGGTTATGACAGAGTGATATTGGCAGATACTTTTGAGAGATGCTGAAAAGGAAAAAAAAAAGCATCTAGTATTCCAAGTGGACATTGGCAGTTATGGGTGAGTCCCTTTGTGCTACTCAGTGCCACTGCTACATTCCAGCATTTGGTAGATTTACTTATATTCCACCTATTTGTTGCCACCTGAGAACAGCACCTACACCATCTAATGGCAGTTCTGGTCAATATATTATTTCCAATAAATATCATTTATCAGAGATAAAATATCCAAGATGTCCAAGGTAAAGTCAGATATGTCCTGGCCGCAACCCAAATGTTAAAGACAAGTATAAGCTTTTCTTGGTTTGACAGGGAACTAATAAATATTAGCAGCCTCAATTGTGTGTTTATTTTGGGAGCTGCCATTTTGGATCCTGGTTGTTATGTGCATCATTACCACAATGGTATATATAGCGGTCATTTTGCTTACTCCTTTGTCCTAGTTTAATTATTCTAAACGACTTAACAGCATTCACATCTTTTTTCTTTGAGTCACAATGTTTACAATGAAGAATGCTCTCTACATTGTCAACATTTATACCTGTGGGAATACCATGCAGTATATCTCTATATATTGTAAAATAAGCAAAGGACACAAGCATAAAGGTTTGGGGATTTATACCCCTTGTACTGCAACAAAAATAGGTCTTTCTTTGACATAAACAATCTCAAATCATAAGACAAAGATGGCGGATTTGGGGGGACAATATAACGGGATGGACCGGAAATCAGACGTGATGGTTGCTGGGAAGGCGTGATGGATTGTGGGAGGTTGACGTCATCTTTGGGGGACCAGAAGGAAGAAAGGAACCCGGAAGTGGAGACCGTTGCGTGCTCCGGATTTTATGGCGACGTCGCTTCATCTTTTCTATGGGAGAAAGGAGAGAGAATTTAGTACGCTGTCTTTGTCCCCCGGTCGGGTTTATTGCGGAGCGTCGAGTCGTTCAGCTGTTCCCGATGCGCTCGTGCGTGACATCACCCCCCCCTCAGCCCAGACCCACTGAGAGGTCGTGTACCCTGGAGAGAGCATCGGCATTGGCCTGCAGGCCACCTCGGCGATAAGTGACAGTGAATTTGTAGGGCTGCAGGTCCAAAAACCACCTCGTGACCCGGGAATTCGACTCCCAATGCAGCGCCATCCACTGGAGAGCGGCATGGTCCGTTATCAGGGTGAACTCCCGACCCAGGAGGTAATACCTCAGATACGGCCACTTTATGGCCAAGGCTTCCCGCTCAACCGCTGCGTATCTGGTCTCCCGGTCCAGCAGTTTCTGGCTCAGGTACATGACGGGGTGTTCGACACCATCGATGCTTTGGCTCAACACGGCGCCAAGACCTGTGTCTGAAGCATCGGTCTGGAGGAGGAAAGGACGGGAAAAGTCAGGTGTCCTCAAAACAGGTGCCGAGCTAAGAGCCTTTTTCAAGTCACTGAATGCTCATTCCGCATCAGGATTCCACACCACTTGGAAAGGGGTCCGCTTCTTTGTTAATTCTGTCAAGGGTGCTGCCCTCTCGGAAAAGCGAGGCACAAACCAACGATAATACCCAGCGAGTCCCAGGAAGGCTTGCACTTGTTTCTTGACCATCGGACGGGGCCATTCTAAAATGGCTTTAACTTTATTACACTGGGGCTTCACGAGTCCTCCCCCCACCAGGTAGCCCAAATACTTGGCCTCACTTAAACCAAAATAACACTTACAAGGGTTTATGCGAAGGCCGGCTTTCACTAGTGTCTGGAGAACTGCGTATACCTGTAATACATGTTCCTCCCAGGTGCCAGAAAAGATGACCACGTCATCCAGGTAGGCGGCACAATAGGACTGGTGGGGCCGTAGCACTCTGTCTACCAGACGTTGAAAGGTCGCTGGTGCCCCGTGCAGCCCAAATGGGAGGACCTTGTATTGCCAGTGTCCACTAGGGGTACTAAAGGCTGTCTTCTCTTTTGCGGATGCCGTTAAGGGAATTTGCCAGTACCCTTTTGTCATATCCAGGGTAGTCAGAAAACGGGCCGTCCCCAGCCTTTCAAGAAGCTCGTCTATCCGGGGCATGGGATAGGCATCAAACTTGGAGACCTGATTGAGACGTCTGAAGTCGTTACAGAATCTCCAGGAGCCGTCCGGCTTAGAAATGAGGAAGATCGGGCTGGACCAGGGGCTATGGCTTTCCTCGATAATGTCCAAATCCAACATCCATTGTACCTCTAGCTCCACCTCTGTGCGTTTCGCTTCCGGGAAGTGATAAGGTCATTCCCTGACTATCACCCCCGGGTCTGTCACGCCGTCAGCCGCTCTGGGTTTTTTGTTTCTCGTTAGTCCTGCTTTTTCCTTGGCTTACCTGCTCCTGTGATGATCTTCCTGACTCGATGATTCGTTATGATCGCCTCACCCTTCTGGCTCTTCGAACGAATGTGGGGGTTTCTCAACATCTGACCCCTGAGTTCAGTCAAATCTTTGGCCGACTGTTTGAGGAAGTCCCAGCCTTCCTCATCATTGCCTACGGCTTGGCCGGTCGCCGATGAAAATGCCGCCGCCGGGGGAAGCGCGGAGGCACCAGGGCTCGGCTCCGAGCTTCCAGATCCTCTCTAGGAACAACTCTCCTGGCTCCCAACATGAGGTAATGCTGCCGAATTGCCACTTGCCCTCGGACGCTCCGGTGTACCTCCCTGCCTCGCTCCGTCACCGCTGCTGGGGGGGTGAACTTTAACAACCTACGCCGTATCATGACAATGTCAGCCACCACGGCTGGTGCGTCTCTGTTAACGTCATCCCAGCCGGTTCGTTTCGCGCTGATAAATGCCAGATCGGTCGTGAACAAAACTTTCATCCTGAAAGACTTTTTTCTTTCCAATGGCCTGGATTTTTTATGTACTGCTGAAACCTGGATTTTACCGGGCGAGACGCTCCCACTCACTGAAGTTTTGCCCCCGGGATTTTCCTATATCAACATGTCGAGAGCGCAGCGCCGTGGCGGGGGCTTATTGACCTTATTTAAATCTGATTTTATCTGCAACCGCCCTTCCCTTCCCCTTTCATTTTCCCCTTCAACTTTTGAGCTCAATATGTTTGAACTAGTCTGCTCTCCACCGCTGCTGTGCACACTCATCTATCGCCCCCCAAAATATAATAAGGACTTTTTAGATGAATTTGCAGCTTTCCTGGCTGATATTACCTGCAGATATGATCGCTTCCTTTGTTTGGGTGATTTTAATATCCATGTTTGCTGTCCCGTTAAACCTCTAGCAAAAGACTTTCTGGACATTATTGACTCCTTTGGTCTCTCTCAACTAGTGAACGGACCAACACATGGACAGGTTCACACACTGGACCTGGTTCTTTCTTGCGGTCTCAGAATCAGTGACTTGGACATTCTGCCTCCCAGCTTTTCTGATCACTCGCCTGTTCTGTTTAATTTGGATTTGGTCTCTGTTGAGCATGGTAAATCCACCACTACCCGTCCCTCCCGTGTCATTCCCCCCTCTGCTGCTGAAGATTTTGCAGTTGCTTTTTCACCAATCTCCACATCATGTGAATCCACGGATGTTGATGTTTTATTGCAAACCTTCTACACTTCCTGCTGTTCTGTGATGGATGTTGTAGCCCCACTCAAACGGAGACAATCCAAAGTCAAGCATGACCCATGGCTAAACGAACAAACTCACTCCATCAGGCAAAACTGTAGGCGGCTAGAACGTAAATGGAGGAAAGATGGCCTCACTGTTACCTTCGACTGCATGAGAGACGCGTGGTCCCAATACCAGAGAGCAGTCAGAGGTGCAAGGAACATCATCTCAAAAAACTCTGGCAATCAACGTGTCTTATACAAAACACTAACAGCTGCAACTGTTTTCTCTTCTGCCTCCACTGCTCTTTGTAATCAGATCCTCACATTTTTTCTGGATAAGGTCACGAACATTAGATCCCAGATCTCCATTTCTTCTTCTGGCTCTGTTGATTTAGCCGCTCCTGCACATGGCTCCCTCACCAGCTTTGAACCCATTTCCCTCCCCCATCTGGAAAAAATCGTCGCCTCAATGAAGCTCTCGGGCTCTCCGGACGATGTGGTGCCGTCCAGACTGCTGAAAGATGTGTTTCCTGCGATTCGATACGATGTTCTAAAGATCATAACTAGTAGTCTATCCTCGGCTATAGTTCCTCGTGCTTTCAAACACACAGTTGTACATCCAATCTTGAAAAAACCTGATCTTGACCCTGCCGTTCTCTCTAATCTTCGTCCAATCTCCAAACTACCTTTCTTGTAAAAAATACTCGAAAAAGTAGTTTATGAGCAATTAACTCATCACCTACAGGACCATCAGGTAATAGACCTTTTTCAGTCAGGCTTTAGGCCCCAACACAGCACAGAAACCACGCATTTACGTGTCCTAAATGATGTCCTTTTGGCATTGGACTCAGGACTCCACATGATTATGGTTCTTCTCGACTTACAGTATCTGCTGCCTTCGACACAATCGACCACGACATCATGATCTCCCGACTCGAATCCTGGGCTGGTGTATCTGGCTTAGCCCTCGAATGGTTCAGGTCATACTTCTGCAACAGGACTCTTAGAGTCATACTAGACGATTTTTCATCTGAATCAGTCCCACTCCCATGTGGGGTCCCCCAGGGTTCCATTTTAGGGCCACTACTTTTTTCAATCTATATCCTGCCTTTAGGTACAATTTTTAGAAAACATGCAATTTCATATCACTTATATGCTGACGACTGCCAAATTTATTTTTCCCTCAAGCCAACTGACTCCACCAAACCTCTCCTAGACTGTCTATCTGACATTAAGGACTGGTTGGCTGTAAACTTTCTTCACCTGAACGATTCAAAAACCGAGGTCATTGTTTTTAGTCCCGACTGCAAACAGACCCCACCCCTTGGCCTCGACTCTCTTCCCATTCCAGTAACTTCGTCTGTCTCCAATCTTGGAGTCAAATTGGATATGGTCCTGAAAATGGATTCTCAAGTCAATAGCACAGTAAAATCCTGCTTTTTCCATTTTAGGCAAATCGCCAAACTTAAGCCTATTCTGTCTAACCACCTCCTGGAATCAGTAATCCATGCATTCATTACGTCCCGGGTCGACTACTCAAATTCCTGCCTACTGTATATGGTATCAGTAAAGCCACTCTTTCTAGACTCCAACTGGCTCAAAATGCGGCTGCAAGGCTTCTAACTGGAAGCAGCAGAAGCCAACACATTAAACCAATTTTAAAAACCCTACACTGGCTGCCGGTTAGATTCAGAATTGATTTTAAGATACTCCTCTTAACCTATAAGGCACTAAACGGTCTAGCCAACGCCTATTTCAGTGTCTTGCGCCATCGTCACAATCCTCTTCGTGTTCTTAGGTGAAAAGGCTTTTTCCGTCTGTGCACCCAGGCTCTGGAACTCCCTACCTTTAGTGGTTAGGCAAGCCGCCTCAGTCGCCTCATTTAAAACACGCCTAAAAACGCACTTCTTCACATTGGCTTTTAATTCTTAACCTGTCTCATTTCCACTTGTTTCTTCCTATTTCTCTATTTTATTGGGTCCTCTGACCTGTTTTTAGTATCTCTGTTTTAATTTCTCTCTTAATGTTTGTTTTTAATATTTTGTTTTTAGTTTTGCTTCTTTTTAACTGTACAGCGCCTCGGTCAGTTGTAATGTTGTGTTTTTAAGCGCTCAACAAATAAAAATGGTATGGTATGGTATGTCGTGCTTAATCAGCGTAATCCACCCTGGTGTCTCGCTGACCACTTCCGGGACCGACCGGATTGCTCCCAAGAGCTCCTGTCGTTGTTGGGGACTCAAATTGGGGCCGAGGTTAAGGTCATCTTTTTCCGAGAAAAGGGAGAGGGCTGCTCCTGGGAGTGGCGGTTCCTCCCGGTCCCTCTAGGGTTTCAGCAGGTTCACATGATAAACCCTCTCGCTCGGATGATGATTCGGCTGGAGCACCAAATAGTCCACGAGCCCTTTTCTCTCTTTCACCTTGTACGGGCCTTGCCAATGCGCCAATAGTTTGGAGTGGGAAGTGGGCACGAGCACCATTACACGGTCCCCTGGCTGGAATTCCCGTAGGGACGTGTTCCTGTCATAGTTGTGGGCCTGCACTGCTTGAGCCTTGGACATGTGTTCCTTTAGGATGGGTCTAATTTTTTCTAGCCTATCGCGTAACTACGCGATATGTTCTAGAATACTAACGGAGGGAAGGGCCTCTCCTTCCCATCCCTCTTTTAATACATCCAAAATACCTTGGGGCTGACGTCCATATAACAGTTCAAAGGGGGAAAACCTGAAACCTGAGGCACCTCCCAATACGCGAAAAGCACCAAGGGTAAAAGTTGGTCCCAGTCCTGAACATCCGTGCTGACTACCTTGCGGAGCATCTGTTTCAAGGTTTGATTGAAATGTTCCACCAACCCATCTGTCTGGGGGTGATATACAGACGTCATGAGATGCTTAATATGGAGCAACTTGGCGACCCCTCCCTGAATGTATCCGAAGTAAAGGGGGTACCCTGATCCGTGAGGACTTCTTTGGGTATACCCACCCGGGCAAAAAGGGCTACTAGTTCCCGCGCGATGATTTTCAAATTGGCAGCTCGCAAGGGAACCGCTTCCGGGTATCGGGTGGCATAATCGACCATAACTAAAATGTATTTATGGCCTCGTTTCGAAGGTTCCAGGGGTCCTACCAGATCGATCCCGATCCGTTCAAATGGCACATCGATGAGGGGTATAGGGATGAGAGGGGCTCGGTCCCTTCTCGGAATCTGGCGCAGCTGGCAGACCGGGCAGGACTGATAGAAGCGCCTGACCTCCTCGTTGATCCCAGGCCAATAAAACCAGAGTTTAATTCTTTCCAGTGTTTTTTCGGCCCCAAGGTGGGCGCCTAGGAGGTGGGCGTGTGCTAGTTGACACACTTGCCGCCGGTAGGTCCGTGGGACTAGCAACAACTCCCCTTCGTGTTCCGCCACCCGATACAACAATTCGTTATCTAGGACAAAGTGGGATCCTGGTGGCGTGGAATCAGCTAACGGCATGTCATTTGCGGACACGATTGCATTCCGGGCAAACTTAAGGGAATCATCTTTCCATTGTTCTCTCTTAAATGACACGGGCATGTATCGAAACTGATACTTCACGCCGGCGAGGGGATCGAGAACCACGTCCTCAGTTGTCGGAGTCTCCTCCTCTACTACAATTGGGGGGAGGTCCGCCTGCGAGGAGGTCTCCCCTGCGTCATCAATAGTCGCCGAAGTGCACGACGTGGGAGCAGCTGGGAGGGGACCCTGTCCCTCCATGATCAGACCCAACCTGGTTTCTGGAGTGGCGCTTGTCTCACCGCGTATGCTTTCCAAACGGTCGTGTCCTAATATAACCGGAAAAGGGGGATCGGGCAACACCGCGACAAACATTCGTTTCTGTTTCCCTTTCCAGGTTATGCAGCAGTATGCGGACCTATACGACTTGGTCCTCCCATGTATGCAGGTGAATTTTGTATTCAGAGCAGCCCACTGTCGCGGCAAGACATAACGGCGAGCTACAATGGTAATGTTACTCCCGGAATCAAATAACGCGACCACCGAGTGCCCATTAAGTAACACCACTCCCGTATTTTTTACTGCCAGGGGATTCGACAGTGCACAGTACCTCTCACCCCGAATCCAGCTGTAGTCCATCGGCTCGTGGTTCAGCGGGCTGGAGCTGACGATATGCTCCGGCTCACTGCACTTGAAACAGCGCGGCAAGGAGGGGGGTTGATCACGGGGTTTAGCCTCCAGACCGCGGCGGGTGGCCTCAGGAATGGCCACACGTCTCTGTCGAGCCCCGCGAGCTGACCTCTCCGCCTCCCTGAGTAGGTTCACCGCCAGCTGTCGTTCAAGTACCTCCATAAGGTCGTCCATGGTCTTGAAAGGATATCTCTGGACCTGCTGGGCGAGATACTCCGGAATCGCGTATAGGAATGTCTCACACACCACCAACTCCACCACTTGCCGAGCCTGGTTGACATCTGGCCGTAGCCAGTGCTCGATTTTACCCCAGAACTCGAAGGCCTGGGCCCTAGGGGGACCATTGGGGTCAAAACGCCAATGCCGCCACTCCCTCGCCTGCTGGTCGGAGGTCACGGTGTAGCGTTTAAAGATCTCGGCCTTTAGGAGAGTGTACTGGGCGGCTTCCTCCTCAGGGAGGTCATGATAAGCCCGCTGCGCCAGGCCCTTTAGGTACGGGGCCAATATAGTGGCCCACTCCGTGCACGGCCACTGATTACGGGTGGCCGTCCGCTCAAATATGGCGAGGTACGACTCAGTGTCGTCCGCCTCGGTTAGAGCCAAAATCGGAGAAGGCGGCGGCCGCGAGGACTCCGGCTTTACCAGTTCTGCCGCGGTCAGTCGTGTCTTTGTGTCTGCTAGTTCCGCCCTCGTGGCAGCGTGTTCTACGTTGAGCGCCTGCAGCTCCGTGGCCAGGGTATTCAGCACCGAGTTCAGGTCCTGTCCTTCAGTCATTCTGTTTTCTTCGGACTTCGTATCCTGCTGATTACGCCACTGTAAAATAAGCAAAGGACACAAGCATAAAGGTTTGGGGATTTTTACCCCTTGTACTGCAACAAAAATAGGTCTTTCTTTGACATAAACAATCTCAAATCATAAGACAAAGATGGCGGGTTTGGGGGGACAATATAACGGGATGGACCGGAAATCAGACGTGATGGTTGCTGGGAAGGCGTGATGGATTGTGGGAGGTTGACGTCGTCTTTGGGCGACCAGAAGAAAGAAAGGAACCCGGAAGTGGAGACCGTTGCGTGCTCCGGGTTTTATGGCGACGTCGCTTCGTCTTTTCTATGGGAGAAAGGAGAGAGAGGTTAGTACGCTGTCTTTGTCCCCTGGTCGGGTTTATTGTGGTGCGCGTCGAGTCGTTCAGCTGTTCCCGATGCGCTCGTGCGTGACAATATATATAAACTCCAACGTCTGTCTGTCTGTCTGCTTTTCATGAGAGAACTACTTAAAAGATTTAGATTGGGTTTTTTTTCTATAATTTGCTTGAACATTCCGGTTGATTTTGCGACTTGTTTCATTATGCTATGTATCATAGTTCGCTTGACATACCAATTTATTTGTGTGAATCCAAGAGAAACACATCGGGCCTCAGGGGTTTAGGGTGGAGCCTCAGGGCATACCTTACTTCCACTTAGCTAGCGAACAAGAGAACTACTTAACGGATTTAGATCAGGTTTTTTTCTATAATTTGCTTGAACATTCTGATTGATTTTGCAACTTCTCTCATCGCACTAAGAATCATAGTTCGCTTGCAGGAGACATATATTTGCGCTAATCTGAGACAGAGGCTGTGGGCCAAGGGGAGGGGGAAGCGTGACGTCAGGAGTGAGGAGCCGGGCAGCGCCTTCCTCACTGTCCTGTTTCACTACTACACGGGCGGAGCCGTGCGGAACAGCTAGTATAGAATAAAGAAACAGTTTTGTCAGATTTTTGCACATTCAGTAATATTGCGTCCACACTTCTCTTTTCTACCATTCACTGAAGAAAAAGGAGAAACACTACATAACACTACTTGTATAGATCACAGTTCTGATAATCCACGATAACCCTGAATGCTTCTGAGGTCAAAGCATTATTTCAAAAGTTTGTGAAAGATGACTAGTGAATACAGTTGGCCCTCCATACCTGCAGGGAGGATACCAAAAGCCACAGATGCTTAAGTGCCTTATTTAAAATAAAATAATAAGAAATAAATGTAAATGCCTATTGTGCATGTATGGCTAATTTCAGCAATTACTGGTAAACACCACTGCCTTCTCTGAAAGGAACAACAAATGACAAGACATCTTAAATATCATGAAAATGACAATTCACCAGATTCCTCTAAATCAGTGGTTCCAGAATTCGGTCCTGGGGACCCCCTAAGGCTGCCGTTTTTTGTTCCAACCAACTGCTGCTTTTAATTGGACTCCTAGCCTAATTAAGTGAGCTGTTTCCGTGTTTTGGGGACAAAGAAGAAATTACAAAATTAAGTGTGTTTATACATTTAAATAAAAATTAAACAGTTATATTTGGGTAATTATTTTTTTTTTTACTTTTTATTTCTGTTCATCCTGCCTTTCCATTATTGACTAATAAGCGGGTTTGACGCTGAATCAGTTGCAGCCTTTAATCATTTAGTGTTGTTCACCTGGCTTTCTACAGTATTTTCTTGTTTTTAATTGTCACTATTAGGATAAATTGAAAGGACATGACCACACAAAATAAGGGAAATAAAAATAGGAAAACTACAAAAAAGTGTTAAAGACTTAAAGCTATAGCAAAAAATAGAAATATTTCTAAATGTCTTACAACGCAAAAGTCATACTGTTGTGCTTTTCTGAATGCAGAATAAGAGAAGAGAATAAAAAGACCAACTAACTAAATGCAATCAAATATTGTCAATGATTATTACTTATTGCAAATCTGGTTGGAACAAAAACCTGCAGCCACATGGGCCCCCAAGGCCGAGTTTCCAGTGCTCTAAATTAAGACAAACAAAAGTAATTAAACCTTTTAATGTTTTATGATTTTTCACATATTCTAACAGTCTTCTCGGTTAAATAGCTTCTTCTTTCATGCTGCAATGTATTTGTATTTACTATTCTCAGTGAAGTAGTGAGTGTGGAGAGCTAGCAATTGACTCTACATCAGTGGAAAACTGTGAAGCGTATCAAGAGTGATGAGGGCCTTGGTTGCCACGTAAATGTATGGTCACTTCAAAACATTCATACATTCATTTTGAAACCCACTTAATCCAATTCATGGCAGTGTTGGACCCTTGACCCTCCTAGACCCTCTGTGCAATGTTGGAGAAAAACAAAAATACCCAGAGAAAAGAAAATCCATCTGAACATGGGGAGAAAGTGTAAGGAATTATTCTTCTGGAGCTATGAAGTTAACCTAGCATTACCTACTGTGCCACTGCGCACAATCAAACATCCACAAAAATCTGTGGTAGCATAGCTTAGCGCTGCTGATCAATGCAGTTTTGTTTAGCTGACCTACTTTCTCTCTGATTGCTTGGTATAACCATTTAACTGTTTAATATCTACCAATCCATTTTCCCTTCTTTTTGCAGCAGGACAAAGAGCATATCCCAGTAACAAAAAGCAAAAGGTAGGAATCAGTCCTGAGTGGGATGCCCGTCTATGATAATCATACACATTGACTTTGATTTATTCTTTCATTTTCTGAGCCAGTTGACTCCAATGCAGAATCACAGAGAGACAGATCATATACTTGCTGCAAGGCAGAAACCACTGGCCATTCACAAATCACATTTAATTATTATCAGGATTGATGTCAATATATGTGTTCTTGTTACTATGGGCTTTGTTGTGCTGTTGACACGTACACAAATTTCTGAGCATATTAAATATTTCCCATTTTTAAATTGACATTTCCATTAAGAATAATGTGGTTCAAAATAATGAAAAGTAATTGCCTTTACTTCACTATTGGCACGCAGACTTATCATGTTCAACTGGAAGAATCCTAACTCACCTCTGTTAAGTCAGTGGGTATGATGTTATATATTATGTGAAATTGGAAAAAATCAAATTCTCACTTAGAGGATCTGTACAAAACCTGGCAGGATCTAATCAATAACATTTTAGAATAAGCATTTAAATTGAGTACGCTGATTCTCTTCCCTTTTTTTATTCTATTTATTTTTATTTATTTATTTATTTATTTTTCCTACTATTAAAGTTCTACTCTGTTGGCCTAGCTCTCTTTCTCATGGTTGGGGGTTGATTTATTTTGAACCTAGTTTTATAAATCTTGACTTGCTTGTATGGAATGGGATTTGATTTTAATAAATTCAAGAATATGTTAGAAAAAAAAAAATAAAAGTAAAATAAAAAATATAACAGTGAGCATGTTTTCCTGTTTCAGTTTCTTGAGATCCACAGCTCAGCAGGAATTGATGCAAGGCAAGGTTCATTTCTACATGAGACCGCAGTTCACTTCAGAGCGTAGGCACACTAGTGATGGGCATTTCAATCACTTTACTGATTCAGTGCTTTCAAACTAATTGATTCATTTGATTTGTTTAATTCATCAGTAGGATACAGCTAGGCTTGGGCAATATGGCAATATATTATTTTTGCTTTGAGACGATGATTGGCTAATGCTTACTTGTGCATGTTTAAAAAGAATGCCCAGATTTAGGCAATGTGAACATGCTAACTAGGAACTAGCAATCACTAGCCAACTATTTTAAGAAAGCTGATTTGGTTGCAAAAAAAAAAACTAGTGCTGCTATTTGGCAGTTTTTTGGTTTTAAGCCAGACGAAAAAGAAGAGGTGGCCAATTTAAAAAAAGTCACTTGTTGCATTTGCTAAAAAGACGTAGCAACAAAAGCTGTCAACACAACAAATCTATACTCCCATCTCAGAGTACATCACCCACCTGAATTCGCAAAGACAAGCAAGACTAATCCGATATCGAGTTCAACACCATCGGGTTCAGAAGTTTCATGTGAACAGTCCAAAACTCAGACCCAGTTACAACTATTATCAGAGGAAAAAGTACAGAATACAAACGTGAGAGTTTAAGGTGGAAAGAATGCACAAACTCTGTCACGAGATACATTTCAAAAGAAAGGGCTTGTTTAAGCACAGTGGAGAAAACCTCTTTCAAGGATCTGCTTAACACGTTTGACTGTCAGTATGAGATCCCAAGTCATAAGTGCTTTGCAAAAGCAACTGTTCCAAGATATTACAATAAAGTTTGCTCAGAGGTGGAAGCAGGAATCAGGAAGATGGATTTTGTTTCAACAAACAAACATGTGGCCCAATGAGAATATGGAGCCGTACATGTTAATCACCACTCACTTAATTCACTTCACATTCAACATTTTTCCTCAAGCAACACACTGCAAAGAACCTGGCTAATGAATTGCTACGCTTAATGAATGGAAAATTGAAGAAAAATACAAAGCCTGCGTTACAATGGATAATGCAGCAAATATACGTAGCTGCAGCCGTAAGACAGCTGGGTTGGCCTTGGCGTAATTGTTTTGGCCATAATCTTAATGCTGCAGTGACAAGCTCTCTAAATGCAGCCAACGTTAAAAGGCGTATAGACCGTGCTCTTGTTGTGTGTTGCAACATCACAAGTGTGTTTTCACATAGCTGGCAAAAGAGGAAAGATCTTCAAACCACTGAAGTTGAACTTGCTGGAGACGTCACTCATTATGGCAAGCTGTTGGTAATTAAATTAAACAGACAACTGAGAGTAAAAGAAAAAAAAAATTAAGTTAAATGATGTTCCTTCTGAGTCGGTACCTGATACAAATATCTAAATGACAGCTGCTTTGGGCACTTTGGGTGGTGGAGATTAAAAAAGAGAAAAGAGTGCCAAGCTGGAAATTGTCACGTTCTTGTTCAGTTTTGGTGGAATAACGGTGACAAGCTTGTGTGAGAAAGAAAGAAAGTTAAGTCGTCTCTCATAGCCATAACAATAGGAGTTTCATAAATAGCTCTTGTTTATTGTTATTAGTGTTGTTTGGTTCACTGGTAAGTCTGCAACGTTAAGAGTTTGTGAAGTTCTATATTTCTCACACCATAAGGGGCATTACAATTTATAAGTAGCCTTGTTAAGTTACTTAGGCTAAAGAATAGGAAATTATAGAAAAAATATATAATAGAAATATAACAGAAATTATAGGAACCTAATCAAGGACTTTGTTAAATGGTGCAACTCAAACCACCTACAACTGAACACCAGCAAAACTAAGGAGCTGGTGGTGGATTTTAGGAGACCCAGGCCCCTCCTGGACCCTGTAATTATCAGAGGTGACTGTGTGCAGAGGGTGCAGACCTATAAATACCTGGGAGTGCAGCTGGATGATAAATTGGACTGAACTGCCAATACTGATGCTCTGTGCAAGAGAGGACAGAGCCGACTATACTTCCTTAGAAGGCTGGCGTCCTTCAACATCTGCAATAAGATGCTGCATATGTTCTATCAGACGGTTGTGGCGAGCGTCCTCTTATATGGGGTGGTGTGCTGTGGAGGCAGCATAAAGAAGAGGGACACCTCACGCCTGGACAAACTGGTGAGGAAGGCAGGCTCTATTGTAGGCACGGAGCTGGACAGTTTGACATCCATGGCAGAGCGACGGGCGCTGAGCAGGCTCCAGTTAATCATGAAGAATCCACTGCATCTACTAAACAGGATCATCTCCAGACAGAGGAGCAGCTTCAGCGACAGACTGCTGTCACCATCCTGCTCCACTGACAGACTGAGGAGATTGTTCCTCCCCCACACTATGTGACTCTTCAATTCCACCCGGGGGAGTAAACGTTAACATTATACAAAGTTATTGTCTGTAACACCTGCATTTTTATCACTCTTTAATTTAATATTGTTTTTTATCAGTATGCTGCTGCCTGAGTATGTGAATTTCCCCTTGGGATTAATAAAGTATCTATCTATCTAAAGCTGCTGTTACTTTTGTAAAACACATATTTACATAAGATACGCTTATATACACAGGATAAAACATTTATTTCCACAATCTGATGGCTGAGTCGGTTGTTTATTTCTAAGAGGGTAAAGCCATGATTGTTATGTAGCCTGGCCTACTCTTAAAGTAAATTACAATATCAATCTAGAGACTTTGTGTGTTCTTCACAGGATTGTGTGACTTGCTGGGACTCAAAATAAAAGATGTTGGAGTGTATCTTGGAGCAGGCACCAGCCATCAGGCATGGGTTAGCTGATGACAGGCAGGCACCTGCTCTCACATGGCAAGATATTACTGTAGTAGAGTCGATGATTGCTGCCCTAAAGCCTATACTGAATTGACAGATGTTTTATCAGGAGATGACGATGTAACAGTTTCTTCGTTAGTGCCCATGCTAAAGCTTCTTAAAGATGACATTTTTTTTGCCAGAAAGGGGGGCAATGACTCAAGACATTAAAGCTGGTGTGCTCAACAAACTTAATGCAATGTATGACAACGATGCGACACAGGAAATGATGCGCATTGCCACCTTTTTGGATCCGCGCTACTGCAATGACCACAACAACAAACTTCTAGAAACTCAGGATAAAATACAACAGGAACTGAATGCTCTGTCACTGCAGACAGTGTCGATCAGTGTCAGAAATGAAGACAAATGTAAACCAACGTCACCAACAAAAGAAAATAAATCTCTTAGCAGTCTGCTTGGAAAAGTGAAGAAACCCATTTCATCATGGTCATCACTAACATTAGAGGAAAGGACTGCAGCCGAAGTAAGAAACCATGCAGAAGAATCTTTAATTTGCAGAGAAGAAGACCCCTATATTTGATGGTGAAACATGATGATGATGATTACATCTTGCCTGATGATGATGATTACATCTTGCCTGAAGAAGGGGCCTGAGTTGCCTCGAAAGCTTGCATATTGTAATTTTTTTAGTTAGCCAATAAAAGGTGTCATTTTTCTTGGCTTTTCTCTACATGGTGAAACAATGAAAGACAATTTCCCCTGATGGCCAAATTAGCATGAAAGTATCTATGCATTTGTGCAACTTGCGTACCGTGTGAACGGGTCTTAAGCACAGCAGGGCAGATTGTTACTCCTCAGCATTACCTTTTGAAACCAGTGAAAGTCAACATGCTTGTTTTCTTGGCTAAGACTGCAGAGTCTGGTGAATGAATCTTTAGAAATGTTGGTCTGACAGTTGTTACATAATTGATCTGTCTCATCCAGCTTTAAAAGTATGAAGGCTAGACTTGTCAAAGCTCTTTTACGTACCTAATTTGAGAGTAGTATTCCTGTTAAGGTAGTAGCTTAATGACTTCTATTTGTTTAGATGTTCTTATTATACTTTAATTAAAATTTCAAGTTTTGGTTAACATTTTCTGGTGAGATGTCTATGATATTTCCATATGTACAAACAAATTACCACACTTTATTACAAAATAATGCTTTTGAATTATTAAGCATGGAAAAGTTGAATTTTATGAATTGTTACATTTTTTTCCAATTTTGGAGCATTTGTAGCTGGCTGCAGCAGCTGACAATGCATACAGCCAACTCCAGTGCATATACGCCACCATGTGTCAAAATTCTAAAATGCAGATAATATGAATGTTAAGCTTTTTCCAAGTATAAACGCTAATATCATTTTTAAAAAGATACTCACTGCGCCACTGTGCCACCCTTGTGCAAGGCTTCAGTTTGCAAATCATGCAAATGAAAATTGTGTGCCTTGTTCTAGGGTAATGAATTAGTTTGAACTCGAAAGAATCTTTGAATGATCCATGCCTGGTGCAGACAATGAGCCGTAAAAAGTGTGTAAAGTAAAGTTGAAAGCAAATAATTGTTATATATGAGAATAATATTTTCACAAGGTTGCATGACTAACTTGTTAAAGGTACAAAAGGCCATGAATGTATAGGTTTAGTATGTTTATATATATTCTGTTTCAAACAAACCTAATTGTGAATTGTACAAAACAATCGATACATTCTAATATAAGTGTGTTGTTAATGTATTGTACTTACATGATGAACGTGAGAGCTGTCAGTAACAGAGTTCTCATTTGCTGATAGTAATTCTGTTCAAACTCAAAAAATCGTAACAGAAGTGAATGACAATCATAAATCAGACAGGCGATACTTACTGACGGCATCACACATGTGCTATAGCACTCTCGTTGTGCTGAATCGCTTGTGTTTAAAACAGAACAAATCATTCGTGAATTGCCCGATAATAAGCCACACTTATGACAGTAAAACTTTTGATGCCAGTGCTCTTAGCAGTATGTCATTAGGGTGCAAGAATACAACAGAGAATCAATAGAGAAACTATGCACAGCTAGGACCCAGCCAGAATGAAACAAGCTCCAAAGCACTCTACGAGGTGAGACACAAAAATAACTGAATTGGTAAAAAATATATATTTATTGATGAATTACAGCATTCTGAACATTGTCACCTTCTATATACTCCCTCTCCCAATCTCTACAACGCTCCATACGCATCTTCCATTGATTGAAACAGTGCTGAAGTCTTCTTGCTTGAGGCTGTTCAACAGGCTTACCGTTTCTGTCTTCACTTCAAGATAAATGTGTTCCCTTCAGGTCACTTTTGATTTTCGGGAACAAGTAGCGAGCTAAATCAGGCATATGGGGAGGATGATAGAGGACAGGAATGTTTTTCTCTTTCAAAAACTGCTTTATGGTAAAAGCATTGTGCGCGGGAGAGTTATCTTGGTGAAGCAACCCAAAATCAACCTGGGCATTGAACATCTTCCACATTTTCTTGTCCTTCCTTGAAACGTTTGTGCCACTCAAAAACTTGCATGTGAGACAAACTGTTATCACTGTACACTGTTTTTATCATTTCATAACTTTCTGAGGACGTTCTGTTCAATTTGAGAGAAATTTGATGTTGATTCACCCAACTTTATAGCAACAACTCTTGTAACGATTGTTGTGCAAATACTGACTGGGCTGTTCACAGGATATGCCTAGCCGATCGTCGTTTTGAGAGGGTGTGTAGGAGGGGATATACAGGTGCTGGTCCTAAAATTAGAATATCATGACAAAGTTGATTTATTTCAGTAATTCCATTCAAAACGTGAAACTTGTATATTAGATTCATTCATTACACAGAGACTGATGTATTTCAAATGTTTATTTCTTTTAATTTGGATGATAATAACTGAAAACTAATGAAAGTCCCAAATTTAGTATCTCGGAAAATTAGAATATTGTGAAAAGGTTCAATATTGAAGACACCGGGTGCCACACTGTAATCAGCTAATTAACTCAAAACACCTGCAAAAGCCTTTAAATGGTCTCTCAGTCTAGTTCTGTAGGCTACACAATCATGGGGAAGACTGCTGACTTGACAGTTGTCCAAAAGACGACCATTGACACCTTGCACAAGGAGGGCAAGACAAATAAGGTCATCGCTAAAGAGGCTGGCTGTTCACAGAGCTCTGTATCCAAGCACATTAATAGAGAGGCGAAGGGAAGGACAAGATGTGGTAGAAAAAAGTGTACAAGCAATACGGATAACCGCACCCTGGAGAGGATTGTGAAACAAAACCCATTCAAAACTGTGGGGGAGATTCACAAAGAGTGGACTGCAGCTGGAGTCAGTGCTTCAAGAACCACCACGCACAGACGTATGCAAGACATGGGTTTCAGCTGTCGCATTCCTTGTGTCAAGCCACTCTTGAACAAGAGACAGCGTCAGAAGCGTCTTGCCTGGGCTAAAGACAAAAAGGACTGGACTGCTGCTGAGTGGTCCAAAGTTATGTTCTCTGAAGAAAGTAAATTTTGCATTTCCTTTGAAAAATCAAGGTCCCAGAGTCTGGAGGAAGAGAGGAGAGGCAGAGAATCCACGTTGCTTGAGGTCTAGTGTAAAGTTTCCACAGTCAGTGATGGTTTGGGGTGCCATGTCATCTGCTGGTGTTGGTCCATTGTGTTTTCTGAGGTCCAAGGTCAATGCAGCCATCTACCAGGAAGTTTTAGAGCACTTCATGCTTCCTGCTGCTGACGAACTTTATGGAGATGCAGATTTCATTTTCCAACAGGACCTGGCACCTTTACACAGTGCCAAAGCTACCAGTACCTGGTTTAAGGACCATGGTATCCCTGTTCTTGATTGGCCAGCAAACTCGCCTGACCTTTACCCCGTAGAAATACGCCAGACCTAACAATTCAGAAGAGCTGAAGGCCACTATCAGAGCAACATGGGCTCTCATAACACCTGAGCAGTACCACAGACTGATCGACTCCATGCCACGCCTCATTGCTGCAGTAATCCAGGCCAAAGGAGCCCCAACTAAATATTGAGTGCTGTACATGCTCATACTTTTCATGTTCATACCTTTCAGTTGGCCAACATTTCTAAAAATCCTTTTTCTGCATTGGTCTTAATTGATATTCTAATTTTCCGAGATACTGAATTTGGGACTTTCATCAGTTGTCAGTTATAATCATCAAAATTAAAAGAAATAAACATTTGAAATACATCAGTCTGTGTGTAATGAATGAATCTAATATACAAGTTTCACTTTTTGAATGGAATTACTGAAATAAATCAACTTAGTAAGTAAGTGTCTGCACGTGTAACGATTAGATTACTGTCTGATCTTCATGGTTCAGGTGGTTATACCTTACACTCTAGTCCACTTGGGGAATCCTAGGAGTAGAATAAATATTTTATTTTTCAGAAATATCCTCAATCCAACCTTTGTCTTCCACCTTGTTTTATTTCCTTTCATGGACTATTACAAAGTTTATTTCTTAACCGGATGGTTACAGATTTTTTTGTGTATAGCAACAATTGAATGTTAATCTCTAAATTGGTGTAAGCTTCCTAAATTTGAGGTGTTCATAAGAAATGATTTACTTCATGAGGTGAAAGTTCATTGTAAATGAGCATATCTGCATGAAATGTTCAAAATACAATAGGTGCTTTTAATTTGTAGTTCACCTGCTGATAGAGGTCAAGAGCTAGAATTCCAGTAGAGGATCAAAAAATATAAAAATCCTAGCCTTCTCCAGCTTTTGGAGTTTTTTTTTTTTTTTTGTTTTTTCTGTCCACCCTGGCCATCGGACCTTACTTATCCTATGTTAATTAATGTTGACTTATGTTTATTTTTTATTGTGTCTTTTATTTTTCTATTCATTTTGTAAAGCACTTTGAGCTACATTTTTTTGTATGAAAATGTGCTATATAAATAAATGTTGATTGATTGATTGATTGAACTTTGTCATGATATTCTAATTTTATGACCAGCACCTGTAGTTCTATGATTCACGTTCAGCCGACCTCCAGATGGTTTTCCAGGAAAGCCCCAAGCCCAGTCTGGTTATTTTTGTGTCTCACCTTGTATAGCAGCCACAATACCAGCTAAATTGTCCAGCAATAATCAATATTGTGAAATTATTCAAAAGCTTCAGTTCTGTACAATCTTGAAAGACTTGAGGGAAACTGTATTAAAAATTACCAATGTAGCTTAAAACATAGCAACATTCTCAGAACTACATAATTACATTCAGCGATGTGAGAGGACAGAATCTTGAAAAAGTTATAACCATTTCAAAAAACATTAAATGCATAGAAACTGGCTATTCATGTGCTGTACTGGAGGTGATTACTTTCTTTATCTTTTTTTGGCTGATAAGGTTGCATTCTAAATATACTCTACAGTTTTTCAGTGTCAGTGCACCTATTTCTTCTCTTTGGAAATTTAGTGCACTTTTAAATATGTAATTTAAAGCACATTCTCAGATGTGATGGCGTGTACAGGGATTGACATAAGAAGGAGCAGCTACACAGTCAGCAAATGGCAGAATGGTGCAAAGCATTTATTATTCTCTAACTTTACAAAGTACCACAGCATCAACACGATAGACGACCACTGGTGTGGAAAGACTATTAAGACTGTAAACTGTACAAGTCATAGCAGTGGGGGGCTCTTTTGATAATTTCTACTTAAAAGCAGCAATTGTGATCGAAAACAATCATTACAGAATATGCAAAAAGACTTAGGGGTATACCTCAAGCCTTGTATTTCAGATGCTGATGGAGGCACTGCTATTACTGTCAGCTTCTGTTCTTTAGTCTCATAGCCACAGGGAGTAGACCACCTTAGTGCTATGAGAAGAAGTAGACAGCAGGAAGCTATCCTTCATCTCTCAGACTTAAATGTAAATTAAGTAAAACCAATACAACTCAGAAGAAGCTCTCAATTTATATGTAAAATAAGTTTCAGGACCAGCATCCTGCTGTGTTCTTACAGTTATCAGCTAGCGATCACAATTCACAGAGAAGAGGTACAACAGCCCGTCTTTGCTGCTAATTGAGGTAAGCTGAAAAGCTCAGCATGAGAAGTGTGGTGGATACCAGAAGCAATTTAATCATTGATCAAAATATAGGTTCACCTACTGTGGTTGACCAACTCAACCAGAGAGATGAAAAAAATAGAGGAAATAAATAAAAATGATGAAACACCATATGAAAAGCAAGGCCAAAAGACAAGCAGTGTTACCTGGGTTAATTACCACTTCAGAAATTAACAGTCGGCTCTGGAAAACACTTAATATCTAATATGTATAGACTCACAACTTAAGCAGGTTTAAATTCCATAAATAAAACTGGCAAGGGAAAAATTCTCTATCTATATTCATCCTGTCAAAAAAATAAAATCCCTCTTAATCTTTTGATTCCTTTCACTTGCATACTTGTGAAAACACTGGTTGAATCTTTCACCTATGCTGTCAGCATTCCACAAGCGCATGTCAAGTGTTGTATGAACTTGAGGAATTTAGAGGAGAGGCAGCGGCTCAGCACGCACTCAGCTTGAGGACATCTTTAAGGTAAAATGCTTTATCATAGCTTATATAAACAAAGATTTCACTCTGACTGCAACTGCATTCACATGGCCCTCTCCACCAGCAAAAGCAGGTTATCCTTGTAGGACATTGACCCTTGCAAAATAGTAGCTTGAGACTTATTAATGGTATTTTATAATATGTAAAAAATAAAAAAAACACATAAAGTCAGCCCTTTACCCTTCAAAAGGCTGAATAATGACCAACTTAGCATCACAAGCACTGTCGAGCTTCCCCAGATAAACACAATTTAGTGAGCATTGCGATTCAGCCTTCTATAAAATGCAGGTCTAGCTAAGCCACTGTTTGAGAAGCAATAAATGGTACACAATGATTGTCAACCCCCTTGGCAAACACACAGTCTGGTCACACCCCCCAGAAATGATCATCTATCTACCACAGCCAGGTGTTGTGGGTGTGCCCTTGGCCTGATCCAGATACTCAGTTCCTCAACGATGAAGATCCTGCAAGCAGGAAGCACCAGGACTCTAAAGACTTGGACCTTCATCCTTTTGGAAAGATTTCAAGACTGCTATACACACCTTTTCAATGACCTCATGACCCCCCATGCTCTCCCAATCCATCTACTGACTTCATAGGAAGAGTCACCAGAGTTATGAATATCACTGCCAAGGAAAGTAAACCTCTCGACAAGGTTGACATTCTCTTTGCAGTCAGACACACTGCTGGTGGCTTTGGCCACCAGGTCATTAAAGGGAAGACAAATACTGGGGCCTTTTGTAATTTTCACAAGGCCAGCCAATCCAGGGACACAGAGGGGACTGGAGAAACTTTAGAATGACTCTAAGGTTGCCTTTAAATCAAGAATGAGATACAAATGGCTGATCTCTATTAGCGCTTATTAGTCTTTGTGATGAGAGGTGAGAGGGAAAGCAGGGAAGCTGGCTCCACAGAAGGAAAATTAGGTCAGCACTTGTGAAGGAATTTTTCTATAAGATGAAAAATGTAAGTACTTCTATGATGATACAAATAAAACACTATTTTATCAGTAGCACAACACTTTTGCTGTGTAGTCTTTATCAGTCCGGCAGGTTTTGTACTGAAATCTGTACAGTGTCTATGTACTTCTACGTGTATATATTGTGAAAGGGTACCTGGTTAGCAGAAGTTTACCTGGGCTAACAGCATCTCTGAAAAGACAAAGGGGAGGGCAAGTCAACCGTGAATGTATTGTGAGACCCACACTGGGGAGGACAGAGCATCTGTTCATGGATGAATCAACAGATCCTGTCAAACCTGGTGTTCTAGAATTATACAAGGCAACGGTGTAATGCATAAAAAAGAGACTTGCACACTGGGGAAAAACATATTCCATGAGGTGCCAGAGGGCAGGTGGTAGGGGTGTCCAAAGTGACCGCTAAGAACGAAAGATAGAGGAAGTATGCAAGAGCCAACCCAGCAGAAGCCAGGAGTTCCCAGTCATTTGCTCAGGGTGGCGGCCACTTTATTAGGCTCACCTGTTCAACTGCTTGTTAACACAAATATATAATCAGCCAATTACATGGTAGTAACTCAATGCATTTAGGCATGTAGATCTGCTGAAGTTCAAACCAGGCATCAGAATAGGGAAAAAAAAGGTGATTTAAGTGATTTTGAACATGGCATGGTTGTTGGTGCCAGATGGGCTGGTCTGTGTATTTCAGAAACTGCTGATCTCTTGTGATTTTCATGCACAACCATCTCTAGGGTGTACAGAGAATGGTCTGACAAAGGGAAAATATCCAGTGAGCAATAGTTGTGTGGGTGAAAATGCCATCTTGAAGCCAGAGGTCAGAGGAGACTGGCCAGACTAGTTCCAGCTGATAGAAAGGCAAAAGTAACTCAAATAACCACTTGTTACAACCGAGATATGCAGATGAGCATCTCTGAATGCACAACACGTCAAACCTTGAAGCAAATGGGCTACAGCAGCAGGAGACCACACTCCTCTCATCTAAGAACAGGAAACTGAGGCTACAATTTGCACAGGCTCACCAAAATTGGACAGTAGCAAATTGGAAAAATGTTGCCTGGTCTCAGAAGTCTCAATTTCTGCTGCCATATTCAGATGGTACTGTCAGAATTTGGCAACAACAACACAAAGGCATGGATCCATCCTACCTTGTATCAACAGTTCAGGCTGGTGGTGGTGTAATGGTGAGGGGGATATTTACTTGGCACACTTTGGGCCTCTTAGTACCAATTGAGCATCTGTTAAATGCCACAGCCTACCTGAGTATTGTTGCCATCCCTTTATGACCGCAGTGTACCATTCATCTGATGGCTACTTTCAGTAGGATAACGCAACATGTCACAAACCTCAAATCGTCTCCAACTGGTTTCTTGAACAAGAAAATTAGTTCACTGTACTCAGGTGACCTCCACTCTCATCAGATCACAATCCAAAAGAACACCTTTGGGATGTGGTGGAACAGGAGATTCACATCATAGATATGCAGCCGACAAATTTGCAGTAACCGTGTGATCCTATCATGTCAATACGGACTAAAATCACTGAGGAATGTTTCCAGCACCTTGGTTGAATCTATGCTACAAAGAATTACAGCAGTTCTGAAGGCAAAAGGGGTCCAACCTAGTACTAGCAGGGTGTACTTAATAAAGTTAAAAGGGACTGTACTGTATATTCCACTGTGATGTGGCAAAAAATTAAAGAGAAGCTTATTTCGATAGCTTCCAACAAAAGGAAGACACTAAAAAATTGTATATGCTGTGGTCAAATGAAGGAGAGGAAAACAAAAACTTTATAACGCACTTGTGAGGCCTCATCTGTAGTACTGCATACATTTTTGGTTTCCAGGCTACAAAAACAACATAGCAGTTGTAGAAAAAGTCTAGAGAAGAGCAACTAAGCTGATTCCAGCTCTACAGGGGATGAACTATGAGGAAATATTAAAAGAGCTTAGCCTTTTCAGTTTAAGCAAAAGAAGATTAAGAGATGACATGACTGAAGCATTTTAAATTATTAAGGGAATTAGTACAGTGGATCGAGAACGTTACTTTTAAACAAGTTCATTTAAACAACACAGGGACAGAGTTGGAAACTGGTTAAGGGCAAATTT
The DNA here is from genome assembly GCA_026402145.1 of Polypterus bichir lapradei. Taxonomy (NCBI): domain Eukaryota; kingdom Metazoa; phylum Chordata; class Cladistia; order Polypteriformes; family Polypteridae; genus Polypterus; species Polypterus bichir. Next base: position 53,852,068 of record JANRMT010062814.1, read on the forward strand.
CGCATAAACATGAGGATTTTTTTCTCTACACAGTGAACCATAGACATATGGAATAAGCTACCAAGTAGTGTGGTAGACAGTAGAAATTTAGGGACTTTTGAAAAACTAGAATTGATGTCATTTTGGAAGAATTAAGTGGACTGGACTGGTGTGCTTTGTTGGACTGTATGGCCTGTTTTTGTTCAGATTATTTTAACGGTCTAAAAAAACCTAGCTGGTATGAATGCTGGAGAAAGTAAGGCTCTAGGGATTCCAAAACCAAAACACTGCCCAGGCATTCTACTGTACTTAAATGTGACAAATGATTAATTAATATCAAGGATATGATGCAATGTCCTTGAGGATTTGATGCAATAGGTATCACCTTGGTACCAGGATCCTTTACAACACCAAAGGTGGCTACAGACTACCTTGACACATAACATCACCACCACAGAATACTACAAAAGTAAATATAGAAGTCATGATTAATGACTGGAAATATAAATAATCAGAACTGATGATTTTGCTACTCTATAAAAGCCAAAACCAAACTAGAATGCTACAGTCAAACCTCTTTACAAAATAAATATACTTTGCAGACAACAGGCAAGTCCACAACATCATTTAATGTGAAGACTTTTGGGGTTTTATCATTTTTAAGATTGAACCTGCTTTTGCCTGTTTTGCATGTTTCTTTATTTTGTGCCTATAATGTAACAGTTGTCTCCATGCTGGCTCATTCGAGGTAGGTGATAACCCACCGGAGCGAGAGGGAGCTCTGTCACTAACTGTGTCGTCTTTGAGAAACCACCCAGTGAGGGAAATTAGCCCCACCCCTTCCAATCCTCTTGTTATAAAAAGTCCGACTGCCTCCACTGAGCTGTCATTTTTGGGACCAACTCCTGACAAGTCAGAGCTCTACTGGAGACCTCTTCTTTGTTGTGACGGCTAAACCTGAGTCCTTATTTTCTTTTGTGTTCTGCCCTACGAGGTTATGTTATTTGTTGCCAGTAGGCACTTGTTTAAGTTTAAAGAAGTAAAGCAGGGAATTAAACAGGACAACCAGGCTGGTGTTCCAAAAATTCTTTGTTTGTCCCTGTTCTGTTTTTGACCTGTGCTCAGCCAGCTCACACAGTGTAGATACATGGAATAACTCTTGTTGTTTTACCTAGTGGAGTCCCAGAACACCACCATGACAGCAGTTATTGTTCACCCTACCATCATTATAAAACTCCATTTATGCTGTTGGTTGCTGTTCGCTTAATCCTCTCCATTGACATATTTTTTTTTTGGCAAGTTACTTAACCCAGCAGAAATATGGCAAAGGCAGCTTATACTGCACTTTGAAAAGAGGAGAGCTCCTTCCTGGCATTTGTTCCTGGGCTAGTTACTGTTTGAATGGACCTTAAATGTTCCCACCATGCCTTTGTGGGTTTTTGTCTGGTACTTTGGTTTCTTCCCAAATCTTCACAATGTGTCTCTGTATGAATGTGGGTGTACACATGACTGTGCCCCACCAGGGAATTATTCCCTATTCAGAATTTGTTTCTATCTTGCCCCCATTGCTGTCAGGGTGGGCTGCAGTCTCCAATAATGACACAAAGAAAAAAGTAGGTTTTTAAAATCAACAAATCAATTTGAACACTAAGCCATTCAAGCAGAGTCAAAAGTGCTGATGCTCTAAAGATCAAAGGATCATAATTTGGAGATAATTTACTACTGAATTTACATCCTCATATCTGTAGTTCTTAATTGAATATGGTGAAATCACACAAAAATAATTATAAGATGACTACAGAGGAAAACAATCTGTTTTAAAGCAAAATGGGGCAAAACAAGTACTGAATACAAAAGTCTTGCTATGGTTTGTTCCACCTGAGTTTGTGTCTCTGACACTAGTGATTCATGCTTCACTGTTAACTTGGTAGGACAAGCTATCAAAGCCTAAATATAATATAAAAATATCATTAAATATTTTAAACATTGTGACATTTCCAGTCCGTTTGCCGAAAAACACTTACACATGAAATCAAAATTCCTACTCTTGTATGCAAACAGCGAACTCCTCTTACATCTAAGGATAATTTAGCATAAAGAAGATGATGAAACATTTACTTCTTTTTATAACAGAGTATTTATGCTCACTGGGCAGTGTAGAAACAATTGAATGCTGGATGCGTTCAAGTAAATAAAGCTTTTCATGATGCGAACAGAGGTGACTATTCATCATGAGCCTCTCTATACATTCCAGATTCCCGGGCAGCCCAAATTGCTGAGACTGAAAGATGAGAATAAAAGCAAAGATTAAGTGATTCAACAAGTGTATTTTGCTTGCCTTGTTCAGAGATTTATCCAGACAGCTGTGCCAGTAGTAAATCATTTGCATTTCTGTTAAGGCTATTTGTTATCAGTTGCTTAAATACAAAGAGTAATGTTGTATCCTTTTACTGCTATATACACATAGAGCATGCCAAGAAATCCTTTCAGGCTTGTTGCATTATTCACATGAACATACTGCTAGAGAGCAGAGGGCCAATGTCAAATAAACGAGAACCGGTATTGGGAAGTATGCAATCAGATATGAAGACTGAGAGATATGTACTTAGCCATACTGTCACTCCAGTTACACAATAGTAATACTATCCTCATGCAAGTAATTTCTCAATTGATCTTTACTTTATATAGCACCATTCTTAGTATGCTGCGTTACAAGATAGAAATAAAATTACAATACAGTATGCTTTTAGTGAGTTATTACTGGGCAAGTGACACTTATGCAAGGCCTGATCTACTTTTGAGATGTTACTGCAAGATTCACAAAGCACTTCTCCTCTGGATCATTTCTTTCATTTTTATATTGTGCCCATCTATAACAGACATGCTCAAAGTGGAATAGTGGAGGTCTCACACTGGGAAGGCCCTGTTTATCGGCACTAATGTAGTACTTAAAGTTGTAGAGTGGAGAAAATGTACTTACCGGCACAGCCATCAGGCACAATCCCTTCTGCACTTGTTGTTCAGTACTGGAAGACGTGAATCAGGGCTAGCATGTTAAATGATGTCACCTGAGGGAAGGCACATTTCGATCAAGTCTCCAAATTGTATTCTCACATTGTATTTAAGTATTTCCTTTATCCACAAGTAATATGTATTGTGTTACAGGTTTCACAATACAATACCCTCCCAATTCAGTGCATCTATGCTGTCTCAAAGCCTGGAGATAGTATTTTAAATGAAAGTGGACCAGGAGACAAGATTTGTGCCAAATTTGATAATGTAAGGTCAAATTTTTTTTTTTTTTTCAAAGTCAGGGAGAACGAAGCAAAAGACAAAAACCATGAATCAAAGATATCTTTAGTCAGAAGCAAAACGTGATCAAAAAATCAGAGTCAAAAAACAAGAGCAAGGATTTCTTAACCAGGAAATATTCAAAAATAAACAATTCAAGTTTATATCCATCAAACCGAGATAAAGCACAAATGTTTGAGCTGATTTTAAACCACTTGACCTAACAGGATCAATAGGGCATGATTTTGGGTCCTCGTATACTGCAAGTGTTTAATTTCTTTATTAAGTCTGCTACCGGCATTGCTTATCGACACAACAAGATAAAAGGATGGCTGTGAGTTCAAATCCTTATCTGATTTGCGGATACCACAACTCTAAATAACTCAATGTTTATCATTGTGTTCATTTCTTGAGTGTACTTTTAAGTTTTGACCCTCTTGTTCTCTCAACCATGATTGTTGTCTCCTTTATTTGGTTTTGGTTTTGTTTTGCTTTCTACCTTTTTTTTTTGTTTTGTTTTTTTATGCATTTCCCTGTTTTGCTCAAAAAAGTTTATCTGCCAGTTTGCTGGCCACTGCATTTACAAAATGCTGGTGCCCAAGAGAAAGACAAATATAAAACTATTTTCAAACGGTGTTAAGGTGCATGAAACTCAAAAACAAAACTAAAATTTGGAGTGACTGCATGTCAAATCCCTATCATTGACATACAATTAGCAAGAAACTCCACTAGAATTTTCATAATAATTAAAAAATCATCAGAAATCACAACAGCATCCTAATAAATAAATATTTTATTTTTTAAAATATAAATTTTGCACTACTTCTGTTTGATCCATCAAAAAACATTTTATTGAGTTGAACTGAATTTCAAAACTACCCCCGGCTGTTTCACTCATCCGTTCACTTCTCTAAGCACCTTGGCAGTTTCAACCTCTGTCCTGCACGCTGAAAGGTGCCTTCCAAGAGAGGCACAGGGAGGGGCGGAGTCAGGGCCATGTGACCTGAGTTACCTGTGATTCATAACCTGTAGGGCCAGTGGAGTGGTCACAGTATGGACAATATGATGGATCTGACATTTTTGGGTTTCTCTTGTTTCTGAAACTCAATCCAGGTTGTTGTTTTGGGACAGCCTACAGCCAATCAGTTTTAAATTTAAGCCAATTTCCTTACCTTAAGACTTTAAATGATGACAGATGTTTTCTTCTAAGTACAGACTTTTGCATACTGTATATTCCTAACAAAAAATTGTGCGTGCCTTTTCATGCAGTCCGTGCTTCATGAAATCAGAAGCTTACTTTAAATCTGATTGGTTGAAGTTAAAACACTGTTCAGGAATGACGAGACTGGTGTAATTCCAGGAATAACATAAACCTGACGATATCAGTTTTAACAATTGTACATTGCCACAAACACGAGACAGAGTCATATAAAGGTTTGGGGCAGCCATCCTTATAATCTGGTATCCTGGCTGCAAAAGTAATTTTCAGTAAATACAGCACTGATGTGCACAAAACCGAGTCTAAAACAGAACTGGCCAAATGGCCACCTAGGAGGTGGGCGTGTGCTAACTCACAGACCTGCTGCCGGAAGGACCGTGGAATTAGCAGTAGCCATCTTTCCTGCCCCTCATGCACTGCTACCCGATAGAGAAGGTCATTTTCCAACACAAAGTGAGGACCCTGTGGCATCGGCTGGTTAGTGTGCTGGCCGTTGACTAGGACCACTGCATTTTTTGCAAACTTCAGGGAATCGTCATTCCACTGCTCCCTTTTAAATGAAGCTGGCATCTCTCTAAATTGAAACTGCAAGAGGGAGAAAGGGTCGGCGTCAACCTCAAGGGGCGTGGTTGCCTCCCGTTCTGCCACAGCGCTGGTGGATGACGTGTCGGCACACGATGGTCCGGGAGTCGCCACGTCACTCAAGGTGGCCACTTCGTCTCTCTCTGCAAGCTGATTACACGGCATGGAGGCAGCTTGAGACGGCTCATCCCCGTCCATAACTAGGCCCAAGTAACCCCAGGAGTGGTATGTGTCTCACTGCTTTTAATATGAGACCAGTCCCGCCCTAGTATCACCGGGTGTGGGGGATTCGGCTGGACAGCTACGGTTAGTTTTTGTACCGATCCCCTGTAACTGATGACACAAGCGGCGGAGTTGTACCAACGGATGTCTCCGTGGACACAGGTTATACTGGTCTTAATCTTTAACCATTGTTGCGGCAGCACAAACCGGCGGGCAACAATGATAATGTTGCTACCGGAATCAAGTAAGGCTGGGGTCTTGTAGCCGTTGACGATCACCACGCCAGTATGTGGGACCACCAACGGATTAGCCAGAGCACACCAACCCCTCCTCGCCCTCCACCTGCATTCCTCCTTGCCTCCAAGCGGTTTGCGCTCCCGCGGCTCCACAGATGCCGATACAAGCTCCGGGTTGTACTTGGGTTGGCCAGGTCTTGGGACGTACTCTGGCTGAGTTTGACAAAGGGATGGTTCTGCTCCCCCAGAGTACGAGGCCGCCCTTTGTGTTTCCAGAAGCTCTATGAGCTCTGCCATATTCTTAAACTGCTTGACCCAGACCAGCTGGGTGAAGCCATGTGGAAGCGCTTTCAGGAGCAGATAGCAAGCTACCTGCTCTATTATGTGGTAGGGCTTGTTTTCAAATGTCCGTAGCCACTGCCCTACCATTGCCCAGAAGGACCAGGCTTGTTTGATGGTCAGCCGCTCTGGGTCCAACCTCCAGTTTTTTATTTTACTCACCTGCCAGTCTGGGGCACCCCTAGGTGGTAAATTGGGCTCTGGTTTCACAGGGAAGCGGGCACTCTCCCCCGAGAGAGCATAATGAGCCCCTTTTGCCTCCCCCCTCCGGAGCAGCCCAACTCTGTGTGCCCCACCCGCACACTCCCTGGACTCTCTAGGTGGCCTAGTTATGCGTGCCAGGAGCGGAGCCCGTACCAGGTCTCGCCAAACCACGGGACACCCTCCCCGTCTGAACACTCAGCCCCAGTATGCTCTCACCTGGGTGCATTGCATGTCCTGTCCCTTTCTCCTCTGGGACTTCTCCATCCTGCCGGCTACGCCAATGTCACAAACATGAGACAGAGTCATATAAAGGTTTGGGGCAGCCACCCATATAATCTGGTATCCTGGCTGCAAAAGTAATTTTCAGTAAATACAGCACTGATGTGCACAAAATCGAGTCCAAAACAGAACTGAGGGAATAGGGAAAAGGTGGAGGCTTTTAAAGGGGAAGACAGGAAGTGAAGTCAAAAGGGTCGGGCTCATGTAGGTCTTGTCATTGGTGCGAGCCCGGATGTGACATCACAGGGGCCGGAACTGGAAAGGTCTCCTTCCATTGGTTCAGTCCCGGAAGTGACGTCAAGAAGACCACGTGGAATCTCCCGGGAATGGTCTGCAGGCAAGGGAGAAAAAGAGTCAGTGCACTCTGCTACATCCCGATATGTCTTGGAACTGTCCTTACTCAAGCCCTTTAGCTGCCTCCCATGTGCACATGTGTGACAACATATAGTAGATGAACAGATTAATTGTCATTGAAAATTATTTGTATTTTTAATTGTGGTATACCTAATATAATCAAGAAAAGCAGTTGTTTCTGTAATGAAGTGGCAGAAAATGTCTGCTTGTGTACTTAAGTCATTATGGCTGATGTAATAGATAAAACAGAAGAAATGTTGTGTTCTGCTATTTTAAGATCCATATGACCTTGGATCTAAATGGTCATATGATAGATATGACTGACACAAAGCCATAATCCTTTGGATATTGCAGTCTGCAAGACTCTGAATCCTAAGCATTTTTTACATACTGTACTATATCAATGAGGGGACTAAAAATGACAAAGCCATGATCCCTGGATTAATAACTGTCTGATAAGGCTAGTAACAGGTTCAAGTAAATGCAACCAAATAACTGCATTTCTGTTTTTGATTAGTAAATATTCCAAGCTTAAAGGAACACATTCTGTATGTTAGAATGTCTCTGACACTCTTGGAAAATGACAGATTTAGGAAAAGCAAATGTAAAGACTGAAAGCAGCATTGCAGTGGTACTTGCACAGAAAAAGATGCTCTGAAAAAATAATCTGTGCTAATAACAGTAAAACAGAATTTCATTAGGCTGGTAGCTTAAGAGTTATTTATTCTGATTAAAATAAGGTTGCAATATGTAGTGTTTGTCTAATGTTACTACCTACCAATACCACAGATCTGTGAAATCTGCATGTTCTGCAATCATCCATTTTCACCAGGTATTCCAGTTTCTCCACACTTTTCAAAAGAGGTACAAGTTAGCTTAGATGATGTACTTCACCCTCTGTGAACAAAGGTGGCTCTTCACATGCATGTCACCAGAAATAGATTGGTGCCCTGTCCAGAGCTGGCCCAGTCTTATGAACAATGCTGCTGCATTAAACTGTAATTCACTCAGTTTATATATTTGAACTGTGATGAACTGCAGGTAATCAGAAAATTCAAACCAGATACAAAAAGAATATTTATAAAATATTTTTGAAGACTCTGTTTAACAGTGTAGCTCTACAGAAAGGCAATATAAGGCAAGTAAAAGGACCAATACAAAATCCCAGGAATATTCAAAATATAGAGCAAAAGGTCAAAAATCCCGTAAACCACTAAAAATTTACAAAAAGCACAAGAACTCGACACCGCTCAATGCATTAAAAATGAACTGCCAGTAATTATGGGAGATTCCCCAAATTTATAGAGCAGAGGGCAGTTCCTGGTTGGTTAATGGTATTAGGCTCTGCCTCTTGGGGGGCTACCTGCCAAACACATGGAACAATAAACAAAATCAAATAAAAATATAAATAAAATTAATACAAAAATTGTTTAAAATTAACAAAAAAGTCATACAACACAGATCTGAACCCCAGTTAGGGGAGGATCTCTGAATGACACATAACATTGGCTTTTAAAGTTCAAAATACCAAAAGATACCAAAGACGTATGAAAAATGCCTTGAATGGGAGAGAACTGTCAAACTCTGGTTTGTAGAGACAAATCCAAATGAAGAATCTTAATAGATCAAAATAATTATTATCACATACGATAAAATATAACAAAATGCTTAAAAGAATAAAGTGAATTGCCTAAAAGGCAATACTAAGGCCATCTAATAAAAATTCCATAATCCGAATGAAAAAACAAAGACAATAGCAAAATTAAGTCAGAGAAGCTATAAATCCAAATGAAACTAAACACTTACAAAACAGACCCCAACTGAACTCAGAAGCAGTGATGTCAGAGAGGCCCTGCCTCCTGGGACTCCACACAGAAAATACAGATAATGGCACCATAATTAAAGTAAACAACACTCGCAGAAAAAAAACAAAAACTTGAAAAAAGAATTCAGAAGCAAAAATCCATTCATCCATTATCCAACCCGCTATAGCCTAACTACAGGGCTCTGCTGGAGCAAATCCCAGCCAGCACAGGGCACAAGGCAGGAAACAAATCCCAGACAGGGTGCCAGCCCACTGCAGGGCACACACACACACACCCAGCACAATTTAGGATCGCCAATGCACCTAACCTGCATGCCTTTGGACTATGGGAGGAAACCAGAGTACCTGGAGGAAGCCCACGCAGACACTGGGGGAACATGCAAACACCACACAGGGAGGACCGGGGAAGGTAACCCGGATCTCCTAACTGCGAGGCAGCAGCACTACCACTGCGCCGCCCAAAAGCAAAAGTAAAACAAAAATAAATACAAGTCAGGGTCAAAAACCCTAGCTGTAATGCAATAAATGGGCTGCAGTTACTTGAGAGCCCTTAATATAAGACCTGCTGCCTTAGCCACAGTGCTGTGGCATTAGCTTGCTATAGCAGCCTTTTGTTTCTCAACTCCCTTTTGTGTTTCTCATTATGTTTTGGGAGTTTTGTGATCCTTGAACAGTTGGCTTTTTGATTTTTATGGGTGGAGTAGCTTCTAGTTAATTTATTTCAAGTTTTATTAATTTACTCAATTTCTACATTCTTTTGATGTTGATACATTTAAAATGTTGAAAACTTTTATTTTTGTCATTATTGACTATTTACTGAATTTTTAATTTTCTGGATTATTATTGAATTGTTAACCAACAGCACACTTAAAGAGGCTGTTAGCTAGAGGGATTTCTTCCTTATCTTCTTTTTTCAATTGGCTATATTTCAATTCTTACGTTATATGAGACTTTATGTAATTAATATTCTTTTCTGCTTTACTAGACTCTTATCATATTCCAGTTGTAAACAGATGTGTTATTTGCCAATATTCAGTGAAGAGCATTATACAAGAATACAAAATTAAACTGAACTGAACATGGGGAAATATGCAGCAGCATATTCTATCCCAGAATAAACACTGATCCAAGTATTGTGTGCTGGAAACAATGCCAACTATACCACTGTGCAACCACTTTCTACCTCAGCCCAAGTTTAATTGTTTCTATAAACTGAATATCATTTTCTGTACGCACACAATACATTAGCACTTCTGAGGAAGTCCAAGCAGACAGTGAGGCTACACACTATTTGAATGCCAACTTATCATCCATCTAATATTATAAAGTTGTAGAGGTGGAGGCATTAAATAAAGAGAAAAAAATTGTATAATTATCATTATTATTCCTAGCAAAGCAATATTTCCAGAAATTAAAACAGAATTGGATATTTACAACTGTCTTTCACTGCATATTTTATGGAAAAGTACTCCTTGACACTTGAGTGACAATTTAGTTGAAAGGATTCATGGAAACCAAGCCACTTATAATAATGCACTATTTTATTTTTAATTTGTGCTCTCCAAGCTAAATTTCCTGTGATAATTGCATTATCTTGAAGTGCTCCAATTAAGCCTGACTCTGTGTTGAAGCTTTAATGAACTGTGCCTTACAAATTGCGTTTAAACAGCACTCAAGCACCAACATTAGGGGTTATAATGGACAATTTTTATTTTGGTTTTTGTTTTTATAACGTTGCACTCCATTTAAAATACCCAGTCTTCGATCCTTCAGCAATCTTCATTTCTCTAACAGTCACAACCAAGAATTTGGAGATCCTCCAAATCAGTGCATGCTTATATAGTACAGCGTACAATGGGTCTGCTCAAGAAGTGCCTAGAGCATTAAAACAAACAAATAGCACAAAATTAACTTTAGATATACAGTAGAAATTCAAAAAACTCACTGGAGCAACATTTATTTATACAGTACACAATGCAGTGACCCTGACCTGGATGAGGGGGTTAGAAAGATGGATTGATGGGCAATAGAAAAAGAAAAAAAAAGTTAGAAAACAGGTTGAAATGGAAGAGTCCCTAATGGAGATCAATGAAAAATAGCTTACAAATGAAATCAGGAGCAAATCCTGTGTTCAAAAGGAAAACAAAAACTCAACAAGATGATGCTGCTGGAAAAAATAAACCCCTAGGAGTTCAAAAGCCAAAAGATCTCCCAGCCCCATTAGGGCATTTAACAGTCCTTGAATGTTATAAATCTAGTCACTGTTATCAATCTACCTGTTGTCCAAAAAGATTCATTGTAATAGGTGTCACCATAGCAAAAAAGTAATTTACAAATGTCAAAATTTCTTGAAGGGATATTACAATAAAGTATACGGCAATAAACCACATTTTCAGCACAGCTTCATTTTTTTACCACTACATTTAATTTTCTTGGGTGTAGATGTTAATATTTTTTTCTTACTATCTAGAAGCCTTGGTTCAAGTCCCAGTATGTGTGTAGTTTATGAACTCACCCTGTGTCTGTGCAGGCTGAGATAATGACAAGTAAAATATTTGTTTTACTTAATTTTCTATCAGTAATGCAACATCATTCGACTTACTAATATTTTTCATTAAGTAATCAAACTCAATGCTATATACAAGACAGGAGACAACTTCACTTTTTCACAGGCCTACTGTATACTGGACTTGTATTAGCAGAGTCTGCCTTCTTTCATGTCAGTTTCCCTGTAGTTTTATTAATTGGATTTCATGTTCTTATCCAAAATACTACTACCCAAAAAAATGCAGTACAGTTGATCTCTAGGTCTCATTAAATCTATAAATGTAAGTGTGCCATACATCATCTGGCAAAGAATAAGACAAAAATTGCAAAAGCTTAGAAATCAATTTGCCTCTATGGATTCATGGTCCCAATACATATAAACACCATGGCAACTCTGGCCAATTGCTGGTCAATAATACAATTTATAGTCCAACTAGCTGTGTTACCTGGCATCGGATGGGAAATTCCCAAATACAATATGCCTTAGTTATAGTCAGTCAGTCAGTCATTTTCTAATCTGCTTAGTCCTGAACAGAGTAGCGGGGGTCTGCTGGAGCTTATTCCATCTAGCATAGGGCACAAGGCAGGAACAAACCCTGGACAGGGTGCCAGTTGATCGCAGGGCAGACACACATACACACAACCCAATCACACACTAGTGGCAAATGAGTATCGTCAGTTTAAGTAACCTGCATATCCTTGGACTGCGTATGGAAACCAGAGCACCAGGAAACTGTCATTTTCCCACTACAAAGCTCATGCTACATATATCCCATCCACTGGTTGAAGTGAGACCACATATGAGGTGATCTGTGTTGTTGATGTCTTGTTCCCCTTCTTGATACATTTTAATTGTTACATGTCAGTTTAGTGGCCCACCTTGAAAATCGGAGTGCATTTATTTTAAAATATGATACGATATCGATCAATCAGCATCTGTGTATGTGGTGGTGCAGGTGGGTGCCACCCTCAGAGATTGAAGCATGCTTATTTTAGTATATGAAATTTAGGAGTGGGTGAGGCATTAGATTGGAACATGATGACATTAGTTATATCAAAGAGCCCTTCAAGCCTTGATCCCATCTCTTTTTCCTGTGCAGAACACTTCACCTTCTTCACTCCTTCCACCCTATTGCTAGTGCCACTCTTCTGCTGGCAAGTTTCATTTGCATATACGGCAAGCCCCATAATTCAGTGTGATTACTTTTCAGTACTGTGTCGAGAAAAGGACATGGTGTGTTAGAACAACCCCCTTGCTACAACATTATTATTGACAAGTATCGAGAAATTAAAAAAACCCATGTCAGCTAATTTTATTTTTTCGATAACATCACCAAATTTCAATTAAATCTGCCAAGGCATTTTTGAGATTTTGGAGTATTTCATTTTTCCTTTGTGTTTAACCCCTAAATATTGATATATAGAAATGTCCTTTCTTCACAAATACTGCCCTAGATGTACAATCCTGACAAATTTCAGTTTTAAAACTAAACGGGGAAAAAAGTGCTTTTGTTGATGAGTTAGTGAGTGAATGAGTCAGTCAGTCAGCTTTGCTGACCACGGAATTACATTTTAGTTGCCAGAGTTTGATCATCAGTCTTTAAATACAATAGTCTGCAAAGAACTTAATCATACACTACAGGTATATATGCATGTGTAATAGCTACTACTACACAGCATAAGAAATAAATTACTTACTAAAAAAAACAATAAGTAACTGTGGTGAATTGAGCAACAACTCAAGCATTATATATCAACAGCAAATTCATAAAAATAAAATTTTTTCACACAAGAATAATGATGTTCTTCCTCTTTAAAGTCAAATTCAATAAATAACGTAAAAGGTCAAAGGTTGGAACATTTTGTAAAAGTCAGATATAAACTGTCTCTTTAAATAGAACAGCTTAATCACCTATATAAATGGGCAACAGCTTATATTGCTTATATTAGATTACTAAATCATAAGTAAATAGGCACTATGACATTGTACATTCATCATCAATTTACAATTTATGCTGGCATAATTTCAATGTGGAACAAAGTCTTCTAAAACATGTATGTAAGTGATGCAGACAACTTTAGGTTTAAGCATTAAAATATTATAGAACTGTGTAATGCCAAATAGAAAAGGAATAGAAGAGATATTGTATCTTCACTGGTTAGACTGTTTAATCTTAAAGGGTAGTTTAAGCAAGACTACCACAAATCAGATACATCACAATGAATGATTGTATCTTGTTTATTTTTTCCCAGGTGTCATACTGTATATTTTCTTCTTTCCCTTACATACTGATGTCACTAGAGAACAAACATTTTGTTTCCTGAACACTTTGGGGTGTATCTTCTGGATTGTGGCCTGCTACTTATAAAAATCACCTTTAATTTTCCCTTTTCAATTGCCTGTTTTTGTCACTTCATCTCATATCATAAGTATACAGTACAACAACTGTAACTGGAACATCTGTTGTGATCTAAAGGTAGTGGCACTGCCACTAGGGATGCAGCTCAGATATACAAACTTCTGTTGCTTTATTTGTGAATGGGACAATGATGCTAAAGAGTCTCATTACATTGAAAAGAACTGGCCACTCTGTAAACATTTGGTTCCAGGGTGAAAACGTGTAGCACTTAAACTTGTCAACCAAAGAAAAACATTTTTACCTCCTCTTAATATATTGGACAGGAGAAAATTTGTGAAAGCAATGAATGGAAAGTGAAGGATTTCGATATTTTAGAAAAATGTTTTGAAAAATAAATGACAAGTTATAAATCATGTAAGTCATCAATGAAAAGATCTGCTCATGGGTCTGAAGTAAACTGCATTTAAAGATGTTGTTGGGAATTTCCTTGGGAACTATAGAGTACAAAACCACTTCCAACAATGGAAAACCAGAATCAGCTGCCCTTTTCACATTTGAACCAAGGCTCTGAACATTCCATGAAGCAACTGTTATGGGCCAGATCTTGAGTTATACTATTGGGCTTTTTCACTGTATCCAGTATGGCAGTGGATGGCACCAAGCACTGACCCTCCCTCATAGTTGCTGCTGGAGTCCAATAGGGTATCCCCAGGTTCTATTTGCACCCTCCCCTTCTCCAGTATTATCCTTAGGGCTTCTAAGATGGGTCCTCTAATCAGTTATGCTTTACAAATATGGCATTAGGTGGAGAGGCTTCTGGGTCTTGTCCAGGCTGGCACACACACTGTCATATTTTTCACAACACACTCCTGCGAATTGGAGGTGGTCCCATTATGTTCCAGCCCTGGCCTAGTAAAGGTATTCATACACTGGGTGATATATTTGATGAATCAGGCCCTTGAATATTCCAGTCTCTAAAATCATCTTCCTGTTTTTTTTTTTACTTACAACTTAGATCTGTCTGTAAAACTTGTGGGATTCCAGTCTCTTCTGCCCTTGCTTCCCATCCTTTGTACAGTTTCTCTATATATCCGTCACCTGGTTGCAAACCAGATCTACATTATATACAATGCTTTGTAAGGCATCATATCACCCTCTATCAATTAAATTAGTGTGGCGCAGAGATTTTTCTCCCACTCCTTCGATTTCATGGAATTTAGTTCTTAAAAATGTCTCAATGGTTTGAAGGAATTCTAATCATCAACAAACTCAATTTAAAGTTGTCAATCGATTATATATTACCCCCCATCCAGTTCATGATATGCTTGAGGATTCCAACTGACCCAAGCTGATACTTTTGTTCCCTGAACACCCCAGATACATTTATGTCTGAGATGTCCAATTTTCTTACTTCCATACTTTCTATTTGCATCTTCTTGCTTCCCCACTTGTTTTTACTTCTAGATTTTTCATGATTTCACTTATCTGTTATTTAGCAGAGGCCATTTGTGTTAGGGACAATTTTACTGCTAAAATTTCCCTTGCCTCTCACTGAAAATCTCAAGATTCTTTTTTTTTTTCTTTCTGTCTGGAAGTCTTCATATTTTAATCTGCTCCTTTTGTAGTTGTCAGTGGCAAGGCTCCATTGGGCATCAGGTTCTGATATTGGTAAATGGAGAAATACAGTACAGCTGGTCCGAACATGGATGACTCCTGGCCATTGGGGCAACCCTAATCCTTAGCTCTTCTTCTCCTTAATGCGGGTCATTGCTGTACTGTTCCCTATTGTTGGTCACTGAAATAAGAAGCTTCAGATGCTGAGTGTGAACGAAAACCAACAGCAAAACATTTTTATCTCAGTTGAACTAATGCAGTTTATCAGCATCATTGAGTGAGTAAATGTAGTAAATTTAATAAAAGTTAATTTCATGATTCCAACGTGATAGTGTCTATCTGAAAATATGTTAGTCTTTGGCTTGATGTTGTCTATAATAAAACAACAACAACCTATTTATTGTATAGCCCAAAATCACACACAAGGAATGCTTCAATGGGCTTTAACGGGCCTTGTTTTTAGACAACCACTGGCCCTGACTCCTTAAGAAGACAAAAAAGCTCCGCCAAAAAAAAAACCTTGTAGGGAAAACAATGTAAATAATCTTGTAAAAGACAATTCAGAAAGTGACCCCCTTCTTGGTAGGTTACTTGTGCAATGGGTGTCAAAAAATGGGGTAAACTCCATACACAAATCAGAACACAAGTAATCCTCTTCACAGAGCTAGATGGCCAATCTGTCATTGCCACCTCATAAATACAATGCAATAGTAGAAACTAGTTTGTTCTTGCACAGTGCTCCTCACCAAGTGCAGATGCAGAGTGGCTATAACAACTCTCAAGGCAAAATGCAAGAACAGATTATAGCACTAACAAATACATCAAAAACAAAGTAAAAACTAATTAACATAAATAATAAACAACAATAACTGTCCATCAGCTAATTGTAGAATCACTATTAGATTGTAGAAAAGGAGTCAGACACAGACAGAGACACAGATCTGGAGATCTCGGACAACAAGCCACCTCCCCTCTATTGGCCAAACTACAACTTAAATAGTGCTAGGCCGGCCGGCCTCTGATGAAAGGAGCCTTTTACCCAATGATGCCAATGCTCCTTTATATGAGATGACTTTTCCATGGAAAGCAAACTTGGCAGCAGAGCAGTGGCGCCAAGTGCCACATAAGGATACCAAGAAGAGAAACAGAATATGGGAGGTTTAGTAAGAATTTATAAATGTTGTATTACTTGTATGTTAGTATCTAATGACACACAACAGAGATACAGTATGCAGGGCTAATAGACAGCTCTAGTCAGGGTATGCTAAACTGAAGTTGTGAGTCTTCAGCCCAAAGTACTTACTATAGTATAGTAATAATCACCAAAACCTTTTCAGGAAGTAAAACATTTTTTTAATCAAATATAGTTTAAATAACATTAATGAGTAATAGGCATAATAATAACAACCATGTTTCCCACAAAAATAAATAGTCAAAAGAAAACAATTGTTAAGGCAGTAATAATAATAAAAAATATGACCTTACCTGCAACAACCCATAAATTGTCCTGACTAAAAGGTTATCAAAAGTTGTCTGAGCAAAACTTAGGAGGAGAACACAGCCCAAATGTCAGACCCCACTTAGACAGGATTTAAGAAGCAGGAAGAGGAGAACGACAGCAACCACAGGCCATCTGGCTCTGCAGAATTTCTACCAGAGCACGCCATTTTGTAATATATGAGGTATTTGACCCATTGATCCCAGCAGGAAGCAAATCTTTTGAAAGAAACTGTTGTTCTGTGTATTTTTTATCATGTAACACTCAAAGCTAATAACTCAGTCATAATCTTAACTTGTCTTGAACAGGTAATTTAATTAGCTAAACCATTTTTGTGCAACATAAGAAGCAGTAGGTTTTATTTGTTTGATATTTGACAACAGCATAAATGACATCTTCCACCTCCCTCTGTTCTTTTTATTTGTGTGTAATTTATTACTGTCTTTTATCTTTTCAAAATTTTTTAGCATACTTTATATTCTCTTAATGATTGAAGACATTACAAAATTAGTAAATTGTTAAATGTTTTGATTTCTTTTGCATTCTTCTGTTTTGGTCAAGATGCATGTATTAATTCACTGAAGCCCTGTAACGGGCTTGTTTTATAATGTAGAGAATTAAATTTCCCACCTCCTATTCAAAAAGATCCTATTGCAGATCACCTGTGGATGAACACGTTACAAGTATTACCATGTGCCTAGGTGAGTTATTAATTGTCTTAAACAAATTGCATCTTGCTACAAAGATCCATTTTAAATATAGTGTTTTTGAAGACTGTCATTTTGCTAGTGCTCTTCTTCAATATAATTAAAAAACATATTTAGACCACAGTATTTAGTTAATTAGGTTTGACCTTTCACTAGAGTCTTGTTATGAAATACATGAATGCATCTTTGGTATTTAGTTTCTTTTTGCTGTATTAACTTCTTTGGTGGTCATACAGTTGACCATTTAGTTATGTCTCCAAATATGTGGAGGATATGCAATATGCACGCCAGCAGAATACAACACCACATCTGTGGAGTAAAAAAAAAAACCCTGTTTCTGCTGTTTCAGTTTACAACACATTTGCACTGAAGTCTAAGTTTACACTTTGCGTCCTGATTATTGATCATTAATGCTAGTGCATTCTAATCCTTACAAAAAGCACCATGGAGAAAAACTGCAGTGAGCATCTAATTCCTAGCTCAGAGTTTGTTGGTGGTCTACAGTCAAAGTTTTAGATTTCAAAAAGAAGCAGGCTGAAGCTGCTTTGAGGGCGGCCTTCAAATACTTCGCCCACAAAGACCCCTTCAATAGATCTAAGGTTTAGTAGGCTTTTACTGTTCATTGCCAATTATTACACAATAGCAAGTATTACAGACCTCAAAGAATTAAAAACTCTCAGACACATTAAAATCGTTCCAAATAAAGAACATAATGTCACAGTTAACAGGGAGCCAGTAAAACGATGCCTCTATGTAGCATGAGAATATGGCATATTAGCATACAGTGTGTACCACACATAAAGTAGGCTGCATATGCCCCTTTGTGAGTGTGTGTGTGTGTGTGTGTATAAAGGACACTCATCTATTCCTCAAAAAAAATCCCAAAATCCTGGGAGATAAGGCCCTGGGTGATAGGTTAAAATGTCTATTTCTAAAAGAAAAAAGGAAGAAATGATTGGCTTTAAGTTCAGACTTTAAACTTTTTAGTAAAGGTGCCTCACAAATAGACAGTGTACAATAGACCGTTCCAGAGAGATGAGGCCTCAAAGCTGAATAATCTTTGACATTTACTGAATGTAATGCAGTCAAGCTTTGCCCTTTGTCTCATTTAACAATAGTAAAAATACTGTATATTATACTCACTAATGTGTTTCTATTAGTTAAGAACTTTACATATTTCTAGAAGAATTTTACTGATTTACATTATCTTTTCATAGCCGCACCAGCTTAATAATCACAAATAGTAATTTGAATGCATTTATTTGATCACATCTTGCCTTTTCAATGTGTTCCAAACTAATAGTTTAAGTCAAAGTGTTCAACAAAGACAACAGCAATATTCGCAAAAGCTGAAAGCTTGTCAGTAAATGCATTAATACAGTTAGTCTGGCATGTTAACAAGAAACATACATATATTGTAAATCTTCAATCAAGCTTCTGTCTGATGCGACATGAAGGGCTGAAAGCTCTGCCTCTGAAAACTAATGAGAAACACTTAATAGACAATCTGTAAAAAAGTAACCACACATGTCATTCCCATATGTTGCATCAGCTTCACAGTAATAAAATGCACGATCCGCAGAGACCTCATAAACAACTAGGTTAATAAAGCAAAGAAAAAAAAAATGTGGTTTTTCCAATATGCTGCCCCAAAGCATTTACTGTGGACAGCTGAGAAACAAGAAAAAACTGTAACTGCAGCCGCAACTACCAACGAATCATGTGCACTGGCAGTTTCGTATTCATTCCAACATGAAAAAAAACAAAGTCTTTACTACAGTATGCATCTCTGTTTGGTTCCAATGTAAAATGTTAGGCTAAAAGTCATATTATCTGCATACTTAGGATGTACTGTATCATTCTGCATCTATTCCATTTTATGGCTCCTTTCCATCCAGTTTTGTGAACTGAAATGGTATTCTACAGCTTGTTTAATCAAGGAACCATGCAATGAAATTGCAGAGCACCCTATGGTTTAGTAAGCCATTTTTTAAATTGGTTCAAAAGTCTAGACTAATGAATTTCAAACTTCCCAGTTAATTAGAACAATCAATAAACTCTTATAATTAAAGACTCATGTAGTTGTTGGAACTGAAGCAGTGTCTTAGCCATATTTGCACTTTTATTTATGTTAATGCATTTTCCCCAGTCAATTTTATCAATTATCTTATGTTTCAGTTTGTGTTTTTCATTTTTCCCCAGTTCCTTACCATCTCAAATATTTTTTATTTGTAGGGATGGAGCTTTGGTATGAATTAAGACTCTCAGGTGCTGAGGTGGTTAGTGTAGTAGTTACTTGAGTGGTCTATTTAAGACTTCTTCTGTTATACCAGTCACATGAAAAACCTGAAATGGTCTGAAAACCCACACCATGGACTCCCACCTCCCATTTATGTTTTCCAAAGTGGCAAAATGCCTTTTCTCCCTCACGGCACAATGTTTATTGAAATTGAAAAGAAGATGCACATTCTTCAGAAACTAATTTGTTTTAAAAAAAATTCACAAAAACTGAGAAATAAACTCGGAAACAAAAGCTCTTCACAGTAGAGGGATTAGTCACAATTGAAGTAAAAATGGAATTGCCAAAGGTCATTCATTAAGAAACTCCTAACCAGAGACAGAATCAAAGTGCAAATATCCATCCATTAACATTCATAAGAGGGTCATGGAGCAGCTGGAGCCTATCCCAGCAATCATCAGGAAGAAGGTGGGAACAACACCTGGAATGGGCACTAGTCTATTATAGGGTGAACACCCACATACAAACATGCTCTAGGGACAATTTAGCAGCAACAACTCACCTAACCTGTATGTCTTTGCACTGGTACACCCAGAGGAAAACCATGTAGACACTGAAAGAACATGAAAACTCAACACAGGGAGCACCAGATCTGCAAATCCGAGTCTCTCTATTGTGAGGTAGTAGTACTGTGCCAAATGCCATACCAAAGCCAAAATATGGAATACTATAATTTCCACAGGCAAATTTACAGTTTGATTTACATTTCAGACAAAGCAGCTCATGCTGCCATACTGTAATTTATCAGGAAGGCAGTCCCAGGCAACCAGATAAAGTCAGTCAGTCAGTCATTATCCAACCTGCTATATCCTAACACAGGGTCACGGGGGTCTGCTGGAGTCAGACAACACAGGGCGCAAGGCAGGAATAAATCCCAGGCAGTTTGCCAGCCCACTGGAAGGCACACACACACTAGGGACAATTTAGGATCGCCAATGCACTTAACCTGCATGTTTTTGGACTGTGGGAGGAAACCGGAGCACCCTAAGGAAACCCATGCAGACATGGGGAGGACTTGCAAACTCCACACAGGGAGGACCCGGGAAGCGAACCCAGGACTCCTTACTGCGAGACAGCAATGCTACCACTACATCACCGTTCCGCCCACCAAATAAAGTCTCATAGCAATTCTATTAATAAATAGTGGTTTTTGATGTGGCGATGTGACACAGTTAAAATACATATGAGAAAAAATGGAAAACTTTCTTGTGTAAGGAAATAAAATTAAAATTCATATGTGAAAATAAAGCTCCAAAATTTACGATTATCATCAGCTAAAATAAAATAATCAAAATACAAAACCTGACAAAGTAGGTTCCACTGTTCTCAGCCCCTGCCTGTCCAAGCTCTCTGCTGTGGCATTAGTTTGCAAGTTGCTGTGCTTATGGCCCCTTGCTCGTAAATAGGTCTTGAATTCAAAAGGTTTTTTGCATTTAAATACATTTTCTGGTTAGACATTATCTTATTTTGTTGCTGTTACTTGAGTTCCACTATTTTTGTTTTTTTAGTATGTTGGATTTGTTAAATATTTATAATTTTAGTATTTCAAAGGTACAGAAGATCCTTCTTTTAGATTAGGCTTTCACTTTTGCATTTCCCTTTGCTTCGTTCGTTCAGAATTTTGTCATCATTTTACGTTTCCTTGTAACTAACCCTTTGAAAACCTTTTACTTTCATTTGATTCAGCTTTCAACTCGTAACTGTTCCTTTGCTTTGTTAAGGTTATGATTGAGTGGAATTTTTATTTCATTTTTAATTGTACAATTAATAACATACTGCAGGTGTAATTATGAGTTTGTTTCCAGGCAGAATTTAGTTATGAGATTATTTTTACTTTTTCCTATACGAAGTATAGGGAAAGTATTGTAATTGTCCAAAGATTTGATTTTGAGATTTTGATGAATCTCGATGTTTTAGACCTCCCTGACTTTCTCATATACAAAGTATAGAGAAAATATTGGACTCCTCCAAAAATTCCATTCCAAGATTTTGATGAATCTCAACATTTTAGACCTCCCTGAGTCCAAAAATACCATTTTTGGAAATATGTCTGTATGTCTGTCTCTGTGTGTTTGTGTGTATGTAAACACAATAACTTGAGTACGCTTTCACTTACAGTAGGTCAACCAAATTTTGTATACTAGTATTAAGTACAAAACATATATTTCTATCAATGTTTGGGCTATTTCCATTAACCAGAAGTGGTACTTAACCTTTTTAATT
Source organism: Polypterus bichir lapradei (assembly GCA_026402145.1). Classification (NCBI taxonomy): domain Eukaryota; kingdom Metazoa; phylum Chordata; class Cladistia; order Polypteriformes; family Polypteridae; genus Polypterus; species Polypterus bichir. The sequence goes on from JANRMT010062814.1 coordinate 53,873,846, forward strand.
TTGTTTTGACTTATATATAATTTGCATTATCTGTCTGTTGTTACACGCTACATTTTGTTTTACCTTGTGCACTGCCATCTTATGAACTTTTGCTTGTGTTTCCCACCTTGGCTGACAACCGCAAGTGTGCAATTTATACTGTCATCATTGCCGAAATGTAACGATCAGCGCCATTAACTTCCAGGTTATCCACAACTGTGGGTAATTCTCAAACGCATGTAGCTGCATTTATTTTGGATTCTGAGTTGATTAACTTTTGGCAACATACATTTTGATTGCAACTTCTGTTTAGTGTTTAGGGTTTGGCACTTGATGTTTTGTTTAGCAATTAGGATCTTGGTACATGGGGTTCTCTTCCTTTATTGGTTTATCACACACATTTTCATCTCCTTGTCCCTGACCCTTTAAAAAACTTTACTCTTGCCTTCATTCAGTACACTTTTTTTGTTTGATTATTTTATCTTCCTGTTCTTTGTTTAATTTGTGTTTTAATTTCAAATGACATTATAGTTAATTATTCAATTACATTTTAGGAAATATTTTTGTAATTTAACTTAAACTGCTATTTAGTTTTGGAATTTGTGAGAGTCTTTCTGGGAATGTTTAACAGTATCTAGCTATCCAGTTTACCTTTGAGTTTGTTTTTAACAATAGGCACCTTTAATAACGTGACCTGTTCAAAGTATTTTACAAGCTATAATACAATTTTTTAAATAATGTTATTATAAAATTGTGGAGTAAATGTATCCATCCAGCCAACTGGTACAGTGCAGTACATCAAATAGATGGGGGTCATTAATAATGTCATGCTCTTTGGCCGAAGTTTCCAGGACTCGTAGTTGTCTCTGACTCCTTTTCTACAATCTGGCCCTGGTTCTACTATTAGTTGATGGACAGATATTGTGGTTTTCATTTATGTTAGTTTCTATTTGATTTATTTTAACAACTCTGTATCCTTATATGTGATAGTTCTGTATTTAGTGAGTGGTATAATCTATTGTTACATTTTGCCATGAGAGTTGTCGTGGTTTCTCTGTGCCTGCACTTGGTGAGAAGCGCTGTGAAAGAACAAAGTAGTTTCTATTATCTTTATATATAATACGCTACTGTGGCTGTCCATTTGTCTGTCCAGGGTTTAAATGACCTGTAGCTCGCAAACCATTTGAACTATTGACTTGAAATTTGGTACACATATACTACGTGATGTATACTATCCGCTTTTAGGGTGATGATTGACCTCCAAGGTTATTCCTCTTTTTATTTTATTTTATTTTATTGTAGAATCAACTCTCGGCAGTGGCCATCAGCGCGGCCGAGCAGCCCATGCATACGGGTGCCTTTCTCATCCCTACCACCTTCGCCATCACCTCCCCTACCCCTTCATATCTTAAATCATTCTTGAGGCAGATTGAATACTTAAGTGCCAGCTTAAGTGAAAAATTAAAGAAAACATACTAAGTAATTGCAACACAAACACCGACTTCATCAGTTTTAACGCAAATAGATTCCAACGAAAGAAGACAAGAAGCGGGGTGGAGAAAAGAAGAGTTGACCAGGAGGCTGAAAGCGCATCAACCTCTGATCAAACAAATGCTAAATGTACAGAGAAAAAGTATGAAAACTACGAACGCTCAAGTCAAGTGTATTCCCTGCATGTTACTGTGCAGTGCGCCGTTACTGGTTGTATTATATTTCTGTGGTGGCAATGACAGATTGGACATCTAGCTCTGTGTTATGTTTTGTGAATTTCATTTACCCTATTTTCTTGACAACCATTGCACCCTCAATCTACCTGGATGTGGCTCTCTCTGAATTGTCCTCACCAAGATTTCTTCCAATTTTGTGGTGGGGAGAATTTTTTTCTTGTCTTCTTAGAGAGTCAATGCTGAGGGGGCCTGTCAAAAAATGGTCTGTTAAAGTGCATTGTGCCTTTCTTTGTGTGATTTTGGACTATACAAGTAATAAAATAGTTGTTGTGGTGTTCCTGAGATGATGAAGCCAAAATGGTTCAAATTTTATATTAGAAACAGATGTTAAGTTAGACATTAACTTGTAAAAAGTAATCTCAAGCTTATGAGGGTATAAAAGGTAATTAACATGAAGTCATTTGCAAAATAATTTTGTTGCCTTTCTGCATCACATTGGATTGCATATTAGAAATCTAACATCAGACTCTCCTATCTCTGATCCTTAACTACAGCCTCTGACTTTTGTTATTGGTTTTGCTCTTGACTCCAGGGCTGGAATTTGATCCTCTTGCCAATGCTGGAGCTAAACAGCATGATTTCCGAACTGTCCCAGAAGCTCCCTTGTGATTCATTAGTTACTTTTGCAATGGATCATAAAGTGCTAAACAACCCAGTGTTTCCTTCCTGTGCAAAAATAAAGCAAACATGAAAATCAAAAATAAATGTTTTCTGTAATCCTGAAGCTTTGAAAGTCGAGAACAAGGTAAATCCACAAAGAAATCTAATAACAGAATTAAATGCAGTATACTGTATGAAGCAGCATAGGGGAATTAAGTTAACTCATCTGTTAAAGGCAGATGAAAGGCTCATTTAGTGAAGTAATGGGAAGGAATACGATTTTTTTGTGAGGGCTTACAGATGGTTTAAGATCAAACTTCATTTTGGTCATCTATCTGAGTGACTGTGAAGCTGCTAATCAAGTGTTTATTATGCTATTCTGCTTTAAAACAGGCTGATTGAGCAAGTAAACAGATAATGGACAGAGCCTAAGGACACTGTAAGTACTACAAGGCTTCAGAATGATTTCATATTCTGAGGGCCTCAAAGCTATAGTAAGATATGAACATAATAATGATATGCTGTAGGTCAGATGAGCTATAACTACAACTAGTACTATATGTAAAGTGGGCTTTAAGTAATGCTGCTTATATCAAAAGAAATATAAATAAAAAGAAGAACCAATAATATATAACATAGTATAATGAAACCAGACTGTTTTAAATTAGGAATTAGGATGAAAAATAGAGTGCAGCAGGGGAATAATAAATTTAGCTGCCGCAGTGAGTGGTAAGTCGCGCTATGGTGACAATTATACCTCTGTATGTGTGTGGGTGTGTGTGTGTGTAGCTATTTATAGATTTTCTTTTTGTTCAGATAGCTGTGGGATGCTTATCTTTGAGCATTGTGAAGTGTGCCGATGTGAGATCTCCAGCAAGTTAGCATAAATCCACAGCTGCACATGGCTCAGAAACAACACTGCAGACACAGTCACCAGGGGCCTCATGTATAAATGGTGTGTTTGCACAAAAATGTTGTGTAAGCCCATTTCCACGCTCAAATCATGATGTATAAAACCTAAACTTGGCGTAAAGCAATGCACATTTTCATGCTAGCTCAAACTCTGGCGTACGCAAGTTCTCCGTTTGGTTTTGCAAACTGGCGGCACCCAGCGTCAAAGCAGTGCTTTTGTTCCGGTGTGGTTTCCCTTTTTATCCCTGATCCATATCCCTGACGCGGCTTTATCATATACACTAAAATTAATCGCATATTGTTTATTAGTTTAAGGTATCTGATTGTAATTAACCTGTAACAATATAATGGTCCATGGAATGGCCAAACTATTCCAAATACCATAGCTGCTTTACCGTTGTTACTCTCACTGCGCCTTCTTCTTCTTCTTCTTTCAGCTGCTCCCATTAGGGGTTGCCACATTGGATCATCTTTTTCCATATTACTCTCACTGCACCACTCGGAGTATTTATATCACTGTATCTGAGTGTGGAATCACAGCTCTACAGCAGCTGATTGGAAAGAGAGCCATGCTGCCTATTTGAACTGCTCCCATACAGCAAACGCCTCAGAGCCTTTCCTGAACGGACCTCGCAGTTCAGAAACAGTTTAATCCCAAGAACTATAAACGCAATCAATCAGTCCATCAAGTGCTCCTTGTAGAACTTTTTATACTTATAAGTACAATTACCTCACTGTAAACTTGCGATACAGTTATAATATTGCACAACCTGCACCACTTTATAAAGAGCATATTTACATATGATGACAATATCATTATTAAAATGAAATGCAGCAAAATATGTTTATTACATTATACAGATAAAATGTTAACATCATTTAAATAATCTATATTTTTAATAATTAAACATATGAGGACACGGTGTCACAGTGCTAGCAAGGAGCTGTGTCTATTACTGAGCTGATTGTGTGGTGATTGGTTACTTGGAGAAAGAAAAGGAAGGACAGGAATTGGGGATTAGTACGTTTGAAAGAGACAGTACTGCAGCAATAAATTATTTCATCAAAGGTTGCGCAGCAAGCATCTTGTGTGAGGCAGGAACAATCTCTGGACAGGGCACCAGCTCATCACTATCACTGCGTAACCATTTTCCCATGTTTAATACATGCTTTAATTGATATGATATGAATACTGAAATATCAAGTATACAGATAGATAGATAGATATTTTATTAATCCCAAGGGGAAATTCACATACTCCAGCAGCAGCATACTGATCATAAAAAAAAAAAAATATTCAAGAGTGATTAAAATGCAGGTATAACAGACAATAACTTTGTATAATGTTTACCCCGTGATGGAACTAAACAGTTGCATAGTGTGGGGGAGAAATGATCTCCTCAGTCTTTCAGTAGAGCAGGACAGTGACAGCAGTCTGTCACTGAAGCTACTCCTCTGCCTGGAGATGATACTGTTCAGTGGATGCAGTGGATTCTCCATGATTGACAGGAGCTTGCTTAGCGCCCGTCGCTCTGCCACGGATGTTAAACTGTCCAGCTTCATTCCTACAATAGAGCCTGCCTTCCTAACAAGTTTGTCCAGGTGTGAGGCGTCCTTTATCTTTATGCTGCCTCCCTAGTACACCACCGCGTAGAAGAGGGCACTCGCCACAACTGTCTGGTAGAACATCTGCAGCATCTTATTGCAGATGTTGAAGGATGCCAGCCTTCTAAGGAAGTTTAGTCGGCTCTGTCCTCTCTTGCACAGAGCATCAGTATTGGCAGTCCAGCCCAATTTATCATCCAGCTGTACTCCCAGGTATTTATAGGTCTGCACCCTCTGCACCCAGTCACCTCTGATGATCACGGGGTCCATGAAGTGCCTAGGTCTCCTAAAATCCATCACCAGCTGCTTGGTTTTGCTGGTGCTCAGGTGTAAGTGGTTTGAGTCACACCATTTAACAAAGTCCTTGATTAGGTTTCTATACTCCTCCTCCTGCCCACTCCTGATGCAGCCCATGATAGCAGTGTCGTCAGCAAACTTTTGCTCATGGCAGGACTCCGAGTTGTATTGGAAGTCCGATGTATATAGGCTGAACAGGACAGGAGAAAGTACAGTCCCCTGAAGCACTCCTGTGTTTCTGACCACAATGTCAGACATGCAGTTCCCGAGACACACATACTGAGGTCTGTCTGTAAGATAGTCCACGATCCATGCCACCAGGTATGAATCTACTCCCATCTCTGTAAGCTTGCCCCTAAGGAGCAGAGGTTAGATGGTGCTGAAGGCGCTAGAGAAATCCAGTATAATAATTCTTACAGCACCACTGCCTCTGTCCAAATGGGAGAGGGATCGGTGTAGCATAAAGATGATCCTCCCCCACCTTCTCCTGGTATGTGAACTGCAGAGGGTCGATGGCGTGGCGGACCTGTGGCCTCAGGTGGTGAAGCAGCAGCCGCTCCATGGTCTTCATCACATCTGATGTCAGAGCGACAGGCCAGAACTCATTCAGCTCATTTGGACATGATACCTTTGGGACTGCGGTGATGCAAATGTTTTCCAAAGCCTCGGGACTCTCCCCTGTTCCAGGCTTAGGTTGAAGATTCGCTGTAGTGGACTCCTCAGCTCCAATGCACAGGCTTTCAGCAGTCATGGCGATACTCCATCTGGACCCACTGCTTTGCTGGCACGAAGTCTCCTCAGCTCTCTGCTTACCTGGGCTGCTATAATTGTGGGTGGGGGGAACTCTCTCCTATGCTGGTATCAGCAGAAAGATGGTTGGAGGGTGCAGTACCCTGAGGTAAGAGTGGGTTAGGGTGGTCAAACCTGTTAAAGAAGTTGTTCATCTGGTTTGCTCTCTCCACGTCTCTCTCGATGGTGGCACCCCGCTTCGAGCTGCAGCCAGTGATGATCTTCATCCCATCCCACACTTCCTTCATGCTGTTATTCTGCAACTTCTGCTCCAGCTTTCTCCTGTACTGCCAACAGTTCGATGTCCCTGCAGCAAGTGGAGATTTTGATGTTTACATGTCCAGGGCTGCACCACCTTGTGTTCACAAAGAGAACAAGTCCTCTTCCTTTCCGCTTCCCGCAGGTATTTGCATCTCTGTCCACTCTAACTGTGCTAAACCCGGGTAGCTCCACATTAGCATCTGGGATGTTAGTTGTTAGCTACATTTGGCAAAAACACAACAAACTGACATTTTTCACCAGCGCAGCCAGTTCGTCCATCTTATTTGGTAGTGAGTTCACATTTCCCAGGATTACAGAAGGCACCAAAGGCTAGTATCGCTACTTTCTGTCTCGCCTGTTAGCTTTTAGCTTACCTCGTCAGGTAAATAGGGAACCACACTGGCACGGGCTTTTGTTGTCAGCACTTGAAGTTGACTACTTGAATAGATGAGTCTCGGCATGTAAAAATCCATGTCCAAGTCGGAAAAAAGTAGTAAAAATTGTCCAGGGAACGAGTCCACATAAATGAAAGTGGTAGGAATGATCAGTGAAATGGAGAAAAAGGTAGAAAGATAAAGTCGTACACGGAGCTGCTGGAAAGGCTGCTACTCAAGGCGGCGCCTGAGTCATTATAAGTTATTATATACATCTCAGTATTTAAATTATTCAGAGAACTGTAATATCATGAATGCAATGGATTCTGTGTCCTGTCGGAGGAAGAGAAAGCTCATTTAAGAAGTACGTTGTGATTCACACACATAGAGCACATAGAAGAACACATACAAAACAAAGCATTTAACGTGCTACTTTAGTTACGCTGGGATTTGAGAAACTAGTAAATGAAATGATTTTAAGATGAAATTTATGATGTACTTTAATAACAAAATAAACTATGTGATCAAAGAGGAAATTTTGATATTAAAATTGACATTTTGAGCTTTTTTCCCCACTGTGTCCTTATTTTTTTTTCTTTTCTCTGTACCCTAATAAGCTTTCATATGACACTCAGACGGTGGGTTACGACTTGCCTTTTCACGGAAACTTTGATATCTGACAACTTCTTTTTTATTTCGGGCACTGTGTGACTTTGTGAACTTGAGCTTTATAGTTTCTCTGACACTGTATGTCACTCAATCAACTTCCTTTTGTTGTTTAAACCAACAAATAGTACATTTTTCCTTGCCTCCACTTGGTATTCGCTGAAATTCTTCTATTTTCCCCCGTGCTTTTGACATTGCCTTTTCGCAGAACTCTGAGATTAAGGGCTATTTATATTGATTTGCATATTCAAATAGGTATAATTTTGGGAGGAGTTGGGGAGTGGCAGCAGGTGCGTGTACGTGCATTACTTTTCATGCTGACTGGGATTTATGGAGCAGAAGAATGTGGAAGTTGGCGTACACACAGATTTATGCATCTAGATTTTTTTGTGCGTGCATACATTTCCGCTTTTGTCCGTACGCCACATTTTAGTGTGAATTCTATGTATGGCATTATGCATGAGGCCCAGGTCTTAAACCTGCTTAGAGTATGTGGCTGAATTTGATAAAGGATGTTCAATCATGATCCCCATACAGTCTGACAGACCTTGAGCAGGTTTGCAAAGAAATGCAAAATTGCAGCATCCAGATATGCAAATCTCATAGAGACCTGTGCACACAAACCTAAGGCTGTCATGGCTGCCAAAGGTTTATTTATTAAATACTGACTTGAAGGGCATGACTAATTAATGTGATCAATTATTTTGCGCTTTATATTTATAATTAGTTTAGACCACTTTAAATAAATCTGTTCTCACTTTGACATTTTCAAGTCTTTTTATCTGTTGGTCAGTGTCAGTGCACTGTGATTCAATGTTGTCAAGTCAAGAGGTTTTATTGTCACACCATCCATACACAGTGTTGCAGCATACGGTGCCATAAAATAATGCTCCCTCTGACCATGCTGCAACATATACATAAACACAAAACAAGGGCAAGACAGGTAAAGAATGATACTTTACTCTAAATAAATAACGAAATATGAAAACTTCTAAGGGTGTGAATACTTTTTATAGTACTGTACATCAGTGCTGAGTTTTTAATTGAAATCAGTGAAGTTAAGACATTCTCCTTCCATAAAATATGTTGACATACAGGAGCAGTGTGCAAACCTGTGCTGGATTTTCCTCTTACTGGGTTTAATTCAGTGAAGAATCTTATGGATGTAGCGAAAAATTAGCTGAAGAAGTATATTTGGCTTATACATCAGGCAATGAGAAAAACTACAAGGATTTTGTACAGAACTTGAAGGTTGTATACTGTTTCAAATGTGACATTTAATAAGTATGTATAGTTTTGAGTGTTCACAGCTAGTTTTAATGAACTTTATACAATAAATCTATAGGCTATGATCATTGACATATGCACCCACACAGACTCTTACTGGGCAAATTTATAGATATTAAACAAGACTCACATTTTTGGGATGTAGAAGGCAACTGGAGCCCCTTGATTTAATATGTAAACTCTACAAAGACACTGATGGTGTAGGGACCAGAACTGAGCTCCTGAGCGCTGCTAGGCACCTACGAGCACTAACCTCTGTGATACCAAGCACTGAAACAATATTCAGTAATTTAACAATGCCAAGCCTTTTCACATCCAGCTAGCACAGAAAAATGTAACATGTTGCCAAGGCTTTTGTTAGGTTCAGTGAGGTGATTTTTTTTAATCCTGGGGCTTAGCTTAAATATGTAGTCAAAGTCACTTAAAATCACAGTGAACAGATGGTGTGAATGAGTTTAAGCAGATTCTTTTTTAAACCTTATTACACATCAAAAACAGTGCCACAGTTTTGCTCTAATTTTAGAACAGGTTTCAGCCTTGCCATGATGCCGTTAGCTAAAATATTATTAAAAAAAAAAAAAAATCATACTTGTATGTGAAGAGTAGTGTGGGGGGTGGAGTGGTTTGCATTATTGCAACAGGACAGGAAGCCTGGTCTTTATTCACACCACTGCTGTGCCTTCTGTTGTAAATCACATTAGTAAATTGGGCCTGACCTTTTGCATATATTTTAGAACATTTGCTAAAAAGCATGTGTTTAACCAGGAGCAGCATGTAAAACATTAGTAATATAACCTTACTTGGACATGGTCAGTTGGGACTACTTCTACTGTATACTGAAAATGTTCTTTCAAAAATATACCTTTACAAGGCATCTATTTATTATATTCTACCTTTATTCTATTTATTCTATTCTATTCTATTGTATTCTGTTTCCAGACAGATGTAACTGATACTCAAACTGGAGGTATAAGGTTTATAGAAAGGATTTAGAACATTGAAATGTGTTAACAAATTAATGGAGACTTCTGTACATTTATTCACAAGCAAGTAAATACTTTATTAGACAAAACTATTGGGTATTTGGTTAATGAATCAGGTAACGTGGAGCCACACCTTTTCTCAGAAGTAGCCTGTCTTATACAGAAACCAACTCTGAACAGTACTGGGGTATTACAGGGCACACTAAAGCACACAACCACACTCATCCATGTCAATCAAGAGTAGGAAATGACCCGAACAGCACGTTTTTGGGACATGTAAGAAGATCATAATATCTGGACAAATGTCGTATGGACATGGGGAGAACAAGAAAACCCCATTCCAGCAGTGACCAGGGTTGAAGATAAGTTTGTGGTCCTGCACCATAGTGCTGATCCATAACAGCAAGTATTGCATGGACTGGGATTAAGTGAAGCTATGACAATCAAATACCTATACCATGGGTGTCGAACTCAAGGCCTGGAGGGCCGCAGTGACTACAGGTTTTCATTCTAACCCTTTTCCTAATCAGTGACCTGTTTTCACTGCTAATTCACATTTTAATAGCCCTGTTAGAAGGATTCAGTCCTCTGAATTGATTCGTTTCCTCATTAAAATGCAGTCAAACAGAAATGAGACATGAAATGAGCCAACAAATGACCAGCTAAACTGGGGCTTCAAACTCCAACCAGTTTCTTAATGAGAACCCAATTCTTACTGTTAATTAAACTCGTTATTTAATTCCACGGCTTGTTTTTGCTCTCGTTCTGCCACAGCTGACATTTCCAAAACTGTTGATTTTCTGTTTTTCATAAGAACATCGTCAAAGTGTTTTGGTGATTTGAGAGATCAGCCTTACTGAGACCTTCACCTTTCTTTATTTTCAGATATTGTGTGATGTGGCGCCTTGTTTTATGTCTCATTATTGTTTGGCTACTAATTAAGGAAAAAGAAACAACTAAAGGGCCTGAGTCAAGTCAATTAAAAGAAGTAATTAGCAGCAAAAACTGGTCACTAATTAAGAAGATGGTTAGAATGAAAACCTGCAGCCACTGCGGCCCTCCAGGACTGGAGTTTGACACCCCTGACCTATACTGTACAGTACAGTATATTTTAATGAGCACATTATTTGAAATATACATAATATAACACCTTCTTGGGCCAGTTTAGACATTTCTGGGGGTTCTTGTCTGTCCTAGCAGCAACCAGGAACAAACCCTGAATGGGTGATAAACTTTTACAGAGCACACTAACACACACACATCTGCATTCAAACTCACAAGACCCCAGTGTTGAAATTGTCAATTACATTAACACAAACATTCTTAAAATGTGGGAAGAAAAAGTATAACTTAGAGAAATACCCCATAGGCATGTGAAGAACATGCAATCTTCATAAATACAATGACTGCATATACTATTAACGCAGCACCCCAGGTCACTCTGACAAGAGACAATAATGTAGCAGAGGAAGCCTGTACCTTCAATTCTTTGGTCGTGTATGATTTTCTGTGGCATTTCAGAATGAAGGACTGAACTGCGCTGCATTGAAAACAATCAGTAAGGCTGTGCAATGTGCTTCACTGTCAGCAGAGATCACCACTGTTCTTGTCCTGTCAGCAAATGGCACGTGGACGCTCCATCACCTGCTGTGATTCGTTTCCTGTCTGCAGTACCATGTGATGGTGGCATTGTGCTTTTCTTGTCAGCCAGAGGTGCGTGGCTGAGTGAGAAGGATCCAAAGCCCAATTCGGTGGCAAATAAAAATACATTCACATTGAGTAATATAGAGATGGCAGTCAAAATGAAAGTACATCTTTGGAATATGCAAGGACACCAAAGCCCCCAGTAACATCATGTAGAGAGGAAAAGAAAACTCCCTACATTAGGCCTGTGCTCTAACCAAGGTCTTTCCCTTTGAGACACCAGTCCTAATCACTGTGTCACCATTCTAAATACCAAATTTATGATGTAGTTGTATTACATTTCCACTAGGAGCTTCACAGTGGCACAGTGGTTAGCACTGCCACCTCATGGATGCTGGGTTAAGGTCTCCAGTTTGACAGTCACTGAATGTGAGGAGTTTGCACATTTTCCCCAGATCTCTCTCTTTTGTGGGGAGTACTCATGTTTTCCTATCAAATCCCCAAGATGTTAGGTTAATCATTGACTCCAAAGTGGCCTGTTATGAGAAACTATGGACGTCTACAATCACTCTGTGATGGATTGGTGCCCTGTCCTGAAGTGGTTGCTGCCCCGCACCCAGTGCTGCCAGAGTATGCAGATGTGGACAAATGTGTTGGAACCCTTACAGCTTATTGAAAAAGAGCTATATGACTTCAGAAAGTGATTAAATGAAAAGCAACTGTCCCATGTATACCTGCATGCCTTTGATATGTCAGCAAGTAAAGCAAAGCAAGTGTTAAAAGAGATCAGATATTGCTTATTCCACAAAGATATTCTAAAATGGCCTTGGACACATTTGTTGGTACCCTAGATAAGATCATAAATATTTGAATGATTTTTTCAAACTTGCTGGTATCTTTATTTATCATCACAAATGTCTCCGATTATGCAATCGGTCGTTCAGCCTATTTAAATGGAGAAGACTAGTCACTCTGCTGTTTGGTATCATTGTATGTCCCACACTGAAAATGGACCAGAGAAAGCAAAGAAGAGAGTCGTCTGAGAGGATCAGAAAGAAAATTATAGACAATCACGTTAAAGGCAAAAGCTAGAAGACCATCTCCAAGCATCTTGATGTCCCTGTGACAACAGTTGCAAAAATTATTAAGATGTTTATGGTGGCCACAAGTAGGAAATTGACCCCAGAATGGACAGAAGGATAGTGAGAATGGTAGAGAAAAATGCCAAAAACAACCTTCAAAGAGATAGAAGCTGACCTGAAAAGTTCATCAGTGACTGGTCGCACCATTCATTGCTTTTTGAATAACAGTGGAAACAACTGAAGAAGACCCAGAGGGACTCCGCTTTTGAAAGAAAAGCATAATAATGCATATTGACACGTCAAAATGCTACTGGAAGAATGTCCTTTAGACTGATGAGACAAGACTGGAGCTTTTTGGCAAGTGATGTCAGCTCTATGTTCATAGATGAAAAAATAAAGCTTTCAAAGAAAAGAACATCATACATGCTGTGAAACACGGAGGAGGCTCGGTAATATTTTGCTTCATCTCCTTGTGGCTCTGATTTGGGTAAAGGAATTCTGACAAATAGACAGACACATTTCTATTTTTCATTAAAGGTGTTTGTATTTGTGCAGATGGTCATATTATCTAACTATAGGAATTTTAAAACAGTGTGGATAAAAAAGTTCCAGGTAGATAAGCAGATAACTTTAAAATTAAGAAGGTCTTTATTTAGTAATGTTGCCAATACAGGCTATGGTCCCTTTGACATCTGCATTGGATTAGGCTGATTGGACAATATTATCTTTTATAATGTTTAGTAATACATTTACATAATCATATTAAAATTTTAATAAAAGATGTATACTATGTTATGTATTGTTATGCAAAGATAAAATGTTAAAATTCACTTGAGTTTCAAATATACTACTCATGCCAAGCTCAGATATATAATAAGAACTTTTTCACACCATTCCAACCATTTGCTGTCCAGTTTCACCAAGATGACTCCCAGTAACACCTCTGAGGGCCTCCAGTGACAGACAGAGCAGCTGCCGAAATGCAGATACTGCAGATTTCTTTGTTTAATGATTGCTTCTATATTTTGCTGTCATCTTCAATTTTGATATCTTCTGGTAAATCTTTGACTGTCATATATTTCTTAATAGACATCGATGCAAAAACATTGTCAATTGATTTCTTTTCTCTTAAAATGTCAATAAACAAAAGGTCAATTTTATCTGAATATCAATATAAAGGCAAGCAAGAGAGCAAAGCAAACTGCAGTGTAGTGCGCATCCTGGCTGGGAAATCAGGGATGTCAGATTAATGGAATAAATGTTGGGGACATACTGTAAATTTAGTCAACCCCCAACCTGCTACTAGTATTGGCTAATGCAAAAGCGCCGGTGAGATGATGTTGGTATAGAAGTCATTTTAGCCTTATGAGACATTTTTACATTAGTGTAAATCACTTAAAAACGTAAGAAGAATGACAAACAAGAGGAGACCATTTAGTCCATCAGGCTTGTCTGTTTAGCTAATAGCTGTGCTGTCCCAATATCTCATCTAGATGCTTCTTAAAGGTTGTTAAGGTTTCTGCTTCAGCTACATGTCTCAGTAGTTTGTTTCAGATTTCCACAAGTCATTAGGTAAGGTAAGTACTTTCTGGCTTCAGTTCTAAATGCATGTCCCCTTAATTTCCACTGATGTCCTCAAGTACACGATTCACAATTAAACTGAAACTACTTTATCAACACCTTTGAGAATTTTGAATACCTTTATTAGGTCCCCTTGCAGTCTCTTGTACTACGGATTAAACAGGTTTAATTCACTGAGCCTGTCCATGTACAACATGTCCTTACTGTAAGTCCGGGGATGTGCCTGGTTGCTCTGCTCCTCACAGCTTCAAGTGCTGCTATGCCTTTCTTGTACCATGGTGACCATAACTGTGCACTCCAGTTACTCCAGATACTCCAGATGCAGTCATACAACTGCAGGACATTATCTAAGCATAACATCCCTTGATTTATATTCAACAGTTTTTATAATATAACCTAACATTTCATTTGCTGCTTTAATTGCTTTTGCATGTTGCTTAGACAAAACATTATGTCAGCATAAACCTCTAAATCCTTTTCAGTGGTTGCTTCCTGTATGACAGTGGTTCCCAGCTTGTATTTTTAATTGACATTCTTTTACTTACATGTACTGTTTTACACTCTTCTATATTAAAAAAACATTTTCCAAGTATTTGGCCAGTTCTGAAGCTTGTCCAGGTCTTTTTTTTTTATTATTCTTGCTGCCTCTTTGGTGTCTGCCTTTCTTCCAATTTTAGTGTCATTTGTGAATTTCATAAGTTTACTGACTGTACTGGAATCAATGTCATTAACATAAATCATAAAAAGTAACAGTCCAAGGACAGATCCCTGAGGAACTCCACTGATGACTTCATTCCACATGAAATACAAAAATAGACATTTGAACCCTTTCCTCAGGTTTAGTTCCTTCATGTATCAAAGTAAGAAATTAACTTCTTTCTGTCATTCCCCTTCTTATAACCCAAAAGGGTCTTATAGCCAGAAGGGGCATACTATCTTTAATTCAGGATGACCTCAGCATGTGAACTGGACTTCTGCAGGCTTTGTCTTTAGGACTTACCTGTGTTCTTAGCTTGCACGTTCCAAGAAGGCAGTGCATACATTCTCAGACCCACTAAATCCAAACCAGGGTCATGGCTATGATGAAATCTAAACTGGCAGCACCTGGCTCAAGGCAGGAAGCATTCTTAGTTCATTGCACTTACACACACCTGTACTTGCCAATTTACAGTCACCAGTTACTCTAATATGCACATCTTTGGAATATGTCAGAAAAGCTACAGTACAAGATGTGTGTATGCTGTCACACACGTGCGCATGGGAGGCAGCTAAAGTGCTCGAAGGAAGGTAATTCCACACCAGACTAGAGGGTGGTGATGATCCTTTCTCTTTCTCCACTGCAGACCCATTATGGGAAATTCTGCCTGGCATCCATGACATCACTTCTGGTCCAGAAGACACACCATCTGGGGCCTCATGTATAACGCCGTGCGTAGAATTCGCACTATAACATGGCGTAAGCACAAAAGCCGAAATGTGCTTACGCACAGAAAAATCCAGATGCAGGAATCTGTGCGTACTCCAACTTCCACGTTCTTCCGCTACATAAATCCCGGTCAGCGTGAAAAGTAACGCTCGTGCACGTGCTTTATGTAACGCCCCAACTCCTCCCAGAATTACGCCTCTTTGAATATGCAAATCAATATAAATCGCCCTTAAGCTCAGCCTTCTGTGAAAAGACAATGGGAAAAGCACGGAGGAAAATATAAGAATTTCAGCGAATACCAAGTGGAGGCAAAGGAAAAACGTACTATTTGTTTAATTAAACCATGGTATAATCAACAAAAGGAAGATGATCGAGTGACATAGCGTGTTGGAGAAACTTGAAAGCACAGATATCAAAGTCGCCATGAAAAGGCGAGTCGTAGCCCACCGTCTGAGTGGTATATGAAAGCTTATTAGGGTACAGAGAAAAAAAAGGCAAACAGTGGGGAAAAAAGCACGAAATGTCAACTTCAATCTCGAAATGTCCACTTTAATCATGTAGTTTATTTTGTCATTAAAGTAGAGCATCATAAACATCATCTTAAAATCGTTTAATTAACCAGTTTCTCAAATCCCATCGTAATAAAAGTAGCACGTTAAATGCTTTGTTTTGTATGTGATTTTCTATGTGCTCTGTGTGTGTGAATCACTACTTGCTTCTTAAACCGGCTCTCTTCCTCCAACTGGACACAGAATCCATTACATTCGTGACATCACAGCTCTCTGAATAACTAAAATACTAGTTATTAAACATGGAAACACGGTGGCGCAATGATTGTGTGCAACCTTCGAAGAAATAATTTATTGCAGCAGTACTCAGGGCCGACTCTAGGCTCGTGGCGGCCCTGGGCATAAAAAAAATCGGTGGCCCCTTCGCCCGCCAATGTCAATATGGTATCTTATGCACAGTGGATGGCCACGTCCGTTGCGGACACTGCTTAGCCGCCTCATGCTCATGATACAAGCGTTTAACTTTTGTCGAAATTTATATTCAATATATATTGCCATGGCCGCCCCTGAGGTCCTTGCTTTTCTTTCTCCAAGTAACCGATCGCCACACAATCAGCTCTGTAATAGACGTTAAGCCATCTGTAAGCTTAGAGCGTCGATTCTTCAAAACATTTAAGGAATATTGAAATATCTTCGTAGTACATGTTTAATTATTCTATCCTTCACGCCAGTCCCTGTGAAGAATATAGATTATTTAAATGAAGTTAAAGTTTTACCTGTGTAATATAACAAACATATTTTGCTGCATTTCATCTTAAAAATGATATCGTCATCATATGTAAATACGCACTTTATAAAGTGGCTCAGGTTGTGCAATATTACAACTGTAGTGCAAGTTTACAGTGAGGTAATTGTACTTATAAGTACAAACAGTTCTACAAGGAGCAATGATTGAGTGCGTTTATAGTTCTTGGGATGAAACTGTTAGAGAACTGCGAGGTCCATACAGGAAAGGCTTTGAAACGTTTTGTCGTGGCTGAGGTAGCGTGTGCTTGATACTGTATACCGATAATTCTATTTCTGATCAGCTGCTGCTGTGATTCACACTCAGATACAGTGATATAAATACTCTGAGTGGTGCAGTGAGAGTAATATGGAAAAAGATGATCCGCTGTGGCAACTCCTAACGGGAGCAGCTGAAAGAAGAAGAAGAAGGTGCAGTGAGAGTAACAATGCTAAAGCAGTTATGGTATTTGGAATACAATGGCTATTCCCTGGACCATTATACTGTTACAAGTTAATTACAATCAGATGCATTACACTAATAAACAATAAGCGGTTAGTTTCAGTGTATTTATAAAGCTGTGTCAGGAAAATAAGGAGTAACCACACAGGAACAGTAGCATTGCTTTGACACTGAGTGCCGCCAGTCTGCAAAACCGAGCGGAGAACTTGCGTACGACAGGGTATGAGGTACCGTGGAAAAGTGTGTGGCTTTACGCCAAGTGTAGGTTTTATACATCGCGATTTGAACGTGGAAAAGTTCTTACACAACATTTCTGTGCGTACGCACCGTTTATACATGAGGCCCCAGGTCACAAGCCCAGTGATGTCACTTCTGGTTCTGGTCATAATTACCTCACTTCCTCTGCCACACTTTAAAAACCCACTATCTCAACCTCACCAGTTAGTTCTGTTTTGGACTTGAACCTGTATACATCTGTACTAAAAATTTAAGCCATATAGACACATAAATGCATTTTCTGAACCCACTTTGCCTTGTGCCTCTGGTGCCTGGTCCTGTAGCATTGGCTGTAAAGCAGGAATTAACCCAGGGTGGAATTCAATTCCTTTGCACATTAATTTCCTGGAGACCCTGAAGAGAAACTACTAGAACACACAAGGAAAATCTGACAAAGAAAGAATCTCAGGCAGCATTGTGAAATGGCAATTTTTCCAAAAGGTTTTTTTAACAGAGTGGAGAACTAGAAATTATATCTTATGGATACTGCACATTTTGGAAGTAGTTTACTATTATTTAGCCCATCTTTCAAACAGCATTGTCATAATTATTGTACAAGAAAAAAAAAATACAGCATTTGACTACACAATGAGCAAATAGACTTTGCAATCCTTTAAATTCAAATGTAGGGTTTGAGATTTTTTGTGACAATAAATTTGACAGTATGGAAAGAGACGGAAATCTTACACATTATGCCACTGAGACTGCTTAGTAAGTGAGAGTAATGATTCTGGCTGCAAATCCAACTGGCAGATTATAGGCGACAAAGTAATTACAAAAGAGGGAGTGATAAGTTAGGAAACAGGAGGACAAGAAATCCTTCGTGGGAGGTGAACTTTAAAATAAACACCATAAAAAATGTGTAGGATGAAATAATGAACAGAATCGTTTTGGGTTAAATCGCATAGCATATCTGGACAGGATTCAGCTGTGCATCAAATCCTGCGGCATAAATGGCTAAATTGTAGACAAAACAACCTTGGCAATGGCGAGCAGATGGCCAGACTGTAAATTTGTGTGATGGGATCTAAAAACAGCCAAGGATTTCTGAATAAAAGGGCAGCTCAGCACCCTGGGTTATCTGTTGCATTCTTCCAATGTAGCCTCCGACACAAAGTTTTTTTTTTTCTTTTTTGCTTTAGCATTGCCAAGTTTCTGGCAGAGTTTTCAGACTTCTGTGTTATAAGACGTGGAAGGAGAAAATTGATTCTTAAGTGAAATCTCTGCAAATGACTGTGTTCTTTTTTAAACAATTAATACAAATGTTATGATTTTGTTTGTTGTTCCCGATTTCAGGCAACAAAGAGCATATGTGACAAATATAAGACATTTGCATTTATTCGTGCTTTGTAAAATTAACAATAAATATAAATGAAAAAAGGAGTAAAAATATTGTACATAAAGTATACTAAAGTATCATGTGCCCCATAACCTCTCATTACCCATTGGGACCCAACTGTTCAATAAATATCATTATCTGATGAATTCCCATAATATTTAACTTTTTCTTCCATAACCTGAAGAACCGTAGGATACAAATGTCTAGGCACCTCAGCCAGTGAAAACCTAAGCTACATATCAAGGTAATTATTTTTAAAACAAACATTTTTCAATTACAGGGTTTGGATAGACAGTATCTACCATGGCATCATCATGCACAAAAAAAGAACGCAACCCTGATTTACTGTGTTGAGGAGGACCAGAAATGGTGAACGGCCTCCAAAATTAACCACAAAGCACTCTAGGACCTTCATTGGCCTGTCTTGATGTAGCCTCATCCCTAGGCAGCCAGTTCCCAACTACTACGTGCAAGCTGCGGCCTTATCTGGCCCCAACTGAGGAAGTAGCTTTAAAAGTTAACAAAGCAAAAAAAAAAACAAAAAAACCAGAAGATGTCTTACAAGGGAGAAAAATCAAAAAGGCCTGGATTGTTAAGAACTCAGAATCTTTATACATTGAGAATTTATTTAACAAAAATAGAGAGTAATACAGAAGAAGGAAAAACTGCAATAAGATTTACCTGAAAGGTAATCTAAAATGAACAAATCCCAAATTACAATTCAAATAGCAAAATCCTATAAACCTATAAAACAAATGAGAAGCAATACTTACCAAATAAAAAACCTATAATAAACTTCCTTTTCTCTGATTTGAATATTTGTAAAGTCAGAAGAAGGACCCAGTAGCAGTGATGTTAAGAAGGTTAGGCCTCCTGGGGTTCCACCCACAAAGTGCACAAAATGGATGAACATTGATAAATAACCTTTAAATCATAAACAAACGCAACACAAATTGAATAAAATATGAAAAATAATCATTCAAAAATAACAAAAACAAAGGCATTAAAAAGTTATATATACAGAATATATATAAAAAACACATCAGAGTGTAACATCTCCAACTCTACATGCTCCTCGATATGAAAAGTTTAATTAAGTTTAATTAACAGTTGAATTTGCTTTATCGTTATTGAAAGTAACAGTTTTATAACAATCATCTAATTTACAGTTACCCACAATTATCTTATTTGCTTGACAGTTGTGTTTCTACCTCTGTAATCAGCCATTTAGGAGTTCCTTAAAGCAGGGATGTCAAACTCCAGTCCTAGAGGGCCGCAGTGATGGTAGGTTTTCGTTCTAACCATCTTCTTTATTAGTGACCAATTTTTGCTGCTAATTAACGTCTTTATCTTTAGTTTTAATTAACTTGCTCAGGCCCATTAGTTTTTTCTTCTTCCTTAATTAGCAGCCAAACAATAATGAGACACAAAACAAGCCACCACATGACCAGCTCACCTGTGCCCATCACACAATATCTGAAAATAAAGAAAGGTGATGGTCTTGGTAAAGTTGATCTCTCAGGTCACCAAAACATTTTGACGGTTTTCTTAGAAGAAACAGAAAAATCAACAGTTTTGGAAATGTCTGCTGTGGCAGAATGAGAGCAGCAGCAAGCCATGGAATTAAATAACAGGTTTAATTAACAACAAGTATAAGCTTCTCATTAAGAAACTGGTCAGAGTGAAATTGGCTCGAGTTTGAAGCCCCAGTTTAGCTTGTCATCTGTTGGCACGTTTCACGTCTCATTTCTGTTTGGCTGTCATTTAATGAAGAAAATAATTCAAAGGACTGAATCCTTAGAAACAGGGCTACTAAAATGAAGAGAAAAGAAATTAATTAACAGTGAAAACTGGTCACTGATTAGGAAAAGGGTTAAAATGAAAACCTGCAGCTACTGCGGCCCTCCAGGTCTGGAATTTAACACCCCTGCCTTAAACAGTAAAGGCAATTTTAACTTTTGAATTATTGATTTGTCTTTCTGTTTTTGTGATTTTTACATTCTGTCTTACAATTTGGCTGTTTTGCCTGTTTTACTTTTCTTTTTCTGTTTTAGATTATCTGCCAGTTATGTTCTGCCTACTGTTCAAATGCTGTTCATTCACACGACTTGAATCATGAGACAGACAAGAAGATTCTTGTGTTTCTCCGTTTCCTCCTCACTGGTTCATCAAAGAAAAGAGAGTTGCTTGAGGACACTTTCTTACATTCTAATGGAAGAAGATTATTAAGGTCATCATTAAACAAGGCTTTCCTCTGGAATTTCAACCCATTTTCCTGTTTCTCATTTTTGGTTTTACCCTACTCAATTCTTACATGGGCTATCAAACTTCGTCAGTCTCAGTGTTCATCATGATTCATTATCTAAATTGCTTTGGCACCAAAGAATTCCAGTCTGGTTTTTACTTTCACAGCATGAGTTAGCTGAAGCAAACCACAGCCCATCTAGTGCAAAGAACATGTGACTCATTCTCAAATACCACAATCATTTATTTTTATGTTTATTATGAATGCTTTGCAATCACTTCAGTTTTTTTTTTGTCCAGCACCTCCTGACTCAGTGGTATCACTTATGATATACCATTCATCTTGGTGTGTGTGTAGTTATGCAAGATGTCGAGCATTTTGGCATACCCCCCGGCTACTTTTGTCCCTATAGACCCAAAAAACATGAAATTACACCCTTATGATAGAGTAAAGTAATAGATGTCTTCAGTAAAAATGATCAGAAGGATCTGAAATTGTGCAAGCCACATCAATTAGTAAAAACAAAGATATTAATACAACCTAGGGAAATGCAGGGAAAGCATGGTACAGAGGTTTAATGTCCGAAAAATATGGAGTTCAAAAGTAATAAGCATATTGGAAATATAAAGAAATGCCTGACACCATAAGTATTCTGTTTCATTTGTCATCTCTAACCTCAAAGAAAAGTGACATTATCTGCTTCAGTTACATGTTCATAGTTCATACCATGTTGACAATGTATGGTAATTAAATTTCAATTCCCTCAGCTAATATTCACACGTGACTTGAAGATGCATTTAAGGACTTTCACTTAAAAGAGGGAACATGGACAGCAGAGATTAGCCGAATAGTGTTTGTCCACAAGCTACCTCTGCCAAGAGCAGTAGAAAAGAATAAAAAAACAAAATTGATTAGCTCATTAGAGAGAATCGATGTGTGACAATCAGAGAAATTAATCTGTCTAGAAGAGAGCGCATCGCTCTTTAGGACAAACTTAGGCCACAAAGTATCTTTAGACTTTTATAAAACGGTGGCAGAAAAACATTGATCGGGATGGAGATTTTGTAGAGAAATAATCAAAGGCCCATAGATTGCATCTCCATGTAATTATTTCCAAATCTTATCAGAAATGAATAAGAAAATTTTTATTTTCATTATGTTTGGTACAAACATATGAATTTTATAAAAACAAGAGTGAAGAGGTGCCTTAATGTTAAGGTTGGAACCAATGGATTCTCAAGAATGGATCTAGGTAGAAGTTCTCAGCTAAGTAAAAAGTTAATGATCTTTTCTGAATTGACAGAGTGGACAGATGTGTAACATGATAGTAGCATTCAATTAGAGATGGAGCCAGTGTATATTAAGGTTTAATTTGCTTTAGCATATTGATACGTAAAAAGGAAGAAAGGAATTGTAGGAATTGTGAGCATAAACAAATCCATAAAGAGCAAATGAAAAACAATACTTACAATACTCCTAAACAAAATCAATAATGTATTGCTGGGACTCTCATTCGGACTGCAAGAGAGACGAACCAGCATCAGTGATGTCAGGGTGGCCCTGCCTCCTGGGGTTCCATCCACGAAATGCAAGGATTAGGAGCATGATTAAAGAAACAGCAAACAAAGCAGAAATAACAAAAAAGTGCGGCAAAGATCTTCACCATCATCTGACCTGGAGTGACATTGTAATGTACGTAAGTGAAGTCTTGTCTTCAACCCAGCTAAATTTAGATGACTAACAAAAGTGGCAACAAAAGATAATGGAAAGCTCTGAGCAGGTGCTGTGATTCAGTCGGTATTTTAACTAATACATCATTCATTGTTTTCCAAGGTAATGTGAAGATTTTCAAAGGAAGAGCAGCTCTTGGCACTTTACCCCCCAGCTAGATGAAATGAAACCAATTCATAGGCTGTGTTGTTGTGACAACAGTTATGGGTAATTAAACCAACTGTCTCTTCTCCGCTCCCCTCACAGTTCTCCACACCTAGCAGTATGCCTCTCACTTCTAACGCCAGCTTGGAGTAATGGCTGCTGTACATCAATCGCCTTTAATCATAATATTTATGCTTAGTTGTTCATTGATAAACAACAATTTTGCCCATATTTAGTGATGCATTTTATGCTCAAAAATATTTTTTAATATTTTTTTTTCTTCACTTATGAAGGGATTTAGTTAATGTAACAGAAATACATGTTAAATGTCACATTCTGTTATAAATACACTTTTAGGCTGCCAGGAATGTGGTGCTCATATGGGAAATCTACTGTCCTGTTAAGAGCCAGAAGAATAAACCTTCTTATTTGAAGTGATGTGAACCTGATGAGATAGGATCCAAGTAAACACATGGAAGTGTGTTGGCCTGCCTGCGTGTTGTCACATTCTTTAGGGTGCTGACTGTGTGAAGGCCACGCATTTATTATTTCTTTTGCTCTAATGGCTTAGCCTTGGTTAGATCAGCTTGTTTTTTTATTCATTCAGTATGTTTGACCAGCTTGTGTTTTTGTTGTTATTTTTTGTTTCTGTAAAAGTGTTCACTTGTAAATATACCAAGTTTAAGTCTGTTAATATGCATAGCACTACTACATTATTAGCATATTTTCTCATAAGAGTGTCAGTAATACAATATAAACAACAGACACACACAAAAAACATAAATGCTGTATGTATGTATGTATGTATTTACACAGTGCCAGTAATAATTATTCACTCCCTTGGAAGTTTCCACATTTTATTTTTATACAATATTGAATCACAATGGAATTCATTTGACTTTTTAACATTGATCAACAGAAAAAGGTTAATTAATTTCAAAGTGAAAACAGATCTGTTAAGAGTGATCTACATTAATTACAAATATAAAACACAGCCTTATTGTGAGCATAAGTATTCAAGTCAGTATTTAGTAGATTCTCCTTTGACAGCCATTCTAGGCTTCAGTTTGCATTCACAGGTCTCTGTCAGTTGTGAACATATCTGCATATTTACAACTTTTCCTCAGTCTTCTTAATGAAACTTGAGTGAACAGCTTTTGTTAAATCCAGATGGAGGTAATCTTAAGCGTCAGCTTCAAAACAATTCTAGGTCAACCTGGACACTTCTATGGCTTGGCTTGGCACCATAAAACTCTTGAGGCTATACTTCCAGACCACCCCCTTTTGGCCCAACACAACCCTGTAGGTGTTATGTTTACAGCCAGGATTTATGTGTATTTTCTGTTTTATTGCTCATTTTGTTAATTTCAGATTACTATTTTGTGGGATTTTTCTTATTCCTGCAATGTTTATGTATTATTTAATTGTTAAGTACTGTTTCCTTAAATGCATTACCATTCCTTCAACTTTGTGGGTGAAGCCCCAGGAGGCAGGGACACCCTGACATCACTGCTGCTGGGTCCTCCCTCTTGCTTTATATTGGAATCCCAGCCTTGGATCATTGAGTTTCTTTTGGAATGTTGTAAGTATTGTTTTCCATTTTTTCCTTTATGGATTTGTGCATTTTTTGCTCTGTTTTTGATTTATGATCCCAAGAATTAATAAAATAACAGTGAGAGGTCGAGCTTTTAGTTACAGGGCCCCTAAACTGTGGAATGGTCTGCCTGCTACTATAAGAGATGCCCCTTCGGTCTCAGCTTTTAAATCCCAGCTGAAGACTCACTACTTCAGTTTAGCATATCCTGACTAGAGCTGCTGATTAACTGTACAGACTGCATCTCTGTTGTTAGTCATTAGCACTAAAACATAAGATAGTTAAAATTTGATACTAACCCTCACCTATTCTGGTTCTCTTCTCGGTACTCAAATGTGGCACTTGGTGCCATGGCCCACCTGCCAAGTTGTTTTGCCTGCCTAAGGTAAAGTCATCTCTGATGGAGGATTACAGGAATTGTGGGAAAGAGGGGTCCTTTCATCGGATTAGCGCTATTTCAGCTGTAGAATGCCCAAATGAGGGAGGCCGCTTGATAAATGAGGTCTCCAGAACTCTAAACAAATCCAAATCATATTATGTGATATCATCTACTGTTAAATTCTACTCCGTACTTCTAAAATTTTTATTTTTTATACTGTATTGAGGATTTGTTCTGTTCTGTGTATTGTATTGTATGGACCCCCTTCTTTTTGACACCCACTGCACGCCCAACCTACCTGGAAAGGGGTCTCTCTTTGAACTGCCTTTCCCAAAGTTTCTTCCATTTTTTCCCTACAAGGGTTTTTTTGGGAGTTTTTCCTTGTCTTCTTAAAGAGTCAAGGCTGGGTGGCTGTCAAGAGGCAGGGCCTGTTAAAGCCCATTGCAGCACTTCTTGTGTGATTTTGGGCTATACAAAAAATAAATTGTATTGTATTGTATTGTATTTCTGCTCATTGAATTATGGAGTTGGATTTGTTAGCCTCAGGTTGCCTTTTAGGCATATTCTTTTATCTTACTTTTTGTCTTGTTTTAAAAAATGTAAACATGTTTCTGTATTTGTAAAGATTGTTTTGAGTTGTCTAAACCAGCCAGAGGTTTGCATTGTCCCTCTGCCTTTTAAGGCATTTTTTGAATTTGGAGTCGTTAGTAAAGTATTTTAAACTTTTAAAATCAACTTGCCATTTTTGGGCCCATCTAAGCCAAAAGAATACAAGTCGGAGTTGGGGACTGGGTGACATGGGATAATGCTTATGTGGGCAGGCTGTTTAAGGTCCTGGCCTGATTTCTGGAACATTATGAAGGCCTCACACATTTTTTTTTTTTATTTTATTGATTTTATTGTGGGCGGCATGGTGGTGCAGTGGGAAGCGCTGCTGCCTCGCAGTTAGGAGACCCAAGTTTGCTTCCCAGGTCCTCCATGCTTGGAGTTTGCATGCTCTCCCTGTGTCTGGGGTTTTCTCCCACAGTCCAAAGTCATGCAGGTTAGGTGCATTGGCGATCCAAAATTGTCCCTAATGTGTGCTTGGAGTGTGGGTGTGTGTGTGCGCCCTGCATAGGGATTGTTTCCTGCATTGTGCCCTGTGTTGGCTGGGATTGGCTCCAGCAGACCCCCGTGACCCTGTAGTTAGGATATAGCGGGTTGGATAATGGATGGATGATTTTATTGTAATCATTCCATACAGATAGATCAATTTTTACAAAAAATAGGATTGAAAATAAATCAACCCCCACCACTAAGAAAGAGAGCATGGCCAACGGAGTAAAACTTAAAGCTTGTAAAAATACATAAATTGATGAGTTTAATAGGCAGATAAATATAAATGAAGAAGAAAAAGAAATAGGAAGAGAATCTACTTCCTCAGTGCTTTAAGAGTTTATTCTAAAATATTATTGATTAGATCCTGCCAGGTTTTGAAAAAGTTCTGCACAGATCCTCTAACTGAGAATTTGATTATTTCCAATTTCAAATAGTATAAAACATCAGTTACCCACTGACTTAAAAGAGGAAAGTTAGGATTCTTCCAGTTTAGCAAAATAAGTCTGCATGCCAATAGTGTAGTGAAGGCAATCACAGTTTGTTTGTCCTTCTCCGCTTTAAGCCCATCTGGAAGAACACCAAACACAGCTGTTAATGGGTTAGGAGGGATTGTGACACCAAGGCTGTCTGAAAGGCACTTAAAAATTTTTGTCCAGAATGATGTTAATTTGGTGCAGGCCCAAAACATATGACCCAGTGAGGCTGCAACTTGATTGCAGCATTCGCAGGTTAGATCTTGCCCTGGAAACATTTTGGACAATTTTAAGCGAGGCAGATGTGCTCAATATATAATTTTGAGTTGAATAATTGTATGCTTTGCGCATATGGAGCTCTAGTGAAGTCTCTGCTTTGCTACCTTCCACTCCTTTTCTGATATGTTGAGTGATAGATCTTTTTCCCATTGTCCTCTTGGATCTTTGAAAGGGAGGGACTGTAAAATAATTTTATATGTTGCAGAAATGCTGTCTGAGTCCTCAAAACTGATCGATATTTTTTCCAGCATAGAGGAAGGTGCGAGATGAGGGAAATCGGGCAAGTTCTGTTTGACAAAGTTTCTAATTTGAAGATGATGTGAAATGTGCTGCTGGAAAGTTAACTTTGGAATGTAATTGTTCATAGGATGCAAAGATGTTTTCTATATAAAGATCTCTAAGCAATTTAATCCAAAATATTTTCCAGATATTAAAAACTGCATATGTTTGGGAGGGTTGAAAAAGGTGGTTCTCATGCGGAGGTTCCACAGATAAAAGATTCTCCATCTTAAAATTCTTTCTACAT
This sequence comes from Polypterus bichir lapradei, assembly GCA_026402145.1. Taxonomy (NCBI): domain Eukaryota; kingdom Metazoa; phylum Chordata; class Cladistia; order Polypteriformes; family Polypteridae; genus Polypterus; species Polypterus bichir. The sequence continues at coordinate 53,900,898 of JANRMT010062814.1, forward strand.
TGGTTTCATATTCTGAATGAGTTAAGCACAATTGGGTTATTAGTATATTGGCAATAACTTGCATTTATTGGGGCACAATGCAGGGAATATAAAGAAGTACAGCAGGATTTTATTTCTATTGCGGACCAAGCCTGTGTATGTTCATTCATTTGTGTCCAAGTTTTCATAGCTTTGTATATTTGCTGCCCAGTAATAAAACTGAAAGTTAGGTATAGCCATGCCACCTTCTGCCTTAGGTTTTTGTAGGGTTGCTCTTTTTGGATACGTGGATGTCTTGAGTTCCAAATAAATGAGGTTATGGTTGAATCTAATTGCTTAAAAATGATTTATTGATGTATATTGAAATGTTTTGAAATAAAAAGAGAAGCTTAGGAAGGATATTCATCTTAACAAAGTTAATTCTTCCAGCTAGAGTGAGATGAAGGGTTGACCATCTATGCAATTCTTGCTTAATTTTTTCCATACAAATGGTGAAATTTTGTTGATAAAGAGCTTTTTGTTTACTTGTGATATTTACCCCTAGGTATTTAAACTGACCTGCAATGATAAAAGGGAAGGAGTCCAATCTGATATTGTATGCTTGAGAATTCACTGGAAAGAACACACTTTTATTCAAATTATTTCTGAGACCAGAGATCTTTTGAAATTCTGTGAGTGCTGTTAAGACTTCAGGCACAGTATTTTGTGGGTCTGATATATGCAGTACCATGTCATCTGCATATAGAGAAATTTTCTGTTCAAGTTCTTCTCTGATAATCTCCTTTATCTGATCAGCATTTCAACAGTGAACTGCCAGTGGCTTAATGGCGATAGCAAATAGCAGTGGTGACAAGGGGCATTCTTGTCTGGTACCACATTCTAGTTTAAAGTAGTCTGAATTAATGTTGTTAATACAAACTGAAGCTTCTGGATTGGTATACAGTAGTTTGATCCATGCACAAATGTTCAGGCCAAACCCAAATTTCTCTAATGTAGTGAAAAGGTAGTTCCATTTAATCATGTTGAATGCTTTTTCTGCATCCAACGATAATAATAACTCTGGGGTGTTTGATTTTGCTTGTGAATATATTACATTAAGGACGGCACGGTAGCGCAGTGGTAGCGCTGCAACCTCGCAGTTAGGAGACCTGGGTTTGATTCCCGTGTCCTCCCTGCGTGGAGTTTGCATGTTCTCCCCGTGCCTATGTGGGTTTTCTGGGTGCTCCGGTTTCCTCCCACAGTCCAAAGACATGCAGGTTGGGTGAATTGGTGATCCTAAATTATCCCTAGTGTGTGCTTGGTTTGTGGGTGTGTGTGTTTGCCCTGCGGTGGGCTGGTGCCCTGCCCGGGGTTTGTTTCCTGCCTTGCGTCCTGTGTTTCCTGGGATTGGCCCCAGCAGATCCCCGTGACCCTGTAGTTCGGATATAGCGGGTTGGATAATGGATGGATTGATATATTACATTAAACAGGCGTCAAAGATTGGACGTAAGTGTTGGCCTTTAATAAATCCAGTTTGATCTTGTGATATTACCGAAGGCAGCACTTTCTCCATCCTTCTAGCTAGGACTTTGGAGAGTAGCTTAACATCATTATTCAGAAGTGAAATTTGTCTGTATGATGCACATTGTAATATGTCCTTATTTTGTTTAGGAAAGACGGTGATTAATGCTTGGCGAAAAGTTTGATGTAGAATTTGATTGTCTCTAGCTTCTAGCTTTCATGACAGTAGGAGCAAGAAAAACAGGCAACAGCATGTTGCTTCCATCTATACAGTAATCCCTCGCTATATCACGCTTCGACTTTTGCGGCTTCACTCTATCACAGATTTTACATGTAAGCATATCTAAATATATAACGCGGATTTTTCACTGCTTTGGGGGTTTCTGCGGACAGTGGGTCTTCTTACTTCTGGTACATGCTTCCTCAGTTGGTTTGCCCAGTTGATTTCATACAAGGGACGCTATTGGTGGATGGCTGAGAAGCTACCCAATCACAGCACGCAGTTAAGTTCCTGTGTGCTGATTGGCTCAGCAACGGAGCGCCGAATTCGATTCCGCTGCGATAACCAGGAAGTCTCATCTCGCTCATTCAGCATCAGCGTGTTTTGCTGTGTAAAGAATTAACTTTTGTGCTCTTTTGTGTTTATCTTTGTGCATAGTCAAGCCCTTCATTATGGCTCCAAAACGATCTGCTCCTGCTACTGTTTCAGGGGCCGTGACCAAGCACCAACAGAAGATGCTAATGATTGCCAAAAAGGTAAATGTTTTGGATATGTTGAAGGAAGGGAACAGCTACAGTGGTGTGAAAAACTATTTGCCCCCTTCCTGATTTCTTATTCTTTTGCATGTTTGTCACACAAAATGTTTCTGATCATCAAACACATTTAACCATTAGTCAAATATAACACAAGTAAACACAAAATGCAGTTTTTAAATGATGGTTTTTATTATTTAGGGAGAAAAAAAAATCCAAACCTACATGGCCCTGTGTGAAAAAGTAATTGCCCCCTGAACCTAATAACTGGTTGGGCCACCCTTAGCAGCAATAACTGCAATCAAGCGTTTGCGATAACTTGCAATGAGTCTTTTACAGCGCTCTGGAGGAATTTTGGCCCACTCATCTTTGCAGAATTGTTGTAATTCAGCTTTATTTGAGGGTTTTCTAGCATGAACCGCCTTTTTAAGGTCATGCCATAGCATCTCAATTGGATTCAGGTCAGGACTTTGACTAGGCCACTCCAAAGTCTTCATTTTGTTTTTCTTCAGCCATTCAGAGGTGGATTTGCTGTTGTGTTTTGGGTCATTGTCCTGTTGCAGCACCCAAGATCGCTTCAGCTTGAGTTGACGAACAGATGGCCGGACATTCTCCTTAAGGATTTTTTGGTAGACAGTAGAATTCATGGTTCCATCTATCACAGCAAGCCTTCCAGGTCCTGAAGCAGCAAAACAACCCCAGACCATCACATTACCACCACATTTTACTGTTGGTATGATGTTCTTTTTCTGAAATGCTGTGTTCCTTTTACGCCAGATGTAACGGGACATTTGCCTTCCAAAAAGTTCAACTTTTGTCTCATCAGTCCACAAGGTATTTTCCCAAAAGTCTTGGCAATCATTGAGATGTTTCTTAGCAAAATTGAGACGAGCCCTAATGTTCTTTTTGCTTAACAGTGGTTTGCGTCTTGGAAATCTGCCATGCAGGCCGTTTTTGCCCAGTCTCTTTCTTATGGTGGAGTCGTGAACACTGACCTTAATTGAGGCAAGTGAGGCCTGCAGTTCTTTAGACGTTGTCCTGGGGTCTTTTGTGACCTCTCGGATGAGTCGTCTCTGCGCTCTTGGGGTAATTTTGGTCGGCCGGCCACTCCAAGGAAGGTTCACCACTGTTCCATATTTTTGCCATTTGTGGATAATGGCTCTCACTGTGGTTCACTGGAGTCCCAAAGCTTTAGAAATGGCTTTATAACCTTTACTAGACTGATAGATCTCAATTACTTCTGTTCTCATTTGTTCCTGAATTTCTTTGGATCTTGGCATGATGTCTAGCTTTTGAGGTGCTTTTGGTCTACTTCTCTGTGTCAGGCAGCTCCTGTTTAAGTGATTTCTTGATTGAAACAGGTGTGGCAGTAATCAGGCCTGGGGGTGGCTACAGAAATAGAACTCAGGTGTGATACACCACAGTTAGGTTATTTTTTAACAAGGGGGCAATTACTTTTTCACACAGGGCCATGTAGGTTTGGATTTTTTTTTCTCCCTAAATAATAGTTTTTCACACCACTGTACACCGCCGTAGGATGCAATTACAGCATCAATGAGTCCACGATTCTTTTTATTTAAAAAGGAGGAAAAGAATATAAAATCTATGGCCGCAGTGTCCTTTTAACCAAGGCGCAAAATGAGTTGTGAGTGGACGTAATAAGGCGGTTGTCCGGATGGAATCTGCATTAGGGATTTGGATTGAAGTCTGCCGGAAGAATAACAATGGTGGTGCTACACAGTCACTTGAAGAGGCTCCTTTAGAAGAGCTGTAACACTCTCCTTTGTTGTGCAGTAAAACTAAACTCATTGTTATCGGACAAGTTGTCGTGTCATTGTTGGTGAGTAATCATAATTAATTTTCTACTTACAGTACTTAGTACATGTACGTATGTTTAGTCTCAATGTACACACATTTTACTGTATACAGTTTTTCTTGCATTGTACGTATTTATTGCTGGTGGCCTGTCTATAGTAATGGCTGTAACATATGTGATATCTGAGATGTTCGATATCTTTAAAATAATATTTAGGTTTTACTGTATATAAACAGTGTGTTTACATACATAATTTCAACGAACCTTACCTAATATCTAAGAGAATACAAAGGGTTTATGCTGTATAACTGTGCTGGAAATGTTTATAAGAGTGTGGGAGAGTTTATAAGGGCTTAAAATATATAAAAATAACCATATGAACATATGGTTTTTACTTCGTGGATTCTCACCTTTTGCGGGGGTTCTGGAACGCAACCCCCACGATTGAGGAGGGATCACTGTAATCTTATTTTAAATTCCTGATTGTCCTTATATTAATCTGGTATTGCTTACAATGTTTTTGGTTCCCCTTTCAAGTTTCCACTTACTATGTTGAAATCAAGGCTCTGACCATTACAGCCTTACCCACAAATAGTTAAGCTATCGTCTTTGTCACTCAACTACCAATCAGATTATAGTTTGTACAGCGCCTTTCAGAGTGAACATCCTCACAGAATACAGCAGAGCTAATCACCATTATGCTTTGCTTTTCAGAAAAGTACCTCAATATTAGAATGACTTTCACGAAAATGCATCTTTCTCCCAAGCTTTTCTCTTCGGGTTTCTATTTTGTTCTTGTTCTGCAGTTCTCTGCTCTCCTTATTTAAATGAAAAAGCAACCCCCACAGTAATGGTACAATCACTTTCACATTACTGAACTGTACTAGTAGCAGGTTATGCAATTTTCAGAGGTTAACCAAGAGAGTCAGCCCTCTTATAGCAATGCATCACAAAACTGTTAGGTAAAGAAAAAGCACTACCAATCTAAGGTACCAGCTCACACTAAATGAATTACAAATATAAAACCCAAAATAATGAATTCTTTAACAACAACACCATTTATTTGTATAGCACATTTTCATACAAATGATGTAGCTCAAAATGCTTTACAGGATGAGGAAAGTGAAAAAAGGTAAAAAAATATAAAAATTAGGCAATACTAATTAAGAAAGAATAAAGTAAAGTCCGATGGCCATGGAGGACAAAAAAAAAAACAAAAAAAACCTCCAGAGGGCTGGAGAAAAAACAAAATCTGCACGCGTTCTTAGGCCCTCACTAAGCATTCTACCCACCATAAATGACCTCACAATCAGTCCTCATGGTTTTCAGGCTTCACATGGGAGAATTAGATGATGATGGTCATGTGGACCTCTGGCTTTCAATCCATCAACGTAGGGACAGTATGGTGTTTTGATCAGGTGGTGGTGGCGCAGATTTAAATAGTCACCACCTTTACTGTGACACACCTAAATTATCATTGGCATAGCCAATTATTCAAATAATTAGTTTAACTAAAGATTACCAGCCTATAGTCAAGGGGTTTCAATTGATTGTAGTATAAATGTATATTATCTAAAAAGTCCACATGTGGTGATTCAGCATCATGGCCTAACCTACAAAATGAAGTCAAAACAATACACAGAGCAACTCTGGGAAAAGGGGATCGTAAAGCACGAGACAGGGGATGGAGACATGACAATATGCAAGTCACTGAATATTCCTTGTGGTCCAGTGAAATCAGTCATTAAGAAATGAAAAGAATATGGCACAGCTGTAAATCTGCCTAGAGTATGCATCCACAAAAACAGAGTGACTGACCAAGATGAAGACAAATGAGGTTGGCTACCAAGAAACCTATGAGAGGTTTGAAGGAGTTACAAGTTACAGTTGATTAAATTGGAGGTACTGTGCTGACACGAACTGTCGCCTGCATGATTCACCAGTGGCAGCTTTATAGGTGAGTGGCTAAGAGAAAACCACCATTAAAAAACACACACACATGACATCTCAGCAAGAATTTGCCAAAAGGCACACGGGAGATTCTGAAGTCAGCTGGAAGAAGTTTCTATGAGCTTGTGAGACCAAAATTGAGGATTTTGGCTCTCAGACTAAACTCCATGTTTGGAATAAGCCTAAGACTGGTCATTATCAAAAACTCCCCATACCTACCATGAAGTATGGTGGTTGCAGCATCATGCTGTGAGGATGCTTCTCTCTTCCATGCCATAGGACAGACTTTGCCTGGCCAGAAGGAAAAGAGTCCAGCATGGTTGAAGAGGAATATGTGAGGTTTAGGAAAAAGTATTTTGCTTAGGATTGATTGTGTGAGAAGCAGCTCAACCACCCACAGGTAGATATGACATTGATTGTATTAAAGAAGCATAGGGCCTGCTTATTTTATTATTTTTTATCTAACTTCATTTTATTTTACCTGCTGCTTTTTCATTTAATTGTAGTTAATAAACACCACTTTCTCATTGCGTGGGTCACACAGTGTAATTCAGGGTTTGCGATCTCCTCAAGAGCACTCCCCAAGGTGTCACAAGGCCTAGAATATCTGAACACAGAAGCACAGGTTTTTAAGAATACCCAAGGATCTAGGGCACAATCTTCCAAAAGGTGTCCATGTTGGATCTTTTTGGGTCTAGATCTTTTTTTCAATAGTGCAACTCAGATTTTGTCAGTGTAGTTTTGAGAGAGAAAAGATGTGCAACCATGGAATGCTTAATGGAGGAAATGTCTGATTGCTCATTCACATACACAAGTGTGATCAGCACAGCCATCCCTCATTAGTGCTTTCTGGCTCATTTAGAGTACTTACATTCACAAGGGTATAAAAGGTCAGAGTAGGAGAGGAAAACACAAGGCAGAGAAAATGGAGGAATAAGAGAGCAGGTTTGGGCCAGTGCAAAGCAGAAGAGGTGTAGTCATTGGAGATGCCCACGAGGGGAGCACCGGTAGAGTGAGGGGAAATGCACTCCAGGGGTGGATCAACCTTGCCTAGCAATATGGAGCAGGGGCAATTGGAGGCTACAGGGCTCTTGTGGAGACCAAAGGAGGTTAACAGGAAGAAGCAGTTAGGCTTGGTGGGTCCAAAACAGGTATTGAAGAAGGTGATAGACATAAAAAGATGTCACTTGTCTGTTTCTCACCTGCTGGGTGAGTAGGGAAGATGAAAGTGAGAGAACAAGAGAGAGAGAGAGAAGCACTGGGGGCAACAGGGTAGAAAGATGATTCTGGGTTTATTCCTGATTTTAACTATTTATTAAATTTATTTATGGGTTTTATTCCTTACTGCACTGTTGCTATATAGAATATTTATTGAAGATTTAAAGCATCTCACTTATTGGACACTACTTGATTGTTGTGAATAAACTTGCACTGTGTACTTTTTGCACCATTAACTTGCTCTGTCCTAGCCTAGCCTTGGTTATGAGCTAATAAAGCTCCAGGGATCTGGTGATGTCCATGACTGCAAGCACGGAGCATCACAAACCTAGGCCAGGGCAGCACTGATTGAGAGCCTAAAGCTGTGACCCCATTAGAAGATGGTAATTGCAAACTTGAACAATGCTAAGGAGAAGCAAATGCAACCTATTAACTGCAAAAAGAAGAATTACCTAACAAAGAGAGAGAGAGAATATACAATATTGTGACGTCTGTGGTACCATGAGAAATGTCTGTTTTTATAATGATGAACCTAAATGATCATCTCATTGTGCAGTTCAATTAAATTTGTGTAACAAAACAAATATAAAATATAGGGAATCAGTTTTATTTATAGAGCATATTTAAAACAACATAAGTCAACCAAAGTGCTGTACAGCTTCCATTAATTCACCAATACCTATAAACAGTAAGTGAGAAGTCAAGCAAAATGACACCTTTTATTGGCTAACTAAAAAGATAACAATATGCTCTTCAGGCAAGATACAGAGGCCTAAGTTGCCTCAAAAGCTTGCATATTGAAATCTCTGTAGATAGCCAATAAAAGCCGTCATTTTGCTGAACTTCTCACAACATTCATAATGGCTAACACGTGTGGACTAAGCCCTGGACACAGACAGGCAGACATGTTGTAAAGCACCACCACACGTTTATTTACAGTCCACACTATATACAAAAGTCAACAAGTGCCACACAAACCCCAAGATTTCCCCAAAGTGCAGGCCTCTCACACTCTTTGCCTTTACTCTTCAGGCCGCCTCCACTCTCTCTTCTCCTGCTTCGTCCTCTCCTCACCCGACTCCAGCCTTGAATGAAGGGTGGCGGCCCCTTTTATACACACCCAGATATGCGCCATTTCCCACAAACACTCCCCCGTGTGGCGAAAGTGCCGGCTGTATCCCCGGAAGCACTCCAGGTGTCCCCAGTCTTCTTCCCCCCAGCACTTCTGGGTGTGGCAGAAATGGTGAGGTCCAGGGTCTCCAAGGCATTGGGGCACCCCCTGGCGGTAACCACGGGCCCCTACAGGGTTGAGTTTCCAAGCTCCCTACCCGTGGTCCCCAAAGCAACCAGGGCGGTCGCCCTGACATGGTCTGGGGAAGGCGCAAGCCGTCCCCCGGTCCTCCTGGGCGTCCCGGCCGGGTCGCCTCTCCAGCCGTCTCTGACACACGATACAACACCCTAGTACTGTGCTACATATATACAGTAAGTAAACACACTTAAAAGAAATACATACAAGTTTTAAAAGCTAAGTCAAAAAGACAGGCTTTCAGGCAGGATTTGAAAGTGACCAAAGTTGGTGCTGACCTAATTTAAAAAAGGTACAATACTCCAAACCTTATGAGCAGCTACTGCAAAAGCATGGTCTCCTCTATGCTTAAGTCTAGAGCTCGGCACAACCAATACTGTAACTTCTGGTCAGAGGACTTCAGTGATTATGAAGGAGAGTAAGGGTGTAAGAGGTCAGTAAAATAAAATGGGCTAAACCATTCAGAAATGGTAAAACTTTATACTCTTTTTCTGTAGCGAACAGGAAGCCAGTGAAGAGAAGGTATCATATCCTAATGCTAGCTTAGACCCCACGATGAAATAGTCTCCCTTTATACTGTAACAACACAATCTAGAATTATCACTTTTTGAATGACCAAAAGGGATCCAAGAGGTCAGTTGGCCTACATCCACCAGTTCTTCAAGTGTTGGTTCCCATCTTGAGCTTAAAGTTACCAGATGTGGTATCAGTTCACGTGACTCTGAATGGCTGGGACAGTCTCAATGAAAGAGACATTTACAGAAAATAAATATTGTTTTTTTTTCCCTCTTGGCACCTGTCCCGACACAGATGGACACGGAGGCACGTGTAAAATAAAACACAAGTTTATTTTTCTTCAGCTGGAGGTCACATCTTCCCCGTGTCCCCCAGCCACAGCACAGTCCCAAAACACCAACACAATACAAAAGAAATATCCTCTACTTATCCAAGATAGCTTCGCTGTCCTCCTCCCGACTCTGGCGCCTTGATTAGTGGCCGCAGGCTTCTTTTATAGCCCACCCAGAAGTGCTTCAGGTGGTAACTGGCCTAATTAGGCTGCACTTCTGGGTGTGGCTGCGTTACAGCCCACACAGGCTCAGGAGGCCTTGCAGCTCCCCCTGGCGGTAGCCACAGAGCCCAACAGGGATGAGCTCAAGTGTAACATAATTGTGGCCCCGATGCAACCCAGGGGGGCTGCCACCAAGTGTTCCGGGGTACATAATGTGCATCCCATGGCTGCTTCCCCGGATCCAGTGCCAAAGGGGCGTCCTGGATGGGCAAGGGTCCATGGCACATGGCTCCATCGCTCTAGGTTCAAATCCTGGCCTAGTCAATATGTGGGACTTTAATCCCTGCATCATACTTGATACAACGTACTGACACAATGTACTGAAAACAGCGTAATGGAAAATGATTAGATATGTAATTAGTGGCACTGTGGCTATTGTTGCAGGTTCCCAGTTTAATTCCTGGCTCTGGTTAATGTCTAGGTGAATTTTTGCAAGATCATCCCTTTCTCTTTATTTACTGCCACCCTTCTAATGATGTGTGTGTTAAGTTCACCTCCTCTAATTGATTGTGCTCTCTAAAAGACTGGCATTCCCTCCATAGTTAGCTCCTGCTGCGTGCCCGGTGCTTCCAAGACTGGCTCCAGCAAATTCTGGAAAATTAATGATAGAAAAAGACTTTCACACATAACTTTAACATAATTTGAAAAAGGCTTGATATTTAGAAATTTTGTTTTTGATTTTGACCACATCTGAATGGTTGTGAATCAAGCAAAAGATACAAGCTGCTTAAAAATATCTAGCTCGTTTTGGTTTTACGATTAACTCATTTGTGCTTTATGAGATACAATTGTTAGATGAAATGTTTGAAAGAAGCAATGCTGCAGATAAGAGAAAAGATGTGCATCAGAAGGAAAAGGCTTAAAAACAGTATTCTGATGATGAAGAAAAAATGAATAGAAGGCATGGGAAAAAATGTTTTCATCACATGCTTGTATTTATTTTAACTGTTTTGGAAATACTGTGTACTAAAAAAAAACCTGGAACCTCCATTATTTAATCAGATGAACAGATGCTTATAAAGTTGTTCTGCTCAATTTGCTTTTCTCATTAAGCAGCATTCCCTACAGCCATACAAATCAGCTGGTTATTAGGCTACAGTTCCACTACAAGGTGATTCTACTTTGCTGCTAGTGTTGTGATTACCAAAGCTTTTATGTAATGAAAACAATTTACCTCATGACAACACCCGTCTAATGAGCTCTATGACTTCGTCTGAGACGCATTTTTATGTCAGGAGTCTTTGGTTTCTGGCTGTGAGACATACGCTGCATGAAAACTTTCTTTGTATTTCAGCTGTCATAAGTCTCACATTTCATTTTCAGATCATAAAACCTTTAATCCAAGGAAACTGGACTCTGAACAATGTTTTACTGTTAATATAAAGCCCCAATTCTATAGGAACAAGCGGCAGTGTGAACATAATATAATGGGACTGTATGTAAAGCTAAATTGGGGCAGACACTGAATTTTATATTAGGATTTGGAGAGACAGGCCTAGTCCTTGGGCAGAATTTCAATTGACAGATCAACATCAGAACATGTCTTTAATGCTAAAAAGTATTGAGCCACTAATGTTTTCAAGTAATCAGATGTTGCTCCTATCACTGTACTGCAGCACTTCTCTTAAATTATGCAAAAGCTCTGTTTGTTCTCCATTTCTACTCTAATTTTCAGTTTACCCATTCATTAGCTGTATAATAAGGGGGGATATGTGCATGAGTACACCTTGCAATGCACTGATATCCCATACCGGGGTTAGTTCCTATTTTGTACCGGGTGCACCGAGGACAGGCTCCAGCTCCTTTTGACCCTGTAATAGAGAAAGGGGGCTGAGGAAAGCGATAACTGAAAGGATGTTTCAGCAGCCTAGTCACTCAGTCCTCAAAAAAATAGTCACTTTCAAACAGCTGTCCCAGACAGCTGGGGACCCTACCCAGCCAGGACGCCTGGACGGTCCACAAGAGGGACGATACCTTCCCTGTGCCTCGAGAGGGCAGCCGCCCTGGGGGGCCACTAGAACAGAGCTGGGAAGCTCATCCCTATGGGAGGACATGGCCACCGCCAGGGGGTGCCCAGGCGGTTACGGAAACCTGGAAGGCAGCACTTTTGCCACACCAGGAAGTGCTGCCAGAAGAAATCCCAGGGGCACACAGAGGTGCTCATCTGACACTTCCGCCACACCAGGAAGTGTCATTGGACAGAGCACCTGGAGCCCATCTGGGTTATTATAAAAGGGGCTGCCTCCCTCCAGTAGACGAGCCGGAGTTGGGAAGAACGAGACGGAGCTTGTGAGGACGGGAGTGGAAGTCATAGAGAAAGAGAGAGAGAGAGAAAAGAGAAAGAGACTGTTAGAGAATAAGGCATTGTGGTGCCGTGGATTAATAAAGGAGTGCGTTTTGGACATTCTGGTGTCTGTCTGCCTGTGTCCGGGGGCTGTCTTTCCACAAAGCATAGCATTCATCCATCAATTTTTAAATACAGTTAATCTCTTTCAGCATTAAAGAGAGCCACAGTTTATCCTATGATCATTGCCTGTAAAGCAGAAAACAATCTAGATAAACTATAATCATATTTAATATATGAAAACATGAACCACAATCTGATCGATGATACATACAAAATTAATCAAACCTAGTGTCGAAACTACACACATTTTCTTCCTATTAAACAGCTATTTTCTTTATCCTTCAGTCTCTGCAGTCATCAGCATCCTTTAACCGCATCTTTTTAGACCTCCTTTTGAGCCTCATCCCCTCCACCACCATCTTGGTACACCACTTTACCCATACATCCTCTGTCTTTTGCTCCACATGCCCAAACCAATCAGTTTCTTTCTCCTCTTCACAACACTTATCTCCTCCACACCAAGTCTCTTAATGCAACATTCATCTTGCCCTCACTCCATGGTACTCCATGCGTCTATCTGATCATTCTCATCTTGATTTACTTCCAGTTGAGTGAACGCTGGCGTGACTGCTCACCACTGCTCTCTGGTAAATCTTTAACATTTTCACTTTTTTTTCTTTTTTTTACGACTAACTTACAATCTAATTGACTAAGCAGCTGTTTTCATTTTCATTTCGGGCAGATTTATTCATTTAGTTTTATTTTTCAATCACTTAAAGCTAGACTATTTCCAGCTTGACTGCCGATTTGGCTGTACAAGGACTATTTTTCAGCCTATTCCTGCCTTGAGACTTACCTGGCTTTGTTCTCCGGACATCCGAGTTGTCTGCATCCTTGCTTAACCTGTGGACCGGTAGGATATTTATTTGGTTCGTGTTTGTTTGGTCCCTCCTGTCGCTCGCTATCCAACCTGCGATGGGCCTGCTCCAGTACTCAGCTGCCGAGTTACTCCAACTCCGCTTTCATCTGTCTGAGCCTCCACTGACCGACCTATATCTCCACCCAGACATCGTATTCCTCCCCCGTTGGAGATACATCCATTGCAGGTCCCGCCGGAGTATCCAAGCTGACAGATCGAAAATAATAAACTGCATCTGGTATAGCTCTCGACGTAATTTAGGCAGAGTCGCTGACCACAGTGTGTTAGTCAGCCTAGCCCGTGTAAAAGGCGTTATATAGCGCCCGACCCGGCACAGATTCACGCAGAGGCACATGTAAAACAAATAGGGTTTTTTATTTTTCTCTTCAGCCGTGGGGCACGTCTTCCCCGTGTCCCACAGGCCCAACACAGTCCCAAAAGCACAAAACACAAACTCTAAACAACCCTTTCTGCCACCACCACTCCTCCCAGGCAACCTCATCCTCTTGGCCCGCTTTATAGCCCACCCGGAAGTGCTCCAGGTGCCTGACCAGCTGGTCTTAATTGCACCTCTGGGTGGGGCTGGTAAATCGTCCCTTGTGGCGGCTGGCTCTCCGCAGCACCCTCTAGTGGCCACCTCATCTCCCAACCAGGCTGTGGTGGACTCCATGTCCCATGAAGCCACGGGGGAGACTGAGGAAGGACCCACGTCCAGGGAGACTGCCCCCAGGCGCCCCGGGGAAGGTATTGCACTGTCCATGGTGGCTCCCCCGGGACGTATGCAGCAGAGGCGTCCCGGCCGGGCATGGGACCCGGCTGTCCGTCACACCCGATCAGCTAACACCATTGCTAAATGCGATAATGCCATTGTTAACTTCGGTCTACTGTACATCCGCTCCCTCACGAGCAAGGGGCCTCTCATCCACAACCTCCTCATTGATCGTAAGTTTGACTTTTTCTGTCTAACTGAGACATGGCAACAACCCCATGACTTTTCCTAACTTAACGAATCCACTCTCCCGGGGTTTGTTAACATCTCTCAACCCCGTGGCTCTGGCCATGGTAGAGGTCTTGCATTAATGTTTTGTGAGAATTGGAAATTCTTGCCGTTATCTGTTTATGCCTTCAGTTCTTTTGAATCTCTTGTATGTCAATTAAATGGACCTATTCCTACTATCATTGCAACTGTTTACCAGCCCCATAAACCAAATAATGACTTTCTGAATGACTTTGCTGTTTTCCTTACACACTTATCTAATGTTTCATCAAACATAATACTTCTGGGTGATTTCAGTATACATATGGATAATATCAATGTCCCTATTACTAGAGACTTTACATCCTGCCTTGAGAGTTTTGGATTCCAGCAGCATACTGATGTTACCACTCATTCCAAAGGACATATCTTGGACTTGATTTGCTGTTCTGGAGTTACCCCAATTGATTGTACTGCATATGAACTCCCCATAACTGATCACTTTCTTATTTCATTCAATGTTAAACTTGCACTTTCCAACACTAAGCTTTCCCATCTCATGTCTTTCCATAATATTAAGAATATTAACTAAGACTCTCTTTCTTCTAGTATTGATAGATATTTATAATTTATCCACTCCTGAAGAACTGGTCTCACACTATAACACTGGACTTAATGGTATTCTTAACTCTGTCACTCCATTAAAAACTAGATCTGTTTCTTTCTCCTTTTCTGCTTCTTGGTTCACGCCTGAACTTCGGCTTTTGAAAGCCAAAGGCTGGCAACTTGAACGATTATATAAAAAAACTGGATTCTTTGCTCACAAAGATATGTGCAAAAAACATATACTTTATTACAAGGACTGTATTGCCCAAACTAAATCTAACTATTATACTCTCATTATTTCTTCCATTAAAGGAAGCACCAAGTCATTGTTTTCACTACTTAACAATATCACAAAACCCCCGGATTCTTTACCTTCTCACCTTTACTCCACTGAATTTTGCAATTCCCTTATGTCCTTTTTTAATGAAAAAATCCAGAAGATTCACCAGTCTCTCTGTACAGATTCCTCCAGTACTGCATTTGAATTTCACCCACCAACTCACTCATTTTCCTCTTTTCAGCTTCCTACCTTCTCAGAAATCTCAGATCTTGTCTGTAAGTCTAAGCCATCCACCTGTCAACTGGACCCCCTCCCTACAGTTCTGGTTCAAACCTGCCTCCCCTCTCTGGTCCCTCTTATTTCTGTTATAATCCACTCTTCTCTCACTACTGGTACTGTTCCTTCATCTTTTAAAACTGCTGCAATAACCCCAATACTGAAAAAACCTGGTGCCAATCCAACTAATTTCAGTAATTTTCGTCCTATTTCTAATCTACCCTTCATTTCCAAAATTCTTGAATAAATAGTGGCTATTCAACTTCATTCTCATTTATCTCAAAATAATCTGTATGAACAGTTCCAGTCTGGTTTTCGTCCCCTCCACAGTACAGAAACGGCACTTATAAAAATTACTAATGACCTCCTTATGGCAGCTGATTCTGGTTCAATTCTATTCTCATCCTTCTTGATTTGAGTGCAACTTTTGACACTATTTGTCACACTACTCTTCTCAATAGGTTATCTTCGATTGGTATTACCCACACTGCACTAGATTGGTTCAGATCCTACCTCTCAGGCCGCACTCAGTTTGTTCAGGTTAAAACTTTCACATCCCAACCCACCGCTGTTACTTCAGGTGTGCCCCAGGGCTCTGTCCTGGGGCCCCTCCTTTTCATGATTTACCTCCTTCCCCTTGGCAACATCTTTCGTAAATATAACATTAGCTTCCACTGTTATGCTGACGACACCCAGCTCTATCTCACTAGCAAACCTCCTGCTTCCGTTCCACCCCCCTCCCTTACTGATTGCATAGCAGAAATCAAATCCTGGTTTTCTTCAAAATTTCTTAAATTAAATAGTGACAAAACTGAGGTTATCCTCATTGGTACAAAATCAACATTATCCAAAACTGATCATTTTTCATTTGTTATTGATAATTCTCCCCTTCCCCACAGATTAAGAGTCTGGGTGTCATCCTTGACAGTACTTTATCTTTTCAGTCCCACATCAATAACATCTCCCGGTCTGCATATTTCCACCTGTGTAACATTAATCGTATGCGCCCCTCCCTCACTCCCCACACCACTGCTATCCTTGTTCATAGCCTTGTCGCTTCTCGCCTGGATTATTGCAATTCCCTTTTCTTTGGTCTTTCTCGCAGATATCTCTTTATAAGCTTCAACTGGTCCAGAGTTCAGCTGCCTGCATCATTACTAGAACCCCCTCTATTCACCATATCATTCCCGTTTTGCAGCAGCTTCATTGGCTTCCAGTTCAGTTCTGAATTCAATTCAAAATTCTCCTACTAACTTTTAAGGCTATCCACAACCTTGCCCCTCCTTATCTGTCCAACCTGCTCCATGTTGCCATTCCCTCCCGCACCCTCAGATCCTCTTCCTCCATCCACTTGACTGTCCCCTTCGTCCGTCTTACCACTATGGGGAGCAGAGTATTCAGTTGCTCTGCTCCCCAGCTTTGGAACGCACTACCACCTGAGCTTAGAAACATTGAATCATTTTCACTTTTCAAATCTAAACTTTAAACTCATTTGTTTAAGACTGCTTTTTCTCTTTGATTACAATTGCTCTGTCTGATTTTAACTTCTTTATTTTACTTTTGTTTATAATCTGTGTTTTGTCTATTGTTCGGTGTCCTTGAGTGTTTAGAAAGGCACCTACAAATAAATAAAATGTATTATTATCTCAGTTCTGTCCTGCTTTGCTGCATTCTCTACCTTCATCAGCAATGTGAAGCATACTACTCATTTCTTAGCTTTCATAAACGCTTTCTTTCAACACCAGAAAGGCTCCTTTAATACTCAGAATGTGGGAAAGCTCCAGAAATGTTTTCAGTGAACTTCTCACCCTCACTACCTCTTCTTTCCGCACTCAACATGCCATGTAAGTGATAGATCTTTCCTACTACCTCCAGGGCAACTTCTTTGCACCCTCTAGATTGCACCAGCACCCATGTCACCATTTCTCCAGTCAAAGCTCACATTGGTAACCTGTAGACTACACTAAATACCACTACACCTTCAATGCACTCACTTTTGACAACCCATGCAACAGATTAGAGCTTCTGCCAATAGATAGATATGTATTGTGCAAGTCTAGAGTCATCGTAAATTAGGTTTGCAGGTGGGGTCCCCCACAATTTATTATTCACAGCACCTCACCCATGCTTTGTAAATCTCATCTTTCAACATCAGGGAGATAGTCGAGCCAAATTTTTCAGGACAGTTGCCTTTCTGATGCCAAAAAAAGGTTACTGGGGACCTGCTGAGCAGAAAGTAGGACAGACATTTTAGGAGCAACCTTACTCGTCAGAGTTACTGAAATCAAATGCATTAAAAATTGGTGCCTAGTGGTTGGATATGCAGAGCAAATTATTTAGTATTTTCATACATTATTTAATGTACCTGTCAAACTAATCATTGAATCCCATTTGGGGCCATGATATATTTAATGCCTTCAAAATCCTTTTATTCCTTTCTTCTGCTCTGCATCTTTCAACAATAACATAGATCTTATTACTGCACAATATTCTTCATGTAATTTATGGAATATTATATATTACTTTAGACAGTAAAAAGGGGAAAAATGCCATCAGAAAGGTACAGGACAAAGGAAATGAAAGACCCAATGCTAGCTATCCCTACAGGCCTGGGTGGACTTAAGGGCACTGCCAGGGGTGGTAAACCATATTGATATGTGATGTGCCTTAGAAGCACTTTATCTGAGCAGGTATTAAATGCCAGCACTTAGCCCTTGTGACACCAGCGCTTGACCCAGCACAAACAGACATGGGAGGTACACTAATAAAAACAAAAGTGCTTTTATTTTTCTTTGCCTGTGGGCAACGCCTTCCCCATTCCCACAGGCACAACGCAGTCCCACAAGCACAATCGCCTCAATTATTCTTCTTTGTTTCTCCTCCACTCCTCTCCGGCAAGCTTAGTCCCTCTCCTTCCGACTGTGGCACTCGGAGTGGTGGTCGCTGGCTCCTTTTATACCTCACCCGGAAGTGTTCCAGGTGTTTGATGACCCATTTCCGGCTGCACTTCCGGATGTGGCCCAGGAACCACTGCAGTGCCTACTGGTGGAACCCCCAGATCCTAACAGGGTCATAGAGAACTCCATCTCCCATGGAGTCCTGCGGGAATCTGAGGCACCACTGCCATCCAAGGGGGCTCCCATCTCGCGTCCAGGGGTTGGTACTGATCAGTCCATGCCTCTTCCCCCGGACCATATACAGAAGAGGCGTCCCTGGCCATCCGCCACACCCTCTATTGGAAAAGAGGGATGATGTTGTCTTTTTAAGAGCCAAGAGATGATTTGGGGAGGGTGTGTGAAGTCAACTCAGGCCAGAGCATGACTGAGCTGAGAGTTCTCAGAGGAGTGTTAGCTGGTTGCTAGATGCCTGGATGAGTGTGTGTTGGTGTAATAGAGATGGGCAAAGGCCCTACCACCAATGAAAGCAGGTTCAGAAAGCAGCAGGACTTTTTTCTTTATTTGTATTTTGTGACCCCCTTTAGAAAGCGTTCTCTCTATTTGCGTCACATAACATCTCATATTATAAATGAGACAACTGTCACTGTGAATGAGGGGCAAGGCAGCAGACAGAAAAGGGAGATCGTGCAATGAAGAGTCAAATCATTCACTTCAAGTTCAGGTTTATTATATGATAAAGCCACATTTGTCCCCAAATGTCATGTTTCAATATTTTTATTTTACAAAAATTTAAGGACAGCAGAAAAATAATTTAAGAAAGAGAAAAAAAGACAAAACACTTGAGAAAAAAGGGTCCTGCATTTTAAAAATAAATAGATCAGTGGTCGTTAAATTAGTCTTCACCCTAATGATTATGAAAACAGGTCTCTCATGTTATAGGTGATGCAATAGCTGTATGATTTAGGTTTTGTTTTGTTTCTTGTTTTTATTTCTGTTAAAGATTAAAATCCAATGCTACATTGTTGTCTACATTGTACAGTTGTAAAAATTAAGATTTGTAGTACAGTGGTCCAGAAGATTTAAGTTAGCAGATTAACTAAATAATTATAAGGGCCGAAACCAAGAGATGGAGATATCAAGCATTAGGAAAAAAAGGTGATAATTTAATAAACTAACCTCAAAATTTGTTCCCTTGCCTTGGAAAACCCCCGCAAATAGTGGGTAAGAATGAAACTGTTAAATCTAATAATAATAATACATTTTATTTATATAGCACCTTTCCCCTGCTCAAGGCACTTACACAAACACCAATAAAATATTTTAAAGAACCCAATTCATGACATCCAAGTCCAGAGTAATGTTTCTTCTAAGGCATCAAGGACTTCTGTCAGTTCGCATTTTTCTGCCTCATCAAATTAGTGAATGAATTTACTCACAATAAATACAATCTCAGTGTCGGAAATATAGCAGATTCTGTTGCTTTCTTTTGGTATCTGACTGAGCCAGAAGGTTTTGATATACAGGGCATGTGATTTTAAGACAATTGAAAAAGACACAAAGCTTTCTGTTTTTGTATTTGTTTCATTAAATATAGTTCTTTTAATCCTCAAGAGA
This sequence comes from Polypterus bichir lapradei, assembly GCA_026402145.1. Classification (NCBI taxonomy): domain Eukaryota; kingdom Metazoa; phylum Chordata; class Cladistia; order Polypteriformes; family Polypteridae; genus Polypterus; species Polypterus bichir. The sequence goes on from JANRMT010062814.1 coordinate 53,920,404, forward strand.
GATTACAAAGCACATTACAGAGCTTAAGTTATGAGCTATGTATACTTACTTGAACAACTGTTATTGAGTCACATACCATAAATCCTGTGTATTCAAGTGCCATCTGAGACATGAGGGCACCAAGAGCTGATTGGTTTGATCGGTGTCATGCAGGTCATGGGCTACACAGTAAATGGAACTAGAAGTTTCCTACTTTGAAATCCTGTTTACTTGTAAGTTCTAACTGCTAAAAATATTGCATTCTGAGAGTAATTCCACATTTCCATATCAAGTTCATCTTTCTCAGGAAATTCCCATCTACTCTAACTATACATTACCATAGTGACTGTTTCATTCTCATGAGTTTCGTGGAGCAGAGCCAAATTGCAAATGGCAATTTCGATTGGAAGTAGTGGCCCTGGAAAAGCATTCCTTAAGTACCTAAGCAGATGCTTTGTCTAAGAAGAAACAAACCTCCTGTGGAGGACTTTTTAGAAGAATATGGCCAGCCTGTACACTGGTACTGTGAGTGCTATGCAGAGTGGGTTGATTCTGGGGTTTGTCAGGGGTGTGTTCTTGCTCCTACTCTGTTCACTGTTCAATGCTTGTATGGACTGGGTGTTTGGCAAGGTCGTGGGGTCCAGTGGCTGTGGGGCATCTGTTAGTGAAGAAAGAGTCACGGATCTTGACTTTGCTGACGATGCTGTGATCTTCACAGTCAATGGAGGCGCTGATCGGGGTGTTCGAGAGACTGAGCAAGGTGTCTGAGTATCTGGGCTTGCGAGTGTCCTGGATAAAAACCAAGATCCAGGCCTTTAATGATCTCTTGGGCACAGCCATCAGCAGTGTGTCTGTCTGTGGAGAGAGTGTCAACCTTATCGAGAGGTTTACTTACCTTGGCAGTGACATTCATGTCAGTAGACAGATTGGGAGAGCATAGGGGGTCATAAGGTCACTGGAAAGGGTGTGTGGCGCTCCTGATATCTATGCAAATGGACGAAGGTCCAAGACTTTAGATCCCTAGTGCTTCCTGTCTTGCTATATGGTTGTGAGACATGGACGCTATCCAGTGACCTGAAACGATGACTGGACTCATTTGGTACTGTGTCTCTCCGGAAAATCCTTGGGTACCGTTGGTTTGACTTTGTGTCGAATGAGTTCTCATGGAGCCCTGAATGAGGCACATTACCTGCATTGTCAGTTACGGCACTACAGCCATGTGTCGCGTTTCCTCGGGGTGATCCGGCTTGTAAGATCCTCATTGTTGAGAACCTGAGTGGCCAGACCACGCCAAGGGGATACAAAACGTAACACTTGGCTGCGGCAGGTAGAGGGTCATTTCCGGAGGTTGGGACTGGGTTGCGTGTCTGCCTGGGGGGTTGCCAACCGGGATGCCGAGTTTTTTCGTCATGTAGTGGGTGCAGCAACGCACTGTACCAGTGCATGCTCCCCAACTTGACTTGACTTGTTATTTGTACCTTTCATTTTTTTGGAAAGTGTCTAGTTCTTTTCATGTGATCATCACCTCCATTTCCAGGTGGATACAACAACAGAAATTTTATGGTGGTCATAAAACCACTCTCAGAATAACTGGGATTTCAGTAGAGTGCATCACCCAAGCAGTGTGGCAAGTGTTATCCAAATGGATCTAAGTGTTATATCTTTTTGATTTGCTTGATGAAAACATTACCATCATCTCCAAATTTGAAAGATAACGCTATAACATTTATAGAAAAAGATCATATGCAATAGAGAAATTGGTGAAGACTCTGGGATTGCTTGCCTGTCCAGTTAATGTCTATGTGAATTCTGCACATTTTAATCATGTTCTTGAGGTTTTCTTTAGAAAGGGGCAGCAAAAAATCAGATATAAAAGACCATCATATTCCTATTGAGAGAATTTATTAAATGCTTAAAACCAAAATGTTGAACAGGATACACTTATACATACATTAATATACCCTTCACATTAGAATTTAATTAAACTTACAATAGCAAAGAACTGATATGTACAGACATACAGTAAGAACATAAGTCATTAGACAAACGAGAGGAGACCTTTCACTCAGTCAAGCTCATTTGGCTTTGTAACAGCCAAGTTGTTTCAATATCTCACCCAGATCCTTTTTAAAGGAGGTGTTTCCTTCAACTACATGACTCTTTGTTCCAGATTCCCGCAACTCCTAATTGTTGATTATCTGATTCACATGTATGCACCACCTAACATCTGCAATACGTTTTAGGGTTAGTATTTTATATGAAGTGCAAAGCATGCATTGTTATACAGTAAGCTTTTTATTTCTAAGTAGGGAAAGTTCACATTAAAATAACAATAGAAAGTATAGTACAGTACTAGTAGCGCAATTGCTTCGTATACAAGAGACATGAAATCCATGAGTTGTGTGTGGGAAGCTGTCGCAATCACGTCAGGTTACATCCGTATCAGACATCAGGTGTCCCATTCTTTGATTGGGAAAGTGAAATCTATTATAACCTTATGGAACCACAGACATGTACATGGTCGGATGTTGCCCAAATGTATGTTACGTGGGGCATAGCTGTAGTTGAAAGTATTCTGTTGGATTCACTATATGGATATCTTTAAAATTTTAAAGATATAGACTAGGTAGCATCTTCTGCTTGAGACAAACAAATTGTGTATGTTATTTCAAGATGTCCTGTTATTTACCTTTCTGAAATATTAAAATATAAAGGATCTGATTGTAAAAATGAACACTTCTAATATAAACCCCGGTAATTAGGGGGCAGGAATAATAATAAAGTAGGGCAAGTTCCCAGTTTAGGATGTGAAAGCTGCAACAATGTTTATAAAATGGACAAGATTAAGATTAAACTGCAGACAGTTTTATTAACAACACACAAGTATAACTATGGCTCAAAAGGGTTATACATTTATTAACATTCCCTTGTCCAAAATTTTATTTATAGAAACAATCTGTACAATGTGCTCACAAATCAATGAGCATAGAAGTAATATGAGAACAGGGTCTCTTAAATATGTAATGCCGTTAAACCATTTTGTGATGATGTGGCATACGGTGGAACAATTGAAGAGCTCAGTTTTAGAGACTGTCAGACTTTCAATTACAGATGGGAACAAGAAGTGAATCTTGTAACATGAGGCATTTTGGATTTTTAATTTGCGAACACTGCACATGGAGGCCTGAATGAAATGAATAATTTGGCCTTTTTTTAAAACAGCTGGCCACAAATGGTTTATTGCCAATTTGGCTTTAAGTGTTAAGATGGATGGATCATGTAACATGTGTGTAAAGTTACAAATTTGTTTGCGTATGGTTTTATTTTTGTGGAGATCACTTTTGTAATAGTAATATACTGTGCATTGTAGCAGTAGGAGGCGCTATCGCTCCCTTGAACCCTCAGGTACCACGCCAAACACCAGGTAAAAATTCAACAATTATTATTTATTATAATAATAAAGTGCACAAAGCACCAGCACTCCACTATTCTCAATAAATAATCAATAAACCAATCCTCTGACTCCCAGACGTGTTGCCCTCCTTCCACCCAGCTCAGCTCGCCGTCTGGGAGCTCCCACAGTCCTTTTATAGTTCACGACCCGGAAGTGCTCCTTAACCTGCAGTCCATGTGGCTTCCTAGCACTTCCGGGTCAAATCAAAACTCTTCTTTCTTTGTCAGCCCTGAAACACTTTATTCCTTCCTTCCTCATGACCTGCAAGTACTTCCGGGCAGTAGGAAAACTAAATGTCTCTGTGCCTCCCTGCAGCGTCCCCTGGTGGCCCCGACGTTGTCCAGCAGGGCTGTGTATTACAACTCCAAAGTACATGATACCCTGATGGAATTCGGGGCATCTCCACATTGCAGGGAGGGCTCCATCTGGCGGCTTAGGGGTCTTGGCCGGGATAAACTGCCGGGCATAGTCCACAATACTCCCCCCCCAGCGAAGAACCATGGTTCAAAGAGGCCAACCCTGCGAGGGACGTCTTCCTTCAGGAGGATCCACCGGTCGGGCAATGTTGGTGACATGTTCTTGACAACCTAGGGGGAATGTTATAAAAATGAGTTTTTTGTACCCCTGTCCTCCTAGGACAACTTCGCCACCCATGTCTTGGCCTGTGGCATTCGAAGCACAACCGCAGTCTCCCTGTTTGTCTCCCTCGGCGAGACTGGAAGCACTTAGGAAAGTCTGTCTCCGCCCTTTTTCCCACTGAGGAGGTTTCCAAAGCCGCCTCTGATTCCTTATCGCCCTTCTCTATTTTGTTAGGAGATCCGCGTTTTACTTTTGGGATCTCCTGCTTATTCTGGGGCTTCTGCACAGTTTGGGTCTCTCTATTAGAAGAAGAGAGCCCCTTTACTGTCTGCACGCCCGTCGATCTTAATTTATTCGGTGACGGCGTCTTCAGCACCGCATCGCTCCGGGAGACAGCACTTTTCTGCTGCTCCGTTTTGATCGGCGCTTCCCCAGCCCCTTCTATTCTCGCACTCAATTTGCTTATACTACGGGTCGGGGTCTTTAGGACCGAATCGCTCCGAAAAACCACACCATCCAGCGGTTCCGGCTCGCTCAGTCCTTCCCCCGACCACTCGGTTAATGTTCCGGCCTCTCTTGTAGGGCGTGCAGTGATTTGGCACCCGCTACTCAATAAACGCGGGCCCGGATCACACTGCGTCCCTGTATGCTGTACGGTACCGGTCCCACTCACCTGTACCACCACATCAATCATACCGGGAGCCTCTCGACCAAATCGCCGGATGTATTCTTCTAGTCTTTTCAGCGGCGCTTCAGCCCTTGCTCCCAGCTCCTCCACTTGTTTCTTCAGCTCCGCCAAGCACTGAAAGAAACTGTGTACGGGCTCGAGTAACTTCTCGAGATCCCGCAGTCCCACAATGTCATTTAATTCGGCTGAAGGCAGGCTATTATCATCATTCGCCTTACCTTTCGGTCGGGAGCCAATCAGCACGTCCGCTCCTGGCACGTGCTCGGCTGGGATGCGCAAAGGCTCCTGGGAATTGGAGTCTCTCATTTTATAGGGCCGGGATGGCACCACTGGCCGACTGCGATCTGCCTTTTCTAACTTAGCGGGGGACCGTTCAGTCATGTCCTGTCCCTCATTACTTTCTTTTATATTCGGCGCCGCTTCGCTCGCCTCCCCCTTCCCCTTCAGGGAGTTCGGATCCGTCGGGGAATAAACGACCTTACCGGTGGGCTGATGATGACCTTCTCTTTCCCAAACTCCTTCGAGCAAGATCACGTGTTCGGTTTCGGTGAATAGGCAGATCTCTTCCTGGTCAGGTGACACCGGTTTTCGCTTTCTGCTTACCCAACCTGCCCCAGGATATTCCACGTGACTGTTTTCATCGAATGGGCTTCTCCCTTGCAGATCCCTAACTTCTCGTTATAGCAGCCATCTTGCCCGGGTAAGAAGTATGCGTCTGACTCATCGTCGGAATTCCACAGACAGGCCCCTGCAAAATAAGAAAAGACAGTTACCGGCGCCTCGGGCATTTTCTCGGCACATACCTCCGGACTTAGTTGACGTGTACCACGTTCACGCAGATAGTCCGGCGAGTCCGATATCCGGCTGCCGTACCACTCGGGCTTTCTCAGCTTCAATTAGCGCCCTGTCTTCCTCACTGCCCGTCAGGTATGTCCACACCTTCTCGGCATCAGTTAGGGTCTGTTCCTTCGGGTTATTCCTATTCTTTCTGCCTGATTTCTTCCCCATTGCTTACCAATATCCAGCAAGGCTCACTATTGCAGCGCTTTCTGTAGTGGGTGGCGTTTCTTACCTCCGAGTGCTTAGACGCGACCTTCTTAGGGTTCTCTGCCCACACAATACTTTTAAAATTCAGGTCCTCTGCCAACAGACGGCCAGAGAATCCTGCCAACTATGCCAGTGTAGCAGTAGGAGGCGCTATTGCTCCCTTGAACCCTCAGGTACCCCACCAAATACCAGGTAAAAATTCAACAATTATTATTTATTATAATAATAAAGTGCACAAAGCACCAGCACTCCACTATTCCCAGACGCGTTGCCCTCCTTCCACCCAGCTCACTTCGCCGTCTGGGAGATCCCACAGTCCTTTTATAGTTCACGACCCGGAAGTGCTCCTTAACCTGCAGTCCATGTGGCTTCCTAGCACTTCTGGTTCAAATCAAAACTCTTCTTTCTTTGTCCTTGTGACCTGCAAGTACTTCCAGGCTGTAGGAAAACTAAATGTCTCTGTGCCTCCCTGCTGCGTCCCCTGGCGGCCCCGACGTTATCCAGCAGGGCTGTGTATTACAACTCCAATGTTGTCCCCTTGGGGGGCGTGAAGTAACAAAAAGGGGGGCGCAAAGATGTGAAAAAAAGAAAACAAGAATCGAAAATATGAAAAATACATCTATTGAAATCAAAACAAATTAACTTAAACTACATTCTGATACTAGAAAAATAAATATACAGTTAGATAAATGTTGATAAAAGTTAAGTAGGTATAATAAAATATGCATCTACGATATATCATTAATTAAAAAAGAACAAATTGGTATTAGTTGGCTCCTTTCAAAAAAACCTTAGGGGGTTTCATAACATTAAAACTGTTATGAAAACTCGGGTCGCAAATACTTAAAGGTTGAGAAACGCTGATGTATTTGAAAGCTATAAACAGAATGGGATTTTCATTTTATTAAAGAAGCAAACCTTCTTCTGATCAGACAGTTTTCAAGCTGACACGTGACAACATATAATGTCATACTTTGAATACAAATACCATTTTAAACAAGTATCTGCAATGGAGTTGTTATCTTCACATGAATGCTTCCTCCCTTGCAGCCATAAGATGTGCTTGCTCAGTCAGGACTGGAATTAATGTACATAGGAAAGAGTGAGATAAAATGATAAATTAAAAACAGTTCTATTTACATTTAGGAAAGCGAGAGATAAATTAATAAATTAAGTTCTGTTTACACTTTCTTTGACTGTTATGGTTGATTTTTCCAATGGACGCTTTCAGCTGTAAATTAAATTGTTTACATTTTCTTTATTATGTTATTTCTGTTATTTAAACTCCTAAATCCATTCCCTGTAGTATGTTATCATAGAAGGCCTGGTCCCACATTGTACCCTGCGTGCAGGCTGTTAACCAAAGTCTGGCTGATTATCCGTTAGCTAACAAGAGCAAATTGTGTCTTTCATGAATGCTTGCAAAATACAGCATATTAAGAATTTCAGTGATTGTGTGCAGTACAGTGCAAAGATCACTGTTGTGAATAAAGTCAGGTTTTCTAAAACAAGGAATGCATTTTGGCTGTCTTACCTCTCCACATGATGAATAGTTTCAATTTAACAGCATATTGCTGTTTTTGTATGATAATTACAAGTTAGAAATGTGTGATTTTTTCATTCCAGGAAAGGATTTATTGCTTTGAGTTCGGGTGATAGAATGTGAATGTAATTATTTCATGATATATTTGCTACTAATGTTTATTTTTGAAGTGATAAAAACATGTTTCAGACAGGTCCAGCTGGGCAGCTTCTCAAATGCAGGGCAGAGTTGAGAGTTTTTTTTTTTAATTGCTAGCCTAAAGTAATAAAGCTTACGGTAAAACCTGGTAAACCCCCACTCATTCAGATTTGCCTCAGGATCCTGTTGAGCCGAGGACGAGCTCAGCAGCAAGAGCAAGGCAGGAACACACCCTAGGCTGGAATTCAGGCCATCGCAGGACATACTAATGTACACACTGCCAGAAGAAAAACAGGGAAACCATACAAACATCACGCAGAAGATGAGAGTCAAAACCAGGATATAATCCTGATCTCTGTACTACCCTGATGTCACTGTCACTGAAATTAATTGCACATTTGGTCTGTTTTAATTGTATAAATAACTAGTATTTCTTTGTTTGGTGGATTTCATAATGACAATAATGTGATACACAGATAAATGATCTTTTGTCACACATGTGCGCATAGGAGGCAGCTAAAGAGTCTAAATGAGAGTAATTCCATGCCAGACCAGGGGGTGGCGGAGTGCACTGACCTTTTTTCTCGTTTTCCTGCAGACCGTTCATGGGAAATTCTGCCTGGCCCGGATGACGACACTTCCAGTTCCGGCCCTTCTGATGACGTCAGTTCCGGTCCCAACCCCATGGAGGATGACCCTTCCAGTTCCGGACCTTTTTATTATGTCAGTTCCGGGTCTGAGCCTATGGAGGGAGATCCTTCCGGATCAGCCGCTGTTGACATCATAACCTTTTTTGGCCTTTAAAGACAACATCTTACAAACAGTTGATCAGATCTGTTTTAGACTCGGAATTGTGCACACTAGTGCTATTAATTTACCCTTTTTGCAGCCAGGAAACAATATATGGGTGGCTGTCCCAAACCTTTTATGACTTCTGTCTCTGATTTGTGTGATACTTTACAATACCAAAAACACACAACTATAGGTTTTTAGAAATAAATTTGAAAAGGCAATGAGGCTGTGTAAGAATACATTAATAATTCATTATTATTTGAGTACATCTCTCACAAGTACAAGATGCAGGTTTAAATAGATGTTTGTATTGTTTTTTTGAGCTCACATATTTATAATCTGAACAACAGAGGACTACACTATGCTATCTGTAGATTGTGAACCTTCTTGAGTGCTTCTGGACACTGTCACTATCTACTGTATATGCACACATTGTACAGAAGCGATCAAGGATGCTAATAGGATGTTAGGAGCACAAGTCAATGGAAATTATACTTAAGCTATAGAAAGCTATATTTGATCTCCATATTACAAAAAAGACATAGAAACACTAGAGGAAGTCCAGAGGAGAAGAGGACTAACATTCTGGGGCTAAGAGGTACTGTATAAGCATAAAGGAGAGACTGAAGGAATTGAACCTTTTCATCTTAAACAAACAGATTAAGAGGTTACATGATCAAAGTGTTTAAAATTATGATTTAAATATAGTTAAGTGAACTCCAGCTGCTACTTTAAAATAAATTCTGCAATAAGAACATTAGATCACAGCTGGAAACTTGTTAAGTTTGTTTATGCAGAGAACTATATGCACCTGGAGTAAATTACCAAGTAGTGTGGTGGAGTTTAGGACTTTAGGAACCTTCAGATCTCATTTTAATGTTTTTCTGGACAATCTAGGTGAATTGGATTGGCTGAATGGCCTGATCTCATAACAACTGTTCTAATGTTCATACATGTATCATGTTCTGGCATGAATTTGACTGGTTTAGGGCAGAGTGTGATGTGGTCAGGATGAGAATCAATACTTTTGAAGTTGTAGGCATGGTCCTCCACTGCATAAAAGGGACTTGTCCTTTTCAAGGGTCAGGGTGTGACTGTGAGTTTCTCCAGTGGATTTGGGCAGCTGGTGATATTTATAGTGATGTAAAAAAAAACAATGCCTTCTTCTTTCTCTTCATTAGGTGAGCTTTGTCCTACTCAACTCTCAACTCCATCTCAACCTGATGAGAAGTACAGGTTAAGACTGAGGTCCGAGAAGGAAGATCCTCCAAATAGTAGTTCTTCCAGTGGCTCTGGAGGATCCAAACAGGGCTGCCTATTAAAACTACATATCTAGTGCAGCCTTGTGGGAGTTCAAATCGGAATATCGTTGTCCCCCACTGTCATTCAATTATTATGGCCTCCTATCCAGGAAATGACAGACCACCAATTGAGCTGTACATTGTATATAAATATTTGCTTGATTATTTATTTTTATTTTGATATGTTTCCATACTTATTGATGTTTATTGTTTTTTTTATTTTGATTTCTTTGCTTAGATGTTTGTGTCTGCTCTGTCATTCCACTTTTTACATTAAGATTATTGCATCTGGAGAAGTAGAAGTAAAGATTTTTCATGATAATGTAAGATATAGTGAAATACATATAGTTTAAATCAAAAAACCTCCATCCGTACTGGCAATATGCTTTTGGGATAATAATCAAATAAAAAACTGAGCTTGTATTAAAGCCGCATATTACTGCAAAGTGGTGATTCCGCATACATAATTTATGCAGTACAACACCACCATCTTGACGTCACCAAACATCCAACTCACCAAATCAGAATAAAAACTGCTATCCAGCTGGAAACTTGACTTGCTTTAGCTGAAGGCTGATATCACATGCACATTAAATACACATTTTGTGATATGTAATGAACTGTAATATACAGTATATTGTCAAGCTTGGGTCACAAAGTTGCACAGGAGAGTACAGAAGGTTTTCCAAGCAGTAGAAACTTTATTGCTGTTCAGGCAGATACAAACACAAGCCTCTTTCACAGATGATCCAGAACAGCTGTCAAACTTCACTCTTTGGCCCCAATTCCTGCTCAAAAGAACACAAAGTTTTCTTCATTAAGGGGGTACAAGGGCTCGGAAGCAGTGGCCAGAACAGAGGGAATCAAGGGGAAGAGAGACGGGAGTATGAGACCTCAGGATGGCCGCTGTTTGAAATATTTGAAGCCCCGCGTGAGGAGCACGTCATGTAGCAAGCCAGTATGCCTGCAGCTGGTCCGACAAAGAGGAGTTGTAAGAGTGTGTTTGTTTCCCATTGAAAAACTGTTTAAGACGGGTTTTCTGAAGGGCGGCTGTGTCCCCCTGCAGCAGCAGTCACAATATACAGTGCATCCGGAAAGTATTCGCAGCGCACCACTTTTTCCACATTTTGTTATGTTACAGCCTTATTCCAAAATGGATTAAATTCATTTTTTTCCTCAGAATTCTACACACAACACCCTATAATGACAACGTGAAAAAAGTTTACTTGAGGTTTTTGCAAATTTATTAAAAATAAAAAAACTGAGAAATCACAAGTATTCACAGCCTTTGTTCAATACTTTGTCGATGCACCTTTGGCAGTAATTACAGCCTCAAGTCTTTTTGAATATGATGCCACAAGCTTGGCACACCTATCCTTGGCCAGTTTCGCCCATTCCTCTTTGCAGCACCTCTCAAGCTCCATCAGGTTGGATAGGAAGCATCGGTGCACAGCCATTTTAAGATCTCTCCAGAGATGTTCAATCGAATTCAAGTCTGGGCTCTGGCTGGGCCACTCAAGGACATTCACAGAGTTGTCCTGAAGCCACTCCTTTGATATCTTGGCTGTGTGCTTAGGGTCGTTGTCCTGCTGAAAGATGAACCGTCGCCCCAGTCTTAGGTCAAGAGCGCTCTGGAGGAGGTTTTCATCCAGGATGTCTCTGTACATTGCTGCAGTCATCTTTCCCTTTATCCTGACTAGTCTCCCAGTTCCTGCCGCTGAAAAACATCCCCACAGCATGATGCTGCCACCACCATGCTTCACTGTATGGATGGTATTGGCCTGGTGCCTGGTGTCTGGTTTCCTCAAAATGTGACACCTGGCATTCACACCAAAGAGTTTAATCTTTGTCTCATCAGACCAGAGAATTTTGTTTCTCATGGTCTGAGAATTCTTCAGGTGCCTTTTGGCAAACTCCAGGAGGGCTGCCATGTGCCTTTTACTAAAGAGTGGCTTCCGTCTGGCCACTCTACCATACCAGCCTGATTGGTGGATTGCTGCAGAGATGGTTGTCCTTCTGGAAAGTTCTCCTCTCTCCATAGAGGACCTCTTGAGCTCTGACAGAGTGATCATCGGGTTCTTGGTCACCTCCCTGACTAAGACCCTTGTCCCCCGATCGCTCAGTTTAGATGGCCGGCCAGTTTTAGGAAGAGTCCTGGTGGTTTCGAACTTCTTCCACTTATGGATGATGGAGGCCACTGTGCTCATTGGGACCTTCAAAGCAGCAGAAAATTTTCTGTAACCTTCCCCGGATTTGTGCCTCGAGACAATCCTGCAATCCTACAATTCCTTTGACTTCATGCTTAGTTTGTGCTCTGACATGAACTGTCAACTGTGGGAGCTTATATAGACAGGTGTGTGCCTTTCCAAATCATATCCAGTCAACTGAATTTACCACAAGTGGACTCCAATTAAGCTGCAGAAACATCTCAAGGATGATCAGGGGAAACAGGATGCAGCTGAGCTCAATTATGAGCTTCATGGCAAAGGCTGTGAATATTTATGCACATGCGCTTTCTCAATTTTTTTATTTTTAATAAATTTGCAAAAATCTCAAGTAAACTTTTTTCACGTTGTCATTATGGGGTGTTGTGTGTAGAATTCTGAGGAAAAAAATGAATTTAATCCATTTTGGAATAAGGCTGTAACATAACAAAATGTGGAAAAAGTGATGCGCTGTGAATACTTTCCGGATGCACTGTATATATAGCTGTCAATATGTCCTCTTTCCTAAAATAATACAAATTGAGCAGTAACAGGAACTTCTCTGTTGAAATACTGCTCAGTGGTGAGCACTCTATCTTTTGTTCCTTCCTGGTCCCCTAATAGCATTTTCCCCTATTCGGTTTAATTAAGTTGATATTATAATGCAAAATTCAAAGCTGGGTGAATAACGCATGTTACTAACAAATAAAAATAACTACAAAATAAAAGTTAAGTAACATTCATAACTACAGCATATTAATCAGCAACTACATTCTAATAATAATGCAATGAACAGTAGTGCCTGTAATGAAATCAGTGTTCAATTTATGGCAGTCTTGCCAAAAAGATCTTGTGATGATCTGTGACATTACAAGTTATTAGAAAGTGTCTTAAATAAACATCTTAAAGGGCAAATAGAGTTTAATGCAATTTTAAAAATATATTTTATGCTTGACAACAGCCTTCTGTTATTTTTAGTTGTCTCAGTGATTAAAGGAGAATTCAATACAGAAGGCAACTACACAGATTACATCTATTTCACAATAATTGGTGTCATTGATTTCTAACCCTGCCATATGTTTAAATTCAATCCTTAAAATACAACATTATGAAATTTAATGTGTAATAATGTAAACCTTTACAAAATTTTTCTTGTTGGTAAGATTTAATTAAGCACTCTTTTTTAAAACAATAACAATTTGTTTCTGGTATAGCCCAAAATCACACAAGGAATGCCTCAATGGGCTTTAATAGGCCCTGTCAGATCCCCAGTCTTGGCTCTCTTAGGCCTAGTCCACGCATACCCGAGTATTTTTTAAAATGGGAGATTTCCTCCTTCATTCTTAAAAAAAAAATCCTGCCCACACCCACACTGTTTTTTAAAAAATCTCCATCCACATGAAAACACAAAAATCCACTGTCAAGAGGGCCAAAGTGGACTTTGAATGCTTTACACACTTGACTTACTATTTTAGAAACCACGTGTCTTGACAATCCAAAAGGCATTTACCATTTTGTGTAACCTCCCTTTGTCTGCTGAATAGTATAGAGTGCAGGCAACTTTTTTGACAACACTGACAGGCCATGTCATTACAGTTGCCTTTCCTTCAATGTGTGGGTAAAGCAGCTTACTCAAAGACAACAGTAATGCCCTGGCCTAGATAAATAAAAATTCTTTCGCCAATCTTCAGCAACAACCACCTCATTCTCAAAGTTATCCTACTAAGTAGAGGTCCGACCAGGTCTCATCCAAAACCGGCAGCTGGGTCTGTGAGGTTGGAGTGTTCGATGTAACAGTGACCTCTGTAGCACATTCTGACACCTCTTTTGCTCAACATAGTGATAAAGTAATTGTACATTTAAATGTACAGTAAATATGTAAAAAGTTAGGTTAACACCAGCACTACTTTATCTACGAAATTGCCTCATATAAACAAAACAGATAATAGTGCCCACACTGACGTTAAACAAAGAAGATACTAGCACACACTCTGACGTTACAAACCAAAAACAACATTTTTCCTGTTTACATGTGAACAGGGAAGACAGAGTTTCTAAATATCTTCACCCTGGAAGGAGTTTTTCAAAAGGTCAGTTTTCAGTGACCAAAAACGGAATATGCGCGTGGACGAAAGGCCAAAACACATACAAAAAGCAAAATTAAAAAAAATACCCGGGTACGTGTAAAATAGGCCTAAGACGTCAAGAAAGAAAAACCCCAAAAAACCTTGTAGGAAGAAAAAGAAGAAATTTGGGAAGGTCACTTCAGAGATAGACCCCCTTCCAATTAGGTTGGGCATGCAATAGGTGTCAAAAAAATAGCATAAGTCCAATACACAAAACAGAACATAATTAATCCTCTTCAAAGAACAAGGTGGTCAATCTATCACTGCCAACTTAGAAATACAATAAAATAGTACAAACTACTTTGTTCTTCCACAGCGCTCATCACTAAGTGCAGGCACAATGCAAGAACAGATTAAACCACTTGCTAAACATAGAAGTATCACATATAAGGATAGAGGTCTGTTAAAATACATCAAAAACAAAGTAGAAACGTTAGGGTATAGGGTGACACTGCGAACTATCCTCACTCATACAAGCTCAGTTTAGAATGACCAGCTAACCTAGCACACGTTGTGGTAGATAGGGGGCGCTCTCGCTCCCTTGAACCCCTGTCCACAACTCCAGACACCAGGTAAAAGTCCAGACGTTGACTTTATTAAATCGCCACAGTGCACAAAGCACCCTCTCCTCCATTATATTCATAAACAATCACAATACTCAATCACAAATAAACAATTCCTCCACTCCCAGACGCGTTGCCACCCTTCCACCCAGCTCAGCTCCCCGTCTGGGAGCTCCCACAGTCCTTTTATATCTCCTGACCCAGAAGTGATCCTAATCCCCAGTCCATGTGACTCTCAATCACTTCCGGGTCCGGTACAAGTTCTTTTCTTCACCCTACGCCCCGGAAGCACACGTGGACAAGATGAATGACGTGCTTCCGGGGCGTAGGGAAAATAGCTGTTATACCTCCCTGCAGCATCCCCTAGTGGCCCCCACGGCATCCAGCAGGGCTGCACATAAAAACTACATTGTCCATGATGCCTTGCTGGTCTTCTGGAGACCTCTATACTGCAAGGAGGGCTCCACCTGGCGGCTTGGGGGTATTGGCCGGGATAAACGGCCGGCCATCCATCACAACGTGTATAGGACATGTGCGGAAAATCAGATCATCTACACACAAAACTGCACAGGACCAGGGAGAACATCTAAACTCTACCCAGACAATGACCCGACCAGGAGTCAAAACCAGGACTCTGAAGAGATGAGGCGTCCACAGAAACTACTGCACCACTGTGCCAAATACTGAACAATTAGCAAAAAACTGAGGAAAACCGAGAGTTTTTGAGCCTTACTTTTATCTAGACAGACATTCCAGAGTCCACTTTCAGTATGAAATCCATTGTACAACCTTACATGAAACCTGGCACTGGCACTGGCAATAGGTGACATTATAATAGAGTGTAGGATTATGCATGACTAATATCATCAAAATTTAAAATGAACAAACAAAGCAATTACAATACAATACAATATTATTTATTTTTTGTATAGCCCAAAATCACACAAGAAGTGCCACAATGGGCTTTAACAGGCCCAGCCTCTTGACAGCCCCCCAGCCTTGACTCTCTAAGAAGACAAGGAAAAACTCCCAAAAAAAAAACCCTTGTAGGGTAAAATTGGAAGAAACCTTGGGAAAGGCCGTTAAAAAAGAGACCCCTTTCCAGGTAGGTTAGACGTGCAGTGAGTCAAAAAGAAGGGGGTCAATAAAATACAATACACAGAACAGAACACAAGTAATCCTCAATACAGTATAAAAATAAAAAAATTACAAGTATGGAGCAGAATTTAACAGTAGATGATATCACATAATATGATTTGGATTTGTTTAGAGTCCTGGAGACCTCAGGCATCAAGCTGCCTCCCCCATTTTGGCATTCCAGAGCTGAAACAGCGCTGGGCCAGGCAATCTGATGAAAGGACCCCTCTACCCGATGTGTTTGTCTTTGTGTCTTTTTCTCACACTTGTATCCACAGCAGCTGTACAAAACATTCACCCCTTGGAGGTTTTCACATACAGTAGTATTTTATGTCAAATTTAATCACACTAGATTTAATTTTCCTCTTTTGACACTGATCCACAGAAAAAAGACTAATGTCAAGGTGAAAACAGATCTGTGCAAAGTGATCTAAATTAATTACAAATGTAAAACACAAAATAATTGATTGCATAAGTATTCAAATGTACGTAATATGACACACCTAATTTATCATTGGCACAGCCATTTAATTTCAGAAATCAAATAATTAGTTTAATGGCAATCACCTGTCTGTAGGAAAGTGCTGTCATTTAATGGCAGTATAAATACACCTTATTTATAAGGTCCAGTTTCTGGTGGGTCAGTACCATGGACTAACCTACACAATGAAGACTATAAACACTCCAGGCAACTCGGTGAAAAGGAGATTGAAAAGCACAAGTTACAGGATTGAGACAGGAAAATATTCAAGACACCAAATATCCTGTGGAGCACAGTTAAATCAACCACAGAGAAATAGAAATACAAACGGTACACCTGTTAATCTGCATAGTGCTACAAAAACTGAGTGATTGTGCTGGAGGAAGACTAATGAGGGAGGCTACCAAGAAACCTATGAAAACTCTGAAGGATTTACAAGTTATAGTGGATAAGATTGGAAAGAATGTGCAGACAACAACTGTTGTCCGGGTGCTTCACCAGTCACAGCTTTATACGAGAGTGGCAAAGAGAAAAAATTGAGATTGCCAGAAGGCTCACGAGAGACTCTTAAGTCAGCACAAAGAAGGGTCTGTGGTTTGATGAGAACAAAATTGAGCTTTTCCACCACCAGACTAAACACCATGTGTAGCATCAGTCAAATAATGCACATTATTACAAACACACCTTCCTCGTCGTCAGGTGTGGTGATGACAGTTTCATGCTGTGGGGGGTATTTTTCTCCAACAGGCCCTGGAAGTCTTGTAAAGGAATAATGAATGTAGCAAAATACTGAAGAAAAACCTTATGTAGTCTGCAGTTATCCTGCATCTTGGAAGATGATTTGTTTTTCAGCAAGACAATGACCCCAAACATAAAGCCAAAGTTATACAGGAATGGCTTAAAAATAAAATGTTAATGTCCTGAAGTGGCCAAGTCACAGTCCAGATTTCAATTCAATTGAGAATTTGTGGCTGAATTTGAAAAGGCTGTTTACTCACGAACCCCATGAATCCTGACACAGCTTGAGCAGTTTTGCACAAAAGAATGAAGAAAAATTGCAGTGTTCAGATGTACAACGCTGATAGAGACCTATGCACACAGACTCAATGCTGTCATGGCTGCCAGAGGTGTATCCACGAAATACTGACATGAATACTTACACAGTCAATTATTTTGTGTTTTTTCTTTGTAATTAATTTAGACCACTTTGCAAGTATCTGTATTCAGTTTGACATTAAAGAGACGTTTTCTGTTGATCATTGCCAAAAATGCAAGATTAATTCAATTTTGATTTAATATATTATAGTAATATATAAGGAGGTACTGTGAGAGAATATGTTTGAGTTAAAAGTAGTTAAGTAGTTTGGTCTGCAGTGCACATTGATCATATAAGCATTTATTTTAAATCTCATTAAGAGAGCTACTGAAATGGTTAAACAAATGTACTAGGACAAAGGTTGATCTAATACATAACATGTACCAGGAGATGATTAAGAGATCAGCAGATGTCCTGTAAACAACAAGATTGAACAGTTGTCGTATACACAGAAATTTCAAGGATAATAGCTAAATCTAAAAGATATAAGAAGAATAAGAGTATGGTAATATAGACTTTTATTTGCTGAGTTATCTGGGTGTCAGGTGATGTTTATGTATTAATCAGCACTATTATGTAAATTCAGTTGTTTATAAAATAGACTTCTATCCTTATTATTCGGACCATTTTGTAAGACTGCTGTGATGAATGCTCCCATTTTGGCATTTGCTGAGGAGTGAATAAAGGAAGCAATGGACAAGTTTCCTCCTGCCTGGTTTCTGACCTGAAGATGTTTTATTAAACTTGTCCTAGTAGAGGATACATTTCTTTCTTTAATTAATATGGTAATTTCTACCACAGTGAATACTTTTTATTGGCACTTTAAATGCAGAAAACCTATTGGAACGTTAGGCTTTGTAATAAAAGCACAGACAAGTATAAAGATTTGGGGTGGTTTAAGCCCCGTGTACTGTAAAAGAAAAGGTTTGTTTAGTCAGTGTTTTCTACTCAGTACAACAGACAGTCAAAATAAAGTACATTGGATATTTTATAAGGGTGCACAGGAAATGATGGGGAGAGCAGTGTTGAATGATGGGAAGAGTGATGTCATCTTTGGGGGACCGGAGGTTAGAAAGGACCCGGAAGCTGGAAGGAGTTGTAGACTTCCGGGTATGTTTATGGCGGTGGCGTTTCGGTCCTTCTAGGGAAACAAAAGAAGAAAGGTCAGTACTCCGCCTCTGTCCCCCAGCACAGGCGGATCGCGGCGCTCGTGCGTGACAGCTTATATGCATACAATTTGATTGATTTAAACCTCCTGATGGCCAGTAGTAAATATTACATGCATTACATACACATGCAGAACACTACACTACATACATGTATAAGCTGGGGGTATATACTGTATAGTCACAGCATAATTATGACAATTCTCATCACTATTATCATGCCAGAAACAATTCTGAATCCATAGGACACAAATATGCCAAGCATTGTCAGCTGTCAGTTATGCTAAGATCCCATTGTAATGCTTGTCTGATCCAATTTTCATATATCAGAAAAAGTACACAGAGATATGACCCGAGCTACACATGCAGATACAGTAAATTTGGAAAAGAAGAATACAATATTTTGTGACCATAGTTTATACTTACAAGCACAATCAAATGATCAGTCTCAATGTGTTTTTCCTGTGTGCCTATACTTTATTTGGAACTCCACCTGTCCATTTATCAGTCCATTCTCAAACATGCTTCATCCAATTTAGAGTTACAGAAGCTGGACCTGACTCAAGAAAGAGAACGAACACATTGCAATAGCCAGCACTAGAAAGTATACATTCATCTAATAACCTACTGTAATATGCACATCTTTAGGATGTAGAAGAACATCTGGAGAAAAAAGCTGCACTAAAACTGGAAAACTTTACACATTCAGTAATTTGCCAGAAACTGAACTCAGAGCTCTTGGGTATTAAGACATTAGCACAAGCTACTGAACCAATGTACCATCTTATCCATGTAACATATTATAACATTCTCAAACTTGCTCAGTCTAGTTACAGAGGCATCGGGTTCAGGCAGGAGTCAACTCACTCACAGACTCCCATACTTACCTTTAGAATTACCAGTTAACATAACATGTGGAAGGAATACTGGATATCAACTGAGGTGGCAGTGCTGGCCAGTGCAGTCTATATACACAATTGGCAAGTTAAATTAAAAATGCATTACAACTAAGATTAGGATCATTGTTAGTACTTACTACTCATTATTATATCTGCATATGGATAGATTTTATGGGTGATCTGATGGCAAAGAAGACAGGTGAAAGTAAGAGAATCAACAAATGTTTTTATGCTGTTCATCTGTGAGCTATTTGAAAGGAAATAAACCATTAAACAACTATAGCTTGAACCCTTTCTTTTCTTAACACAATTACAACTTATAACCACTTGCAGTCCCTCAGATTTGAAGCCAATGCATTGAGGGGTCGCATACCAAACTAACTGGTTGTTCTGAAAATCTTCTATAGCCCAGGCAGATACTGTCACAGGTTATATTAGGGTTTTAATTGCATGGCATGGTTGTTCCCTTATTAATCACCAAATTATTAATTTTTCTTCTTCTTTTTCAATAGTTGTGGGATTTATGTATTTTTACTGATGGCTGATTTTCACCTAGCATGGATAGTGTTGGCTGGTTTTCTTTGTGCTTAATTACGGTGGGCTGTATTTTTTTTTTATTATTCATCTCTTACCTTGTAATCTCTGTATTTAATTATTTAACCGCACACAACTGAACAGAATTGCAGCCTGCCTTCTTTATAAAGAATTGTTGAGGCAGAATACAGGGCACCCAGGGAGGAATACTGAAGTCATGCGAGACAGAGCTACTTGGGGATGAATAGGCCATTGCCAAGGGTTGAGGAACCTCAGTGAAGAGTTTTCCAAGACATGGATGAAGTAGAGATGGCCAAATACTGAGGAACTTTATAGTCATCTTGAAGTAACACAGGTGAAAAAGTTGACCTTTTTCCAGATTTGTTCACTTTTTTGAGTTGGAGCCATGTACTGATTATTTTGTTTCCTTCTGGTGGCAAGTGGTTGATGATATTGATACATTTATCTTGGCATAAAATGAGAATCTTACTTTTTCCTAATTTTTGTACTACCTGAAATGGCAAGAGAGATGTTTAGTCAATGCTCAATTGTAATGACTGATACTGTTTTTTTTTCTTTTATGAACTTAGGAAAGGCTATTTTAGGAGTTATGGTTGTAAGCTATGCAAGGCTGAAAAGTAACAAACCCTGGAGCATCAGGTTTAGAGTTGTTAACTGCTGCCACATGTAAATGTATAGCACTCTTAAAGTAAGTTGTAATTTTTGCATTTTAATTCTTTTTTTGAGGAACCTTGTGCTTTGAGAATGCTTAAAGGCAGGGCAAATGGGCCTGAGCAGTAAGATTGCAAATTTTTCACCCATTTTTTTTGAAATGGTCTTAGTCTTAGTATCTGCATCCCACAATTCTATTTGGACTGTCGTAATAGCATTGACCACAAGGCAGGAACCAACACTGGATGGGGAATCAGTCAATTGCACAGCATGCAATTTAAAGTCTTAATTTAACCAAATACATACATCTTTGTAATGCAGATAATAAACTAGGACTTGAATGAAAACTAACTTCAGGGGTCTTCGTATGTTTATTTGTCACCTTTAGTTTTTGTGGTCACACTTGTGTCTTGTAACTGTCTAAATTTGGAATTGTATGTAAATAAAAAAATCACACAATCATGAGACAAAAAAAGCAGAAAAGGTCCTAACTGTCACTAAGGATTCCTTTTCCAATATAGCTGACAGCAATTTGTTGAGTAGAGGTTTTGTTTTTAAATCAAAAGCTTGAATGCAAGACCATTTGTTCCACCATCTTATATAGGGATCTACACTATATCTGAGCTGGGCAGCAGCAGCGTGTTGACTCCATGGCATCAGTAGACTGGCACAAAATGCACAGTGGCAGAGTATCTATCTATCTATCTATCTATCTATCTATCTATCTATCTATCTATCTATCTATCTATCTATCTATCTATCTATCTATCTATCTGTAAACAGCATGGCTGGATAAAATGGGACTCAAAATAAAATGTACATACAAGACCTTTCAGATCCATTGTAGAGTTAAATAGGCTTTAGTGTGGATACATGATGAAGAATAATTGACTTCTTTTGTAATGATTGGGTCATAGGCTAACCTTATTCCCCTTTATACTCTTTATTACATAGACCTTAATACCCCAAATCCCTTACTCTTATCACAATGTCAGGATTGACTGCTGATGTTATTCAATGTTTCTCCCTTTCCTTTACATGTGTAACCCCAGGCAATTAGACAGAGTACCATAACAGACAGGAGAGAAAGTTAAACACTTATTTATGCATTACAGATTAATATGTACAACATATCAGAGGACAATAAATGTTAGTTAAAATAATAAAACCAGATCATAGAGTACAAGGTAGTTCTCTGCCTTATCATGTTGATTGGTCTCAGGTCTGGGTTGAGCTTTACTCCTGCATGGCACTTTGATTGGGGTGGCAGAAATAGGCTGCATAGCCAGTCTGAATATGACCACTGAGAAACATTCTTCTCCTAAGGATGGAAAGTGGCAGTCAGAAAGAATAAGTGTCTTTATCAGCCTTAATTTAAAGAAAAGCTATGGCTTCTTAACACATCTCTCAAATTCATATGTTTGTAGTCCCCAGTAATACAGCTCAGGTACAACACAGTCTCCCTTCCAGCCCAGAACAGCAGAAGCCTGGTCATGTCCTCTGGTCCAGCCCCCTTAAACTGATTTTGTTCCTATTAACAATTTCTCTAGTTTTTAATGGATGCACAAATGTAGTTTCAGACAAACAAGAAATAAAGTTTAAATCGTTAATTAAATCATAAACTGCCTTCTTAAACTTGCCTACCAGTACCATGTCTTCTCTTCATGGCCAGATGGTGAGAGAGAAGAGTAAATAAAGGTGACCACCTTTATACCATTCTTATCACAAATCATGAACCAATGGGGCGTTGTGGTACAAAACCAATTCAAATCCTGAGGAAAGTAAATCATTTTAAATTATAATTATAACTGTTTATAATATAAAGGTAATTGAAAATATCAAACATCTACAAAAATCAATTTATTGTAGATGCCATAACAAGCACCTATGGAAAAACTAATGCAGACATGGGGAGAATAGGAAAGTGCCACATGGAGTAGCCAAATAAAATTTACGAATGTAACGATTGCCATTCTGATCTGCTGTGTGTATTGGATTTAAGAGAATCTGGCATTGTTATCTGGAGGAGATACCCTAACAGACTCACTCATCATACTCTGTTACAGTTTTTTAGGAGAAAAAAATATGAAGGCATTAATAAACATTAAAAACACACATAGAAGCATACAAAAGGAGAACGCTTACAGACCATTTACTGTAATAGAGTAATTTATGTCACTTGTAAAGTGCGATTCAGATTTGTCACATCTTGAGCCTTTTTCCTAAGGGAGACATTGTCTATCACAACTTTTAATTGGTCTCCAACTCCTGTTTACACTTATTGCTATATTTTCTTCCCTGAAGCAAGATATTGAAAAATAAATCTATACAAAGGTCCATCCCCAGTGACTTGCCATCATGAATAAAACAACGTAGCTGGGCAGCTGGATCAGGCATGCAGATCATCACAACTGGCGCTAGCGTGTAATTCACCTGCAGGATTTATCATCTTCTGTAAGGGCTGGCAAACTGAATTTCAGCAGAAGGCTACTGATCCTTCTGTGTCACCAGCTCTGTATAGAAATAGATTTAAAATCTAAATCTCTCAATTATGAATTTCATGAGCACCTTAAAAAATGAAGCAGTCATGAATATTTTTAGTATAGAAGGACAGCATACGCTTCAAATGGATCAAGTAATGTACTTGCAAGCTCACTCAAGAGATTGCAGATTAAGATTTTCATTTCATATTCTTCTCTTTTTATATACTGAGCTTCGCAATCTGAGCCAGTCTCTGAGTTATGATTCTGCTTAAAAGTTTAAAAATGTAGCATTCCATGAAGAAAAATTATGAGACCCATATTCTGTAAGTAAAGATTGCTAGTAAATGCACAGGGACCAAAGCTCACTTTCAGCATCCAATAAAGCTATGTGATCAGTTCTGGAAGGTTGACAAAATGTGGCAGGACATAAACTGCCATGCTTGGCTCAGATCATTTGAAAACACTAGAAATGAATTGAGGCATTTATTAGGAAGCAAAAAGATAAATGACTTTTAATCCATTTCTACCAGTCAGAACTACTGGTTATAATACAATGAGGCTAGCAGTCAAGAGAGGTCAGGGTACCATCTTGAATGGAAACTGATGGGAAGATCCTGACAGACAGGTGCACATGCATATCTTTTTTTAGTGTCAAAAAAAATGTAAAACTTAATGAGCTTTTACATGGCATGTTTACTTATTGTGCTAAGTTGGATCAGGTCAGCACTTCTGGCATTTCTGCCCTCTGACTACATGCATTTCCTTCTCTGTGCTTATCTGCCACCAGTTCTTGAAAAATAAAGAACTAATTTTACCCACTTTCTGGCTACAGGTTTGTCAGGGGGTGCCAAGCACAGTAATATCTCACCCTGTCATGACTTTTAGAAAGATGATGTGCAATAATGTACTGTAATGGCTCTGACTTGTAATTAGGATGATTTATTGACAATTCAGTTAGCCATGTGCTGACTTGGAAAAAAAAAACACACAAAGCAGCACTATTTTGATGCTAGTGTGAAAGAAAGCCAAATATGTTGAAATAAAGATAACTGTATTTACAATGATGGCAGACTAGACTTTCCTGGAATCTGTGTGGAACATTTCTATTTTTTGATAATTGTCATGGAGCGGGTCCTCAACCTTTACCTTGGCTCCCTCAGTAAGCCGAACAATGTCTTGGACTTCAGCCATAGTTTAGGACAGGCAGGTGTACCAGGAGTCAAAGGAAGTCACACACACACATACAAAATTAAACATATTTACTGTGATTCATAAATAAATGTTCTCATATAAAGAAAAGGGATAAATAAAATGCACAAAACAAACCAGTTCTTCTTAGATAGTCTGGGTCTTTTTTAACATTTCCTGGACCTTTATTTACCAGTGTTCTAATAGGGAAACCAGATACAAGCTAGCCAGGAGCCAAAATACAAAAGATTCTCATGTTCAAAGGCTGTTATGGCAACCTGGGGAATCCTTAGTGCACTAATACAAAATTCAAACCAAGATTAGGAGAAAGCCACAGGCTGGTAAGCCACAGTGACTCCACAGCTTGGATTGAAGCACATGCAGATGCCATCACTCAGTGTTGTGATCTCTGAGAGATCGAAGGAGGTAGCATGATTGGGAGATGGGAAGAAACAAGATGAGCAGACAAACCAAAAGCTCAAGTAAAAGTTCTAGAGAGTAACAGGTAACATTAAGGAAAATACCAAATGGCAGGATAGAGATGAGACAAGACCTAGAATAGGCACAGTACCTGACTATCTAAAGAGAGAAGAGGAAAAACGAGAGCCCAAAAGTAGTAGTCAAGTTATCAACCAAAGTTCCTATCAACAACTGTTAACTGTCACTAACACTGAATACAAACAAAGTTTGTTTTTAGAATGAATCCAATGTATTGTTAAAGTTGTTGCCATACCACTATACTAAATAGGAAAAACAAGATGACGAAACTCATAAGGACCAATGGATTTCATTGGCATAAAGTGCATAGCCTCAGCTATATGGCACAAATACAAGATGGCAGCACCCACAACAGAAACAAATGACTGAATGATGGCAAGGTGATATCACCATTACAATGAACTAATATGTAAATGGATACAAAAGACAAACTCTAATCTAACAGGAAATGCAAAATTTAGACACAGGGAACGCAAAACTTATAATAATATAAGTCCAGCCATGCTGCGAGCTCATGCAATGCATAACATACCTATAGCTTCTCCTAACATTTCTGATAAACAAAGTCACATCACTGGACTGGCAACTGAGAGGTCACATGTGAGTGTCTATTATGTGTCATCTATTCACTTTTCTGCAAACCAATCTTACGTGACAAAAAAAGATTATATATAATCATTGGCCAAGTAGTGTGGTAGAAAGTAGGACTTTAGGGACTTTCAAAAGTAGATCTGATGATATTTTAGAAGAATTAAGTGGATATGACTTGTGAGCTTCATTTGGCTGAATGGCCAGCTCTCATCTAGATAGTCCTAATGTTCTAGTGTTCTAAGAGCAGGTGAACATTAGCCTACTAATGGACAGTCACAGGATTTCAGCTTCACACATTATGTGTTAAACATGGTTGTTGCTAGGTGCTCAATCTGTGGCTATGCAGTGAGCCAAGTGGACAACAGGAAATGTGATTTAAATCCAGCTCCTGAGCCACTAAACCACTATTCCATCCATCCATCTCTCCCTTCCATCCATTCATATATTCTTTCATTCATCTTTCCACCAATTTTCACACTTAGTCCAGTTCAGGTTTTGGATTAATAAGTAATACAATTACTGAACCAATTTCTGAACTCATTTTTTCTGTTACAGATTTTCCTGATACCATTGCTACCAAAATAGGAATTAGGCCTACCTTGGGCATCAGTTCAAGGAAAATCCACTTAAAATTACCAAAATGCAAATACCATAGTCCTGAACCCATTTACCTGGTTAATCATTAATTCACTTAATATGAATTTATTTGGTGATCAGTTAATACTTTAATTTAAAGGTGAAAGCACATTTTGTTGTCTATGTTTTTATGTTAAGTAGTGTCCTTATATTCTAAAAAACACACTTTATTTGTAACACCCTAATACTGTCCTGCTAGCAAACAAAATCACCACCCAATTGTAGTTCCAATTTTCATACTGAAAAAGAATTTGTGAAATCTGTGACAAAATTCCCAGATAGGAGCCAAATTGGTGCTTATCTGTGTTTGTTAAGTATTTGTTCATGGACGTGACCTGACTTAGTCTTTTAGTCATTGCCAATGCCCCCAACATTTTCATAGATGTTTGAAAGTATTAATAAAAATCTTGTAGTGTGACCAAATATTTTACATATAGTGTCAACAGTAATAAGCAACAGCCAATGAGAACAGGAGTATGAGGCAGGGACAATGACAGAATAACTTTAAAGATGGCCTCTCCATGGCCTTTGAAGGACCAAAATTACAGAGGAGGCTAGTAGAATTTTAACAAGAGCATGAATGCCTATTTGATGTTTAAATTTGTTCTGGTTCCATTTGTCCAAAGAAACATTAAAAAAACTGACAGCAGAATTTGGGGATCAGTTGCTCCTTGCTGTCAATCCCGCCATAGAAAAGATCTTGTAATTAGATAAAAGTAATAATAATAATAATACATTTTATTTTTTTATAGGTGCCTTTCTAAACACTCAAGGACACTGAACAATAGATTAAACACGGATTATAAATGAAACTAAAATACAAAAATTAAAACCAGACAGAGCAATTGCAATCAAAGAGAAATCTGCACTTGATTGTGCAGTGTATGTTTGCATCACCAGGCCACTACCTCGACCACCGATTACAAGTAAAAATGTTGTGGGGTGTGAGTAAAACAGTAACTTTGAGATTTTGAAAATTGTGTGACATATACTTACTCTAGGTGCCCTAAAGTACACCATACTTATATCTTTTTCAGGACTAATTCTGCATATCATTTTGGATTTAAAAGTGCTATAAAGATGCAGTGAGTATCAAAAGCACACCACAAGTCACACATATCCCATATCTCAGTATGCCTAGAAATGTTAATGTCTGTCAATAAGATTTTTAGAAAATGCAGACACAAACTGATCATTTGATACTAGCTGTGCAAACTATTCAAGATGGGTTGAAATCTAAGTAATCAGTGCATACACGTCAGCATTAACGCTTGTAGTGCTAATTTCTCTGTAATATGTCATTTGGTCTGGGATCTGTAAAAGTAGTGTTAATATTTGTGATGCACCATCTATTGAAATGGAAAATGGCAGTGCATATTATTGCTAAAATGTTTGTGATGCACAATGGAATAAGTCAGGAAGAGCAACTAGACAGACACACAGACAGACACATTATCCTTTTATTAAGTTGGATTATCATAAAATAAAAATGTGTCTGGATGCTGTAATTTAGTGCATGCTATGAAAGTACAGCTATGGAGCTGAAACCTGGCTAGCTGTGAATAGGTTTAACAATGGCCATATGTATGACAGAATTATTTATGAATCATTCTATATGAAAACTGATGCACTGTCCAGAACTTTCAGTTATCCATTTTATTTTTTTATCTCTTTTATTCTTTAGGAAAAAAAAGCAAAATAATTCATTTTTTCTTTTTGCACCTAACCTTCCTGCCTTAAAAGGAACTGTATGTATTTCTTTTGTGTGTGTTCACATTCACATCATATTCCTCAAGGGCTGCTTCAAAGTGAGACATTTTCAATTTCCATTTTTTGAAACTCAGAGCTAACTTTGTATTATGCCAGATGATTCCTGCTCTCCACAACACTGACACAAAGGAAGAGGTCTCAGTGAACAGAATAGAAAATACAGCGCTTACCATAGTTGTAGCCTATCTGCCGTGAAAGACTTGCTTCCTTCAAATTCAGAAAGAATGTAGAATTTAGGAAATTGGGCACAGGATCAGACTTTCATGAGCCACCAATGCATGCAGAATGCAAACAAGAAGAATGAAGCTGTCCTCCTGTTTCTAGCTACTGGAAATTAATACGATTAAGAAAGCTGGCATGTCACTGTTGCACACTCCACTTGAAGAAGTAAGGCGCAAATGAATACAGAGAGTTAGCAGGACATTTTGATCGTTTATCTTTCTTTTGACAAGCCTCAGAGTTAAATCTAAGGCTCTGACGAATACTGTTTGAGGGGGTAATATATCATGCTTACAGTGAAAAGACAGCTTCCCACCCATCACTGGCCCTATTGAGTTTCAGAAGATAAGACGAGGCTGAGAGATTCAGTTTTATAACAGTATAAAATGGGAGTAACAAAGGATATGATCTTAAAAGTAGGCATGTAATGTAGCAATCAGAGTCTTGTGAATAACATCTTAATTTTTCATTTGGAGAAAGAAAAGCTGATTGTCATACTTTTTGATAACTGTTCTAGCAGAAACATAACATCCTAAACCTGCTTAATCTAAATCAGCAGCCATTTTCGAGTGGAACCTATCGTGCAGCAACAGGAAAGAAGCACTGGACATAGTGCCAGTCACGAGCCCTGGTAGTGCTTTAATTTGTGAAAATAATTTTCATGAAAACCTCAAAAGTTTATGAAGCCTCTACAGTCTAATTTTTTCAAACCTTTTGTAAACAAGGCCTACAACCACCTCTACACTAATGTTCTAGAAAGTGGACATTAAGTAATGACCATTCCATAAACACAATAATGATGGTGTGCAATGCACTGTATATCATAGAACTTTGAAAAATGTTACTCTGATGACACAGCAGCCATTAGATTTGATAATATTTTTATTAATCAGTCTAAATTTAGTTCCAACACAGCCAACAATGTTTCCAGTAAGGTAGAATGTTTAATGCTAAGTGAGAGCTGCAGTAGACATAGTAGCCCCAGAAAAAAAGAAATCTTCCAACACTTAAATAAAATGGAGAACTCATAAAGTGTCTGATCTTATTTGAAAATGCCAAACAAACTGATAGAAAATGTGAGGAATAACTAAATTAACTGTCCACTATGACCGATGGCACTTATAACTGTATATATCAAAGCAGTTCATCTTGAGAGGAATTATATTTTATAAATTATTTAATGATAATGCAGGAAATCCAAGAGTTTTATTTTCAATTACATCTTCTAAGCTCAATCAATAAAATGTCCCCTGAAACTTGTGAGGCTTTCACAGCATATTTTAATCACAAAATAAACTTTTAGGTGTAATATATACTGTATACCGTATATACTCACGGATAAGTTCTCCCGTGGATAAATCTGGACTTGATTTTACTTTTTATTACTTACTTCTTACTTTTATTTCTGGTATTTTATAATGTTGGTCGTATAAGTCAAATGCGGAAAACTCACACTGTTGGTCCAAGAGATTATGCTATACTAATGCCCACCTGAGAGAGTAACCATGGAGCACAGTGCCTTTTTTTTCTATGTATTGTGCCTACGTGACCACACAGTAATATGTGAAATATTCCAAAGCGACGTTTGCACTGTATTGTGTTTTTTGTATCTCACACCCTCATACACCTTTCTCATAAGAGTATCCCTTATCTACGATGCAGCGTTTGATCAGAAGTAAATATGAAGCTGGTTTTAAATTAAAAATTCGCTCTGCCACAGATGTCAAGCTGTCCAGCTCCATGCCTACAATAGAGCCTGCCTTCCTCACTAGTTTGTCCAGGCATGAGGCGTCCTTCTTCTTCATGCTGCCTCCCCAGCACATCACCGCGTAGAAGAGGGCGCTCACCACAACCGTCTGATAGAACATCTGCAGCATCTTATTGCAGATGTTGAAGGATGCCAGTCTTCTAAGGAAGTATAGTCAGCTCTGTCCTTTCTTACACAGAGCATAAGTATTGGCAGTCCAGTCCAATTTATCATCCAGCTGCACTCCCAGGTATTTATAGGTCTGCACTCTCTGCACACAGTCGCCTCTGATAATCACAGGGTCCAGGAGGGGCCTGTGTCTCCTAAAATCCACCACCAGTTCCTTGGTCTTGCTGGTGTTCAGTTATAGGTGGTTTGAGTCACACCATTTAACAAAGTCCTTGATTAGGTTCCTATACTCCTCCTCCTCCTGCCCACTCCCGATGTAGCCCATGATAGCAGTGTCGTCAGCGAACTTTTACACGTGGCAGGACTCCGAATTGTGTTGGAAGTCTGAAGTATATAGGCTGAACAGGATCGGAGAAAGTACAGTCCCCTGCGGCGCTCCTGTGTTGCTGACCACAATGTCAGACCTGCAGTTCCGAGACGCACATACTGAGGTCTGTCTGTAAGATAGTCCACGATCCATGCCACCAGGTATGAATCAACTCCCATCTCTGTCAGCTTATCCCTAAGGAGCAGAAGTTGGATGGT
The DNA here is from genome assembly GCA_026402145.1 of Polypterus bichir lapradei. NCBI lineage: Eukaryota > Metazoa > Chordata > Cladistia > Polypteriformes > Polypteridae > Polypterus > Polypterus bichir. The sequence goes on from JANRMT010062814.1 coordinate 53,950,649, forward strand.
GTTGATGACACTAGAGAAGTCTAGAAACATAATTCTTACAGCACCACTGACTCTGTCCAAGTGGGAGAGGGATCGGTGTAGCATATAGATGATGGCATCCTCCACTCCCACCTTCTCCTGCTTTGCGAACTGCAGAGAGCTGAGGGCATGGCAGACCTGTGGCCTCAGATAGTGAAGCAGCAGCCGCTCCATAGTCTTCATCACAAGTGGTTAAAGCTGCTTAATGTTAGTGTTGATGTCAATGTCAATTTATTAATTACTGCCCTTGAGCTGAAGTTCTGTACAATAAAAGGCTTAAATAATAAAATCACACATAAAAACACATAACAGAACTAACCAGGAAATGCCATGGAATTAAAATGAGTTTTTAGCCTACTCTTAAACACAGTAAGAGATGATGATGTCCTTATACCAAATCGGTGAAAGATCATTCACCTCTCAGCTTTAACCTAGTGCACAGAATGGCGAGCAAGAGCTGATTAGCAGATCTAAGGGTACGGGTTGGAGTACAGGGCATTAAAAGGTTAACAATGTAGCCAGGAGCAAGTCTATTAACAGCCTTGTAAACTAACATTACAATTTTGAACTCAATGCGATAGTGGATGAGAAGCCAATGTAAGGAAGCGAATACTGGCAAAATGTGCTCACGTTTACTAGTATGAGTGAGAAACCTAGCGGCAGCATTCTGGACCAGATGCAATCAAGAAAGGGCTCTCTGACTAATTCCATAATATAAGGAACTGCAGTAATCAAGTCTTGAGGAAATAAAAGCATGAATGATCTTCTCCAAATCACTATGGGATAATAAAGGTTTAACCCTAAGATCGTAACTGATAAAAACTCGTGAAGAACAATGGCATTTACTTGCTTCTCAAAATTACAACACTCATCCATTAAAACCCCCAGGTTTTTAGTAAAATTCCTATGTTGGACTGAGAAAGAACCAAGCTTTATGTCAATAGCGTTGAGAACATTAGGAGGTTGTAACACAACAATACCAGTCTTATCTTCATTCAGTGTAAGAAAATTTGAGGCTAGCCAAGCTTTAAAATCACCTAGACAGATCATAAGTGACTGAAGTGGTTGATCAGTCCCCTACTTGAAAGGAAGGTAAATCCGTGTGTCATCAGCAAACAGACAAAATGAAATACTATGCTTCCTAACAACAGAACCTTGCAGTAAAATGTTTAAATTAAAAAGAACAGTTCCAAGAATGTGACCCTTGCGGTACACCAAAGGTAAGAGGAAGAGAACTACAGACACACTCACCTATACTAACACGGAATGTTCTACCAGACAGATAAGATTTAAACCAATCAAGTGCAACACCCTGGATCCCAACATACTGCTGTTCTAAACAAGAAAAAAGAATTTGATGATCTACTGTGTCAAATACCACAGAGAGGTCAAGCAGAAGTAAAAGCATACTTTGGTCTGTATCTATTATAAGGAGAAGGTCATTTAAAACTTTTACAAGTGCTGTTTCAAGGCTGTGATAAACTTTATAGCTGAAGACTGAAAAAAACTCACTGATGCCATTTGCATCAAGGTACCCTTGGAGTTCTTAGTGACCTTGGAAGGAAACGGAAGCTTAGAAATTTTTCTATAATTTGACAAAACAGTAGGGTCAAAATTCGGCTTATTCAACAGTGGATTAATGACCACACAATTAAAATAATGAGGAACAACTCCAGATAAAAGGCTATTATTTTTAATGTCAAAAATGTAAACTGCTACCACATTAAAAATCTCATTGAGAAAAGATGGAGGTAATATATCAGTACGGCAAAAAAAGGGTTTAACTGGTTAATCAAGTTCACAGGCTCAAATGGTTATAAACAGTCAAGCATACAGAAAGGGAAAATGGATTACTGACAGGTGATAAAATTTGGGGTTTAGATGCCTAATTTTACCAATAAAAAAGTTCAAAAACTCATCACAAACTTCAGAAGAAGCCTCAGGGTAGCAGTAAACGGAAACAGGATTAAAAGTACTTTTGATCATTTTAAACAACACAAGCCTAAGGAAAATAGTCTAGATTAGTCTGTCTTCGACAATTTTGATATATTTTCTAACCTGCCTTTTTATAGTAAAATATGAGAAAAAGCAGTTTTTTAGCAATTAAGTAAATACTTGAATAAACATTCTTTTATTGATAAGTTTCAGTGAGGAATTTAAACCAATCAAAATACATAAACTGCACTGGTTAAACTGGTAGATGATCTGTAGCTTAATGTGGACAGAGTTCTTGTTCTTCTAGACCTGAACTCAACAATTCACACCATAGACCCCTGCATTATTATAAATCGCCTTAGACAATGAGTGGGTTTCTTTGGCAGTTTTTAAAACTGGTTTCAGTCTTATTTAACAAGTAGTAAATTCTTTGTTAATTGTGGGAATTGTAACTTGGGGCTCCATGATATTGTATGCAGTGTAAGGATCTATTCTGGGCCTCCTACTTTTTTCAATCTACATGATCCTATTAGGCCAGATTATCTTGAAACACAAGGTGAACTACCACAACTATGCAGGTGACACACAGCTTTACTTATCTATAGCACATGGTGACCCTGACGCCCCCAGGGCCTTTGGCCCAATGTCTTACTCGTATTTCTGTAAAAGTTTCTCATGCTAAATGAGGCAAAAAACTGGAATCTTAGCTGTTTGCAAAAATGAAAAAAATGAAGGTCATGTAAATAAACCTGATCCCTTAGCATTAAAGGTCATGACAGAAGTAAGGAATTTGGGTGTCATAGACTCTGCGTTAAACTTTAATTTGCACCTTTACCAAATTACTACTGCATTTTTTTACTTCAGGAACATTGAAAAAGTTAGAATTCTTATTACATCCAAGATACTGAGGACTTAGTGCATGCTTTTGTTTTTTTGGTTGATTAGATTACTGTAATGCACTCCGAACAGGAATACCTAAGAAAGACAAAATCAGTAGCAATTAGTGCAGAATGCAGCAGTAAGAACCTTAACCACAAAAAGAAAATCTGAGCACATCTCACAAGTTTCAACATCGTTACATTAGTTACCTGATTGATTAATTAACAATATTATACATACGTCTTCCTATATTTTGGAGTGCCTCTTCCCATACAATCCGACTTGTAACCTTAGATAGCTTAGCTGTCTACTTACTATTCCTGAATAGTGGTAAGGCAGCCTCTTGCTCCTCTGCACCATAAATCTGAAACACTTTACCAATAGAGATACAGTAGAGCATTAAAAACAAAAATCTAAAAACCCACTTGTTGAATTAGATTTTTCATAACTGCATTTTAGTTCTACTCCTAAAAGGCCATTGATGCACAGAATTATCACCTTCGTCATGAATATGGAATCATTATCAAGCTTTGCTTTTTTTGCTTTCTTTTCTGTTTTTTCTGTTGTGGCATTTTACACCTCCACCATCTGACCGAGGTACTGTACAGCTGCCTGTCATGCTTGAATGAAAAGGGGTACTCCAGCTGTCTACGAGAACAACTGCATTGAACCCTCTAGGCCAGTGGTTCCTAAACTCGATCATGGGGACCCACTGTGGCTGCAGGTTTTTGTTACACCCAGATTCGCAATCGGTAACAGTAATCGATAACAACTGGTCTCATTTAATTAGCTGGTCTTTTTTACTCTTCTCTTATTCTGCATTCAGAAAAACACAACACTATGGTTTTTACATTTATAAGACATTTAGAAATATTTCTTTTTTTTTTTCTAAAGCTATAAATGCTTCACTCTCTCTTGTTATTTTCCTATTACAGTATTTTCCCTTTTTCCTGTGTAGTTTGTTCCCTTCATTGAACCCTAATAGTGACAATTAACAACCTGCATAGCAGACACCCGGGATGATGAAAGCAGCAATGACTTCAGTATCAGACTCGCTGAATAGTAAATAATTAATTAAATAACCAAAACACCTGGAAAAGCAGAATGAAAATTTGGTTGAAAATACTGTTAACGACTTAAAAAAATGACATATTCCCCATATAACTGCTTATTACATTTTAATAAAAATCTACCAAACTTAGTTTGTAATTTCTACATTGACTCCAAAACTCAGAAGCTGGAAAATAATGACTAACTTAATTAAACTTAAGAGTCCAATGAAAAACAGAAGTTTGTTGGAACAAAAACCTGCAGCCACAGTAAGTCTCCAGGACTGAGTCTGGAAACCACTGCTCTAGGAAAGAGTTCCTCAATCACAGTCCATGAGGGCTGCAGTGGCTGCAGGTTTTTGTTCTAACCCGGTTGCTTAATTAACTGCCAATAACTTAATTTCATGGCTTGTTAGTGTTTTAACTCTGCTATGTCAGGTAATTCTCATATGCTGGATTTTCTTCCCCTTTCTAAGCATATCATCCAAATGATTTGAAGGCTAAAATGGATGAGTAATTCTCAGTCCTTCACTTTTTTCTCTTCACTGTCCTTCCAAGTATTTAATTAAACCCAATAGTGCATAATATATACACACAGGTGTAAATGGTAACAGGCTAAATGGAGAAATGCTGGTCTCCTTTGTCATTTGCATGTTATTGCTAATTAGGAGCAATTAAAAACCAAGAATAAAGCTGTTTAAGACTAAAATAAGCAATAAGGGTTCAAAATCTTAACAAGAGAGAAAAATAAAGTGAAGCAGAAGTATTACTTGAGCAATAAGTGCTTCGTATTAAGCAACTGGGTTGGAGCAAAAACCTGCAGCCACTGTGGCCCTCCAGGACTGTGATTGAGGACCCCTGCTCTAGGACAAAGCCTACAAAACAATACGAACAACTTAAAGATTTTTATGTTAGGTAGAATACATAGTGAGGGCCTTGGAACCCCTGCGATTTTTTTTTCCTCAAGTTTATGTGGATTTTTTTTTAATTGACTCAGAATGTACCTCAAAGTGCTTTGCAAGATGTCAAACAATTGCAAGAAAAAAAAAAACAAATTAAATTGGGCCAGAATAAAATCAATACAAGCTTACATAACATAGATATATAATTAACAGAAAAATAGAGTCCTTATATAATATTGTATTCAAAGTCTCTAAAGATGAATACAATGATCAGGTCAGATGGCCGGTAATACTGAAAAAAAAAAAATCACTTAAGCTGGAGAAAAAAAGACCAAAGACCACCCAGCCCCGACTGGGAATTCTATGTAACACAGATGTCCTCAAGTCATTCCTCATTGTTTACAGGCTTCTTTGGAGAGGATTCTATGCAGTAGGTCTTGTGGATAGCTAGGGCACCTGCCTTCATTCTAGCATTACAGGTGGTGACGCAGTGTCTCCTTCAGGTGGTGGTGGCACGAAACGCCACCACAGAAAAGCCATAAAAGAAAGCAGAGGACAGTAGAGATAACAATTGCAAATCCCTGAAGAATATGATAATTCTATCCATGGACAGTCTAATAGGAGTACAACTAAAATACAGTTGTGAAAAAAGAGTGGCATCTTGGGAGTTTTTTTAAATGTTCCCCCATATAATAATAATAATAATTAATAATTCATTACATTTATATAGCGCTTTTCTCATTAGCCTGGCACAACTCTATTAGTAAAGTATTCATGCATAGCACCAATTGGCCACCTCACCACTCCTTTAATGCTTAACTCTTGAAATAATAGGCAGACCACTATTAAAATATCTAAGAATACAGCTTGGAACATGGTTGAGCAGGCACTTCAAAATATAGGAAGTTTTATACACCATTATTAGCATTTTAAAGTAATTTCTGAAGGAGCAACGTAACAATGCTGAAATTGATAAAATTTTCTTTTTCATGTTAAGATTCTTGCTGCTGCATTCTGCACTTATTTTAACCGATTGATGTCATTCTTAGGTGGTCCTGTTAGGAGTGCATTACAGTAATCTAATTGACTAAAAACAAAAACGTAAATTAATTTCTCAGCATCTTGCATTGTTGTCAGTGGTCTAACTTTTGCATTGTGTCAAGTGAAATGGTTAATGTGCGATTTAAAGTTTAGGTCAAAGTCCCTGATTAGCGCTAAAATCTTTACCTCCATTTTGATTTTTAATGCTGAGGGATCGAGTTTATTTCTAATAACCTCATTATTTCCATTTTTGTGACGTGTTTTTGCAGTTTATATAGTGTGCGTCTCTACTAGTTGTTCAGTTTGTGAGGACAACTTTTAGTTAAAATTTTGGGTTTGGCACTGGGCGTTACTGTTTTTACTGCTTTATGAAATTTAAATCCTTGTCAGTTGTTTATCCTCTGGTATCTAGTTGCTGTTGTGGCCAGCCACATGTCCATTAATTGACAGAACATAAACATTTCAAAATGTATCTGGTTTCGTTTTGCTATTCCTTTGTCTTAAAGGCTCTTCATGTTTGGTTCTTTCTTTTGGTTGTGTTTTAGTGGGGGTGAACATTTTTAACAGAAACAGCAATTACTTTGGGTATTAAAGAATAGTTATGTTTACTTCTGGTTACTACTAGCATTCTTCATTTGATTCTCAATTTTGGAATACATTTTGCTTTGGTTCTCTTGACTTTCATATTTCCTTCATTACATTTTTTGGATGAACCCTGTATAAAATTCTTTAAAGAAATGTTGGATTACATCTGCACTGCATATTTTTGTAATTCATTCAGACGTCCCTTATTCAAAACAAACTTAATACCTCCTAATTACATTTGCTATCGCCTGTAAACTGCAATTACATAACTATTTTGCAGTAACATGAGGCTCATGAACCTTATTATTTAAACTTCCCCTGATATTATTTGCTCAGTTTTTACATTTCTCATTTTATTATTTCTCTAGTTTTTGTTATTATTATTATGTCACGTTTATATTTCACAACCATGCCTTTGTTTATGTTTTTCTACGTTTTGCTCATTTTGTGATTCTTAACATGTCTTTCTACCTTTTGACCACATCCTTTCTCTTTCATATTTGTGAACTTTTGCTCTCAATAGGCTTACTGTCCTATTTTGGTTGTGGCCATGGTTTTTGTCTTCCTATGACAGAATCATTTTGCCAGCCTTTTTAGCTATCCCCTGAATAGCCTAGACCTTCACAAATTGAATTCCAGGACAAAAGGAAGTGTTTGGCTAACAGCAAGTGAAGAACTGTTGTGTGCTAGGCTAAACATGCAGTAGCATGACAAAGTGGGACCTTAAACTGAATAAAAAACCCTCATCATTCAGTGAGTCGCTTTTTTAAAAACTAAAAAAAGCTTTGAAAATGTGAAAATTTAACAGTAAAAAATATAATTTGGTATTAAAATATAATAGTGGTCATAATTAACAAAATCACAAATAAATATAACTCGATTTCTTGGAAGATACTTTTGTACATTGCTTGACTGGGCTTCTGAAAATGCGCCACCAGCTTTAAATATTTGAGTTGTTTGGTAGTGCTGTCTGGCTCCATCCTTTTGATGAATGTTCCTAAATATAATTTGTATTTACAGCCAACCATCTACTTATTTTGCCCTTAGTTCTGAAATATCTTGACTGAAATGTCACCTCGACTGTGTAACTCATGTAGGCAGCCATGAGAGGATTAGAAAGCATCATCGATCCTCCCTTTTTTTCACAATATCAGTTCCAAAAAAGCAGATGCTGACAGGCCTTCGAGCCCTCACAGGTCTCGGCCTTGTTTTCCCCAGGCAGCTGTTCAGGATGGCTTGTGTGACCTCGGCCTTTTTTTCCCCTGCTAGAGGACCCCAAACACTGGTGTCAACACAAGGCTTCCCGCAGAGTGGCAAAAGACAACAGGTGACTAAGGCCCTGCCTCCTGCTGTTCTCAGCTATGGGTGCTATGCACACATTTTCTAAACAAATGACTTTGTATGAAGGCAGAAAGGAAACTGACTAAAAATAACATTCATTGATTTACTAAAAATTCGGAATTGTACCGTGATCAATCTGAAGTGCACTCATTTCATTCTAACAATATAGCTGTATTCTGATTCCTTTACAACTGCTATAGCAAATTACTGAAAGTCCTGTAAGTAAACGACTAAGTACATCACATTATGTAATAAGAAGCTCCTAGAAGGGCATTATATCTGCTACAAGCCCAGTTAGTGTAAAAGCTGCTATTATTTATGAGGTTTTCCAAAAAATCAATGCAAAAATAAAGACAAATAACAGGAGTTCCAATTTCTGTCTCTCATACTTTGAAACCTTTTGAAAGTGAATAGCAAACAAAAGAACATAAGAAATTTGACAAATGTAAGGAGACCATTCATTCTGTCAGGCTTGTTTATTTACCTCATAGATAAGCTGTCCCAATATCTCCTCCAGATTCTTCCTAAAGGTTGTTGAGGTTTCTGATTCAACTACATGTCTTGGTAGTTTGTTCCAAATGCCCACAGCTATTTACGTAAAGATGTGCTTTCTGGATTCACTCTTAAATTTCTACTGATGTCCTCAAATATATGATTCATTCTTAGGCTGAAAGAATTATACTGGATCTACTTAAATTGAAGATTTTGAAGACCTGCATTAGTTCCCCGTGCAGTCAGTCAGTCAGTCAGTCATTGTCCAACCTGCTATATCCTAACCATAGGGTCACAGGGGTCTGCTGGAGCCAATTCCAGCCAACACAGGAAGTAAGGCGGGAACAAGCCCCGGGCAGGGTGCCAGTCCACCGCAGGGCACACACACACACACACACCCACACACCAAGCACACACTAGGCACAATTAAGGATCGCCAATGCACCTAACCTGCATGTCTTTGCACTGTGGAAGGAAACCGGAGTACCCGGAGGAAACCCATGCAGACACAGGGAGAACATGCAAACTCCACCCAGGGATGACCCAGGAAGCAAACCCAGGTCTCCTTACTGCGAGGCAGCAGCGCTACCACTGCACCACAGTGCATCCACCCCCCCCACCATGCAGCCTCCTCTGCTCAATAATAAACAAGTTTAATTCTTTGAGTCAGTCATAGTATGCCATGTCCTCAAGTCCTGGGATGCACCTGCTTGCTCTTCTCTGCACAGCTCCAAGTGTTGCTATGTCTTTCTTGCAGTGTGGTTACCAGAACTGCACACAACACTCCAGTCTCATAAATGCATTATGCATTTTAAGCATAATACTCCTCGAATTATATTCAACAGTTTTTACATTATAACCTAACATTTTATTTGGCTTTTTAATTGCATTTGCACATGGCTATTGACAGTGAAAACACTGTATTGAAATAAACCTCAAAATCCTTTCCAAAGGGGGATTTGTGCAGAGCAGTGTCCCTCATCTTATATTTACAACTGATTTTCCTTTTGCTCAGGTTTTTGCCCAATGACCAGCCATTGTCTAAGTTACCACCAGGTACTCCTGGCTAATGGGAAATTCTAAATTGGCTTTATGTAGTAGTGCACATTTTTGTACTCTGCAGTGCATTGGCCCTTCATCTAGGCCTGGACTGGCACTGGTTATGCTACCTTTACAATGACTGACCATCATGAAGTTTCTTACACGTCCAAACACAGTGGAAATGTACATTTTAAAAAATGAATACGCTATAGGAAGAGCACTAAGCTGTATATTGTAGTGAGACAATGGATAACAATGTCTTCTCTGTATGTTTTACTTTGTATATCTGATCTCCTGCTGACTGTATGGGACAGGTTCCTGCCATTCTGTTAAACATTCTTGACACAGGCCAGGCAGTGCTGAGGGGGAAACTTGTGCTGGACCGCACATCAATTTCAAAGCACAACAGAGTATCCTCAAAGGTAATTGGCACAGAAAGTCAACAGTGACACTTTAATGTCTGGATTTCAGGATTTTCAAAATGTTGTTTGAAATAAGGAACTTGTATTCCTGCTGTGTACTGTATTTTAGCAATTCAGATATGTGAGAGGTGCTGTCATGTCCTGTTATGAATGTGTATCGCTGTTTAGGGTTCACTGCCTAAGTTCATAGCATATTCTGCTGCAGTGTGAGATCTACAAGCAATACTGTAATTGTCCATTGGCCATTTCCTGTTCATCAGAGATTGGAACTGCTGCCCTTTGTGCCTTAGTTGATGGGTGCTTAAATCTCATGATTGTTCATTTTGTTTTCATAACATACAATATGTGGCATAAGGTAGAAAATGTAATCATTTGTAAGGCTCATTCTATTGTGCTTCTCCAGAGTGAAGGTTCTTTTTAACTGCCACTTTTAGATGTCAAGAATGTATCACCTGGCTTGACTGCTCCTTCTGCCATTTTAATATATTAATATAAATTGAATTATTGACACATTTATGAATGTGTTTTATCTTTCTATTTCTCCTTGTATAAATTTCGTGAAGTTTCTATGTGTCGACTGCTGCAGTTTCAACTTGATATCAGTAAAGTCTATTTACTTTTGCATTGCATTTTTGAATGTACCTAAAACACATTTTAGTCCTAAATCCAGATCTTAAGGAGCAATTTGGCACTAATAAGTCCATAAATAAAGCAATCACTATTCTATACAGTAGTATACGCTGCTCAGGATAAGTGGGCTTAGAAATGGATGGATTGTTTATTGGTTTGGTGTTTTTCTTGAAGTTGTCTGCTTATTCAAATTCATATTTCACATTTTAATGAACAATGAACAGTAAAGTTTATGAAAGCTATGTGAGGTGTTGTATACTCTGTAGCAGGGTTTCTCTCATTTGAAGAATCGTGGACTATTATCTGAGTTTGCGGGTAGATAATCCAAGACAATCGTCAGAGCAAAGTCGATTGCTTAATCAACTTGTGGCGACCAAGCACAACTCATTTTGCAAACCATCCGTGACCCATTACCATTAAATACAACAGTAACTCGCGACCCAACAGCGTCAACCCGTAACTAATTTGGGGGCACAACCCATAGTTTAAAAAACCCGGCTCAGTAGGATTGAGATGAGGCCTATGAATATGGAATGTGAAGCAAGGCTGGAGAAAGCAGAGATGGGACTGATCAGATGGAAGTGTGGTGTGTCACAGAATGAGAATAAGACAAACACTAAGTTAAGAGAAAGACTTGGTGTGGAAATGATAGGCATTGTTTTGAGGAGAAGTAGACTAAGGTGGTTTGGGCATGTGCAGCAAAAGGCAGAGGATGAGTATGTGAAAAGGTGCACCAGAATGAAGGTGGAGGGGACGAGGCCCAGAGAGAGGTCAAAAAAGATCTGGATGGGGATAATTTTAGATAATATGAAAAGAATAGATCTCACCCTTAAGAATTCTCAGGATCATGGACAATGGAACGTGAAGGAAAAATATATGCAGGTCTCCAGCTAACCTGAATAAACATAGAAAATGGCTGTTAAACTGGTGATAATGATCAATGCTGCATTTGATCAAAATGTAACACTTCTTGTATTACTTCTGTAAAAGATTACAACAGCAATTAGAACACTAAAATTACATTTTCACATTTACACAAAAAAGTCAATGAAATACAACAATGGAATGAAAATGCTGCTGTTGTGTTCTAAGGTCTGATTTTGTCCGTTTCTCAGGGCGCTGTGGTTTATTCTCTCATATCTTTAAGATATACAGGTTGGGTTTATCAAGAATTCTAAATGGACCCTGCATGAGTGAATAAAGTTACTGTATGTGTGTGAGTGGGCCCTGCAATGGAGTGATGCTTCTTCCAGGATTGTTCCCTGTGTGTGCTTCATGGAAAAACACCTATTCATTTCTACATTATCTTAAGTAGTTTTAATCAAATTTAAAGTGCTAGATACCCGAAAATCTATGGTAGCATCACTGGACGCAAATCAGGAACCAACCCTGGAGGAGGAGGTTGCCAGTCAAAAGTAGAACATACTACACGTAGCACACCCACACTCACTGTCATCAGTCTATTTCATAGTTTATTTGAACACAAACACACAACTTTTTGTTGTAGGAGGAAGACCAACACAATCAGAGGGTGAAGCCAGCAGTGGCCATGTCAAGAGTTTAAACACATTACATGAAATGAATACACAATTCTGAATGAGGTCTACTTTGTGGCAGCTTTCAGAATATCTTAACACAGGAAGGCTATATGAAGAGGATTAAAAAGAGGCTGCATTCTTAATAAAGCTCAGCATTATTCAGTGGAATAAATTATCTGCTCAGTTCCAGCAAACACCTCATTTCTGATGAGTTTCTAAAGTCTCTTTAAAAATACCCCTAATACAAAATACTGTAGTCAGTTTTCATTTCCCACATTGTACATAAACTGCAAAACCAGATGTGAATTAAACAACATGAGCAGCAATGAATTTTGCATATGTTGTATGTAATGTCAGATAGGCTGCATCCAAAAATCCTCCTGTGTGATTTAGCAATTTATTATTTTTGTCTTATAGTTGTAGATATGTGTAAGCACTCTGGGGATATGATAGTGAAGAGAGCTATAAAATAATAAATTGAAAAGTCTGATGGGTTAATTCAAGAAGTACTACATAGCAAAAGCCACTAGCAGCAATAACAGCAGAGAGAAGGCAGCAGTTTTTACAGCTTCACCATGTTTGCACGTACAGCAGGAAAGGCGTCGTCATCAAAATCGGAGGAGAGCACAGGAAGAAATGGGCCACAATGAGAAAGAAATCGGCTCATCTGCGTCTAAGTCTGCTAATGGATGCATATAATTGGATCCAGAGAGCTCTCCGTGACATACATGGTTTGAGATATAAAAGCCAGCCATTGCAATTTGAATGTGGGAACTGCTTCACTGTGGTATCAAGATTTGACTGCTAATGACTGTTTGCAAAGGAGGTAAATTACACTGTTCAGGAGATATGCTACTGTGAAATATTAGGGGGAATTCTGACTGTTTGGCCTTTTCTTCTAACGCTTTATTTGGAATTTGTGCTTCAGAGGAGAAAGATAAAAATAAATTTCTTTTTAAGATTAGGCTTTTCTTCCTATACTTGGTCTTATCGGCTATTAAAGTTCCGCTTCTGACTTTTGTGCCTTTGTATGAAATTCATCCTGATGCATCTAATTAGAAGTTTTCTGACCAAACTTAGCTGTTCACAAATATGTTGTTTGAAGCAAATGGCATCCTCATGTGCCATTAGGAACGTTTTGTTTATTTTTACATAAGGAAACTGAAATTGTACACGCATTTATACTCTACATTTGCTTGGTGTTGTCACAGCTGTCTATACATAAATGTATTGTGTATAACTAACTTCAACCATTCTAGCAGCCATTTTCTTAACAAACAATAGCCACAGGGACCCTGAATCTATTCAACTTATCCTGGATATGACAACAGTTCATCATACTGCATGCTTACACACAGTACTGTGCTCAATTCATAGTCATAGGGAGCTGCAGCCTGCCTCATCAACATCAAGTGCAGGCAGAAGCCACTTCCTAACAAGGAACTTGTCCATCCCAAGGTGTCCTCACACCAGGAACATTTAAAGTCCCCATTGAGTCTAATGTTCAAGGATGGAGGAGGAACCAAAGCAAAACGCACAGCCATCAGATGGACCTGCAAACTCCATTCAGACAGATGACCAGACCAACCAAGAACTGGACCCTTGTCCATGAAGCTCTGAGGCAGCAGTTAATCACTATGTTTTATAGTTTTCTAATGAAAGCAGAGAAATTTGGCATGATCAGTGACAAATCTGCTTGGTGCGTTTCTCTACAAAAACTGGTAAATGCAGCTTCTGAACCTGTTAGCAACAATTTAAAGATGTGCACAACTTTTTTTAACTTACTCTTTTTAGGCTGAATGCACATAAAGACCATCAAGCCAATCATCTAAAAGCAGGACATGTGAACTACACATCTGTGACAGAGCTGCCCTTTCTCTGTTTCAGTGGATCTTCTCTGAGTTTCTATATATTGTAGTCTTTGTTCACCACAATTAGTGGGTTGGTATTCACTGGTGGCTGCAGAAAAGTTTCTACACTTATGATGGAGCTTTTGTCTTAGCCATTAGGTATATGTTATTAATGGCATGCACTATTGAGGGTTTTAAGCAGTCCTTCAATGAGTTTGCAAAGTCAGACTTACTAACTAATCCTTGTAGCCAAGCTACGGCTCTCTAGCTCATACTCACTTATACAGTACGTTTTCTCTGCCAAACTATTTCTTGGCATAAAAGCTTGTGTCATTTTTTCTCTGGCATATAATTAGTCCACAACACTTGGAAATGAACTACTATGAATATTACTCCGGGAATCTTTGGTACCGCTAAGTCTTTCACACGATAAAAACATTTTTTGCCTAATCTTTGTGTGTCAAGTATTATGTTTTTACAAAAAATACTATTAATGGAAGTGCAACAAAAATCCCAACACTTTTGCTTCTGTAGCATTTTTGCTGTCCCATGCTTTGTTTTCTTTTGGTTAAACTGTGCTCCTAACCCCTAATCAAGTGAATCTCATCTTAATTACGGTCATAGATCAGTAGTAGTCCTATCGTCTGAAGTGATTTACATACAGTTAAATGAAAGGGATGACAAGACTCTTTACTCGGTTGGGGTTTCTGGCCATTGTATTCCATTCTCTGTGTAGAGTTTGCACATTTTCACGTGTGTTTGTGTGAGTTCCTCTGTACAGTTATTTGAATTATTTTTTTTTTTTAAATATATTTTTAAACTGAGTGTTCTGACTGTCTCTCTCAGTCTCTTGCAGACCGTTCCCGGAAAATCCCACTTGATTCCAAAACCTCTGTGTTGGAGGGGATCTGTGCAAGTACAGATCTTTCTAGGAGGCTTTTTAGAACTGAAATAAGGAACAACACAAGGGAGTGATGCCACTTCCCGTTTCCAGTGTGAAATGATGACGTCACTTCCAGTTCCGGCGCCAGTGACAACGTCATTTCCAGTCATGATGACATCACTTTCCGGTTCCAGCGCCAGTGATGTCATTTCCCCTAATCTGACTTAAAACGGCCATTTTGTCTCAAGGCCAGTCAGTTCTGTCAGTCCTATAATTTCCACATGTCTGACAAGGATTATTCAAAAAGAATTGAAAATATATTACTAAGTAATGAAGCAACATATGAATGTGTAAAATACAACCAATTGAAGAGTTACCCCTAATTTTTCCCCGGGAAATGAAAGAATGCATCATGGCTGCCATCTAAACAATTGACAGTGATATGCTACAAGAGGATCTGTGAAGAATTAAACTTCTGGATTGATGTTTGCATTGTGGCAAGAGGAGCGCATTTTGAAAATTTATAAGATTAGGAAATTCCTTTATAGACTGATTTAAACTACATATTCATAGGATAAATAGTTACTCAGCAAAACATTTTTGAATACATTTATTTTTGAACCACCCCATATTAAAACTAGTTTGTGAAACTGTGGGATGGGTTGGCAGTTGAGGATGTTGTGGGCCACAGGACAGAGATAAATAATATTACAGTAGACAAAAATAAATGTGAGCCTACTGCGATATGAGACTAACCATGCATTCTGTAATTGTGCACCAGGGCATTATTTTACTGTACCAGTTAATATGAAAGCACCCTGATGGCAGGGAGGGGATCTGTGCAAGTACAGATCTTTCTAGGAGGCTTTTTAGAACTGTAATAAGGAACAACACAAGGGAGTGACAAGAATAATGTGCAGAGCAAAAAGGACTCAAACTGCTGAGTTTTAGGATAATATGTAAGACATTTTAGCATGATCGAATACCTTATTTCTGTCTCAACAAAAGCTAAGGTAATCTGAAACATCCTCTGCTTCTTCTGGGCCTCTGCTACAGTTTGATTTTTATGGGCTTTGTTATGCAAGTCTGCATCTTGTGATATCAGGTTGCCCACATAGTGTAAGGAATACCCACTGCCTTCCATCTCCAGCATCCTTCTGTCTTTATGCAAGTCTGAAAAGGCTTCATTTCTGATTGCAGTACAGCACACACTTTTAATGGAGCTCAGCTTGCTGCAGGCATGAAGTCAGTCACATGTTGTGCTCCGACATCTCACCCGTCCTCACCGCAGCTGTCAATCAATAGGAAAGAATGCAAATTCATCAGCTTGAAAGCATGCGTGCCATAAGAGCGATGTAACTGAGAGAGGATCAAGGTACTTACAGTAGGATCACATTTCATTGTTTTGCAAAGAGCAACCAACTGAAATACTGCAACTTTGACTCTTTGTTTTTTTTTATCTCAGTGATGGGGAAGGGGGTTAGTAGGGTTTCCTTATTCTTGATATTATTCATACAAAAAAAGTCTTAAATTGTATTGTTGTGGTTATGAGTTTAACTTTACGGCCACAAGTACATAGAAATGTGATAAACATCACATTCTGTCCTCCATGTTAATTTTTCAGATTTTTAATTACATTTAAAATAATTTTAAATCTTCTTGTGTCAACTTTAACAATGCAACCCGTTTGAGATGTTCTCAGTTTTCTGTTCCTGGGTATCTGAAATCCCCACTTCAGTTCCAGTCCGTTGCAGGGCTCACTCACACTGGCCCAATATGGACTCTAAAGTCAACCTAACCAGCACATCTTTAGGGAATGGGCAATGGTAAATGACTGGACATGGGATTCTAAGCCATGATGCTGGATCCTTCAGACAGCAGTCCTACTCACTGCTCCATCATGCCTCTATTTGTACAGAGCCTGTACTGGAAAATGGATGGCTCAATAGAACCTATTACTCAAAAAGCTGAATGAGGACAAATACTTGGCCCTGCTGCCTTATACTTTCAGGAACATTTGGCACTATGTCATGTGGAGTTTGCATGTTCTCTTTACGTCCATTAGGGCTTTCTGAGTGTGATAGTGCTCTCTCTATGTTCAAGTGGGTTTTCTGAGTGCTAGTGTGTTTACACAACAAAAATCATGTACAGTAAGAGAAGATGTGTTTGCGTATGTGCTTCTGTTTTGTTTTTATTCTTTAGAGCAAATGTTACCAAGATGAAGTAATACATGAATGGATTCATTAATGTGGCGACTGTCACAATGGAGCAGGCTTGTGACACTGCAGCTCTAGGGACTTAGATTTTGCTCCAGGCATATGTACAAACTGTATGGAAGGATGTGTTTAGTGTTTTCTTGGTTTACTCTAGCATGTCAAGGAAAAGCAGATTAACATAATTGGCTTCTCAAAATTTACAACGTAGGAGTGAGTGTGGGCATGTGTTTGAGTGTGCCATGTGATCCACAGGCATTCCATCCAATGCTAGCTCTAAGTAATGGAAGAAGAGGGTTCAGGATAAGAAAGAATAAACAAATTGCTTAGTGAGATGAGCTGGTCTCCTTATGGGAATGCCTACAGTCAGTGTGATTTTAGCAATTTGAAACCTTAAGGTCAACAGGTCAGACCTCTCCTATCCTTTAGATATAAGGAGATTGGAACAAGCCAGCTACCCAAGTGATGATAATCTGGGCCACAGCATTGGCATTTCATCTCAGTGCCCACAGATGATGACAGTGTGTGAATAAAAGGAGCTGCTTGGAGCTCAGACAGTCCCCATAACTTGAGTAGGATGACAGGGAGGCAATCAGAAAGACCTGCAGGGTAACCAGATGGTGGTGAGAGAGAAAAAAAATGACAGGGAGAGTGAGGCGCTTATGATTCTGAGGTGCTACGTTGATTTTTGAATTCATTTTTTTTCTGTTGTTTAAAGTCTAAGTTCTTCGTTCAGTTTTATCATTACTTATTACTGCCATCAGCTTAGCCAATGGACACCACCATATTCAGAGGTTTTGTTGTTGGCAATGGGTCCTGTTGCTCTCCTGCCATGACCAGAATTGCTGCGTATGAAATGAGATATGCCCTGGTATTTAACACTGCCATGTGCTATTGTCAACATCCAAATTTGTGGCTTGCTGGCAAATTTTGCATTTGAACAGAATAGCATTAGGGTTACTAGATGTCTCGGATTTCTCAGGGCAGTCACATATTTCTTATCCAATTTTTGCAATTTATTTTTTAAGAACATTTGCTTTCTCCTGTATTTTAAACATGACTCATATCTCAGTTCATCGAGAGAGCAGTATGGAAGTCATTGTAGAAAGAGCACTTTGTAGTGTAGATCCTTCAATGCATTAATAATTACCAGTCGTATTATTTCTATTTGAAACAGACAATATCAGGACAGGTTTGCTATACTACATTTAAATACAGAGACATTTGACTCAATTTTCACATTTCACCTACAGTATCCTGGCATTTTCAACTAACAAAAGTGAATGTTTTTAATTAGGCTTTCCAGAGCTGGCAACATTTGAAAATACTGATCTGGCATTTCACAGGCAAAAGTAAAGATTTCTGAAAAATGCTGACTCCATCCAGTTTTTGCTTATTATACGGCTTTCCCCTAGTTGGATCCTACTCATTAATATATCTCAATCCTGATTGGTCACACTTCACAGAAGAAAAACTTATTCCAACACAGCGGGCAAGAAAGAGTTGCTTTCTGTGGTTTTTATTGTGTTTCTTACCTGTATGCATCTAAACTGCATTCTGTGCAATTTTTAGAAATCATGGTCAAGTGACTATTCACACTGCATAAAAGAGTCACCGGTCATATATGTCTTTAAACCACAAGAGCAAGTTCAGTCTGACTGACAACGCCATGGCATGAGTGCTCACTGCAGTCTCTGCACAATGAATTTCAGAAAAGTTGATAACGACATCAGAAACTTGGCTCATAAGACTGCTGAAACTACAAGACAATGACTGAAATTTCTGACATGACAGAAATTCTTCCAGTTGTGCGACAATCCAATCATGCGAGGCAATCAAGCGTCACAACCACTTTCATACTACATGTGAAGCAATAGCTAATGAAGTGCAGGTTCAAAAATGCTATCAGTGACTGCAAATCAAGCATGAAATCATGCATAAATCATGTAGCGTATGCCCAGTTTGGGACTTCTATGCTACATGCATACTCCGTGCAGGAGGATGATTATGTCTTATATGTTTTCGGTCATTTTAGTATAGATGAAAATACTTTAGTAAACGATGTGAAAATGCTAATGGGGACTTAGATTGTGATCATTTAAAAATGCCTTTTTTTCAATGAAAACATAGTAGTGTGGACCAATTAAAAATTTTGCATTTATGAAGCAAAGCTTACGAACTGGGAGCTACACAAGAGCGATATCAAGGCACTTACTTTTGAGATGGCTTGTTTTAGCCACATGCTTAATCTATCAGTACGACTATGTGTTTGTGATCATTTCATAAAGAACTTCAGAGAGAATTAGAATTTCTGAAAAAAAGGTATTTGGTTCAGAGAACAACAAACCGATATGGAAAACATATCGAGGTGGATGTTCTATTTCCTATGGAGGATGCAGAAATATTACTCACCACATCAATACCTGGGTGAGACCCATTGTTCTCATGCCATCCTCCATCTTTTTGATCTTTTTTTTTTTAACCTTCTTGTTGGTGTTATACTTAACAACTTAATGGCAGTGCTCCTCATCCTCCTCTCATTTTCTGCCTTATGTTCGAGATGCTCAGATGACCTTAGCTTCTTTTTCTTCAGTTTATTGCTTTTCACCTCTATGGTAATTAATTTTTTCCAGTTTCCCTAAGTTTCAAAATTTTCCGCCTTCACTGGCCACATCTAATCCTAATCAACACACATCTCTTTACTCCTCTTGTCTTCAACATCAGGTAGTTTCATGTTGAGCAGATAAAAGATGGATGGTACTATTTGCTGATAAGGTGGTATGGTGCTGCCTCACAACTCCAGCGACATGGAATTAATTCTCATCCTCCATACCACCTACTGTATATGGACCTTACACTTTCCTTTAGGGTGGACAAGGTGGCACAGTAGTAGCGCTGCTGCCTCACAATAACGAGACCAGCATTTGTGTCCCAGGTCCTTGCTGCATGGAGTTTGCAAATTCTCCCCGTGTTTGCGTGGGTTTCCTCTGGGTGCTCCAGTTTCCTTTCAAAGAAATGCAGGTTAGGAGGACTGGTAATCCTAAATTGACCCTAGTGTGTGGCTGGGGTGTTTGTGTGTGTTTGCCCTGTGAAAGACTGGCGCCCTCTCCTGGGCTGGTTCCTGCCTTGTGCCCTGTGCTAACTGGGATAGGCTCCATCACCCACCATGACCCTGTTCAGGACTGACTTACCTTTAATGTCCATATGGGTATTATTCAGGGTGTTGTAACAGCATATGCTGGATGGGAAAATTCCACACAATAATTTGAATTCTTTATGAGTAGCAGACAAGACAGAGAGATAAGATAGAGACGTTTTCAGAGAATAGTTTTGGAGTCGACATACAAGATGTTAAATCAATTGCCAAGTACAAGGGTAAAAACGAAAGCAAAGTCAGAAACAAAACAAATGAAAACCAGAAGTTGTTCCCTACATGTTTCAAAGTTCAAATGAGATTTGTAACAAAGTCTTTCCTTTAAAAAATGTCCTGGTACTGTATGCAATCATCTTCGATATCATGACTGACCTGACCACGTCAGGTCAAGGGCACATAAATCACATGGTTAGCAAGCACACAGCATCCTAGTAACAAGAAATGGCAGCACCCATAAAACAGCCACAGCCTTTAACCAAGACATTGATCTTTTTTTTTTTAGTTTATTTAATGATCTTCTTATTTTTCAAAGATTATTGGTTTTTCATGTTATTAATTACATACATAATATTGGTTTGCCTTTTCTTGATCCATATAAAGGAATGTTTGTCTTTGATTATGTTTTTTTGTTTATTATTTACAATTGTGTTTTTTTTGTAAATTAATGTTCTGTTATGTCCTACCCCAGGGGCATCCTGACATCACCACTCCTGAGGCTCCCACCTCACTACTATAGCCAGATATTAGGAGAGTTCAGAAGTGGTGCATTGAAGGTGTGAACGAGTGCCTTGTAAGTATTGCTTTTCTTGTTCGATTTACTGTTCTCTTTTATTTCTGCTCTGGTTCTTAGACTCTGTTTTGGATTATGGATTTGGATTATCCAATGTTGCAATTAGAACAGTAAAAGCATGTTTCTTTCTGCACTGTTTTAGACTGTTTTCTGTTGCTTGTGCATGAGAGAGTAAATTGTCAGTGCCTGATCCACACTATTGATGCTCCCTGCGTGTTATTGTAGGCAACCACAGCACAAGGGCTTAGTGACTTCCACGTTTCCCCTCACATAAGCATAGACAGTTGGCACATTGTGAACAGTGCTTAGGGAGCTAAAATCTTTCTTGTCTGTGCACTTAATCGCAATTATTTTACCTTTTCGTTACACAGCTATTGTCACACTGCGCTAAAGCTTCACACGACCAAAATCACTGGGTATATCATAGCAGTTGGATCGTATAGTATCATATCATGCATCAGTTTCACTTTTCGTGTCAAAGTCTGATGACCAATTCCCATTGTCATCACTTTCATTCAATTTAAGTAATGGCTCAATTTCAGTTCATTGTAAAACTGCCTTTACAGCTTTTTGTTTGTTTGATTTTGTGTTTTTAGTCGGTGACTTTGCCTCACTCATGATTATTGATGAGATACCTTAGAGGTTCAAAACGCATATAAATATTTGTATTTTTTTGTAGCCTGATGTTATTTCCACCTTAGATAGCAGCACACAGCACACTTTGGGGTAATGCTAAGGAAAATTTAATGTTATTTTTTATTGATGGCAGACAGGCCCTGTAATGGACTAGCACCCTACCCAGTGCTGTTTCCTGCCTTGTGCTGTCAGGGTGGGCTCAAGCTCCCAAGAAGGCTGCATTGGATTAAGCAGATCATTGTATTTGGCAGACACCTTTATTCTTGGTTGCTTACAAGTTTTCGGTATATTAAAACTGTCCCTATACATTTTTCTTTCCTTACAATTTGAGCACAGGTAGATAAAGAGACTTGCACAGGGCCACACATTGAATTGGAGGTGGGAACTGAACCAACATCCTCGAGGTTTAGAGTCCAATGCCTTACCTCCTGCACCACACTGTTTTCAGCAGTTGCTGTATTTAGTAAGCATTGGTGAATGAACAGACATGCTCATTATGGCAAGCTAGCGGTCAGATATTCATAACTCTCAGCTTTATTTCAAGAAACAATCATTTATTAATTCTAGTGAAGTCTACAAGCATAAAAAAGAAAAACTCTGCAATTCCCTGTCCTTTTAGAAAAAATGAACTTTGGTCTACATGTGTTTCATTTAGAAGATAAGAGGAGAGTTTTGGAAAGCAGTCATGCTGCTATAACTATTTCATCACCTCTTGCTTAAATAGGTATGTTTTATGTCAGAGCCCTTTCTCCTTGTTCCAAATGCATTCACAAAAGTTTATTTATCTCTGCAGCTGGAAGACCAAAGGAGATATTTGTTAAGTAGAACAGCACATGGCACACCCCCCATATATTCCTTTAATTCCAACTCCTTTTAATTTCCTCGCCCAGGTCTCCAAGCTCAAAAATAATTTTAGAAATAGGAGATGCTTGCTGACTGGAAAAAAAAAATAAAAACTTTTAATAATTATAAGCTGACTCCTGTGCTTCAGCATGCCTCACTAGACCTTACTATTAGAATATTGCATCACTTGTGCTCAATGTAGGTTGCGACTTAGATCATTTGACTGGTGTGATTTTTTTTTCTTGTCTGTCTTTAGTGTCTAGTTATGTTTGTGTCAAAAAACATGATCTAACTGTTAAATTATTTGGCCTTGCTGTCACCGTGCCAAAACACTGTTTAATCAGTTGACCGCCTCTAAACTGCTGTTAGACTGCGAGTCAGCTCTGTATAGTGTAACATAGCACAGTTAATCTCACCGTGCATTATCTTTCAATAGCTTTTCATTCAGCCACATGAAATTTAATCAGGCTTGGATGCAGTTACACTTACAGTTTATACATTTGGGATTTTTACATAATTTATGACTGTGAACTCTTAAATTTCTTTTAAACTCCTCTGTACAGTAGTGTATTTATTGAGCCCATTTTTGAGTAAAAGGGTATTACTTTGTTAAAAATGAGCCATATATTGTCTCCCTTTTGACAGCTCCTTCATATATGGGTGGGATACCATATTACTATAGAGCATTTGTTTTTGTTTTTGTAGAATTCTGTCACTTCTGTCACCTGTTTGGCAGAAATATAAATACCAAATGTCTACACATGGCCGATATTTCCTAACATTGATGAGTTTTCTAGTCCTGTAGACATTTACAGTAATGGTACTGATATTTACTGGGGAAAGGCTCCCAATCAGACAATCGTAGTTTTCTGTCAAAATTATTGATGCTGACTGGCATTGATCTGTGGAGTGTATAGAAACAGGGCTGGCTCTGTTGTCAAGTTGTTCATTTTATGCAGAATGAAGTTTGCCTTCCATGACTTACTTTGCCAGAAGTGAATTGCTTAGTATTAGAGCAGTGTTTCCCAACCTTTTTTCTGTGGTGGCACAGTTTTTTAACCACAAACATCTCACTGTTCTACTAACCACAAACACATCATATCTGATACAGGCGCTCAACTGTCTGAAGGGGTGCGACTACCAGAGAAGCCTCCGAGATCAGTGTTCGCAGACACGGCACTTAGTGAGCACTTTGGGCACATCCCCAGCTGCTTTGTTCCTTTGACCGCTCCTATCTACCACAGAGGCAACTTGTATGCCCAGTTTCCACCGGCCTTGTGAGACTCGCTGGCAAAAACACACCTAGCCAGATAGAATCTAGCAGCAAAGAGATGCATTCAAAGTGCTCTAAGTACTGCGTCTGCAACATAGCAATCACAGAGCTCTTTTTATGCCAGCTTCTCCAGGTAGACCTGTTCTCCTCTGATACATCTCAGACACCCGTGGAAGTTGTCCTTCTCAGGGTTAGACCCAAGTGCGCTAAACAATTATTTTCTTGGCACACCTGGGAAGCTCTCATGGAGCACCACTGTGCCAGGGCACATTGGTTGACAAACACTGTATTGGAGGGTAAGTCAATAATTATTCACAATTCTGCAATAATTTTGTTTGGGTTGGCTGTTCAGCTTTCCCCCTCACATATGTGAAAATATGTTGCGTTTGTGGTTCCCTGTGGTCATGTTTTGCCCTTCATCACTGAGTTTCTCTTGTTGTTTTCTAGAAGTTAACATGGCCATTCTGCTCTTCATTTACAACCAAGAAAGGAAGTGAGCAGTGACCCACTTTTAATGGATTAAAGGTGTACCAGCGCCTGAAATCCTTATTGGTTCATCTGAATCATGGTACAAACTAACTTAATGCTGTCAACGGTAGAGGATGTGGATGGGCCTTCTGCTCCTTATTCACACTTAACAGTTGTCCAACCATTTTTACATTTCTCAATCCATTCATAAGTACACTGCCTGCATGCTGTACAGAAAGTCTTTTATGGATTTTGTCCTCTGGCACAGCTTTAGTCCATAAAAACAGGACACTGCTTACTGCTCTTCTTTGCAGCAGATGGAGAGTTGCAAAGCCATATGTACTCTTAGAAAACAGCAAGAGAAACAGACTTTTCAAGGTTGAAACTTTACCACCATGACCACAGACATACCATGTTTCCACATATGTGCAGGGAAAGGTGTATAGACAACCCAAACAAAACTGTGGCTAATTATTGACTTACCCTGATATCTTTGGCTTACAATTCATTTTATTATTTCTACTAGGGGATTCCCCCCTGCTTGCTTTGCTCACCAACCCCCCCAGGCCTGTGCTAATTGCCAGCCACTTCACGTCTCTGCTGCTCGCGTTGTGAAAAAAGGAGATGAACGCACCCCAAGGAGACGCAGTCGCTCCTCCGAAATCCCCACTTAAATGGTGATAAAATGGGAAACAAATACAGTTTTTTTTTACCTCTTCTTTGCTCGACAGCAGCTGGCTTGCTGCTGCTGCTCCCGTGCCGCGTGATCTACATATCGCATGGCCCTTCGAACATTTTAAAGCCGGTAAAATAGCTGTCCTACTATTTGTCTTTTATTTCCGGTTCCGGGCGTGGATAATTCTTTTGGCACAAACTCTCGTCTCGCGGAAAATGAGTTCTTGATATTTTTTAGTTTATAATTTAAAAACAGAATAAGAATCTGAATAAGAATACCAAACATATATATGTAGATTTTAAAATAAGCCCGATTTAAAGCGTGACAAAAACGTCACATAAAATCGTTGCACAAAATCATTGCAGTTTTAGGCCTAGGATGTTATATATATAGAGTAGATTACGAGCTTCAAAAACAAACTGTACTGATAAAATGCATATACCGTGAGTGGCCACTTTATTAGTGAAGTGTAACAGCAAATAGGTCGCCCCTTTACCATCAGAACAGGCGAAATACATCAGGACATTGACTCAACAAGATGTCAGATTTTGGCACTGGAATATTGACCCTTGTCAACTGTAGTGTGTCCATTGCTGTATCATACATCTCACTCCATCTCACTTCAAAGATGGTTAAATGTATAATGATCTTTTGACTGAAGTAGTCACTGCATTTAGTTGAATTCACTAACACGTTTCGGATTGAATACGCTACTACTATGAAGGAATGGAGATTATAATAAATAGAGATCTTAAGTTTTTAAACATATTAAGATATGCCATAAAACACTCCTCATACCATTATATTGCCCCCACTAGCCTGTGTTGTTGTCAAACAACAGAATAGGTTCAGTCCTCCTACCTGCGTGAATCAACCATTGCTGATACTTACTGTCCAGTATCTGTATTCCTTAACCCAATCAAAATACAGTCTCAGAAGTTTGAGGCATTTGCTCGCACCCCATTTAATCTGCAATGAAATTTGGCTCCACCTGGGGACTTAAAGGACATAGAACAATGGGACCAACGGACCGTTAGAGACTTCTTCTCTGAATCACTCATTTCTCAAAGGCAGAGTTCTCGTCGAGATAATGATAAATTGGTAATGATGACAGACTACCAGTCGTGTCTCGTCTTATATTGGTCCTGTGGTGGAACCAGAAGTAGTATCACAGTTCATCCCGAAAATCATTCTCTGCTATGAAGGAAACAAAAGGAGTTTAGTTAAGGATGGCAGAACAGTGTTATTCTTCCCCATACTTTCCATTTCAGAGACAGACAGCAGCTCCCACACTTGTGTGCCCGACAGTATTGGTTTTTGGTAAGCGTCTGGTTTTGACCACAAAATTTCCTTTGGCTGCCCTCTGGAGGGAAAACCTGGCATGAGAGCGGCTTAGTAATAGAAATATCTAAAATACTCCACAACCTGCAGACCTGAAATCAACACCAGCAGATTGCATTATTTTGAAATGTGAATAATAATTGACACACCAGCATTTAATCGATACACCAGCATTATACGTTTTTAACTTTGATTTCAAGTAGGGGTCATTCAAGTGTACTATTTTCATAGCAGAGGTTGTTGCATTTTAAGCAAGTGTTGAAATTAATGGCTCATCTGCTCTGAGGCTTATACCTTGCCAAATTAAGAGTTCTTTTGTGGTATTTATGTGTGGTGGAACATTTTAAGAGCAATGTTTTTGGTGATACACAATGAATATTGTTTGTTTTGTTTTTAAATCAGATGCTGCACTGTTTTCAAGTTACAATTGAAGTAGCAGCATATTCAACTTAGTGTTCGACATTTTCAGATCCATTTCAACTGGTGACTCAATAATGTTTTCCAGACCATCTGACATAAAGGAGTTGCTGACATATTATTATTTTCTCTGACTGATGTTGGCATTGTGACTGTTGCATGTGGCATGGATTAAAAATTCAGTAAGTTCACTTTTTTCTAAGCTTCCTGATGGTTCATGTGTTCTTAGCATGTCATACATTAAATTTAGCCAAGTTTCTCCCAATGGCATTAAAGACATGTTTACATTCCAAAAATGTCTTCTTAAAAGCTAAAAAAAAGGTTAAATTCCTACCTGTGAAAAGTCAGCAGAGCAAGAACAATGTTTCTTTGTGTCAGAGTATGTGGTATTGAAAGTATTCTCACTTGGCATGACACCTTAATGTTGTATGTCACCCCAATGACATTTGTTTTAGCAATCTGAAATATTAAAGAGGAGTTTTTAATTAATGAGAATAAAAGCAAATGGAAATGGAATTGAATTCTGTCTTGATTCTACAAAGATTATACAGGTAATGTGATCTATAGTAGGTTGAATTCTTTTAATTGCTGGTTAAAGACCGGGACTCAATCCATGACTGAGAGTTTGGAATCAACCTGGAATATATGAGGAGATGGTGTCTACCATGAAAGGAGACTTTTATTTTATATACATTTATGAGAACAAACTGCCTAGCTTACTTTTTGAGGGAAAACCTTAAGCCATATCTCTATGGGGTCATAAATTAATTGCCACATACTTTGGCTTTGATACACATGAATAATTCATGTTTAGGAGAATCTCAGAATCTACTTTAGGAAATGATTTAAAAATGTAAATTGGAACAGGAAGATGGGGCCCGTAACTTCACTCCACATAAAAATGAGATCCTTCACAAAGAATGCTTATTTTATGTTTCTAAGCAGTTTTTAACACATAAAAGTCACAGATATAAATTTGCTATGCACTGTAGCACTATATATAACATCTGAACTATTTGTTCATTAGAAAATCAGCTTTTTAACCAATTATTTCAAGAAGAGAGTCTGGTATCGCTTTATACGTTTTTAACTAAATCCTAACTAAGAGAATCAGATGCTTATTGACTTTGTTAAGGCATTACATGTTGTTTTTATAAAATGTGCATTATCAGGCTGAGGAGATTGGGCTTATTAATGATGAATGTCATTTTACTTCAAAATGATTAAGTGATACTACATTCTTCTTCGAGGTACTAATGGTAGGCATTAAAGCTAGATCATATTTACTTATACTATTAATGATGTACTGGACCATATTTTTCAATCACACTTCAGCAACCTTATATCTGCATTTTTATCATCGATATGATTAAGTAATCTTGTTGGGTGAATTTAATATTCAGACAAATGTGGGAATGGTACACTTAGCAAAATGTTCTGCCCTTGATTGATTCTGTAGTGTTCCTTCAAGTTGCAAAAGGTTCCTTTAAATTTATTAATCACACAATGAAAAAGAGTTGTCCTCTTCTATATTTCTTTGATTATTTCACATTTTTGACAATGAATGTTTTCGGGTGTTCAACCTAAAGCTAATATTAGACCAAGGGCAATTAAGTGAGCACACTGTCACAAATAAATACACCAGACATCACAAAGGTTTCGGGCAGCCACCCATATAATGTATCCTAGCTGCAAATGTAGAAAGGCTGAGACCAAAACAGAATTGATCACATATAGTAAAGATGGCAGATTTAAAGGCCCGTTCAGGAAGTGACATCATCTTTAGGGCTGGAACCAGAAGTGATGTCCCCGGGACCAGAAGTGACGTCGTCTTTGGGGCCCGGATCCGGAAGTGGTGCCGGAACCTGGCAGGATTTCCCGGGAATGGTCTTCAGGTAACTGAGAAAAACAGTCAGTACACTCTGCCAATCCCCCGGTCAGAGGTGGTATTACAGCTACTCAGCCCCTTTCGCTGCCTCCCACTCGCACGTGTGTGACAATACTCTTATGTCATTTTTTGCTTATTTTGCTTAATTTAATGAAGAAAGTTATTCAACACAGTCTTGCAGTGTGAGAAAAAGTAATTGTCCCTTTATCCTTAATAACTAGTTAGGTCACATTCAGTTGAAATTTATGTGCTTCCCATAAGTCAATATTGGATTGTCACATCACTGTGGAAGAAATTTAGCCCAATTTACTTTGTAGAACTGCCTTAATTCAGAAATATTGGTACGGTTTTGAGAATGAACTGCTTGTCTCTATTAAGTTTAGGTCTGGACTTCAACTAGGCCCACTCCAAAACTTTAATTTTGTCTAGTTCCAGCCATTCTGGTGTGCAGTTACTTTGATCTTTCTGATCATTGTCTTACTGCATAATCCAATTACGCTCCTGCTTCATCCCACAGACAGACAACCAGGAATTTCCATTATGAATTTCCTGATCCAGTGCAGAGTTAATTGTTCCTTCCATAGCGGTAAGTTGTCAAGGCTCTGAGGCAGTAAAGCATCCCCACGCCATCACACTACCAATATGCTGAAAGCTGAATGATGCAATAGTTAATATCAATCACAATGATATTAAGAGAAAAAGAGGAAAATCAGGACTTGGTCTGGAAAAATCAAATAAAGTAAAGAACAATAGTCAGGATAAGTTAAACAATTGCCTGAGAATATACAGTAGATATGTTGGAAAGTAAAGCAAATGTATAAGCTCTTATTATGCTGTGATACCTGCTTTATGTGAAGATATCTGAAACACAGATGTTTTTCCTTAGAGTATTAGAATTAGAGTATTGTCATGTGACACAAAAATTAAAAAAAAAATCATGCAGGGCTCCCAAAAGACTAATTCAATTAGAAAGCACATTCTTGAAGTAAATGAACCATCATAATGCCCTCTGTTTACCTGTCAAAACTCAGCTTGACTTGCACACTTTCTTAAACTGTGCACTTACGCAGTAGCTACACTGTTATAAACAATAGCTGTTAAGGTTTTAAATGTGACAATGTTTATAAATCATAAGACAGTTGGGTCTGCAAGTAAACCAGTGATTCTTTAGTTCATTCCTGGAGGGCCTCTTAGACTACAGCACTCCTGCATGAATTAAGAAAGCTGTTTCTTCCAGTTTGCGTTTTTTTTTTGTTTATATAAATCCAGAAATTACATATTGGTTATGCTAATTTTTTACTGAACAGAGAAGTAGCTTAGGTGCATAAGAATGTTTTCGTTTTTGATTTTTTTTAGCATTTTGTTTTAAATTTCTGGTTATTTATCCCATTAAGCACACAAGAGGGAATTACTAAAATGGCCACTATTTTGCTTCTCCTGATGATTGCCATGATTGTCACTAATTATCAGTATTTAGATACAATTAAGAAAAAAAAATCTCCACAGAAAAGGTAAATTAAAATGAAAAGTTAAACATCTAAAGATATGGCAAAAAAATATTTATATATACATTATGCAAAGCTGACTGAATGACTTGGTAACTCATCAACAAAAGCACTATTTCACATTTAATTTGAAAAAAAATAAAAAAATTAAAAACTAGGTGTCTGCTAAGAAAGGACATTTTGCTATATCACTATTTAGTTATAAAGCCCCCTCCACAACAGAAAAATAAAAATAAAACATGCTCTGCGCTGAGAGGAGGCTTTTTGCAAATGAATAGATGGAGCTGAAGTAATTGATGGGCCAAGCAAACAGAACCATTAACCAGTCGGGTAGATGGATGGCCTGAAGAGGGGGTGATGTCCTGGACAGGAAAAATGAGACCTTATCACGTTTGGTGTGTACAGTGTGAAGGATAGCCAGCATCCTTACCCAGCTGGGATGTCCCCAGGATGGAAGGACTGGGAAGTGGCATATACAGGGCTTTATCTCCCCCATGATGCTAGATGGCAACAAGTCCAGGTTCAGATTCCTACATGGATGCCCACAGGGCATTCCAGGTATTGTAGTCCTGTAGGACAGCCCTGTTAGGTCCCGTGGGGGCCACCAGGGGGAGCTTCAAGATTGGGGAGTCCCTATATCATAGGGTTTCTGCCTCACCCGGACGTGCTGACCAACCACATGTGCGTGGGGTAGTTAAAATATAAGGAGCTGCCTGCCTCACATCAAAGAGCCTGAGTGGGGAGGAAGAGGTCAAAGCTTGCAAGAGAGAGAAGAAGACAAATAGTGTGCTATTGTACTTGTGGCTGAGGTGGTGGGAACCTCTTAAAAAAGAAGCGTTTTCCCAAAATAAAAGACTCTTTGCCTTTTAACCTGTGTTTGTGCCTGTTTCTGTTTGGTTTGGGGAGCTGGAGTATCCCCTACTGTCCACAAGAGTCAGGAGTGGAAGGGAAGGAGAAAGTTCAAGGATGCTCAAGGAAGATACAAACGTGAATGATTAGCAAGCACACTATAAACCTTGAGGTGCTGCTTCTCAAGGAGTGAAAAGGAAGGGAGAGAGAAGTAGAGGCAAAAGCATTTAAATATAATGGGTCTCCCATGAGCTACTTCACTGTAATACACATTTGCATTTACAGAATTTGAAAGCTGATCACCATCCTACTCCAAAATCATTTACATGTATATGCTTGTCTGCTTGTTTTGCAAAATTCTCCAAAATTCTTTATATACACATCTGCAAACTTTAAAGGGGGACCACATACAGTACAACCGCCGAAAAACATAAAATGAAATTCTTGAGTGAACAATATAAACAATAAAAAGCTGTAAACATTTGAATATGATAATAATCAGGTTAGGCTGGGGAGCGTGCACTGGTACAGCGCGATGCCGCACCCACCACATGATAAAACAGATCGTAATCCTGGTTGGTAACCGTGCTGCCGTAACTGGCCCTCCCTCACAATGCAGGTAATGTGCCTCATTCGGGACTCCATGAATAACCACTCATTCAACACAAAGTCAAACCAACGGTACGCAAGGATTCTCCAAAGAGACAGAGTACCAAAGGAGTACAGCCTTCATCTCAGGTCACTGGATAGTTTCCATTTCTATGAACCATATAACAATAATAATAAGAATAATATAAGAATAATATATATAATAACAATAATAATAATAATATACAGTCAAATTTCACATTATTTCTATTGATTACTTGTTTCAATTCAAAAAAATATGCTTTCCTGTAAAACTGTATTTTTCATTGACCATCAACAAAAGGCAAGTCTCTAGGAAAAACATGAATTGATATCAAAAGAAAAAATATGTTTTACTCATGGACAATTCAAGAGTAAGCAGCTCTGTTGACATAATAATAACTATTATTACTTATTATTTGACTGATTCCTTCATCCAAGGTCACTTATAAAATCTGAGATACAATTTCACAACCTCAAAAATCCAAAACCTTGACTACTATAACACACTTCTGGCCAATAATATTAGCCCTTTGGGAAAAAAATACAATTATTGTATACAGAAAAGTACTGCACTATAGCTGAGGCCCATTGTCTTATAAATTTTTCCAGGCCAGGTCAGGTAACACAGATAGTTTCTTGTAAATGTAAGTTTACCATTACTTCACTTTTCAGAATGAAAAATAAAATAATAAATAAAATGAACAGCTAAATAAACAATGAGATCAATGAGGTAAAAACATCACACTGACTATCAAACTGACCTGCAGCCACAAGGGCTGAACTAGAGAACTACTGAGTTAAACAGTGGAAAATGACTCTGTACTCTTTTTGTACGGTTCATGCAATTTTGTGGAATGCCAAAAAATACATTTTAAATTAGGCTGAGAAGGAATAAAAGGAATAATAAAATAAAGCACTTCAGACCATGGTGTATTCGGGGTTCAGATCCCACACTCACGCACTGTGTGTTTTTTTTTTTTGTTCCAGATAATATTTTTTAGCCACAACCCAATGATCTGTAGGATCAGATTACTCAAAATTAAACTTTACAGACCGATGTTCCATTGACAGCTGCACCATGCCTTGCACCTGATACTGTTAGCATTCTTTTCGGCCTTCCATGACCTCTGGTTTTGATCAAGCAGATCAGAAATTGATTGATGAACATTTTACATTTGCTTGTATTAGCTGGGAGCCTCTGTATCTTTTTATTATATTTGTTTACAGAACAGGCTACTTCACTTATCAGAAATTAAATTCTGTATCATTTTAATCTACAATGAAAACACCTATTTGAAATTTGCATTTGTTTAAGGTTATGGTCAGATTTGTCAGGCTCAAGTTAACAAACATGAGCAGCAGGCATAAAAAAATTAAACAGTAGCTTTCATAAAAACAAATATGAAAAAAATATGTATGTTCAGTAAACATTTACATAATGCCAGGAGGGATTGCTTCCTGAAACACATGAGGGCTCAGAACAGCAAAGCTAAATCATTATGTGTTACTTGAGCATGTATATAAGAAAACTGTCAAACCAGTTTAGTGTTTCAGCTAGTTAATCTGCATTCTTATTATTGATAAACCTTACTAATGTTTTTCTGTTTATAAATAAGAGATGCAAGTTAGTTTAACAGGTGACTGTAATGTGGCCGAGTGAATGCAGCCTACTTTGGTTTCATTCCATCTTTTCACCAGTTGTCTGTCCCTGACAACAGAAAACGACGTACAGAAACAGAAAATGGACAATACGAGCATGTGGGAGCACTCAGATGCTCAGGAACAGAAATAATGCCACAACCATGCCATCTTTACCAACGAATAATAAGCATGGCTTTATTGTGTATTAACATTTTCTTTTTACATGCCTGTGCCTTTGTTAGAAATAACAGATCATTTTCTTTTCTGAAAAAATATTTAAAAAATAGCCATATCACTTTCTAACCTGTTTAATCTAGATCACAGTCGCAGGGGGGATTAAGCTAGAGCCTAAACCAGCTAGCATAGGGCGCCAATCCGTCAAAGTGGAAATCCTAATGCTAATACCAAACACATACTTGGGCCAGTTTAGCAACGTCAATTCACGTCAACTGCAGGACTTTGGAAAGTGGGAGAAAACTGTTGCAAACTGTGGCACCTACCCAAACAGACACAGCAAAACATGCAATCTCCATGCAGGAATAATCTGGGTCACGAACCCCTGTTTCCTTACTGCAGGGCAGCAGTGTTACCACTGCACCACCCTGCTACACTTTAATAGATAGTTCCTTTCCTAAAAGTCTTTCTTAGACTTTCTGATCTTTTTGTGCCCTCCTGGTCCCACAGTTGACAACTTTGAGACCTTCTAACAGATGGAGTTCCAAGTCAATCAACAGTCAACCCAGAACCTTTCTAGTGTGTTCTCTTATGTTGATGCTGGAAGTCATATGACCAGAAAGTCTGGGGCTTCCAGGAACCTCACTTTGGGGAGTTGTGGTGACCTATCTAAGCAGGTCCTTCTCAGGCCATCTGCCAGCCTTCACCTGGGGCCGCATGTATAAACGGTGCATACGCACAAAAATTCTGCGTAAGAACGTTTCCACGTTCAAATGGCGATGTGTAAAACCAAAACTTGGCATAAAGCCACGCACATTTCCACGGTACCTCATACCCTGTCGTACGCAAGTTATGCGCTCGCTTTTGCAGACTGGCAGCACCCAGCGTCAAAGCAGTGCTACTGTTCCTGTGTGTTTACCCTTTCTTTTTTAGATCCACATCCCTGAAGCAGCTTTATCAATACACTGAAATTAACCGCATATTGTTTATTAGTTTAATGCATCTGATTGTAATTAACTAGTAACAATATAATGGTGCACAGAATGGTCAAACTATTCTAAATATTATAGCTGCTTTAGCGTTGTTACTCTCACTGCACCTTCTTCTTCTTCTTTCAGCTGCTCCCGTTAGGGGTTGCCATAGCGGATCATCTTTTTACATATTACTATCACTGCAACACTCGGAGTATTTATATCACTGTATCTGAGTGGGGAATCACAGCTGTACAGCAGCTGATCGGAAAGAGAATTATTGGTATACATGCTGTCTATTGAACTGCTCTCATACGGCAAATGCTTTAGAGCCTTTCCTCACGGTTCAGAAACAGTTTCATCCCAAGAACTATAAATGCACTCAATCAGTCCATCAAGTGCTCCTTGTAGAACTGTTTGTACTTATAAGTACAATTACTTCACTGTAAACTTGCAATACAGCTATAACATTGCACAACCTGAGCCACTTTATAAAGTGCGTATTTACATATGATTAAGATATCATTTTTAAGATGAAATGCAGCAAAATATGTTTATTATATTATAATAAATATTATAATATAATATTTATATATTAAACATGTGTGGACACGCTAGTGAGCTGCTGGCACTCCATTAACGGATTGTTCCTGCCTCGCGCTGTATTCTTCTAAACATGTACTATGAAGATATTTCAATGTTCCTTAAAAGTTTTGAAGAAACTGCGTTCTAAGCTTACAGATGGCTTAACGTCTATTACAGAGCTGATTGTGCGGCGATTGTGTATTTGAAGAAAGAAAAGTAAGGACAGGAATTGGAGGTTAGTATATTTGAAAGAGGCAGTACTGCTACAATAAAGTATTTCATCAAAGGTCGCGCATGGTGCAGCAAGCATCTTGTGTGAGACATGAACAATCACTGCGCCACCGTGTTCCCATGTTTAATAACATGCTTTAACTCATGAAATGATATGAACTCATGAAAATGATATCACTTATACATCACAGTATTTTAATTATTCAGAGAACTGTAATATCACAAATGTAATGGATTATGTGTCCTGTCAGAGGAAGAGAAAGACCAGAAGCATGTAGTGATTCACACACATAGAGCTCATAGAAGATCAAATACAAAACAAAGCATTTAACATGCTACTTTAGTTACAATGGGATTTGAGAAACTAGTAAATTAAACAATTTTAAGATGAAGTTTATGATGTTCTACATAAATGACAAAATAAACTATGTGATTAAAGTGGAAATTTCGAGATTAAAGTTGACATTTTGAGCCTTTTTTCCCACTGTGTGCCTTTTTTTTTTCTCTGTACCCTAATAAGCTTTCATATGACACTCATACGGTGGGCTACGTCTTGCCTTTTCATGGCGACTTTGATATCTGACAACGTCTTTTTTATTTCGGGAACTGTGTGACTTTGTGAACTTGAGCTTTCGAGTTTCTCCAATATTCTATGTCATTCAATCAACTTCCTTTTGTTGTTTATACCACTGTTTAAACCAACAAATAGTATGTTTTTCCTTGCCTCCACTTGGTATTCACTGAAATTCTATTTTCCCCCGTGCTTTTGCCATTGCCTTTTCACAGAACACTGAGCTTAAGGGCTATTTATATTGATTTGCATATTCAAAGAGGCGTAATTCTGGGAGGAGTTGGGGTGGGGCAGCAGGCGTGTGCACGTGCGTTAATTTTCACGCTGACAGGGATTTATGTAGCGGAAGAACGTGGAAGCTGACGTTTGCACAGATTTATGCATCTGGATTTTTTTGTGCGTAAGCACATTTCCGCGTTTGTGCGTATGTCATGTTATAGTGCGAATTCTACACACGGCATTATGCATGAGGCCCCTGGAGAGAGGCACTCTGAAGTAACTGGAATCCCTTTGCTTGAACCTAGGGTTTTTTCTGTGTTCCTGTGCTGGTACTCACATTTAATGGAACAAACTTTGATAGCAAATGAGGACTTTTTTTTATCATCCCACTGCAAGGATGAGAATTTCTCAATATGGCAACAATGTTACATTTTAACATATATAATCCAGATAAAAGATCTTTTTATTGTGTAATATGTGAGGAATATCAAAATCTAATTCTTTGTGGCTCTATAAGCAGTGATGATCTCTAAAATCAGCAAAGAGGAGATCATTAGTCCACTTTTCAATTCTTTACAAAGAACTTTCTGGTTGGCAAAGCTTCCTATCATTTTATCCAATTTAATGCTCATCTGTGGAAGCTGTGGAAATGAGTTTCATTAAACTGGCACTGTCCATTGTTCAGACATGTGATTAGAGACCATAGTGTTGCTTGGAAAATATAGCAATAAAAAATGTAAAGGTTTTATACAGCATATCCTGTTAAACACAGTTATTGTGATACAGTATATCTTGAATTTGTGGTAAAACTCTAAGCTGTTCTTAATCTGTGAGTGTTGTCATACTACACCACCAAACTAACACAGGCCAGACCAGGGCCTCACCTCCATGTAGCCTGACCCCAAACTGAAAAGGCATGCTTTCCAGCTTGAAAAAATGGGGCTCTGCATATTAAAAAAATTAATTAAAGGAATATTCCACCTGGGTGGCACGGTGGTGCAGTGGTAACTGCCTCGCAGTTAGGAGACCCGGGTTTGCTTCCCGGGTCCTCCCTGCGTGGAGTTTGCATGTTCTCCCCGTGTCTGTGTGGGTTTCCTCCAGGTACTCTGGTTTCCTCCTACAGTCCAAAGACATGCAGGTTAGGTGCATTGGCGATCCTAAATTGTCCCTAATGTGTGCTTGGTAAGTGGGTGTGCCCTGCGGTGGGCTGGTGCCCTGCCTGGGGTTTGTTTCCTGCCTTGTGCCCTGTGTTGGCTGGGATTGGCTCCAGCAGACCCCCGTGACCCTGTAGTTAGGATATAGCGGGTTGGATAATGGATGGATGGATATTTATTTTAAGTTGATATATATTTTGTATGTCTTTATTTGTAACTTATATAAAGCAATGTAATATTAGTGTTACATTATTGATAATAACAACAATGGTTTAAGAATCCCTTGCCCACTTTTAGGAATTAGTCTCTTTGTAATTTTACGACAGGGTTGAGGGAAGTGCCTTAAACAAGTTTGACCAATATTTCTCTGCTAAAGTCTCTCAGGCAACCCCACCAGAAAAGCCAGGCTGCCAAACTGCCAAGCTTTACCTTAACACATGGTTTGGTGGGCAGGTGTGAAGGCATTCAGTCCCCCCCATTGGTCTGAAGTATGGATGTTTAAAACTGCTTGTATCAGAAACCTTTAAGTACCACGATGCCCTGTTGACTCTAGGGGTTGGACAGGAAACCTATATATTTGCTTGCTTTACCTCGCTCTCTCTCTCTTACAACCAAATGATGAAGGAGCATTTCACACCATGAACTGAAAAGGAAAACACAATGAAGAGCACAGCTCAGCAGCCATATTGAGACAGGCATGCGGCCTGTTCTGAAGAAAGCTGACCTCAAATGATGCCTTAACCAGAGACATTTTAAGTAACTAACAAGTCTGTGTGCCGCCTGAAACTACACATCAGCATTTATAAGGTTGTATGGTTGCCAATATTCAAATGTACTTTGCATATTGTTATTATTTATGAATGTTATCAATAATACATTATTTAAAGTGTAACTTAACTCTCGCTTGTCTTTTACTACACCTAATTGCCTGAGATTATACATGTAGAAGGGAAGGTGGGGAGAAGTTATATGGTACAGTACCTTATAAACAGTGGTAAGTCTGGGAGATTTGAGGCATTCTGACAAAGGCAACATATTAATAATACAAAAGGAGAAAGTAGAGTAGTATAATACTCTACCAAGTCAAAACACCACCTAAAAACAATATATTTCGTTATGTTACTTACACCTATGTAGTTAATAGTGATGGCCAAGGAAAATATTTAATCTCATGTTTTCATTCAGAATGAAGATTAAAAAAATGTTTATGATATAATACAAGGCAATGGTGACAAATGCTGTACAATGGCAAATGATATGAATAGTCCATGAAAACAAGAGGGAAAAAAACTCATATTACTTGTGTCGCATAATCCCCATATCTTTTATCGAGTTATATGCTTGAAATGTGCCAAATGCGTGAATTTTTTCAAAAATATTGTTAAAACAGACACTACTACAAAAATCATTGCACATGATTACCAAGAAACGGAGGTCTCTTGGGATTCTCTTTTTGAATTTAAGATCCACCTCTATCCCTCATTCCCTGAAACAAAGTTCATTATATTTTAAAGGTTTTTTTAAACAAAAAAGGAATAAAAACAGACATAGCAGGGAAAAGGCAAAAAGAGTTTGCCTAAAAAGACAACCCAAAGTCTGTAAATTTAAAGGCAAAGTCTCAAAAACAGAATCAGTAATTCACAAAACCAGAAAATCCAAACAGTACAAACAAAAATGCTCAAAAACCACAATGGACCTCTGAAGGACCGGCTCTTCAGCCTGAAATATAAAGGCTGAAGATGGTCCCTCAGCAGTGACATCATGCTGGTTAGTGGCCTCACTTCTTGGGGGTCCAACTATAAAACATAAAAACATACAACAATCAACCACCCCATTAAAACCACTTATCTAATATTGAGCTTGTCCCCTTCATGCCATCAAAACAGCTTTAACCTCAGAAGGAGTCCTGTGGTATCTGGCACCAAGACTTTAGAAGCAGATCCTTCAAGTCCTATAAGTTGCAAGCTGGGGCCTCCATGATCAGACTTGTTTTTCCAGCACATCTCACAGATCGAATCTGTGGAATTTGCAGACCAAGTCAACACTTTGAACTCTTCATCATGTTCCTCAAACTATTCATGAACAGTTTTTGCAGTGTGTCAGGGCATTTTATCAACAACAACAATAACAATTTATTTTTTGTATAGCCCAAAATCCCACAAGGAATACCTCAATGGACTTTAATAGGCCCTCTTTAATGACTTGAGAGAGAGAGAGACCCCCTTCCAGGTAGGGAGGGTGTGAAATGGCAATGCACTGTCCTACTGAAACAGGCCATTGTCATCAGGGAATATCGTTGCCATGAATGTGTATGTGTTCTGCAACAATCTTTAGGTAGGTGGTATGTATAAAACTAACATACACATGAATGCCAGGTCCCAAAGTTTCCCAGCAGAACATCACCCAGATCATCACACTGTCTCAGCTTGCCTTCCTCTCGTAGTGCATCCTTCTGTGATCTTTTCCCCAGGTAAATGACTCACACACCTAGCCATCGATATGATCTAAAGCAGGGGTTCTCAACGTCGGTCCTGGGGACCCTCTGTCGCAGCAGGTTTTTGTTCCAACCAGCTTCTGTTTTTAATTGAACTCCTGGGCTAATTAAGTGAACTGATATTTCCCAAGTTCTGTGTTTAGGGAACAATATATTAATTAGAAAACTAAGTTTGCTAAAAAAATATATTAAAATGTACCAAGCAGTTATATAGGAATAATGTATTTTTTTTTAACAGTATTTTCGTCTTTATTTTCATTGTACTTTTCTAGGTGTTCTAATTGTTTAATTAATCCATTATTTACTACTTAGCGGGTCTGATGCTAAAGTAGTTGCAGCCTTTAATTATTCAGTGTTGTTTGCCAGCGTGTCTGATCTGCTCGTTTTAAGTTGTCATTATTAAGATACAATGAAGGGGGAAAAACTGCACAGAGAAAGGGCAAAGTATAATGAAATCAACAAAAGAAAGTTAAGGATTTAAATCTATAGCAAAAGCAGAAATATTTATAAATGTCTTATAAATGTAAAAATCATGCTGCTATGCTTTTCTGAATGTCGAATAAAAGAAAAAAAAAATCCCAGCTAATTAAATGAGATCAGTGCTATCAGGTGTTGTCACTGATTAGAAATCTGGTTGGAACAAAAACCTGCAGCCACAGGGGGTCCCCAGGACCGACGTTGAGAAACAGTGATCTAAAGGAAAGCATGATTCATCAGACTAGGCTACTTTCTTCCATTGCTCTATTACGCAGTTCTGACACTCACTTACCTATTGTAGGCACTTTCAGGGGTGGACAGGATTCAGCATGAGCACTCTGACCTGTCTGCGGCTACACAGTCCCATATCCAGCAAGCTGTGGTACACTGTGCGTGATGACACCTTTCTCTCATGGCCAGCATGCTGTTTTTTCAGTAATTATTTCTACAGTAGCTCTTCTGTGGCACTGGACCAGATGGGTTAGCCTTTGCTCCCCGTGCACATCTGTGAGCCTTAGGCATCCTGTTTTGGTTCACTAGTTGTCCTTCTTTCGACCACTTTTGGTAGGTACAAGGGGTGGGCAATGTCAGTCCTGGAGGGCCACAGTGGCTGTAGGTTTTCATTCCAACCCAAATGCTTAATTAGAAACCAACCCTTGCCAATCTCATACCTTATTTAATTTTATGGCTTGTGTGGACCACCCAGGCTGGCACTGCCAGCTGAACCCGACATAGACAAGCTTGGGACACAAGTTCAAGGCAAACACTGATTTTTTATTTTCTTTTTACCTCATGGGACACGCCTTCCCCCATTTCCACACAAATAGAACACAGTCCAGCACAAACACAAACTCAAAACAATTCTCATCCTTCTGTTTCTCTTTCACTACTCCAGTCAAGCTTCGTCCTTTTCCTCCCCACTCTGACTTCCAGAGTAGTGGTTGCTGGCTTCTTTAATAAGGCACCCAGAAGTGTTCCAGGTGCTTGATTACTCATTTCCGGCAGCATTTCCTGGTGTGGCGGAAGAACTGCCCATAAGAGCTCATCAGCTCCTGCTGCACCACCCCCTGGCGGCACCTGCGGATCCCAACAGGGCTGCACAAAACTTCAACTCCCATGAAGCCCTGTTTCCCGGGGGAGGTAATGCCCTGGCCATGCTTGCTCCCCAGGTCCTCCCACTGCAGAGCCCACTGATATCCACACACACCTACCAACTGCCCGTTTACATTTACTGACTAACTTGACATTTTCAGGGATGTGGCATGAACCCCCACTAGAAAAATGAGACAACTGTAAAAACTGCACAAAGACAACAGCTGTGCACAGAATTTGAACCCTGGGTGACAGATCTGTGAGGCAGCAACACTAACCACTTCCCTACCATGTTACCCTTATCAGGTTCACTAATTTTATGTCATAAATGTAGCTATTTTTCTTATGCATAGTTTTTAAAATGCCTCTCTAATCTATTGTCAGACTTGCTTTCTCTGAAACAAATGAGCCCATTCCATCTCTCATGGCAGCTTACGTCATTAAAATTAAATTCAGGCATTCAGTCTATTTTCTGAACCTAAAACACATGATTTCAGCTAATAAATGTAGAATAAATGATCCTGTTGGCCCTTTAATTTTCTCTGAATATTGTAATTTACAGTAACTTTGTGTGATTTTAAAATGCATGCCAAGCGTCCAAAGATTTATATTTATTTACTATTATTGGATATCTTCTGCACATAGTCTTTAGTGAAATAATTTACATGTCTAAACATGCTTACTTTAATTAGCTGGTGGAATGATGAGGCTTGAAATTACACAATTTCCTTAAGTACAGAAACACATTAGAACAATCTAGACAAGAACAGGCCATTCACCCCAACAAAGCTCGCAGGTCCTATCCACTTCATTCTTCTAAAATAACATCAAGTCAAGTTTTGAAAATCCCTAAAGTCATTCTGTCTACCACAGTACTTGGTAGCTTATTCCAAGTGTCTATGGGTCTCTGTGTGAAGAAAAACCTACTAATGTTTGTGCAAAATTTACCCCTAACATGTGTCCCTGTGTTCTGGTTGAACTCTTTTTAAAATAACAGACTCGATCCATTGTACTAATTCCCTACATAATTATGAACACTTCAATCATGTCACCTTTTAATCTTCTTTTGCTTAAACTGTAAAGGCTCAGCTCTTTTAATCTTTCCTCATAATTCATCCCCTGTAGCCCTGGAATCAGCCTAGTCGCTCTTCTCTGGACCTTTTCTATGCTATGTCCGTTTTGTAGCCTTGAGACTAAAACTGCACACAGTACTTCAGATGATTTTCAAACCTCCCATTATGTATTCAAACCTGTAATGTAATATTTTACATTTACTAACATTAAATTTCATTTGCCACAAATCTGCCCAAGGCTGTATACTGTCCGAGTTCCTCTGTAATGATTCAGCAGATTCTAGACCCACCTATCTGCCAACTTAATTAGCTTCTTACTTATATTGATATTCAAATCATTTATATATATTAAAAATAGAACTTACCCCAGTGGAACACCACTATTAACGCCATCCAATTCTGACAGGGTTCCTTACACCATAACCCTCTGCTTCCTGTGTCTGACCCAATGAGACAGTGAACATTCAAGATTTACTAATCCCCAAAAAAGGAAAATTGGGCATGCTTTGGCCAATCGTCCCAACTGAAATCCTTTCCGGACGAACATGCAATTCTGGAAGTGTTCCAGCCTGAGTTTAAAACTCACCACAGCACTGAGTCCTCTCTGTTAAGGGTTTTTAATGATATTCTTTTAACAGTGGACTTTGGTGACTGTGTACTACTTATGCTTTTGGATTTACAGCTGCCTTTGACATGATAGACCATGAGATTCTCATCTCCAGGCTGGAGCAGTGGGTGGGCATCACAGGTTTAGCTCTCCAATGGTTTAGGTCCTATCTCTCAGATAGAAGTTTTTGTGTCAGTATTGATGATTTTACTTCCACCTCTGTTGCCCTCCCCTGGGGGGTACCACAGGGCTCCATCCTGGGACCTCTTCTGTTCTCCTTATACCTGCTGCCACTCGGCGCTATTTTTCGGAAACACGGTATTTCCTTTCATCTTTATGCAGATGACTGTCAGGTTTATTTCCCTCTGAAGCGCCAAAGTCTATGTTCTGTCCAGCTCCTGCTTGACTGCCTTATTGACATAAGGAGTTGGATGGCATTACATTTTCTAAATTTTAATGAGAACAAAACAGAAGTCATGCTATTTAGACCCAATAACACCAGTGGAACCCCCTGCATCTACCTTTCCACTGTGGCTCAATTTGAGAAATCCATGATCACAAATTTAGGTGTGAAAATGGATCCCATTTTAAAACTTGATAGCCATGTGAACGCAGTGGTAAACTCTTGCTTTTTCCAGTTGAGGCGGCTGTCAAAAATGAAGCTTGTCTTGTCTAAGCGCAACCTTGAAACAGTGATACATGCTTTTATAACATCTCGTCTAGATTACTGCAATGCGCATCTTTTTGAAATTAGCCAGGCCTCCATTGCTCACCTACAGCTGGTACAAAACGCTGCTGCTCGATTTTTAACTGGCACAAGAAAGCATGAGCATGTTACTCTGATTTTGGCTTCCCTTCACTGGCTTCCAATTCGTTTTCAAATTCATTTTAAGATCCTTGTATTTGTTTTTAAATCCTTTAATGGTTGTACCCCTCTTTATTTGACGGAGCTGATGCACCCTTATGTACCGTCTCGCTCTCTCTGGTCAGCAGACCAGATGCTTTTATGTGTTCCCAAGGCACGATGCAAACTCCGAGGTGATTGAGCTTTTTCAGTTGCAGCCCCAACACTCTGGAACGATTTGCCATTGCATGTTAGGCAGGCTCCTTCGCTAGCTGCCTTTAAATCATTTTTAAAAACACATTTTTACTCTCTGGCTTTTAAACCAGTATGATGTGTTGGCTAACTGTATACGTTTTATTAAGAATCTCTTCAGTTCTTATGTGTTTATGTGTTTCTGTTTCATTTACCCTTTGGTTTTGTGTGTCTGATATGTTGGGTTTTTATTGTACAGTACAGCACTTTGGTCAGCCTTGATGTTGTTTTTAAAGTGCTTTATAAATAAATAAATAAATCGTCATCTTACACAATATTTGACCTTAAGATAGATATACCATATCATACTGTACATATATTGAAAATTACAAGAGAATCAGTTTGCTTGTTAAATACAACCCATTAACACACTGGGAAATCAGTATTAAATATATATATCGGTAAATCTGAGTCACTGTACTGGACTGTACTGGTTATTATCTAATAAGCCACTGTAAGGAACGGCTGGCAGTTTATCCCAGCTGGGATGCCCCAGTAACGAAGGATGGGGAAAGGCAGCCTATCAAGGACGCTGCCTCCCCCAGGACGAT
This sequence comes from Polypterus bichir lapradei, assembly GCA_026402145.1. Lineage (NCBI taxonomy): Eukaryota > Metazoa > Chordata > Cladistia > Polypteriformes > Polypteridae > Polypterus > Polypterus bichir. The sequence goes on from JANRMT010062814.1 coordinate 53,994,874, forward strand.
AGATGGGAGCTTCCCTGGATTGCAGCGGTGCCCCAGTTGCCCGCTGGACAATATGGGACTTGGAGTTCGGCAACACAGCCCTGCTGGGTACCGTGGGTGCTGTCAGGAGATGCTGCAGGGAGACTAGGGATTCCCTACTGTTTACATAGCCCAGAAGTACTTCAAAGTCACGGGGATGGAAGCAGAGAAGTACTTCCGGGCTCAAGAAATTACAAGTTCTCCATCTGACCTGGAAGTGCTGACGAGTCATGGGGATGGAAGGACAGAAGCCTTTTCAGGTCAAGGACTATTAAAATGACTGCTGTGAACCCAGCAAGTGAGCCAGAGTTGGGAGGTAGAGGACAGAGTTTGCTGGGAGGTTTGGAGGTAAGAATTGTTATTATTGTGCTTATTTATTTATTTGTGTATGGTGGCTGTGGTGCTTAGAACAATATTAATAAGAAAAATAAGAATTAAAACTCTTTTTAGTACTTTTACCTGGTGTCCTGAGCGTTTGTCTGTTGGGTTAAAGGAGCAGCAGCGACTCCTAGTGTTACACCACATTTTGTCTGAATTTAAATGGATGTCAAGGGATATGCTAAACAATGTGGCAGAATGCTGATTTATTATTTAAATCTTTCGTGTACATTATTTTGATAATTTCATTGATGCACACAATGTTGTACTCTTGGTGTCACATGAGTGTGATATGAAAATCATGGCTTCCATTTTGAGAACTTCACAGTTCACATCCCAGTTTCCAAACAAATATGTTTGAATGCACCCAATTTTGATAGTGAAAGGTTAATGAAAAATTATTATTCTGATGAAATACCAGTTATTGAAATATGTGCTATAAAATTAACACTATGAGCCAGTCTAGCACTTGGTTTAGTTTGCTGACAGCTAGGTTTTCACTGCCTGACTATGAATTTAGATAAATCACAAAGGAAGTTCTTGCCTTTGCTGGCTATAAAAATATATTTTTAAAGAGTTATTTAGTTTTTAAAAAATGTCACATGGAACCTGCAGATAAATCCACCAATTGATCCTTAATTCAATCACTAATTTACTGAGTCCATCACTTTCAGTCTTGCAGTGAGCTTGGGCCAGCATTATCAGCCTCAGGCCACAGGACACATACCCACATGCTCTCTTTTACTGGGCTAATGCAGAGTCACCAGTTAACCTCACATGCATGTCTTTGGAAGGTGAAAGGAAAAAATCCATTCAGAGACAAGCTGAACATAAAGATACCAAGTGTTTTTAAATCTGCTAGACATGCTTGAAAAGAATATGGGAGTGCAAAAAAGACTTACATACTCAAACTAATGGATTGAATAGTAGATTGTACCAAATACTTGCCTCCCATCCAGTCATTCTGGGGTGTTAGTATAAAAGGGTTTGGGATCGTGACCTCTCATTGGTCTTTTCGGTCACAGAATTGTGATGTAGAATTCTCCAGTGTTACTGTGTATTAGAATATCTAGAACTGCTGCAAGATACTATGGCTCCAAAGATCTGCGTTCATTTCCCAAGCTGGTCTTAATCTGTGTAGGTTTCCTCAAGATATTCTAATATATATATATAGTGGTGGACGGCTTGGGCCCTTGCTCAGCCGGGACGCCTCTTCTGTATATGGTCCGCGGGAACAGGCATAGACTGAACAGTACCTCCCCCGGGACGCTAGATGGCAGCCCCCCTGGGAGGCAGTGGTGCCTCATATTCCTGCAGGGCTCCATGGGAGATTGAGTTCCCTACAACCCTGTTGGGATCCGGGGATGCCACCAGGGGGCACTGCAGTGGTTCCTGAGCCCATGTGGGCAGATCTTCTGCCACACCTGGAAGTGTAGCCAGAAATGGGTCTTCAAACATATAGCACATAAGTGGGCTATAAACAGATCCAGCAGCCACCACTCAGGGAGCCAGAGTTGGGAGGAGGGAGACAAAGCTGCCAGAGAGGAGTGGTGGAAAAAGAGAAGAAGTATTGAGGTGATTGTGCTGTTGTGCTTGTGGGACTGTGTTGTGCCTGAGGGAACGGGGAAGGCATTACCCACAGGCAAAGAAAAAAAAAAATAAAACATTTATTTGTTTTATAAGTGTGCCTTCCGTTTCTGTCTGTGTAGGGTTGAGCGCTCGTATAGCGCCTTTGTCACTATATATATACTGTATATATATATATATATATATATATATATATATATATATATATATATATATATATATAGTATAAACAAGAGGGTATACATACTGTATAAATAGTGTCAGAGACAACAGAGACCAATGACTGAAAGCAGTTAAACGTGGAGATTTTACAATGACAATAAAAATATTTCCAGAATAGAATTGCATGTTAAATGACCTTGGCCTGCAGCTGTTCCCCGTGCTAACAGACATCTTGTTTAAGAAGTAATAACAAAGAGTTAGCAAGATTTGTTTGGCAGACAAGTGCAAAGCAGGGAATGCCTACAATGCATATTGCCTTTAACTTTGTTTTCCTGTAACTTGTTAACGGAATATCTTATCAGTGCATTAATCTTCCTTACATTCATTACCTCACACAGTGAACTGCCATCACAAGTGGCAAAGCGTAATGAATATATGAAATTAAATGTAAGAGATGAGAAGGATTAAACTTAGTAAAATTGTGATTTATTTTTATATTTTGTTTCTTGGTATAATGGAAAAAAACATTCTCAGGTAAAAAAAAATCCTCAGTACTGGCAAATTCAACAGAAATTCGGAGGAACCATGTAGCAGCTTTTCAATTAACACTGAAGGAGTACTCATTTCTTTGTTTTTAACACTTTGGAAGTGGATTATGCTCAAGAGGCTCTTGTCCTACTTACTGTTTTGTCAGCCCCACTTGGTTGGTTCCATCCACCAAATCCCAAGTAGCCTTATGATCACCACAGCTTCTGGCATACACTTAATAGTTTTATTGTAAGCAGTTGTGTACAGGACAGCATGACAAAATGAATAAATTATCATCAATAAAGCAGCAAATAAGAATAATAATTTAAATTAATTTAATGAACCTTTACTGCAGTGGGCTGGCGCCCTGCCCGGGGTTTGTTTCCTGCCTTGCACCCTGTGTTGGCTGGGATTGGCTCCAGCGGACCCCCAAGACCCAGTAGTTAGGATAAAGCGGGTTGGATAATGGATGGATGGATGGATAATGAACCTTTAAGCTATTATGTTGAAAAACTTAATCATGATAACTTTGACATCCTTGACATCTGTCTTATGAGCTATGCTTGCATCGTGAACATCTATAAATAAAATACCCTAAATAACCAAAACCTTAACATTACTAAAGAAAAGGAAACATTTAAAGGACAATACACTATCCAAGGTGGGGTCAAGGTCTTCTTCAGCGTCCTATGCTAAATCCCAGCCTGTCCTCCATGTGACCATGCCAAAGATGTGCAGGTTAGTTTGACAGTGTGAGTGCACCTTGAAAAAGACCACCACTCCACCCATGGTTATTTCTGCACCAGTTGCTTTTAGGATTATGAGCAGTACCAAATTAGAATGAACTGGATTAAACAGGTCTAGACAATGGGTGGATAGATAGTTGTGAAAAGGAACTTCAAGACAGATGGTTAGGCCTTCTGGGTGTCAAAAGAATGAATATATATTATTTTCTGCAAAAAAATATGAAAATAATATTTTACATTAATTTATTGAACTGTTAAACAATTTTATTAAACAACTGAATCACTATAACTTTAATAAAGCTGTCCTAATTGTTTTGTTTACAGCATTAAGACCTCTACATAGATCATTTTAAAATAATTAAATTTTAAAATCAAAATTAGGTGTTTGGTGCTGCTGCCTCACAGCCCATATGTTCTAACCTAGACACATTTACTGTTGCTAAATGAATTAATGAGCTGTGCGTGCAACGCTAAACAGTAAATCCAGGAGCGACTCTGTCAAGTACTCAGCGACCAATCTCAGCACAGTTAGTGTTAACAGGAGAGCAGTCTACCTACCTATTTATTCATTTACTAATTTGTTTATTTATTCCAGTAACATTTTAGGTTATGTATCCAGGGCCGGATTTAGACTTGATAAGGCCCTAAGCTATTTGAGACATGGGGCCCTTTATAAGTCCAGATATGCTGTAGTATATTTAATTATATATGACAATTGCTCACTCGGACAATTTGTTTTGGGCTGAAAGTACTCTGTGTCAGTGTGTCACAGAGAGATTGTGCAGGTTTGTTCATAATGGTACTCAGTTTTCTTTTAACTATCTCCTTCTCTACTACCTCCAGGGGGTCCAGAGTGCACCTATAACTAATATTATTAATATAATAATTAATATAATTAATTACCTTGGTGATGCGGTGAGCCTCAAAGTGATTTTACCAGCCCAGCGTACCGCAACACAGAAAATCACACTGGCCATCACAGAGTTATAGAAGATGTGAAGGATGTCAATTCCCACGTTTAAAGGAACACAGTCTTCTAAGGAAGAAGAGCCTGCTCTGCCTTTTCTTATATACTGTAGTTGCTCTGTGTTCTGAGACCAGTCCAACCTGTCTTTAATGTGGACCTCCAAGTACCTGTACGAGTGGACCACCTCTACATCTACTCCTTGAATACTGAATGGATATAGAGGCTCTTTGGTGTGGCACCCCATAGGAGCAGAATCATCCATGACAGAATTTCTACAAGTGACATAACCTGCTGATATATTTATAGCCAGAGGTGTACAGAATGAAGGGAAAAGGAGACAGGACTGTTCCCTATGATGCTCCGCTATTGCTCACAGCCATATCAGAAACACTCCTTGAGTCTCACAAACTGCAGTCTGCCAGACAGATCGTCCATTATCCAGTTACCCATTAACAGGCATGGCTGGATGGCATGAATTAAATGTAGAAATAAACAGCATAATCCTTACAGTTCTGCCAGCTTTGTCCAGATGGGAAAAACCTTGTGGAGAAAACAGATAATGTAATTGCATCTTCCTCTCCAATCTTTGTCCAAAAGACAAACTGCAGTGGGTCTAAGTGGTTTTTCTCAAGAGGTAGGACTCATGTAGCTCAGGACCAGCCTCTTGTAGTCTTCATAATGTGGAAAAATAAGTGCCACTATTCTGAAATCATAAGGAGAAGTGGCCCCAGAATTTTTCAGAACTGGAACAATACAGGATGTATTCCACAGCAAGGGCCCTTTCTTTTACCATTAGGGACAGAGGAAAAGAAGACAGAAGACACCAGAAAATTGCTCAGCACAGGCCTTAAGACCTCAAGGACTGACTCCATAGGCCAGTGTGTCTCCTTCCTATTTATGGGCGGCTCATACTAATAGTCAGAAGTAGGAGATTTCCATGCAAGAGAGACGATGTGGGAGGGGGGGTCAGGTATGGCATATTATTATATTTAAAGCAACGACTGTCACTTCATTTAGTCAGGACTGGCATTAGGTACTTTGTTCAAGAAGATCTATCTCCTATGTGTTTTGTTTAAAGTTGCGAAATCCACAAAGTGCAAGGTCATGCTGTTTCCCTTGGGAGGCAAATATATCACAGATGGTCATAATTACAGGTGGATAAGTATTATAAATTCCTAATAACATCTTAATTAAGAAAATTAGTTTAAAGGGATGAGTATTTTGATAATTTGAGTAGTATTGTATCCATTCAACCATCAATTTACTGAACCTGGTTAATCCAGTTCCACGACTGCAGGGGGCACCTCAAATTTTTTTTAGGATATTCGTGCTCACCAAATATGTTAACACACATGAGTTTTGAAATTAGTTCATTTTGCTTGGGAAGAATCATGTGATGGAAACTTGAAGCTGAAATATGATGAATAAAATCTGTAGATACTCTAATAACAGAAAATGTGGCCAGTACAAATGGAAGTCACGGAAAACAGGCTCATCTGTATGCCATCAGAACTGACCACAAGACAGGATTTACTTTGTTGTAGGTTACTCTTCTGAATGTTGTCAAGCTGATTGCCCTGGCTTGCCTAGTGCTCAGGTGTGGAGGTTCAACTCATTCCTTAATGACAGAAGCAAGATACATCAACATGAATGAGTCTTGTCTTTACAGTAGTAGGAGAATGTAATATTGACCTGGCATGGTATTTTTGTTGGACACCTATACTTCTTCCTTTTTCTTTACAGAACGATGTGCCACTTTTGTTCAATAGAAACAACTAAGGCTACTACATTTTCATTTAAAAATGATGTTGTTAAACAAAAATAATCTCTGATCCAACTAGTGTTTTTAATAATTTACAAAAGTCTCTCCACCTACGCTAAAGTTTCCAAAAATGCATGTGATGTGGTCGTCAGCCTACACTGGGCTTGTGTGCATCAGCAGAAAAAGGAAAAGTAAATGACCTCCATGCTAGACTTTCTTTTGCAGTTTGTGTGTATGCAAGGAAACCGGCAATCCTTGAACCGTCAGCCACAGGATTTATCTCAGAACTATAGCGACTGGTAAATGATTTGCTTTTTCTGCATGTATGTAGTGTTCAAACTGCTCAAAACACAATTTAGATGCATACAGGTAAGCAACACAACAGGCGCCATAGAGAGCAACTCTTCTGTCTCTAATATGTTGGAATAATCTCCCGTGATTAGGGACCGAAATCAGGTAATGAGATGAACAGGATCTAATTAGGGAAGGGCCACGTGATAAGCACAAACAAATCAGAGTTTGATGAGCGTCTGCATTTTTAACCATCCACACCATAACGCTGTGGCTTCATTTTCAGAAGTATATAATTCTGGAATGCATTTTCAAAAGTCACTCTTTTCAAGTGTTGAAAATGCCAGGTAGTGTGAATGAAATAGTAGTGTGGACTGGGCCTAAATGTCTAAAACATGGGCCTGCATTCTGGGTTATCTAGAAAATACAGGAAAACTTATTTCTAATTTTTATAACACATTTATATTGCTTCCTTTATATGCTGAAAAACAGGTAATGAAATAATTAATGGATATTTTCATTTCACTCCTCATTTGTGTGCTTTGTATAGGCTAATAAAAGTATAAATGTGCTTTACTACTGATACAATGATTTGAATCCCAGCCTTGTTGCTTTATAATTTACTTTTTGTTTTTTCCCTTGCTAAATAGTTTCTACTTATTGTTTTTCACTTTGAACATTATTTTCTGATTATGAAAACATTTTATTGTTATGTTTATGATGTCTTTTGCACTGCCATTTTGGATGTTGTTTTATATCGACTTGCCATCGTTTTGTGTTCTTTTTTAGGAGGCTCACTGCTATTTTGAGACTTTCTGCTTTGCTGTGACCATATTGTTTATAGATTAGTACAATTGTTACCAGTCAGATAACACACCAGATATGTGACACTCTGAGTTATCATTCCTCACATATCAAAGATGGCATAATGCTTATCCTGATACCCAAGTCTCTGAATATCACAAACATCAATTACCAAGCAACACCAACAAATGAACAATGAGTTTTTCCCATGATGGCACCAAAATGTAAACAACATAAGTACTGATTGATTGCTGTGAAGCACCAACACATGAACAATGAACGGTTCTCCCGTGGAGTTTCAGGAGCACAGCTGCATTGCAGTTCCAAACTCCTATGAGGAAGGGGGAGTGAGTGGCAGTTCAAAAGTGCTGCACGTAAACCTGAAAAAGGGCCGCCGAGATTCAAATATCCGTTTGTGCTACTGTGTAACAGCAGTTAAATTATACCCACAGAGGCTCAATTGCAATGACCTGTGACCGACAAATGGCCAATTTGACATACAGCCAAATACGGCCAGTCCCAAATGGAGCCATAAGTCGGCACATGACTGTATTATATAAGTTTGTGCTGAGCTGTCTAATAAGGAGACACAGTCCTTTCATCCTTGGATTCATCCTTGGATTCAAAGGCTTCCAGTATGTCTGTTTTTTTTTCATGGGCTGGAGAACAGCTTTTCAGTGTAACAGTAACATTGAGTGCTACAGCCATATACCAAGCAGAGAAACAGAATAGAATAATGTCAGTAACAGGTCATAATTATTGTAATACTTGTATTTTGAACAAATGACTAACAAACAGAAATGCAATAAAAAAGCTAATCAGAACTTTAATCAACACATGCTAGACTGAAGTAGTAAGGGTTCAGCCTGGATTTAAAAACTGAGACCACTTTTATATAAAAAGGGAGATCAAAGGCTCAGCATTCCACTGTTGCTTTATTAATATCTGATATCTTTAGTAGACCAGCACCTGAAGATCTTAGTACATGCTTCAGTAAGTATAGAATGTAAGTTCACCATTAAAGTTTTATATGTGGCCATTCAAATTTTATACATAAGAAGGATGATTTTGAAATTAGTCCTAAACGTATCTATAAGTCAGTGTAAAGACTTAAGAACATGAATTAATTCTAGTAAGGATTCTTGTAGTAGTATTTTGACGTTGATGAAGGGAGCACAGAAAACGGCTTGAATAGCTTGTGAATAACGCTTTGCAGTATCAAATTCTGCTAGTAATAAATGCATGAATTAATTTTACAGTGTCTTTGATGCTTAAAATCCATCTCAATTTTACAATAATTTTAAGTTGGCAAAATAGATTTTAGATAATGCTGTAATGTGTTTTTTAAAGACCAATTTCAAAGAATAGGATGTATGTTGATTAAAAAGTGACAGGACAATGTTGTCAATATCACTCCCCCCCAACCCCACACTCCAATTAATAATATTTCTGTTTGCCTGTTTTTAGTTAATTAAATTGAGGCAACATTTTCATGTTTAAGTTAATGCCCAGAAGTAAATAAAAAGGCAAATAGTAGATATATATACTGTCATAAGAATGAGTCATAGACGTTATAAAGGTTTGGGGCAGCCACCCATGTATTGTTTTCTCGGCTGCAAAAGTTGATTTTAAGTAGCATGATGTGCATAGAACAGAGTCCAGAACAGAACTGACTTGCATTGACAGAAGATGGTGGTTTTAACAGAAAGAATGATAAATGATGTCATCGGGCCAGAACCAGAAGTGACATCTTCATGACCGGAAATGACACCATCGTCGGCACCGGAACCGGAAGTGACATCTTCATGACCAGAAGTGACAACATCATCGGCACCAGAAACTGGAAGTGACATTTTCATGACCAAAGTGACGTCATCATCGGCACCAGAACCAAGCGGAATTTCCCGAGAAAGGTCTGCAAGAGACTGAGAGAGACAGTTAGCACACTCTGCCGCCCCCTGGTCTGGCGTAGAATTACTGTTATTTAGGCCCAGCTGTTTCCCATGTGCACGTGTGAGACACTACATAAAGTCTGCTTAATATAAATAACTAATAATATAATATACTAGTAATATAAACATTGTTATAGTAAGCTACCGTCTGAAATACTGTGAGTAGAAGAAGACAACCAAGTAAAACCCCAGATTGAAGGATATGTTCTACTGTGAAAGGATAAGTGAATTAAGCCTTTTTAGTTTTAGACAGAGGAAGCTGTATACGGATCAGGGCCTGTTTTTATCAAGTGTCTCAGATTTACTCCTAGGAATGGTACTACTAATCTAACTAGGTGAAGAATTTGTCTTACTTCAGAGTAGGACATTGAAAGTAGTTACAAATCATCCTACTATCATTGCCAGTAAGAAGTAGGAGGCCACAATTGAGAATGAACTTCAACACGATTTTACATCAACCATTGCTATAAAGCGGCACTCACAATGACGTTTTATAATTTTCTGATACTAACGCTAAGGCTTCACCACAAAGATACTAATAATATTAATAATATTTAAGGTAGTAGGAGCAGAAGAAGAGGAAGTAAAACATAATAAATTAGGATATTGTGCTAGGGTGCTTGTAATAAATGCCAATTCATAACAACATCAAGAATAATACTGTAACGAGCATTGACAAGGAAATACACATACATGGAATGAGAGTAAATCCCAATAACGGACATGTTTATTTAACAATGAATGACCCACAGCCAATCTTTCAGAGAAATCACTTTCCCATGTTATGGCCACAGGAAACACCTTGTAAAGTAACTGTTACTGCATGCTGTGTCCCTCTCGTGATCTCCCCTTATCTATTGCGAGACTATTTATCTAATGCTTCAGGAGTCTCCACTGCCTTCTTTAACCTTTTAAAGTGTAACACAAATGTTTCAGGGGTTCGTGGAATGCAGACCTTAGCATACCTGTGTGACATTTTGCTGTCAATCACCCGTTCAATCCTGCTTATATTTAGGATAATATGCTGGCTACTACAATACAGTTTGTATCGACGATCACTTGAGTGTTCACAGTGTGATATTGTTTGCTATTCACATATGGATGTTCAGCCACACTTGATCTTTATGTGCATGTCGAATAGCATGAATGCAACTTGCTTTAACATAACCTTACGTTGAGTCGTGGTGAAATGTATAAATCTGCATAATAAGGGTGCTCAAAGATTGGTGAAAAATTCAAGAAATGGTTGGTTGTGAAACACCAAAATAATTGCTACTTCTAAGGTGCATTTTTCCCGTGGTCAAAAAAGTAACATTTTAATTTCAGTTGACAGTACATTGCTTCTTCAGGTAACAGGATGGATTATATAACATGCAAAATTTATTACGAATATTATTCCATCTCTGTCAAATTGATATCTTTTTACGAGTTCATTTTTGTCCAGTGTTTCTAAAAAGTTTAGCCCTTCCCGGGATGTATGTGTGAAACTCTGCCTGAATGTAATTTTTTTTCAGCTCCTAGCAAGTTAAGATAGCTCACAAGCTTTACTAAATCCTGGTGAAGTTAGTAGTAGTTTCCTACATTAAGAAAATTGGTAAAAAATCTTTACTCCTACTCCTAAGAGTAGGACCACATTTGCTTCACTCTGGGATTTTTTGAGCCAGTTAGGACCATTTTACTAATCTGAGACACTTGATAAATTCGGTCGCGGGTCCTCAAAATTCTCAAAGGCATCATTCAAGTTTATTTTGCAGAATTCTTTTAATTTAATTAGTAAAAATTAATACTTAAAGACATTGGTGAAAATTAAGGGGAAGAGCTTTGAAGACTTAAGCAAGGAAACATTTCTTCAGATATGCGTTTGTGGCAATCTGAAACAAACTACAAGTTAAAAACAATGTGCAATGTAAAAGATAAGGAAAACAGCTGTTAAGTTGTTTTTCTCAATATTCAGTATTCCCCCATATTGGGTTGCTTGTGAAACTTGTGCTGCTTTGTATTGTAACTTAATATCCCAGAAGACACAGATTCTCACAACCAAATTCCTCGAGTGAACACAATTTATTTATTTAGTGCAGGATAAGATAGCTAATATCAAGCCCCAAGAAAACCACTGAAGTTTCCACCCTTCTGGACAGCAAACTACTACACATTGTCATGCGCGTGTGAGTAGGAGGATGTTGTATGGACCAATCGAAGGTAATTCCACCCCAGGCCAGAGGGTGGCAGGGTGCACTAAACCTCCTCCTGTTATCTCTGCAGACCAGCCATGGGAAAGCCTGTCTGACTAATCGCTGAAGACGCCACTTCCAGTTCTGGCACCCAGGCTGACATCATTTCCGGTTCTGGAGCCAAGGCTGATGTCACTTCCGATTTCCAGTGCCTATGATGATGTCAGAAGAAGGTCACTTCCGGTTCTCCTACATCACTTCCGGTCTTGTCAGTTAAAACCAGCACCTTCCCAAACCTCAAGCAGTTCATGTTTGGACTCCAATAGAGACACTTCTGTCTGCAAAAACAAACCCATTGCAGCCAGGGATAATATATGGGTGGCTGCCCCAAACCTTTTTAAGTGTGTCAAGTATGATCCTTTCACAACATATAAGATTAAAGTATATAAAATATATTACTGAAATAAATGTGCATATTATACAACTCATAAGATATAAATAACATCACATTCCACCCTTTTACAGATACTTTGGAGCACACAACAAATAGTAGAAAAAAAGTGAATAATGAAAGATCTACAGTCTAGGTTTTACATGTTCCATGAAGTAAATAATAGTACTGGCATTTTGTTGAGGCAAAAGATAAGCATCCAGCAGATCCCGAGACAGAAATGTGAATGATTTAGTCCTACCAATAGTTCCTCCTGTGGCCTACTGTAGGCTTCAGAGGAGCTCCTCTATTAGGTAAAACCATAAAATCCTTCAGAGATTCCCTTAGAGATTTGAAGGCAAGTGTTTACTCCTCCTGAAAAGAACTGCTGAATATATAGTTCTTTGCTTTATGTTTTCCTCCTCTTCTTTTTAACAAACAATTCACAAAAATGAATAAGCAACTTATCCCATCTTCTTTAGCAAAAAGTCTGCTGTAAACATCTATCAATAAGGTCGCCTTCAGACTCAGCATATCCCACCGTAGCCATCTTAAAGGGACAGGGGAATTATGCATTGGATACATTCCATTTAAAACAATATTTCCTCAACCCAAAATTATTAAGAAAACATAATATTACAGTACATATTGCAAGACTTCTCTTCTGACACCTTGTAGCTGCTGTGATGCAGCGGTGATGAGGCAGAATGTTAATCTTTTTAACTGTAAACCCAAAATAAAGACCAATGAATTTTGGTACATGTGCAGTAAAGTTTTCTATTGAGTGTTATTGTATCCTTTCATCAGACTGGCCGGCCCAGTACCGACTGTAGAATCTCGAGGACTTTGACTGTGTCCGAGTCTGTCCTTTTCTACAGTCTTATCTGACTGTGGGTCTACAATTAGCTGATGGACAGATATTGTTGTTTTTAATTTATGTTAATTAGTTTTTACTTTGTTATTTTGATAGTTCTGTATGTAGTGAGTGGTATAATCAAGCACTTTGCCTTGAGAGTTGTTACGGTACTCTATGTGTGCACTTGTACTGTATTTTTGAGTTGACAATAACAGACTGGCCATCTAGGTCTGTACAGAGGATTACTTGTGTTCTGTTTTGTGTATTGCGTTTACCCCATTTTTTGACACCCTTTGCACACCCAACCTACCAGGAAGGGATTGTTTCTCTGAAATTTTTTTTGAGTTTTTTTTCTTGTCTTCTTAGGGAGTCAAGGTTGGGGGGCTGTCGACAAATAGGGCCTGTTAAAGCCCACTGAGGAATTCCTTGTGGGATCTTGGGCTATAACAGAAATAAATTGTTGCTGTAAATTGCTGCTGTTGGGTAACAATATTTTTTTTCATGGATGTTTTTGATATTGTTTGCCATTTTCCAGTGTTGGTCACCATTGGGCCATGTTTTATCAGAAACATTATGTCCTTTCTCCATGAAAAAGACATTTCACCAAGATTTTTTTTTCTCAGCCATCACTACAAACTACATGTTTCTATATTAACATATAAAAAAGTCATTTTGGGGTGTAGTATTCCTTTATGTCATCCCAAAAAACTCTACATTATTCTGCCACCACCATGATTCATGATAAGGATGATGTTCTCAGTATGTTTTGCAGTGTTATGAAGGTGGTATCGGTTATTGGATAAGGACCTAAATTTTAAGACACACACTTGCTAGTTTGGTTCTCACCTGCAGTCCCTGTGTGACGTTGAGCAACTCACTTAGCCAGCCTGTGCTCCAGCTATACAAACTTAGCAGATGCATATGGTGTCTGACATGTAAAGTGCCTTGGGTTGATGTATACTGTGGAAAGGTACCATACAAATAAATGTCTTTAGTATGCCTGAGACAGTCATGTCAGTTCTCTCGTACGAACCAAAAATATTTTCTAAAAAACTTCCATATGCTGCTTCTTCACAAAATAATGTCTGTTTGTCCAAAGTGGATTTTGCTTCACTACTTGTTAAGAAGCCCAAATTTGTGAGACCCCTAAACAACTGATGCTGAATGTGTGGTTTCTATATATTTTAGATTTGAAGATAGGTGGATGAGTTTCTTTGTGGCCTTTGTGAGAAAAGCCTCGATACTCAATTATGGAAGGACACCTTCTTACTTAATAATGCTCTTAGAGATTTTTGAGGCATTTCATTTTTTTTTCTTCTGCCTGTCCCATGATTTGTTTTTTTTTTTTTTTGTCCTGTATGTTCCTTGGTCTTCGTGATATAGATATTTTTGTCAGGTGCTGTACTCTCTGCCTGCTTCACTTCCAGACTTTGGTGTTGTTAAGTGTAAGCTCATGTGAAACACCTTCATTACTCAGAGTTGGACTCGTTCCGTTAATAATAAAAGTCTAAATACCAAGGGTGGTAGCAGAGTGAGTTTAGGTGTGAAGCCGTCACGAAGGTGCATACTTAAAGAGTAAATCATGTTTTTGTTTTCCTTTGTAATGACTTTATAAGAATATGTAAAAGGTTGTAAATTTTCAGATCCATTTAGAGATTAAAAAGATATTTTGTGCTGATTCATGTAAAACACGAACATATTAAACATAGTAAAGTTCATTATTGTAGAGTACATCAAAGGGGAAGAATACATTTTATATTCACACCAATGGCATTGTGTGAGCTAAACAAATAAAATACAAAATGAAGATATCATACAAAAAAAAGTCAGCCACCCATCCATCTGTTCATTTCCTAAATCAATCTCTTTTCTATATTTCTTATTTTAAAACAGAGTCATATGGAACTCTGCCAACCCTGGTTGGTACACTGTGAACAGAATAATACAAAGAAAGGACATCCACACAAATCTAGACATGTGTGGTAGCAGTAAAACAATTGGGGTGGAGTGGTGGCTCTGAGGCTAAGGCTCTGCGCTGGTATCCAGAAGGTTGCTGGTTTGAATCCCCGTCACTGCTAAAAGAGATCCTACTCTGCTGGGCCTTTGATCAAGACCCTTACCCTGTAATTGCTCCAGGGGCACTGTACAATGGCTGACACTGCACTCTGACCCCAATGGGTATGCAAAAACTAACCTAATAGAGAGAAATTGTATAAGGTTAAATAAAGAACAAAAAAAATCCTTTGTGGTGTATGAAAATGTAAAAGAAATAAATTGATTGCAGGTCAGAATGGGCTAATTTTATTTACACAGTATAAAGAAAACACAATACAATTCTGAAATAAGTGTTTATTTCTTTTAAATAAATTCTACAATAAACAGAGTACCCTGATTTCTGGTGCCCTATCAAGGGATTGTTACTGCCTCATGCCACCTTGCTGGAATAGACTCCATCTTGCTCAGGTTCCTACATAAGCAGGTTTAGAAAATGGATGAATGGCTAAAGAGAGTACTCAGATCATAATTAATGCACAAAGCAGATATTCCAAGTTTCAACACTGTGCCTATTGGTCATATCCATGTAGACTTACCTTGGTCAATTGCCAGTTCTCATCACCACTTTTGATGCTCTTGTCTTTGGTGTAATGTTAATTTAAGTAAATGACCTGCTGAGGTATTTCATAATTTTGAAAAGTTACTGTGTGAAACAAAAAAAAAAAAAAAACAGTGATAAATGTTTAAACATGACTAATAAAATTAATGAAGTAAAAAGGCAATTTCATTTTCTATCAAATCACCTTCATCATTTGAGCAGAAAATCCTACATAGTGCCTTGTAAAAAAAATCAGATTCTTCACCAGTTCTCTAATTTAACTGAATAACACACCCTACACTGAAAGTTTGTTATCTTTGATATTTTTATTTCAAAGCACTGGATCTCAGAAATACCATTTTAGGGTGGCATTGTTATATGTTCAAAAAAGAATTTAATGTGAGACCAAATTAGTTTGCAAAGGACCATATACAGTGCATCCGAAAAATATTTACAGCGCATCACTTTTTCCACATTTTGTTATGTTACAGCCTTATTCCAAAATGGATTAAATTCATTTTTTCCTCAGAATTCTACACACAACACCCCATAATGACAATGCAAAAAAAGTTTACTTGAGGTTTTTGCAAATTTATTAAAAATAAAAAAACTGAGAAAGCACATGTACATAAGTATTCATAGCCATTGCCATGAAGCTCAAAATTGAGCTCAGGTGCATCCTGTTTCCCCTGATCATCCTTGAGATGTTTCTGCAGCTTACTTGGAGTCCACCTGTGGTAAATTCCGTTGATTGGACATGATTTGGAAAGGCACACACCTGTCTATATAAGGTCCTACAGTTGACAGTTCATGTCAGAGCACAAACTAAGCATGAAGTCAAAGAAATTGTCTGTAGACCTCTGAGACAGGATTGTCTCGAGGCAGAAATCTGGGGAAGGTTACAGAAACATTTCTGCTGCTTTGAAGGTCCCAATGAGCACAGTGGCCTCCATCATCCGTAAGTGGAAGAAGTTCAAAACCACCAGGACTCTTCCTAGAGCTGGCCGGCCATCTAAACTGAGCAATCGGGGGAGAAGGGCCTTAGTCAGGGAGGTGACTAAGAACCCGATGGTCACTCTGTCAGAGCTCCAGAGGTCCTCTGTGGAGAGAGGAGAACCTTCCAGGAGGACAACCATCTCTGCAGCAATCCACCAATCAGGCCTGCATTGTAGAGTGGCCAGACGGAAGCCACTCCTTAGTAAAAAGCACATTGCAGCCCACCTGGAGTTTGCCAAAAGGCACCTGAAGGATTCTCAGACCATGAGAAACAAAATTCTCTGGTCTGATGAGACAAAGATTGAACTCTTTGGTGTGAATGCCAGGCGTCACGTTTGGAGGAAACCAGGCACCGCTCATCACCAGGCAATACCATCCCTACAGTGAAGCATGGTGGTGGCAGCATCATGCTGTGGGGATGTTTTTCAGCGGCAGGAACTGGGAGACTAGTCAGGATAAAGGGAAAGATGACTGCAGCAATGTACAGAGACATCCTGGATGAAAACCTGCTCCAGTGAGCTCTTGACCTCAGACTAGGGCGACGGTTTATTTTTCAGCAGGACAACGACCCTAAGCACACAGCCAAGATATCAAATGAGTAGCTCCAGGACAACTCTGTGAATGTCCTTGAGTGGCCCAGCCAGAGCCCAGACTTGAATCTGATTGAACATCTCTGGAGAGATCTTAAAATGGCTGTGCACTGACGCTTCCCATCCAACCTGATGGAGCTTGAGAGGTGCTGCAAAGAGGAATGGGCGAAACTGGCCAAGGATAGGTGTGCCAAGCTTGTGGCATCATATTCAAAAACACTTGAGGCTGTAATTGCTGCCAAAGGTGCATCGACAAAGTATTGAGCAAAGGCTGTGAATACTTATGTACATGTGATTTCTCAGTTTTTTTATTTTTAATAAATTTGCAAAAACCTCAAGTAAACTTTTTTCACGTTGTCATTATGGGGTGTTGTGTGCAGAATTCTGAGGAAAAAAATTAATTTAATCCATTTTGGAGTAAGGCTGTAACATAACAAAATGTGGAAAAAGTGATGCACTGTGAATACTTTCTGGATGCACTGTATTACCTAAGAAATTACTAGTCAGGTAGCACAGTGGCTAATACCTGCTGCAAAGACCCAGTACATTGAGTTCAAACCCTGCCCCTGTTTGTTGTCCATGTCTGTAAGAAACTTCATCTGAGTATTCTTGTGTTCCTCCCAAAAAGGGGTATGTTAGGCTAGTTGGAACTTCTAGACTATCCTGTTGTGATGACTGGGGCCCTGCCTTGCTCCGGCACACTGTGATCTTGAATGGATTAAGCAGGTTTGAGAATGTTGTGGAATACTTACTTATTCCTTATGGTTTAGAAGTTGGAGAGCTGGGTGTCCATAGGTTTACAAATTCAAACTTCGCCCTGGTTCACTATGGGGTCATAAATAAATTAATCTACCCATCTCATCTGTTTATTCAGTGCAGGGCTGAAGGGGAGCTGGTGCCTATTCTGGCATCACAGGTAAGAAAGAACAGGCCACCATAGGGTGCACTTAAAGACACACTCCCATTCATTCTCAAGGGGCCAATTTAGAATAAATGTATCTTCTCAAACATATGGGCTTTGTGAGTGTCTTATGGGGACTGATTTAACTTTACACTGGGAGAACTGGATAGATGATTACACTGTCTGTAATAACTCCTTTCATTCACGTTGCCAGGACACAGGAAGCCCTTTCTTTGACTCCCTGCCTCCATCGTCTCCACCACAGCTTCTATCAAAAGAGACCTTTAATGGAAGAAGGTTGTCATTTGACCAAAGCGGCATTGGAGGATGGAGCTCCAACTCAACAGCACTATAAAAGGTTAATTTCCTGAGACTTGTGTCTCATTTCATACCAATATTGTGATTGAAAAGGGATTTTCCTGGCTATTTATTTTTTATCGATCAAACTGATTTGCTGTATTATTTGTCCTGTAAGTCTGTATCCTTGTTTTTCGTGTTTTCTGCTGCTGTATGGATCTAAATTTCCCCATGGAATTAATACAGTTTATCTCATCTAATCTAGCAGTCCTCATGTTTCTTTGTCATTATACTTACAATGTCTTTGGCATAAAGGACCAAAATAGAAGTAACTGGAGAAAAGAAACTAGCCAACATGGAGAGAATTTATAACTCCACGTAGGTAGGAACTATTCCCTATTGGCGCAAATCTTGGGGTGGCACAATATTTTATCGATAAAGAGAAATGGGCTTTATGTGTGGAGTTTATACATTCTAACCATGCCTCAGACATTTCTGTCTCACTAAAAGTGAGCCCAATGTGGGTATAAAATGGGCACAGGTCCCACTAAGCTCTCCATGACCCTTAATATATTTACATATACAATTCTCTTCAGGATAATGTTCACTAACAAAAGGCACTATGTGTCTTTAAAGATGGTGACATTGCTGTGAAGGTGTAATGATATTTGGGTTCCCTTGGAATAAAAGGTTACATTCTAAAAGACAATATTAGATTGATGACAGTGACTCTACACTATGGAAAAGTGTATTATGATGGTTTCTTTCTATTTTTTTAGTATTACTAGTAGAGATAAATTTAGAAGTGCTGCATTGACTGAAACCCCTTTTCATTTGTTTGTAAAATTCTCTTTGTTTTTGTACCCTTGGTCACTCAAGAGTTATCATAACACAATCATTTGCAAGAGAAGCACAAACATGGATCAGAAATTAAAAATGGCATTTTAAATGCAAATAATGCACTTGCCCTTTTAATCCAAGGTTGAGTAAATATTAAATATTTATAATTGGTAATCTAGTGTGTGTGCATTTTGTATTTTTTAATAATGCACTTTATAAAATATTCATTGTGGCATGACTGATTGCTACAGATCTATAAATCACTTTTCTGCAATAGCACTGAATTTATGACAATGATAAATGATGGGTGAACACTACCCTGAATTTATACATGATAATATCTGCACTCGGCTTCAGTCTGACACAAGAACCACACAGAAAGGTTTGACCTTTCATTTGTAAAGGCTGTGTTTAAGGGATATATTCATTCAGTTCAAGCACCCCCAGATACTTAAAAAGGTGTTTATATGCCGAGTCAAGGAATTAGATGTCAGGACCGTTTTTGTCTTTAACACTTCCGTGCAACTGCACCACATCGGTACCCATAGTAATACAAATGTGTGCCCTGCACTGGCCCTTAATTCAACCGTAAAAATTCGGTCCAAGCATACGCTGTCACAAGTATGCCATTCTGCATTAAGAAGCAATGAATTTCACGGCAATGATCCTCTGTAGCCAACGGACATGTCCCAGCAAACAAAATTTACTTGGCAGCTGACCAGCCATTGACTGACAGAATTCCACAGGAGAGGAAAATGGCAAAGAGCTTCACATTTGTCCACAAAAAGCAAACATTCAATTTATGTGTAGATCCATCCACATGTTTTCTCAATCTGCTTAATATTTCCCTGGTAGCATAGTGTGCCAGGAGAGAGTCAATACTGATTAAGTCACCAGCCCATCACTGGGCATATTCATGGACATACCCACTCCAAAAAAATTAATTAATCAACATACACTTCACATCTTTGTGACCTGGAGAGAAAATTATATAACCTGACAGAAAAACACACAATGAAACTGTGAGAATGTGCAAACAACACAGAGAGTGATGAGCCAGGTACATGAACCAGCTCTTCTGGAACTGCGAGGCAGGAGTGCCAACACATGCCCAGCCATGAAGTCCACTTCTGTGCTGTTGACATCTTGCTTTGAAGTGTAATGACCAGATGGCATGACCAGAGCCATCAACGTGACTCCTGATCATACATGGAAAAACCTCTGATTGGCTTTCACTTGTGTAATGCTTCCTTGGTTTGTCCCGAGGGATCACCAGATGGCAAAGTTGAGTTAATGGACCTCAGAAAGCATTTTGTATTGAAAAAAAGCATAATGTTGTACTTGTATTAAAGCCTACTGTTAACTTAAATAAATTAAAGTTATAAACCTCTCTATCTACCATATTCTGAGCAGAGTGACATGCACTAAAACAATTACACTTTATTCTGTTGTTGTAGCTCAGCTCTATAGAACTTAGTAAGATATACAATTGTGCCTGAAAGCTTGTGAACCCTTTAGAATTTTCTATATTTCTGCATAAATATGACCTAAAACGTCATCAGATCTTCACTCAAGTCCTAAAAGTAGGACCAGAGTTAAAGAGAAACCAGTTAAACAAATGAGACAAAAATATTATACTTGGTCATTTATTTATTGAAGAAAATGATCAAATATTACATATTTGTGAGTGGCAAAAGTATGTGAACCTTTGCTTTCAGTATCTGGTGTGACCCCCCTTTGCAGCAATAACTGCAACTAAACGTTTCTGGTAACTTTTGATCATTCCTGCACACCGGCTTGGAGGAATTTTAGCCCATTCCTCCGTACAGAACAGCTTCAACTCTGGGATGTTGATGGGTTTCCTCACATTAACTGCTCACTTCAGGTCCTTCCACAACATTTCGATTGGATTAAGGTCAGGACATTGACTTGGCCATTCCAAAACATTAACTTTATTCTTCTTTAACCATTCTTTGGTAGGTTGACTTGTGTGCTTAGGGTCGTTGTCTTGCTGCATGACCCACCTTCTCTTGAGATACAGTTCATGGACAGATGTCCTGACATTTTCCTTTAGAATTCTCTGATATAATTCAGAATTCATTGTTTCATCAATGAAGGCAAGCCATCCTGGCCCAGATGCAGCAAAACAGACCCAAACCATGATACTACCACCACCATGTTTCACAGATGGGATAAGGTTCTTATGCCGGAATGCAGTATTTTCTTTTCTCCAAACATAACGCTTTTCATTTAAACCAAAAAGTTCTATTTTGGTCTCATCCGTCCACAAAGCATTTTTCCAATAGCCTTCTGGTTTGTCCACGTGATCTTTAGCAAACTGCAGACAAGCAGCAATGTTTTTTTTTTTGGAGAGCAGTGGCTTTCTCCTTGCAACCCTGCCATGCACACCATTGTTGTTCAGTGTTCTCCTGATGGTGGACTCATGAACATGATCATTAGCCAAAGTGAGAGAGGCCTTCAGTTGCTTAGAAGTTACCCTGGGGTCCTTTGTGACCTCGCCGACTATTACACACCTTGCTCTTGGAATGATCTTTGTTGGTCGACCACTCCTGGGGAAGGTAACAATGGTCTTGAATTTCCTCCATTTGTACACAATCTGTCTGACTGTGGATTGGTGGAGTCCAAACTCTTTGGAGATGGTTTTGTAACCTTTTCCAGCCTGATGAGCATCAACAACTCTTTTTCTGAGGTCCTCAGAAATCTCCTTTGTTTGTGCCATGATACACTTCCACAAACGTGTTGTGAAGAGCAGACTTTGATAGATCCCTGTTCTTTAAATAACACAGGGTGCCCACTAACACCTGATTGTCATCCCATTGATTGAAAACACCTGACTCTAATTTCACCTTCAAACTAACTGCTAATCCTAGAGGTTCACATACTTTTGCCACTCACAAATATGTAATATTCGATCATTTTCCTCAATAAATAAATGACCAAGTATAATATTTTTGTCTCATTTGTTTAACTGGTTTCTCTTTATCTACTTTTAGGACTTGAGTGAAAATCTGATGATGTTTTAGGTCATATTTATGCAGAAATATAGAAAATTCTAAAGGGTTCACAAACGTACGCAACACCATACATCCCTCTGGATCCACACATTTCACATAAAACAGTCCAGATGAAAATAAACAAGGAAAAGTGTTTTTTGGAAATGCAACACGGTTAAACAAGCCACAAACAACATACTCAACAAGAAAATAAAATTGTTATCCAAACTAGTCCAGAGGAAAATGATTTTGCTGGTACCATTTTTTACAAGTATTGTGTGCACTGATCATCCTTTTTGCAGTGGTCAGTTGTTGGAATTTCACTGGTCAAAAAATGGCATAGATTCACTTTTTTTTGGTGAAACAACATGTTATAATGCAAATTTAATTTTGCTGATTCACTACTAATAATAAGCCCAGGCCCGGGTTCTGCGGTCTATGGTCAAATATCAAGTGAGTTCTGGTGCAGTATCAATAAAAACTTCAAAACTAAACCTGTTTTTTGCTCTACTTATTGTTAGAATTCTCTCAGACATGCAGGATTTTTGCAGTGCATTTCAACACTGGTGAAAATGTTGGACTTTGGCATGTTTGTTACATTACTGGTTTTGACCCTGGCCTGTCCCCGTTTCCCACTACTTCCTTTATTTGTCTCCTTGTTCAATTCTATGTATTTTGGATGTGCCAATTCTGACAGCACAGATATACTGTAAACAGCTGTATCATGCATGGGCAGCAGGTGTAACAACACCCCGGTGTCAGAAAGAGTCACTCAAAGTAAAAGACTAAGTGAGAAGGAAAACATCTCTACAGCATTTATTCTGTCAAAGCAGACAGTAAATACTTTTTTTTTTTTGTAAACCAGAGTTGAATCTTATGTCAGAAAAGTGAGCAAAGCAAGAATCAAAGTCAAGTTTTCAGAATGTAAGTCGTTTAAACAGAACAGCACCAAAGAAATGGTCGATAGTAAAAAATGTGGTTTATCCAAAGTTAGATACAATGTAATGGATGCGCCAGCCTCTGTTGTTGATCGGTTTTGCTTGTGTGGATAGTACTTACAGAATGTGATTGACAGCTGTGCTCCAGAAGGTGGGACATCCGGTTTTCCTTTTTTTCTGGGAGCAATTTGCATAAAGCGCACTGTTTTAAAAGGAGAGAACGACAGCCAAGAAGAAGATGGGAAAAATCGGACTAAACAGATCAGCATCTGCCCGGGTCATGAGAAGAGGTCCTGTAGATCCTAAAGACCTGACTGTTAGGTGGAAGTCGCTGATTCACTTTTGAGTTGTGAATTTGGCGTTCCATTATTTCCCACAGACTCGGGTGAGCTCACAAAGACCTTATTTTTCTTTATCATGGCACAGACTGACTGTAGAGCATTTTACAGTTAGACTTTCACTGTTCTGCGGTGGGCTGGCTTTGTTCCTGCCTTGTGCCCTGTGTTGTCTGGGATTGGCTCCAGCAGACCCCCATGACCCTGTGTTAGGATATAGCGGGTTGGATCCCTACCCAAAATACTACACATTAATGTTTGTCAAAAAGAGGACTAAAGAGATCATATAACAGAAGACTATTACAAAAGAACACATGCAAAAACTTACTGTAAAGCACAGGTGACAAACTCCAGGCCTGGAGGGCAGCAGCGGCTACATGTTTTCATTCTAACCCTTTTCCTAATCAGTGACTTTTTTCCCTTCATTTTAATAGCCCTGTTAAAAAGATTCAGTCCTCTGAATTGATTTGTTTCCTAATTAAATGGCAGCCAAACAGAAGTGAGACATGAAACGGGCCAACAGATGTCCAGCTAAACTGGAGCTTCAAACTCCAACCAGTTTCTTAATGAGAAGCCGATGCTTGCTGTTACTTAAACCCATTATTTAATTCCATGGCTTGTTACTGCTCTCGTTCTGCCACTGCAGGCATTTCCAAAACTGTTGATTTTCTATTTTTCATAAAAACATTGTCAAAGTGTTTTGGTAAGTTGAGGGATCAACCTTACTGAGGCCTTCACCTTTTTTTACTTTCAGATATTGTGTGATGGGCACAGGTGAGCTGGTCATGTAGTGACTTGTTTTGTGTCTCGTTATTGTTTGGCTGCTAATTAAGGAAAAAGCGACAACTAAGGGACCCGAGTCAAGTTTAATTAAAAGAAGTAATTAGCAGCAAAAACTGGTCACTAATTAAGAAGATGGTTAGAATGAAAACCTGCAGCCACTGTGGCCCTCCAGGGCTGGAGTTCGACACCCCTGCTCTAAAGTATTCACAATCTTGGACAACTTGACGATATACAGTGCTGATCATCATTGCTTTGCAACAATAACCTCAAGGACAACACACTTCCAGTTACCCTAAAATAGCAACACTATGTGAAATGAAAAAAAAAGAAAAGCAGCACTCATTAAAGAAAAAAAGAAGATGGGGTCATGGAGATGTAAAAACAACATATAAGAAAATATTAACCCAGTCAAAGTAAAAAAGAAATACTACACGTAAAAAAAAAAAAAGTAAAGAGTAAAAAAAATGTAAGAAAGAGCATCAAAAATGTAAAAAAATAAATTTAAACTATAATCTTAACAGTGGCTGCTATACCCAACTTGTGACTTCACTCATTGCTCAGATATGTCTCATTCAACACGACTGTCGTACTCAGCTGTTAGCTGACTGGCTGTAGTCCATCTGTTACTCTTCATTCTGTAAGTTATGCCAGCATCCCTTTCATCAATGGCCTGTTTCAGAGTACAGTACTGTACTGATTTTTGACTGGTCATGACTTTTCCATTCACCTGTTGCACTGTCATGTGCGAGAATTCGAGCAGAAATGACGTTCATGATACGTGTATTGTGCATTCACAACAGTGCCAGTTAAATCTGTTGTCTTTTCCTTCATATCTCTGAAATACAAACATTTTATCATTTGAAGGCTGCTTAGCTCTTTTAAACAGCAATATTGACACACATAGTATAATTATTATAGTTAAATATTTTATATTTGGCTGACTCTTTTGTCCAACAAACCTTTAAACATCATTATTCTTTTCATTTGTTTACACATATATTTTTATAGTTGAAGCCTGGGCAGATTAAGTATTATGATTTTATTAATTCTCTGTCTGTAAAATCTGTTTCCTTTTATCAAGTTTATTGCTTTTTTGGTTTGTAATTATCCTTTTATGTTTTTGCCAACTTCTGTAATATGTTAGTTTCATATGATATGTTTTACTTTTAAAATTATTATTTTTATTAAGTATATTTATTTAGTTTCTTATTGTCTTTGTCTTCTGTGTATTAAGCCCAAGGGGTCAGGGCCCCCTGAACTTGAAGCTATAAGACTTTTGCTCATGTTGGTTAGCTCTCACTGTTTCTTATAGATTCTTAGTTTTTCGTTGAGCATTAAAAATCATGCAATTGTCATTTCTAGGGTTTTCTATTAAGTAAATTCCGTGGTCATTTTTTTTGATTGCAGCCTTTGTGGAGAAGATGACTTTCATTTAGCATCTTTTCAGACACCATTTTTCTTTGATGATGGGCACCACCATTGTTATGGCTGAGCCAAACAAGAGGATATGAGACAGTTTTAAAATAAGGAAATGGAAACATGTCAAAATCAAAGCAA
Organism: Polypterus bichir lapradei; assembly: GCA_026402145.1. NCBI lineage: Eukaryota > Metazoa > Chordata > Cladistia > Polypteriformes > Polypteridae > Polypterus > Polypterus bichir. The sequence continues at coordinate 54,020,370 of JANRMT010062814.1, forward strand.
AAATAATTCCATGGAGGACTGAGAGACTGAAAATAACTAAACCAAAATCATTAAGCAAAAGAAAGTAGAAAAAGACACGTGAAAATTGAAGCTAGAAATTCAGAATTAAGTAGCACTTCATGTTGCCAAAAAGTTTTTTTTTTTTTTAACCAAACATGGATAGCAAAATATGCATTGTACCAGTTTATAACATGTTTCACTAATGCAAATTCACTAGGTAACCAGGGCTAGCATCTTGACAACTGATTCACAAAATAGAAACGCACACAGAAAAACAAAATAACAACACTATAAATAAGATACATAGTTGGAAACAAAATACATCTATTCTTAGAGATAGAAATAATTTCAGAGCATCAGCCCAAAGATACTTCTTAGAAAAAAGTACCATTTCTACACATAAAAAATGCAAATAAGGTTCATGGAAGTGTATAACATAATTTTAATTATAACAATTTTAATAGTGACATTCATAACAATGGATTTGTTGATTCTGTCATCAAGATGTGAATCCTGGTTGCTAGGGGTATGACCGGTCATAACATTGGGAGCCAATTGGTGAAGAGTTAAAAGGTTGTCTCGATGGCCATTTTTATCCAAGATTGGACAAAACTTAGAGACTTGCAATTCCTTTGATTTTTTTGGTTATTGCTTCTTATACTCTCTTTTATAATCTTTATTTTCCAAGTCCATTGTGGTACGTATTATGTTTGCGTAGCTAAGGGAGACCCAAAATAAGCTGAGAAATAAAGGATGAGGTGACAAAAAAGATCAAATGGAAAACAAAGCTGAAGACAGAAAGAGAAAGCAAGAGAGACATCAAGGCCAAATTGCAAACCGAAAATCAAAGTCAAAAAGCAGAGCTTGTTTCTAGAACCAGTAACCAAATTGTCAAATGTTGGGCACAAAATGGCTATCAAAATAACATTTTCAAATTTTACGATTCATTCATTGGATTTCATCTGTGGTTTTTTTTTTTTTAATCTTTTAAGTAGTTTCTTTAATGTTCTGATTTTTGATTCTCTGCCCTCATTAAAGGTTTTTGCTCTTGGATTGTTCATTTGGATTTGTTCTTTTTGAGTTACAGTAATCCCTCCTCGATCGCGGGGTTGCATTCCAGAACCCCCCGCAATAGATGAAAATCCGCAAAGTAAAAACCATATGTTTTATTTTTTATTTATTTTTATATATTTTAAGCCCTTATAAACTCTCCCACACTGTTAACATTATTAGAGCCCTCTAGACATGAAATAACACCCTTTAGTCAAAAGTTCAAACTGTGCTCCATGACAAGACAGAGATGACAGTTCTTTCTCACAATTAAAAGAATGCAAATATATCTTCCTCTTCAAAGAATGCGTGTCAGGAGCAGAGAATGTCAGAGAGAGAGAGAGAGAGCGAGAGAAAAGCAAACAATCAAAAAATCAATACATGCTTTTGGGCTTTTAAGTATGCCAAAGCACCGCGATAAAGCGGCATTTTTTAGAGGAGCGTCCGTATCCTCTAGGCAAACAGCCTCTATGCAAACAGCCCCTCTGCTCACACCCCCTCCGTCAGGCAGAGAGAGTGAGAGAGACTGAGAGAAGCAAACAATCAAGCACCGCGTGGAAAGCATATCGTATATCATTGAGGAGTTTTATTTAATACGTAATACATGCTCTGATTGGGTAGCTTCTAAGCCATCCGCCAATAGCGTCCCTTGTATGAAATCAACTGGGAAAACAAACTGAGGAAGCATTTACCATGTATTAAAAGACCCATTGTCGGCAGAAATCCACAAACCAGCGAAAAATCCGTGATATATGTTTAGATATGCTTACATTTAAAATCCGCGATGGAGTGAAGCCGCGAAAGTCGAAGTGCGATATAGCGAGGGATCACTGTACCTCTTTGCAACTTTTCTGTACTTTGACATTTTTGTTCTTTGCTGATATACTTTATTGTTAATATTAACAAACATTGCTTCTGTTCTTGAGCTAAGGGTTTCACCATTCCACTCTTCAGTTTTGGAATTTGTGTGACTTTGTCCCTTTTTGAGTGTACATACCACAAGCTTGTTTTTTGAGTTTGAGGACCAGGCCTACTTGTTGCTTGGGAGGTCTACTTTTTGTTTCTAGGCTTTTGTTTTACAGTTTTAAGGCTTAGGTTTTCATAATTAAGTCAGTTTTGTGTTTCAGGAGCACTGCAATCACAACATTAAGTTAATGGCTCAGGGCCACACTGTGGACTAGAAATTGGCTTTGAAGATCATGGCCTTAGCTACTACAACACATTGCATGCCTTTATGATGACGATTTGAATTGAGCAATTAATAAAGTGGCATGGTCAGACTGAACCTATATATTATAATCAAACGTAAAAAAAACAAAAAATGACAAAAAACAAAAAGTTTGTAGTTTGATTAAAAAGGGCATGACCCTCTGAATTCTTATTATCCATACTGTATTTAGCAGTCAGTTTTTACAACCCAGTTTTGTTTGCATTTTGACAAAATTTGACTGGTGTCTATGATTTTCTTCAAGGTCAAGTCTATTTGGCCATTACTTATTTTGTTGTGATTAAGAGTACATTAATAACTTTTGGCAAGCCTCTTGCAAAATAAGGCCGCTTTCCAATTCAGTTCCCAATATACAGCGGATATTTGTTTTGTAATGAATATGATCAAAGCATATTTTGATAAGCATGCTGTAGCAGTGATTTTTCAAGCAGCATATCATATGACGACAAGCAAGACAAAAACAGGACATGTCAGCAGACGAAGGCACTCAAGGCAAAGTTCAAACCAGGGCAACATACTCAAGTGAGATGCCAGATGCAAACAGGCTGCTAGCGCAATGAGTCGGATTACAGCTTCGCTCGCCTAGTGCCATGTGCATCTGCTTACTAGCTCAACTGTAATTGATTCACAACAAACAAAGCAGAAAACAAGACATATGATGCTCATGGGAATGACAACCATAATCGAGAGCAGACTAATTTTTAGCAATTTCTTATCATGCTTAGTGCTTTATTTAATCAGAAGTGGCCAACCTTGGTCTTGGGTGGGCTAAGCAGATATTTATATGGTAGATATTATGGCAGTCAACTGCTTATTTGAGCCTGTGATGAAACATCCTTGCTATATACTTTCATTTAAAAGAACATGGCAGGCGTTGAGGTATATCTTAAGAGAAGGGATATCCAAAGACTTTTAAAATTAGATGAATGTTAACAGGGGATAAAAAAAAATATTTAACAAGGCAAACAAAACCATACTCAAGGGTTCTGGCTGGAGTTAAAAATATAAGTAAAGACAAAATATTGATTGTCAAAATTCAAAACAATATCCAAAAATCTATACTAGAAAGACATTGCCAGAAAAATCATAAAGAAAAGTAGAATTCTTTGAGCATAAAACAAAATTTTTTTGAAAAGTAGACATAAGTTCTTTTAACAATTTCCACAGTCTAGATACTCACATTATTTTGCCACCATCTTTTATAGCAGTGGTTCTCAACCTGTGGGGAGGGCCCCCTTTGGGGGGCGCGAAGTAACAAAAAGGGGGGCGCGAAGATGTGAAAAAAAGAAAACAAGACTCAAAAATATGAAAAAAAATCTGTTGAAACCAAAACAAATTAACTTAAACTACATTCTGATACTAGAACAATAACTATAGAGTTAGATAAATGTCGATAAAAGTTAAGTAGGTATAATAAAATATGCATCTACATTTCAAAAAAAATGTTAGGGGGGGCACGATTAAAACTGTTATGAAAACTCGGTCGCAAATACTTAAAGGTTGAGAAATGCTGTTTTATAGTGATAACTGGATGTGTTGTGCTGCCGAAGAGTATATAGGCAGTAACAACACATTTACAGCCATGAAAAAACAAGTGCACAATTTGTGGAAATTATCATCCAAATATTGCAATTCTGCTTTTTGACAAAGTAAGAGTGTCAAGCAGAAATCACGAGAGCAGAAGTTCAAGAATTTGGAAGTCATTAACAAACTATTATTTTAGAATACACTAGGTTTATTCTCAAATTGTGATATTCTGGAAATGTTCAGGGCAACCTTTAAATCTATGTTCTGATATTACTGCAAGTAGTGTGCCTCCCAGGGAACTCTGGGAGAATCACCATGGGTACAGGAAACGTAAAAGTCCTGAAATGGTAGCAACCTTAGAAAAGAAAGCTGCCATCACGGAATAACGGAAAAAAAAAAAAACAACTTTGTTAATTTGCATGGAAATCAAAATCTAATGAAAAAATTATAACTCTTGAATCATAAACACCCCCCCAAATCGATGTATAAATTGTAGAAGTCCATCTAGGATTTCTAACAAAAAATAATAATAATAAAGGTTGATGATCATAACAATAGCTCACAAATGTGCAAAATAGAATGTGAGTGAACAAAACCATAAATCACGACAGCATGTTTTTTTAGCTTATTTCAAAATTTTTTAAGTCTTTTTAACCATTTGCACCTGATATAGCAAGATTAAATCTGAAACTTATTTGTTAGTGTAATTCTAAAATTAACAGGAAGAAAATAAAGCCTGAAGTCCCATAATGTACATGTTGCTAAATATACATAAGTATTGCATGTTTATTTTTCGATCATATTTATTTTTTATGCTGGGAATGGAGATGTTTCCTCATCATACTCTCATCAGTGCTGTATACTTCATAGCAACCTTTTAGATGCAATTGATCCAAGCGAAGCGTTACAAAAGGCAAATATTTGTTAGTATTTGGTAACACTAGGAGGCTCTCATTATTCAAATCAGCTGAATTCAAATATCCAACCACTCTTATCCACCATAACTGGGTTTGCCAGTATTTAAAAGTTGTGAAGATAAAATGCAGAATGATAGTACAGAGACACAAACACAAAAAGCCCTTTTTTTCAGATGCAACTCCTATTGAAATAATCATGCTATATTAAGGTTTTACTGTGATATTGACATTTACAACATGGGTTGGTGCCCCGTCCAGACAATGCTGCTGGAATAAGCAACGACTCATGCCACCCCCCTGAACATGATTAAGCGGTCTTAATAATAGATGAATGGATTATTCCTCAATGCAGTTTAGACCGAGTGGCACATGAAAACATAGCATGCAAATTAAGGAGCAGATACCTACACCATCTTCATGACATACTCGTCTGTTGTAATAATTGTCACTTCAACCTCTGACAATTTCTTTCCTTATGATCTGCAATGTGTGCAATAGCCACTGGTAGATACAAGAGTTTTTTCATTTTAGTTCATAACTGACAAATCTAGTAGTAAGCCACTTTCCACCAATTAAACTATGCATTTCAAAGGAGCATGTGAAATGGGATATTGTTCTACAAATCCCTTCCATGCAAATTTAATGGACCCCATATAGACATACAGCACCATAAACAAAATGCAGCAAGTCTTCTCTTCAGCAAGTACACTGGTAACAGAAATAAAATGCTACAAACATGCTCAGTGACTTCCGGTTAGCTTCATATGTATATATTTGGTTCTGCTAAAACCAGCATGGTATTCCATACCCTGATCAGGACTGTTTTTTCATGCACAACCCTGTATATACAACAACAACAAAATGTGTTTCTATAAGACATTTTCATACAAAGAGTGTATGAATTGCTTTAGATTTGCATTGATTTTGGATTTGGATTTACTTTATTGTCATTTAAACCATATGACAAGGAGTTCACAGCTGACCAAAATTGCATTGTGTACAAACACAAAGACAAGCGCACATTATACAACAATATGTAGATGTAATAGACAACATAAACAGGATGAATATTTGTATAATCCAATCAATACATGAAAAACATTACTTTAATGCATAGATATAACAGCATTTTAAGGAGATATGAGATTCTGAATATATGTGTTTAAACAGTCTTTGTGTGTATTCAGGAATTTAACAGTCCCAATAGGTCAGCATATTGTTTGTTGTTAGAGTGAGTTGAGTAGACTGATGGCATGTGGGAAGAAACTCTTACTGAGTCTGGCAGTCCTGCATCGCATACTGCGGTAGCGTTTGTCAGAGGGTAAATGTTTGAACAGTCCATAGGCTACGAGGGCAGGGTCTCGGACTATCAATATCTCTCCTAAGGCAGTGTGACAAGTACAGATCTTGAAAAAATGGGATGGTGGTTCAAATGATTTCCTCTGCTGTCCTCACCACTCCCTGGAGGGACTTCTTATTCAAAATAGTGCCGCTGCCATATCAGACTGTGATAGCGCCTGTATAGAATTTTGTGAGGACAGGAGGAGGAGAGATTTACTCTCCTCATCCACTGCAGAAAGTGAAGAAGTTACAAGAAAAAATGCAAAACAGAGAAAAAATATGAATAGATAAATGGAATAAATGAAACACCAAAAGTAGTAATTAAGAGTAAATCATTACATACTTTAATAATACAGTGTCACACACGTGCACATAGGGGACAGTATAAGGGCTCAGATAATTGTAATCTTCCTCTGGAAAGCAAGAGATCGCTGTCGACTGATGCCTTTTCTCTTCCTCTCTCTACAGACCGAAAGATTGACAAATATGACACCTCTGGACCTGCCACTTCCTTCCAAGATCCTTTTTCATTGGAAGCAACACCATCTTAGCCAGTCTATCTTGGGGTCTCGCGTTGTCTCTCTGTTTCTTTTCCTTTTCAAAGCGCTATACCTCGCATTTTATTTGAATATACAGTAATCCCTCCTCGGTCGCGGGGGTTGCGTTCCAGAACCCCCCGCAATTGGTGAAAATCCGCGAAGTAAAAACCATATGTTTGTATGGTTATTTTTATATATTTTAAGCCCTTATAAACTCTCCCACACTGTTTATAAGTATTATCCGCACAGTTATACAGTAAACCCTCGTTTATCGCGGTTAATCCGTTCCAGACTCTACCGCGATAAATGAATTTCCACGAAGTAGGATTCTTTATTTATAAATCTAATATTTTCGCAGTTAGAGCATAGAAAACCTGTTTACCTTCTAAATAAGTTTTTTAACATTATTAGAGCCCTCTAGACATGAAAGAATACCCTTTAGTCAAAAGTTTAAACTGTGCTCCATAACAAGACAGAGGTGACAGTTCTTTCTCACAATTAAAAGAATGCAAACATATCTTCCTCTTCAAAGGAGTGTGAGTCAGGAGCAGAGAATGTCAGAGAGAGAGAGAGACAGAGAGAGAATAGCAAACAATCAAAAATCAATACATGCTGCTAGAGCTTTTAAGTGTGCGAAGCACCGCACGGGAAGCATATCGTATATCATTGAGGAGTTTTATTTAATACGTAACACGTGCTCTGATTGGGTAGCTTCTCAGCCATTCGCCAATAGCGTCCCTTGTATGAAATCAACTGGGCAAACAAACTGAGGAAGCATGTACCATAAATTAAAAGACCCATTGTCTGCAGAAATCCATGAACCAGCGAAAAATCTGTGATGTATATTTAGATATGCTTACATTTAAAATCCGCAATGTAGTGAAGCCACAAAAGTAAAAGGGCGATATAGCGAGGGATCACTGTACGGGGTTAACCTTAATGGTGCACCAAATATTTTTCATCTCATTTTGTGTCTTTATTACAACAGATATACAAGTAATACATAAAGATGTGCCTTTAATCATAGACTTGTTTTTAAGTCATATGATTATAGTGGTATGTCTGTCCGATTGTATGTGAATAGAGAAAATTTTAAAAATCCAGCTTGCGAGATGCTGGAAAAAAAAATCTGCTGTAGTTCCAAAGCCAAAAGACCTCTCAGCAAAGGGGCATTTACGTTTATATTTACTTATTTGACTGTTACCATTATCGAAAGCTACTTACAACATTTGTGATACAATTTGTTTATCAGGGAGTGAGGTAGTACCTAGAGTTTTATAGGGTAAATAATATATCGTTATTTGGAACACAAATAACGATATATCGTTCAGGTGTGTTCCGTGTCTACAAACATCTATGTAAGTGTAGGATAACAGGAAATGCAAGAAATGTTGAACACATACCTAAAAGACAAACTTTTTCCCTGTGTTAGTACTAATGAGAAAATTTTGAAATGAAATGTATAATGTGTGAAGACTGAAATCCAAATATCAAATATGCACTTTCACAAAAGGTACAAATATAACAGAACCAGTGCACTTTTATTCAAGACTATAACCGGAGAAAAAGAAATAATAAACAAAGCTTGAGCTGGGAGAGGTTTTTGCCGTTTCTGTGGTGTTAGGAGGATGGGATAGCAGACTGCTTGCTGTTTTTGCTTATTGACACATTTACAAGACAAAAGAGGCTGATGGAGAGGTGCAAACAGATTTAAGGTGGGCCAGGTTTGCGAGTTTTTTCGTAGGTTTTGGTAATTCTAGAGTTAAACGTAATTTAACAACAGTGTCTCTGCGTCTATGTGTGTGAGTGTGTGTGGTCCAAATCAAACCTGGGTGCATTCCTGGTGTTAAAATAATTAAATCCTATAGTGAGAATCTGAGTGTTTCACGCCACTACATTAAGTACTGTATATTTTAAAATCTGTGGAGTACTCTCAGCTATGGGACATTTGAGCCCCTTGTAAATACTTTGTAACTAGTAGCCAGACAAAAAGCTGATGCTAAAGTGAATCGGGACAGTTAAAGGGTCCAATTGGGAGAATTTAACAAGACAGAAACACTGCACTGGTAACAAGCCACTCTAATTGGCAGGGAGTGCTGTAAAAGTAGATACCAGAGTTCGAGCAAGGACTATGGTGAGGGGCAGGAAGCCTGCAAACGTCATGAAGACCAACAGATGACCCTTTTATAGAAGGCAGAAAGCAAGCTTGCTGGCTTTCTGAGATGTTCAGTAATTCTAAGAAATTGAAAGGGGTGCAAACTTTTTTAAGACAGGCCGCAGCAGTGTGGCAGCAGGATTGATTTTATGCCTTGCTTTATTTGACTGTTTGCTATCTTCCTAGAATATTCCCTTTCTTTTCTGAGTAGTTTGATCATTTTTTGATATAATTTGTAAAGTTGTGGTATTTGTTCTGAGTTAGAATACAAAGTAGTGCACTCTCCAACATACAGCATACATGCACACTGAAAAACATTTGCCACCCCTAAACAGCTAGTCTCATGGGATTTTGCTTTTCTTGGCATAGGCTAACCAGATGCTATTCTTGGCCATTGGAAATAGAATCCGCCACACCATCCATTTTCTGAATCTGCTTTGTCTGATGCAGAGTCATGGGAGTTTATCCCAGTAATCGTACATAAAAAGTTAGAAATCCAGACATACCAATAGAAAATGGCAGTTTTGTTAAAATACAAACACATCACCTTACCACCTTTTAGTGTTCCAGTAAATGCTTGCTTGTTCTCATGAGATTTTTCCACTCCTTGTCATTACTACAATCATGATCATATTTTGTAACCTCTAACCTTTTTTTACATTTTTAATGTATGATGCCTTCATTCAGCCCTGGATTACATGTATAGAAATTTAGTTGCAGGCAAAATGTGTTGTCAAAAGAAAGGAAACATATATTTAAAGTCTGAAAACCTGATATGCGTGGATTGTGTTGAGGGCACATTCTGTCAGGACAAAAGAAGATCCACACCCTGCCCCTGAGGCCTTAGGGTATTGTCAAATAAATACAATTACATATCTAAAAGCCTTGTCACCATCATGTTTCACACATTTAGAAAACAACTACAACAAAATATACTGTTAAGGCATTTTCCACAGCAGACTGCTTTGTCTGAATCATCATTCTAAGCTGGAACAATATTCCCAAGTCAGCACTTGGGGAAAAAGAACAATTATGCTTGCAGTTTACAAAAGTCTGTATTTGTAACAGTAACAACCTCAAACAAAAAGTTTACAGTGCAAAGAGAGGCAACCCAAAGCTTTAAATGTTACTTTTTATTTACTAGTCTCTCAATGTAGCAGACATATTGTAGTTAACAATATATAGACAAAGCAGGCATGTCTCCCTCTGTCTAAAAAGCCATGTTCTGATTCATAAAAAGGGCCTTAGATTTGGATATGGTTATGGCACACATAGTTTATTGTATATTACAAAGCAAAAGAGAAACCAAGTCATATCACCCTTGATGACCATCCCAGTGCACTGCCTCTCTCTAGACATTTAAAAAAAATACGCATGGTTTTATTTAGCCACCTTCCCCATACATGCGTGATTGCTTACCATTGCAAACATATGGGAGCAAACATGCCACAGGATTGAGTAGTTCTAGAATTTTTCGAACAAAATGGAAGTGCTTTTCTAGATCATCTATCTACGGCACCATAGGTAAACACTATTATTTTGGCATACCATATGCCAAAGGAAAATAAAAACAAAGAATCAAGGTGTTTTCCAACACTAGATCATAGTAGTGGCAACATCTCCAATGGACTGTCTTCTTTCATTGGCACTGATTCTTAAAAGAGACCTATGACAGAAGAGGCAGGACTTCTGGGTGAGATGCGAAAGTGGCGTCAGAGCTCTTCCTGTCAACAATCCTCAGATCTGAGGTCAAAAGAGGAACAGGTGTAAGCAACAGATCAACCCATGGTCTAGAGTGGAATTGCAGTTATTACCCCTACTCACATGTCTGACATTGGATAAGTACACAAATTTACATTTTCTTATATATAAACATCTACGCATGGAAGTGTGTGCGTCTGTCCAGCCCGGAAGTGAGAGGTGGAGTCAGGGTAAGGGCTCCACCTCCGAGGATACGCAAGTGAGGCTAGCACGTCGGCAAAGCAAAACCTCTGAAGAAAGTGTCACTCACTTAGCGGCTAATACAGGAGCGAGGTAAGCACATCGGCAAATGGTATCCCTTTTACTTTTCCTCCCCCTGCTAATACACAAGCAAGGCGATCATGTCGGCAAAACGAAACCTCCGAAGAAACTTTCAATTACTAGACATCTCAACATTTTAATTTTTTTCCTGACGATTTCAATAGTTTCTAGGACCCCATGCTTTTAACAAGATGGGCTTACACAGCTATTACATATATATATATATATATATATATATATGTATCACCTTCTTATGAATAATTTACTTATAATAATAAACTGGGACCTGGCCATTAGCTTTGTTCTGGATGCTCATGGTTCCTGTGCAAGTAGAAAAGTGGCATGACAAAAAGGATTAACAAAGCACACTGTAAAACATAACATCATACACACGCAAAAGTGATCCTCCAGCCAACTGTTCGAAATCAGTAACTAAGGTTCAGGCTCTTCATATATTCAAATATTCAGCATGACTCTTTGTGCTTTACCATGACTGTGTTCAGTGCAAGAGAGAATATTTCCATTTAAACTGATCAATAAATTAAGAACTGTTATTATACAGTATCTTGTTGTCCAGCCTCTTTGCCGACATCACTGCTCAAGACCTCTGGAGCATGATTGTCAATGGGCCTCTATAACAGTCTTGACACACATCAGATCAGGGGGTGGATGAGAGCCAGAATGATGTTGTGCACATGAAATCTGAGCCCTACGAAGTTGTCTTAGCTGTGTTGGGTGTTCGCCTTTTATTGAATGCACATCATCTTTGTAGCCAAAGATCCCAAGTTCCAAGTCAAGTGTAACACCACAGAGTGAATTCCTGGACTGAGACCTCTGACTCTGCAGTTATGCTATGTTATTCAATTATTTCAGTAGGCCCTGGACAGACAGAGGGTCATGTCTCTAAAAAGATGTGATAGAGAATATCCCACAAGTACTCAATGCAGTCAAAGTTATGAGAGAAAACCAAGGAAGCAACTGCACCTCAGCATTTCTCAACAGAGTTGTGACCACAGCAGCTGTATTTGTGTTTTGCCTGTTGTCCTGCTCAAGTATCAGATCTCTAGGAGGTGTTAGCAGAGGGATGTTTGATAGGTCACCTAGCTCTAAGACCAATAGCACTGGGCCTGCCCCCCACTGTCCTAACTCCAACATGGGTGTTGCATCTACTGACAATTCTAGCAGCAGTAGAGTACAAGTTCAAATTTTATGTCACAGGTAGACCAAGTATGATGTGTTTGCACTGTCCTGGAGTGAGATGTTGGGCAGTCATCTATCCTGCTGCTCTTCCAAAGCTTTCCCAGGGGTCAATGTACTGCAATATACCAATGTCCTTTCTATATTTAACAATTAATATACTGGTGACCTTTGAGGCATAATGGACTGTACAGAAAACTGAATATGGTCGTTGTTGTTCTGACTTCAGCTTTAAATTAAGACATTTTGAAAGGTAACCTGATGAATAATTGTTCCTGTTGGACCTTGTTGGGTAAATGTCCGCCTAAAGAATGTTTCATATTTTGACAAGTTACAATAGCACTCTGCATAATAATAATAATAATAATAATAATAATAATAATAATACATTTTATTTATATAGCACCTTTCCCACGCTTAAGGCACTTACAGAATATAAGAAAGAATGGCAGGGTATACAGTATATAGCATAGTACAAAGCAAATAAATAAATAAAGAAGATTAAGACAGTAAATTCAGAGAAAGCCTAACAGACAACAGAATTGATGGTCTAGCACACACACACACAGGTTACATGAGCATCTTGACAGAGAGGTAAACTGAGAGAAGGGGAATGAAGTCAAGTAGAGCTAAAAGCCTTCCTGAACAGATGAGTTTTGAGTTGTTTTTTAAAAGAATTCATGGAGTCAGCTGATCTAATTAATTTCGGTAGGTCATTCCAGAGTCTGGGCGCTATGCTGCTGAAGGCCCTGTCACCCATGGAGTGGAGATTAGTGTGGGGCACAACAAGATTACCAGAATCGGAGGACCTTGGTGAGCGGGCATGCACATAGTGATGGAGAAGGTCACTGATGTAGTTTGGTGCAAGGTTATTTAAGGCTTTGTAGGTTATAAGTAGGATTTTATATTCGATTCTGTAAGACACAGGGAGCCAGTGAAGACGGAGCAGGATGGGTGTGATGTGCTGCTGGTTCGAGTGAGGACTCTTGCAGCCGAGTTTTGAATAAGCTGGAGCTGTGATATAAGATTAGAAAGGGCACCTGCTAACAGCAAGTTACAATAATCGATGCAGAATGTGATAAAAGCATGGACAAGTTTCTCAGCATTAGAAAAGGAGAGGAAGGAGCGAACACAGGATATGTTACAGAGGTGAAAGTAAGAAAGTTTCTTAATGTGATTTATGTGGGCGGAGTAAGAAAGGGAGGAATCAAAAATGACACCAAGATTCTTTGCAGTAGAGGCAGGTCTGATAAGATCACCGCCAAGATGGACTGGGAAGGAGCTCATTTTATTAAGTTGCATTTCAGTCCCAATTTTCAGGAGTTCAGTTTTGTTGCAGTTTAATTTTAAAGAGTTCTGCTCCATCCAGGTTTTAATTTCACTAAGGCAGGTTGTGAGCTGAGAAAGCTCTGATGAAGTTCCACTTTTAACATTGAAGTTGATAGCCCAGTCCATAGCTACGAATAATATGGCCAAGGGGAAACATATAAATACAGAAGAGAAGAGGGCCGAGGACAGAGCCCTGAGGAACTCCTTGTGTGACTGGCGCCGAGCTGGATCTGCTGTTGCCAAGACTAACAAACTCTTGCCTATCAGTCAGATAGGACTTGAACCACTGGAGGGCAGTGCCAGAGATACCCAGCATGTTCTCCATTCTGGACAGTAGAATGTCATGTCTGACAGTGTCAAATGCTGCACTGAGGTCTAACAGATTTAATATGCTGGTTTGTCCAGAGTCTGCTGCCATAAGCAAATCATTGGTTACCCGTAGCAGAGCAGTTTCACAGCTGTGCTGCACCCTGAAACCAGACTGAAAGGGTTCCATCAAATTATTAGATGTTAAGTAATTAGTGAGCTGGGAAGCTACAACACGCTCAAGAGCTTTTGACAGGAAAGGTAAGTGGGAAATAGGCCGGAAATTGTTAAGATTGTCAGTATCAAGACCAGACTTTTTTAACACTGGGGTTACAGAAGCGATTTTAAAAGTGAGCGGCACAGAGCCAGTGTCAAGGGATGAGTTTATTATTGTTGTAGCAGTCGGGATTATGGGATGAAGGTATGCTGGGGATGGGGTCCAGTACACAAGTAGTCGGCCTCATCTTACAAAGCAGGTCATTAACAAATGCAGATTTGACTGGTGAGAACTTAGAGAAGGAGCTGGATGGAGTGGGAAAACAGGGAGAGATATAAACAGATGATGTATTTATGTTAGTTGAATTATTTAGATCTTTAATTTTGTTACGGAAAAAGTGGAGGAAATCCTCACAGACTTCAGTAGAAGAGGTAGTTGGGCCAGATGCAGGTCCGAGTAGTTTATTAACTACAGAAAACAAAACCCTTGGGTTATTGTGGCCACTTTCTATTATTCTGCCATAGTGGGTGTTCTTAGCAGCAGTTAGTACTTCTCCGTAAGCTCTTTGGTGGTCAAAGAAAGCCTGGATGTGCACGGTGAGGCCAGTCTTATGTGAATTCTCTCAAGGCGTCGGCCAGCTGCTTTCATAGATCGCAATTCTGAGTTATACCAAGGAGCTGAACGTTTAAAGGAAACCTCCTTATGTTTTAAAGGAGCTGTTTTATCTAATGCTGAATGAAGGGCTGAGTTATAGTGGTCAACAAGACTATCTAGTGTTGACGGAATAGGTGCAGACAGTAAAAGATCAGAAATGGATCCAGAAAGGATAGAGGGACAGATATTTTTAAGGTTTCTGCAAGAAATTTGTCATTTACAGGTAAGAGGAGGTAAAGGCAGTGAGACAGTGAAAAATACTGCTTTATGGTCAGAGAGTCCCAAATCAGTGCTGTAAATATTGGCAGCAGATACTTCAGAAGTGCAGATCAGATCCAATATATGACCACCAGAGTGGGTGGGAAAATCAACATGTTGTGTCAAGTCAAAACAGTCCAGTAAGGATAGGAATTTATTTCTCAGTTTAGATGTAGCAGTGTCAATATGGATGTTGAAATCACCAAGAAGGATAATTCTCTGAGAGTAAGAGCTTAGGTGGGTTAAAAGTTCAATCAGATAAGATAAGAAGGATGCATTGTATTTTGGGGGACGATAAAGAACAATGAGTGAGACAGGACCTGTTTCCATTATTAGTTTAAGAGCCAGGCACTCAAAAGACAGTGGACAGTCAATTGGGATTCGTTTGATGTTTAAGTCTGCTCTGATAATTACTGCTAGCCCACCTCCTTGTCTAGAGCTGCGAGGTTCTGTATGGAAAGTGAAACCAGGTGGAGTTGCCTCCGTGAGAGACGTCAATTTGTTTGGTTTTTGCAAAGTCTCCGTTAAACACAGTATATCTAGTTTGTTTTTAGTGATGAGTTCTGACAGCACCAATGCTTTGCCATTAAGAGATCTCGAGTTAAACAGTACAATATTATTTAATGTGGCATCTTTTTGCACAGAGCCGTGATCAGGGTTTATTTCCACACAATGTAAATTTGGCACACTGACACTTGTATTTCCAGGGCCATGAGAAGGAAGGCTTATTCGTGAGCAAATGCTGCCGGTTGTCTTTTCATTCGCAGCCCGGCGGTGGCGGCGACCTGACCCGCGATGTATATATTTCGGGCGCTGCAAAATACCAACGTCTTTTAGGATGTTCCAATCAGACCATTTGCTCTGGACAAACTGTTTAATAAGAAGGAGTTTGTCATGAGAGTATTTTAGCATGATACTTGGCAATACTTATCTGAAAAGCAGTGGAGAAGCAGCACAGCATAGCGGAACCATTAGCACAGGCGGGTGTGGTAGCATAGATGAGGTGAACGGCGATAGCAAAGCAGCAGAAAACATAGCAGGAGGAGGTAGCAGGATTTGGAGGTTCCAATACACAGCCACAAACAGTAACGCTTGGTAATTTCATGCGTGAACGCCCGGAGCCATAAGCCCGGTTAGTATGAACATTAGATCAGATCCCAGTCGTAGAGTACTGTAAAATGAATCGGGAGCAGATCAGCATAGCAAATATAATCACGGAGACAGATCATCCCGAGGTCATAGATCGCCAGGTACAAAGAAATGTTCGTAGGTCTCGTCCCGCGATCCACAGACTCAGCTGTTCCCAGTCAAAGTAGAGTCCATAAAATCTGTAAATATTAAGCCAAATCCATGCAATTCAAGTTGGCTGTATCCACGAACTATACGTACAATGAAAGAAATAAAACAAGCGTGAGAAAGTGTAGAATTAAGGCGAATTTTGTGAAAAGTGTTGTTAACAGGGAGGAGCGGCAGCAACTTGCGTGCGCCAACATCCCCTCACCTGAAAGTTACTAAGTTACATAAGCTGACTGCTCTTCTGTGGCTCTAAAATGAAAAAGTTTGGTCAAAGTAGACAAGCTGTAATTATAATTTTCTTATTGCAGAATGTTGATTTTTTACATCAGTATTGTAATCAGTCATTTGTACAGATCCATTAGAAGCCCACACCATTGCAATGTGCTTTAAAACTCATAGACTACTACAATACAGTTTCCAAGGTAAAAACGCTTCAGAACAATAAATATTCAGACAGGAGTACCATTTCAAACAGTGTTGACAGACGTTATGATGGATTTGAAGAAATAAAATCAAGAATAATGAACAATGCAGCATGAAAACAAGCAAAGCCAAGGGCACTTGATATGCCATCTCACAATACAGTGGAACAAAGTTCATGTGAGAGTGTGTAGGTAGGCCTTCAGTCCTAATTTAAATAAGCCTTGTGAACAGACCTAAGCTGAAAGTTGAAGAGATCAGCAATCACAAAGCTAAATAACTATTTACCAAGACTGTGTTCAAACGTTTTTGACCAGCAAGAAGACAGGCATCAGATGACCTTAGTTGTGCCATGGTGTCAGTAGACATATATTGTGGGGCATTGACAGTTTTTATAAATTACAATTTTTTCTATATGCTTTATTTGACAGGAAGCCCATGTAGCGAAATCAGCCAGGATGTAACACATTCACTGGTCTACGTCACAACTGGGACATAAATACAGATACTTTTCTTTACAAAGAAGTGCCCAAAAGACCTTGAAATGCCAGAATGAATCATCCACAGAGCAGTTAGTTCTGTGGTCGCAGCTCAGTTGTGCACAACGATCCCCAAACAGAAAATTTGTAAAAAACAAATTCTTTCTTCGGACTTTCCTCGTACTGTTTTTTTTTTTTTTTTGCTATTTTTGTTTCCTGCGGTTTTCAGTGATACCATTTGCTTATTGCTTGTCAGCATATGAAAAACATCCATTGGAATTTAACTTATTGTCACCCTCCTATAGAAATGGCAGACACAAAAAAAAATAACAGTTCATATTAGAAAAACAAACTTTAAATTTTTGCAGCTCTCAATTGTGGCAAAAAGAAAAAAGACATTGCCAGTGAATTCGGAATTTCACCACCGACACTGTCAACTTTCTTGAAAGACCAAGCAAAAAAAAGAAGAAAAATCTCGGTTTTCAAATGTATGCGAACTGCTGCATTTGAAGATGCAGAAAAAGCCGTTTTTTATGTGGTGCTCGTTCAAGAAACATTCCTATTAATGTGGCACTAATTCAAGAAAATGTGAGGTTTGTAAACTCACTTGGGACCTCCCCCATACAGGACAACACACTGAAGAGCGTCCCGAAGTGCGATCACCGCGTCTGTGGAAGACTATTTATCTGTTTATCTGTTGCCGGGGCAACAGCAGGCTCACAGCTCTGCTGTGGCTCGGCAATGAAGCAAACAGAATAGATCTCGATGGGTGATGCAAGGAACAATGTAAATGCAGGGAACAGAATTACTTGGCCACTAACCTGGCCACAACCCTGTCTGACTGCTGTGTCTGAGTATAGGAGAGTGGCAGATCCGCTACAATAAATAACAGTGCTGATCCAGTTTCAAGCTGAATAAAGTTGGTTTTGCTAAAGTACTGAGACTCAGCCTCATGTTTTGGGGTGTAAGACAGGGGCTTATAGCGTAACCCCAATCTTTCAGGATTCGCTTCTGTGGTTCCTCACTGCACCGCTGTGAGCCTGCTGTTGCTCTGCCCCAGCAACAGACAAACAATCTTCCATTTGCGCTTCGGGATGCACTTCAGCAAGATGTTCCCGTTTCTGAGGGGGATCCCAAAAGAGTTCAGAAACCTCACAATATGAAGAAGAAGAAAATGGTGATTTGGCTTCTGATTAATAACTGTGCTGCCCACAACATGCTTCCACATTTACAGTAGATAATGTTCGCGTTGAATTCCTCCCACCCAATTGCACAGCAGTGCTTCAGCCAATGGGTTTGGGCATCATTCACACCCTGAAAGTGTATTATCGCAAGGAAATGCTGAGAAAAATTCTCATCAGCATAACTAGTAGACAGGAGAAGATTAAAATTAACGTGAAAGAAACTATTGCAATGATTGCAAATGCCTGGACACAAGTTAAAGAAAGCACTATAGCAACAAATACAGAATCT
>JANRMT010062814.1:54039177-54086065 GCA_026402145.1 Polypterus bichir lapradei
TCACTACATTGGTTACCTGTGCCATTTAGAATTGATTTTAAAATACTGGTTATAGTTTAAAAAGCCTTATATAATCTCACTCCATCCTATATCTTGGAATGCTTTTCACCTTACACTCAAAATCGTAACCTTAGATCTTCAAATGAGTGTCTGCTTATAAGTCCAAGAGATAAACTTAAAAGAAGTGGTGAGGCGGCCTTTTGCTGTTATGCACCTAAAATCTGCAATAGCTTACCGACAGAAATTCGTCAGGCTAATACAGTGGAACACTTTAAAAAACTGATAAAAACTCATTATTTTAACATGGATTTCTCATAGCTTCACTTTAGTTTAACCCTGATATTCTGAATATGCATTTAATTATCATTTTTTTGCGGCTACAAAATCCATACTAACCCCTAATTTCTCGGCTGTTCTCTTTCTGGTTTTCTGTGGTGGCGATCTGCGGCATCACCACCTGATCAAAGCACTGTGATGTCCCTACATTGATGGATTGAAGGCCAGAGGTCTACATGACCATTATCATATAATTCTTCCATGTGGAGCCTGAAAACCTCAAGGACTGATTGAGATTATTTATGTTAGGTAGAATGCCTAGTGGGGGCTGGGTGGTCTTGTGGCTTTGGAACCCCTGCAGATTTTGTTTATTTCTCCTGCTGTCTGGAGTTTTTTTTTGTTTGTTCTTTCTGTCCTTCCTTTAATTCTATGTTAATTAATATTGCCTAATTTTATTTTTATATTTTTTCTTTCTTCATCCTGTAAAGCATTTTGAGCTACATCATTTGTATGAAAACACACTTTATAAATAAATGTTGTTCTTGTTGCTGTTGCAGTCCACTCTGAAGCTTTGAAACCCACCTCTGCAGGATACACTTTTGCCTGCGTTCCATGAAACAGGCAGAAATCATAACACTGCCTATACATTAAGATTATTAAATATAAAAATCTGCAAACTAATTTGTCCATCTACTCATTAATTTTATAATCTTTCCATTTTGGTCACAGGAGTGGGAACCAGAATTGTTCAATGACCCAAATAGGAAGGACATGAAACAGGAAAAAACACAGTCATGACAGCTTCTTTAGCATGAAATGACTTGTTGGCATTCAAGCTGACTCAGGCCATCCTATATTTTTTTTTAAAGAATAAAGATGAACACATGAAATTGTATATGTGATACTTTTTTCAGGTAGTTGTATGCCGGAAGTTGTCAGCTAAGCCAAGTGCCATACTTGTTGAGCAGATAATTCAGGGTACCAGCACATCAAACAGAATATACAGTTTTCCAAAACAAAGCCATTGCAATCATTCAAACAAAGTCTATCATGTTGACAAGCAAGTGTTGGAAATGATTTGAAATGAAAATGAGATGGCCGTGTCTGCAATATTTTTATCTACAAACTTACTTCCAGCTTCTCTCTAGTTTCTGGAATACTGTACTTGTTACATAACAGAGTTCACTAATAAATATGAGCTGTGTCTAGAAATATGCATCAAGCAAGCAGTGTCTGGCACCATGGATACAGCTAACAGTCCAAGACCTGTATAGTTATTGCATCTGTCAACTCTTAGTTGCTCAATCAATATTTAATTTATATAGCACTGTTAACAATTTGCACTCTCACAAGATACTTTACAAAACAAAAATTAAAACACAACATTATATTAGACATCTCCAGAATGAAATAAAAATTAAAACAGTGAATGAAGTATATACAAGTGTGATATGCAGTGTTGACAAATGTAACAAGGAAATATGACAGGAGCAGACATTAAGACGAAAGATCTATGCCCTATGGAAACAGAAAATAAGTATTACAGTTAGAAACAATAAAGCATGGCTGGGACCCTGCTTGACGAAGTCTTTAGAAAGCAAGAATGAAGGACAAGTTTTTAAATACACATTTGGTAAGTAGACCAGTGGTTAGTGCTGTGGATGACAATTATTCCCAGTCTGTTGACAGTTGTGGTGTAGTTAGCATGTTCTTTCTTTGTGTACATGTGTGGTCTCGCACAAGCGGTTCAGATGAATTTGTGATTCTAAACTGGCATTATAGTAAGTGAGGGTGGGATGCATTAATGTGTCTCTCAATGCATGGACATCCCACCTATGGTTGTGTTTCCTCATGCTTCCTGTTGGACAAGTCCTGACTCCTCATAATCCTGCAGTAGAAAAACAAGGCTCAGAAAATGAATCTCAGTGTGCACCGTCTACCCTAAAAGTTAGGGTTTGGGATAGAAAATTAAAAGATCACAGGTTTGAATCTGAGTACCGTACAGTGTGTATTTAAATAGGTCACTAATATCATTTTTGCTCTATCTTCAGAAGTTGGGTAACATTTTAGAACAGGAGCTTTAAGGGCTGTCTGTAGTGTATCTATTAATCACTTATTGGCATGGAGCACAAAGCCTTTGTTAAGGCACTTGGCAGCAAGTGACTGAAAGGTGCACTGTAGGCCACCCCTATTCGAAACAGTCATTGGTGCTTAGTAAGTCTTATTAAGGCCACAAAAGGTATTTGTCAAAGCCTTGTTACACAGCAGGAACTGACTTGAAGATGCATTAAAGCAGGAGTGCCCAGCTCAGATCCTGGTAGGCCTTAGCGGCTACCAGTTTTCCTTCCTGACAATTTCTTAATCAGTGACCAATTTCTGTTATTAATGGACTTCTATTCCATTCATTTTAATTGTTTTTTAAGTTCTCTGAATTGCTTCTTTTTTCATTAAATGGCAGCCAAATAAAAATGAGGCAACAGATGACCAGTTAAGTCAGGGCCTCAAATTCCAACTAGATCCACTCCAGCCAGTTTCTGAATTAGAAGTCGATTATTGTTGTTAATTAAACGTGCTATTTCATTCTGTGGCTTGCTGCTGCTCTCATTCTGCCACAGCAGATATTTCTAAAACTGATATTCTTTTTTTTCTAAGAGCACTGTCAGAAAGTTTTGAGGACCTGAGCAGATCAACATTACTGAGACTTTCACCTTTCTTTATTTTCAAATATTGTATGATGGACACAGGTCAGCTGGTCATATGTTGGCTCATTTTGCACCTCATTATTGTTTGGCTGCTAATTAAGGAAAAAAACTATTAAGAGGGCTGAGTTTTAAATAGCAAATATATTAAAATTAAGACAAAAGAAGTTAATTAGCAGCAAAAACAGGTGCCTAATTAAGAAAAGGGTTAGAATGAATCCCTGCTGTCACTGCGGCTTTCCAGGACTGGAGTTTGACACCACTGTATTAAAGAGATCCATTATTGCAAATTGTTGTCTGTGGTGCTTTGCTAGTCATAACAAGACTAAACTGTTTGTTAATGTCTTTTTATATATAGACTAACCTAGGTAGAACTCTTTATCTGTGGACAGGTATCCCATTCAGAGGCGTAGCATAGTTTGCACCTGATGCTGCTATGAAACATTTGTACAAGGCAAGGTGAACAGATGGATTGTGAAGATATCCACAGTTTCATTCAATTTCTGCAACTGCTTGTCAGGGTTATAGGGTAAGAAAATATAAACTTTTTAAATATATGTTATTATCCCTGCAGTAAATATTTCAAAAGCTGTAATTAAAATATCTCAATATTCCAGGACAAGGTGGGAGTGGAGGATGCCATCATCTATATGCTACACCGATCCCTCTCCCACTTGGACAGAGGCAGTGGTGTTGTAAGAATTATGTTTCTGGACTTCTCTTGCACCTTCAACACCATCCAACCTCTGCTCCTTAGGGACAAGCTGACAGAGATGGGAGTAGATTCATACCTGGTGGCATGGATCGTGGACTATCTTAAAGACAGACCTCAGCATGTGTGTCTCAGGAACTGCAGGTCTGACATTGTGGTCAGCAACACAGGAGTGCCGCAGGGGACTGTACTTTCTCCAGTCCTGTTCAGCCTATATACATCGGACTTCCAATACAGCTCAGAGTCCTGCCATGTGCAAAAGTTCGTTGACGACACTGCTATCGTGGGCTGCATCAGGAGTGGGCAGGAGGAGGAGTATAGGAACCTAATCAAGGACTTTGTTAAATGGTGCAGCTCACACCACTTACACCTGAACACCAGCAAAACCAAGGAGTTGGTGGTGGATTTTAGGAGACCCAGGCCCCTCCTGGACCCCGTGATTATCAGAGGCGACTGTGTGCAGAGGGTACAGACCTATAAATATCTGGGAGTGCAGCTGGATGATAAATTGGACTGGACTGCCAATACTGATGCTCTGTGCAAGAGTGGACAGAGCCAACTATACTTCCTTAGAAGGCTGGCGTCCTTCAACATCTGCAATAAGATGCTGCAGATGTTCTATCAGACGGTTGTGGCGAGTGCCCTCTTCCATGCGGTGGTGTGATGGGGAGGCAGCATAAAGAAGAAGGACGCCTCACGCCTTAACAAACTGGTGAGGAAGGCAGGCTCTATTGTAGACATGGAGCTGGACAGTTTGACATCCGTGGCAGAGCGACATGCGCTGAGCAGGCTCCTGTCAATCATGGAGAATCCACTGATCTACTGAACAGGATCTTCTCCAGACAGAGAAGCAGCTTCAGCGACAGACTGCTGTCACTGTCCTGCTCCACTGACAGACTGAGGAGATCGTTCCTCCCTCACACTATGCGACTCTTCAATTCCACCCGGGGGGGGTAAACGTTAACATTATACAAAGTTATTATCTGTTGTACCTGCATTTTTATCACTCTTTAATTTAATATTGTTTTTTATCAGTATGCTGCTGCTGGAGTATGTGAATTTCCCCTTGGGGTTGATGAAGTATCTATCTATCTATCTATCTATCTATCTAAAAGTTGGTGTAAGGCAGCAACCAACCATGCACTGTTTATCACAGGGCCCACCATTACACATTACACCCACACTCACAGCCTTTGGTAACATACTGTATGGGAGTAAATAAAACAGTATGGGTAATTTGAAAATTGTGGGAACTCATAGAAACTGATGTAATGTAACGTGTTTACAGTGGATTTTGTGTAGTTCGAACACGCACAGTGCAATGCCCTTCCATTAGTCTAGTTGAAGCCAAGGTCAAATGAACATGGATGTTATGCTGCAGGATCGCACCATTGTTGAACAAGGTAGTGAAATTTCTTTAGGCAGAGGGAGTGAAATCTATTGAAATTCACTGAAGGATGTTGGCTTGTCCAGATCAGTAATCTGTTTGGGTACCCATCTTCCACAAACGTTACCATACCCTGAGTCATCATGGACTATATCATGTGCAGATCCAAGGCTGATATTCAAATGTGCAGCAACAGTGAATAACGTAATCTGTCACCCTTCTTTGATGAAGGCATTTGCTATGTCGATGTAGACTTATGTGCGCCATAGTGATAGTCGACCAGATCAAGCTTCATCAGTTACACTTGTTCTTCCCAGTTTTAAACCTTTCTATCCATTCATAAACTTTTACTTGAGTCATGTTGTTTTCACTTCCATATTGAGTCATCATCCTTTGGTGAATTTCGGCAGGTTTCACTCCCTCTGCGCAAAGAAATCTCACTGCAATCCCACAGCGGAGCACATGTGTATGTTCAAACTACGCTTAAACCATCAGGAACATGTTATATTGTCACCTTTAATCCATTGCGATTACTGCATAATTTTCAAATTGTCTTTACCTTTTGATTTGCCCTCATAATTTGATTAGCACACGCAAGTAAGAATTTCATTGAAGTTCTCTATGCACTGAAATTGCTCTGTAAGCATCACAATAAGGACCCTGTAAACCTATAACTGGCACATATTTAAAATGTGGAAGGAAAATTGGAATACCCAGAAAAAATTGCTATAGACACATAGGATTATACAACATATATTGTACTATATACACAGCAACCAGCCCCAACATTCAAACTGGGTATTATTAGAGGTGTGACCATTCAGCTTGGTCTGAGGAGAATAATCTTGTAGAGAATACAAGAGAGGATTACTGCTGCTGCGTTCACATGATGTTGGACAGACGGTTAATCCGACATTGCGAGTCAGAAATTTCCAATGAAACCCCTATGAATTCAGAGCTACAAGATGGACAATTCAGAGAGTTGAGAGATGTGACATAATCCAGAATTTTGACTACATTCTATTGTATAAATTAAAAAAATTATGACCTGGTCAGTTGGATATGGCATTTTTTTATGATTGAATTTTATTTGGAACAAATACACCTTTAATACATTTATTTTTGTTTATTTTCTCAAAACAAATTAAGTTTATCTTTATTTTCTTTATAACTGCAGACCACTTAACAAATCAACAACTTCATCCTGTTTCTCCCAAAACTACAACCAGAAACTCACATGAATATGTTGATGGGAGAAGGTGAAATGTCAGAAGTTGGAGCTCCGAAAACTCCTGCAACACATGAATACAGTATGAGGAATGCAATGTGTTTATGTCTTTCCTCCACAGTTCCGAAGTCACTGACCAGGACAAAGAACAATGACCAGAGCTGGACTCTGACAACCTCTCCTGACAACCAACCCCAAACCTCCACTTTGTGTAAACTTCAGAGTCTTCCTTCTCACTGACCATCTTTCTTCAGACTGATGGGAGACTTATGTATGTGCTTGCATTAACATGCAATAGACATCAGCAGTGGTCTGCTAGTGCCACACAAACCTTAACTCAGCGTTTCTCAACCTTTAAGTATTTACGACCCGAGTTTTCATAACAGTTTTAATCGCGCCCGCCTAACGTTTTTTTGAAAGGAGCCCACTAATACCAATTTGTTCTTTTTTAATTAATGATATATCATAGATGCATATTCTATTATACCTACTTAACTTTTATCAACATTTATCTAACTCTGTATTTATTTTTCTAATATCAGAATGTAGTTTAAGTTAATTTGTTTTGGTTTCATATTTTTGATTCTTATTTTCTTTTTTCACATCTTTGCACCCCCCTTTTTGTTACTTCGTGCCCTTCCTGGGGGGCCCGCCCCACAATTTGAGAACCACTGCCTTAACTACACTCCTTTCTCAACAATATACAGGAAGTATCCATCTGGACTCTGAGTAGTGTCTTTTGTTACAGGATGTTTGAGACCAAATGAGATAACAGCACTAATGACTGCAGCACCTTGCCACCCATACGTATATTTATTTATTTTTTTTTATAATTACCTCTCTGTCTGCAACCATGCAGGTTACCAGAAAGGCTTGCTCTTGGCACCTCTTCTCCCTAAAATAAATAAGCAGAGTGGTAACAGCATGTCTTATTAAAGTAATAACCATGCATTATGGGCAGTGTGCAAAAATAACCTATGATAATTAGGCAGTCCTGCTATTGCTTCAGTGATGACAGAACAAAGAAATCTTACTCTGTTATAATGAAATATACAGGGGTGGGCAAAAGTAGGTTTACAGTTGTGAGTATGTGAGGCCGGCAAATTTGAGCACTTACGAGATTGTACCCAAGTATACTGTACCATTGTGACATTCTTTTAAGTTAATAAAGCTATTGAGTTAATAAAGCTATTGTAATAATCATAACTTACATACAGTATGTCATATTCCATACAAACAACTGTGAACCTACTTTTGCCCACCCCTGTATAATAAATTAGCTATGGAGAATGCCATCAGATAGGATAAACAAATCACATCATATGCAATCTGTAAACTAAAAGCCATGCTTCCTTGTAATTGTGATAAGCATCACATTGGTTAGCCATTTTCCATTATTCATGCACTCTTAAATTCAGATCAAAGTAACTGCGTGGATTGAAGTCCACCTTAATCAGACCAACCAGTGATGCAGTTCTATTTAATTAAGATCAAAAAGGGCACAACCGTATACTTTCGAGGGTAAAGCAGGCATTACCATGCAACATGGAGATTGTCCGTAAAAATGGTATCAGCAATCGGCAGCATTAGAACAAGTACTAACCACTGCATGTAACGACTGTTTCTGTAAAAGCATCTGCCCTTTTTATCTAATGTTCTCAAGGATTGTTAAAGGACAGTCTTTCCCTCACTTCCCTTGCCTGCTGTAAGGACTGCTGCCACTCAAGTGTCAGCCCTGCCCAGCCCACTGTCACTTGAACATCTATCACCCAGCTGTTATAAATTGTCTGCCAGCTGCTACAATATTTTTTTGCAAACCCAATAATACGCACCGACTGATTTACAACACAAGAACATACAGTACTTTAAAATGTATTTTCATGGATTTGATTTTTAACCTTCAATGGTTTAATCCAGATCTCAAACCCCCCTGTATTTTGACTTTGGTTATCAGAGACTGGTGGTTGGAATACAATTGTTTAAAACAATATTGTTTGCTTAAATACCTGCTGCTGTTTTAGTCAAGCATCAACAAGCTTACACTTGAAGGGAGTTTGCCTGAACTGTCGCTTCCAATTCTGCCCATTTTCCTGTGAATTAAGCTACTTTTCTCTACTGGATGGTGACCTGCTTAATGGTGCTCATCCAACACAGGGTTTAATCAAACCCAATTATTACATTAGAGCAAAACAGCTGGAAGAGATACTAGTAGGCACTAATATTCCCCAGGACCAGAATAAGGGGATGCAAATGGCTGCCTAAATAACAGAAGAAACTGCTAAGGAAGCCTAACATTTATCCCAGTTGCCAAAATGTATCTATCTATCTCATGAATGTTTCATCAGGCCTGTGCTTGCATGCATTGAACAATTTGGGATGAAATGTAATATTTTCAGCAAGATAATCTTCTATCATAATATCACTGTGATAGTCTACCTGACCCGGCCCAATATGTTATCTTGCTTGGAGCATGATCCGAAAATGGGAAGTCCCGACCTTGAATTGCTTCTGTCATTTAGTTTAACATCATAATTATTTTGTGACCTGAAGCACTGGAGTTCTTATATTTAGTCCCCAAGAGAACAGTCTCTTTATGTGCTCATAATGCATACCGAGACAAGGTTAAAAACTGTACATGGAGCTATTAAATCACATTAGAGATACTGGAAAGAAACCCATGCAGTAAAGATGCAGGGCCAATACAGCATTCTGTCTCACTTGTCCCCCGACTGTAAGCAACATAACAAAGATGAAACAACAAATAAAGAAAAAAAAATGGATATATAGCTTTCATCCATAAAGAGCAGGGAATATTTCCTACTTTCCTTTGTCCTCTGACATTGTAAAAACTCCAGAATATAACTCTGTTATTTCAAGATAATGTTCCTATAGTATTTCCTGTATGTAGAAAACAGGTTTTTTGTTATATCTTTGTAGTATATTGGGTTCAATTCTCCAAAAGAATGGCTGGTTTTTGAAATAATCCATTGGCTGTGTCAGTCTCCATGGGCGCACTCGCACAGCTGCGGAGAGTTGGTGAGTTAATTGGGGCAAGGGGATGGGATCCTTCTCAATTGCTTCATCGGCTTCGTGCGGTGCGTGATTGAGACGCTGGGTCCATGAAGCCGTATGAGTACGGGCCAGCAAAGCAACGGGAAAAAAAAAAAAAAGAAGAGAAAGAGAAAGGCGTGTAGAGCAAGAGTGTGGCATTGGGGCCAAGACAGAGAGAACGAGCCAGCCGGATAGAAAAAGAGGAGGCAGTGTGGTCAGGCGTCCCGTGACAGAGCGAGGGATTGGTGCTGCTGGGATGGATCATACCCACTGATTGTGCTGAGGGGTGGGTGCAATCAAGGTGGCGTCCTCTCCCGGTATCCGAGTGAGCGAGAAGGATGACGAGAGGACAACTGACCCAAGTGGTCTGGCAGAGGCAGCCAAGATGGGGGTCGGGATTGAGAGGACTGCAACTGCTGAAGTCTCCCCAGCTGAACGAGCAATGGGTGAGTTGAGGAAGACTAGGAAGGACTTTTGCTTTGCTCCTATGTCCCAGTGACTGTTGATTTTTTATTCTTGTTTTAGCCTTGTTTTTAATCTCCTGTTTTTTCACTGTTTTTAGGATTATTTATTTATTGGAAGCACTGCACTTTTGGACACTAACTACTTTAATTTTTTTCACTGTTTAATAAAAGTACTTGAACACTTTCCACCATCCCGTTGCCTGGAGTGTTATGTCCCCATCCGCCATGCTCATCCAGTTACATTATTGATGGTGTTGGGTTCAAGAGGCTCCCAAATGAGGAAGAGGGAGCATGGAGCCGGACCCACATCATCACAGTCATACTTTCATCATTATTATCAACCTCCGACAGCTTGACCTTTCAGCTGGACAATGAGAAGAATGCCTACAAGGCAAGGGATGCAAATTAAGTGATTTCCAGTGGCTGAGTGGAAGGATAAAAAATTGCCAGTTAAATGACTGTTAATCATGCAGACCTAACTAAGAACTACACAAATGTCTACAGACCACCAGATTAGGTTGAACATTAGTTGGCGTCTTGCAGCTAAATGTGACAAACTGAAAGAAAAAAAAGCCTCACAGTACTGGAGGTTCATTGGTCAACAGTCCAGTGCAGCAAACACAGCAGAGGAGCACAATAAGAAGCATTCAAGGAGCAGCACACATTGGAAGAAACGTGAACTGCGGATAGTGTGAGTAAGCGGCAGCCTGGGTTTGATGGTCACTCCATGTTTTAGTTTGGCTCTCCTGAGGAGTCTGAACAGCAGGAGCACCATAGGAGAGAACTGGTGTGGCTCATGGGAGTTAGCAGTGCGAGCAACCTGAGAGAAGTGTTCTCAATGAATGGTCTCATATAGGATCTTTAATTTACTAGCTATTTCATGCTCCAGCCTTTTCGATCACACCACAGACACAATGTATTACATGCACAGTTTTAAGACAAATCAAAATTTCACTTAAAAACAGGCAATTATTAATTTTTCTAGTATGAGCAAGTTTACTCTTAGGAGAATTGGTGTCTTTTAGGGCTATGAAAGTGGTGCAGAGGTGGAGAATTCTCTGTAGCCATATTTGACTTTCTCTAACACCATGTATACCGACTCTAGGTTGGGGTAAGAATTCACTGGCAGGAGTAACAGAGGACAGGATGCATATAAATACATTGTAACTAAAAAGACTTGGGCTGTCAGGAGAAGTTGAGCAGTACAACACACAGCTTCTCATAAGAGAGCCAGATAAGTCTTATAAAGCAGCCTCTGCAAAAGCAGCTATCATGTCTGCCAGTTAGCCCCTACACATCCTGTCTTCATACAGGGCTGAAGCCCCTAGAAACTTTAACTCTGTTAAAAGGTGTAATTGGGAACAAAACACCAGCAGTTTCTGGACCTTCAGGCTCTTACAATAAATAAAACCTTTAAGAGACTCACAATAATATTTTGGCTTGTCTCTTTGGGTTACACTCAAGAGGAGAACGCTTCTCACCAGGATTCTATTGACTATTTAGCCTGGCTGCCTAATTGAAATTAAACACTTTCTGCTGTGAAGAGATGCTGCCAAGCTTGTTGTGTAGCATGAACTGATCTTTTTTCAGCTTCTCTTGTTCCAGCATTGAATTTGCAATAAAGTGTGGAACTGCAAGCATACAAAAAAGGGGTCCTGTTTGAAGTTTTTCTGCACTGCAGAATACAGTCTACTAAGAATGTATATATAGATAAATATGCATGTGTAATCTACAGGACTATGTATACTTACTGTACATATAGGGTGGTCCAGTTCTAATTATGCAATTTTCATTACACTATAACTTATTAAGTTTATTACATAGAAAATCACCCAAAAAATCTCAGACCATCGAGAAGTGTGCAAACTGACGACATGAAGAATTGTCATTGTGCTGAACTAGAATCGTCCCCGTATAAATCAAAGTCATCCAGACGATCTGGATCTGCATAATTAGATCTGGACCACCCTGTATAAGAGTGCCTATCTATACATTTTGTTGCTAGATTGGACTCTATGGTGCAGAAATAATTCATACAGGACCCCTTTTTTATGTTTGAATTACTGTGTATGTGTATGTGAGTGTGTATACAGAGTGAGACAAAAAGTGAAAAAAACAAATAGTTTTGAGGTGGGAAAGCTGGCATGTCACCTCATTGAGTAAACAGAGAACAAAACGTTTTGAGCTGGGTCAATGGAGCCTTGAGGTTTTTTTGCTTTCATACTTACCTGCAAGTCATTTTACCTTGGAAATCCACTTACGATACAATCCAATTTATTTTTGTATAGCCGTAGTACTAGGGTGTTGTACCGTGTTAGCCATTATGAATGTAGTGAAAAGTCAAGTAAAATGAGACCTTTTATTGGCTAACTAAAAAGATTACAATATGCAAACTTTTGAGGCAACTCAGGCCCCTTCTTCAGGCAAAATGTAATACAGAAACTGGAATTTTCTGTGTTTAAATAGACACCAGGACAGAAACAGCATTAGAAAACCTTTAAGTGAGAAATCTTAAATGTAAAAAATTAATAGACTCCTTCAGGCTAGGGTACATTTACACAAGAGGGAAGAACAATGTATGGTCAAGATCTTTGGATAAGATGACTGCCCAACAAAGTCTTTTGAAGTTTCTAATGAGTTTTTTAATACAATGTGGATCTGTATTGAGGTTGTCTGTGTAAGTCCGAGAGATGCAAACAATCCCCATATCTGGCCATAAAACTCTTGTCTCTATTCAAACCATGTTGCAATGTGTTAAATTTTAGTATGAGTTTAACTTCCCATTCTTTTCTCTCTTGCTGTTTTGTGAAGTTGCCCATAAGCACTGTGACTTTAAAGTCCCTCTCACAGTGCCCATGGCTGTTGAAGTGGGCTGCTACAGGAACATCTGTGTTGCCATGTTTAATGTGGAATCTGTGTAAATTCATTCTCTGGCTGAGTATTTGTCCAGTTTCTCCCACATAGAGTGCAGTGTCAGGACATTTCATGCAGAGAATTAGGTAGACAACATTAGATGATCTGCAGGAGAATGATCCCTTTATGCGATGTTCTAGTCGGCAGTGTGGTAAAACTACATGGTCTGTATCATAAATGTGGGCACACGTTTTACATCTTTTCTGTAGGCAGAGAGATGTGCCATTTTCTGTTGGTTCACTTAGGGAGCTTTGGAAAATTAGCTGCTGAAGGTTTGATGGTTTGGTGGTTGATAAAATTTGCTGTGGTATTGTTCCAACTGGCTATGAACTTCCTACTGTTAATCATGGTATTGTCTTGGAATCTTTTGATCTTGTCTCACTTTCACAGTTAGAAACAACTACTAACACCCTTAAATCAGCTCTCAGTCCTCTTGATATTGTACCACCATTCCTCATAGTGGAAGCCTTTGATGTTTTGGGTCCATCTTTACTAGCCATTATCAACGGTTCTATTAGTGAGGAAGTTGTGCCCTCATTTTTAAAACATGCTGCGGTATGTCCCTGTCTAAAAATGGCAGAATTAGATCCTGGAGTTTTAGCCAATTTTCGCCCGATTTCCCAATTGTCATTTCTAGCTAAAATATTAGAAAGAATTATTTATAATCAATTGGTAGATCACCTTAACTCCACACTATTGTCCATGAGATATTGCTGTTGCGGCTTGAACATCTTGTTGGGTTTAAAGGGGCTGCTCTTAACTGGTTCAGGTCATATCTAACTGGTAGACACTTTTCAGTGACTTTAAATTCCTCTTTTTCGTCTACTGCTCCTCTTAAATGTGGTGTTCCTCAGGGATCCATTTTGGATCCTATTTTGTTCTCTATATACCTTCACCCTATTGGAGCTGTTTTTAGGAAATTTAACATTTCTTTTCACTGCTATGCTGATGTTACTCAGGTTTATATTCCCATCTGCAACTCTTAAATAAATCAACTCCACAACTGTCTTTCTGAACTAAGATCCAGGATGGCTAATAATTTTCTTGATCTGAATCAAAATAAAACGGAGGTGCTTATAGTGGATCCATCAGCTAAAGCCCAAATTGGTCTTGGACTTCTCGGCTTTTTCTCTGCCTTTTTCAAACCTCAAGTCCGCAATCTTGGTGTTATCTTTGACAGTAACCTCTCTTTTGAGAAAAAGGTTAATTCTGTAGTCAAGAGTTGCTTTTTCCAGCTTCGTCTATTAGGTAAGATCAAGCCTTTTTTATCTTCTAGGGATCTTGAGAAAGCTACCCATGCTTTTATTTTTTCTCGCCTTGATTACTGAAACTCGCTGTATTCTGGGATTAGCAAATCCCTGATACGCAGGTTACAGTTGGTTCAGAATGCTGTTGCTCGCTTTCTGGTTGGGGCAAGAAAGTCTGATTCTGTTTCTCCTATTTTAGCTTCTTTACACTGGCTGCCCATCAGTTTTTGAATTGATTTTAAAATCTTGTTGCTAGTTTTTAAATCTTTAGAAGGGTTCGCTCCTGCCTATTTATCCCAATTGTGTGTTTTACACCAGCCATCTAGAGTACTTAGATCTTCTGGTCAGTGGTCTCTTGTTGTCCCTCGTGTAAAACTAAGGGGGACAGACAGGGCTTTTGCAGCTGCTGCTCCTCGCCTGTGGAACTCTTTACCTCATCACATAAAGGAGTCGTCTACAATTGAACTGTTCAAAACAAGATTAAAGACTCATTTCTATTCACTTGCATTCCATGACCTTCAGTAATACTGATGGTTTCCTCATTGTGATTATGTAACATTACTTCTGTTTCATATTTGTTTTATTTATGTTCATTTATTTTATTTCTATTTATGTTATTCATGTTAATTGTATGTTTTTCTTTTATTCTATTATTGTAAAGCACTTTGGCCACAGCATTCCTATGTTGTTTTAAATGTGCTATATAAATAAATTTGACATTGACATTGGCATTGTCTGTATGCCAGGAGGGGAGGTTCAGGAAATACATTTTTCAGTGTTTGGTCATTGTTTAGCATTGGCTGAAGTTCTTTTATAATTTTTCGAAGTGCTTCAAGATGTGGGTTGTAGGTGACAACAAGGGGGATGCAGTTCTTGTTGTCTTTGTTTTTATATTCCAGAAGGTTGTTTCTGGGTATGGCATTAGCTCTTCTTATTTGAGTGTCTGTTGTTTTGGGGGTATAACCTTGTCTGGGCTTTAACAGCCCCCCAGCCTTGACTCCCTAAGAACACAAGGAAAAACTCTCAAAAAGCCCTTGTAGGAAAAAAAAATGGAAGAAACCTTGGGAAAGGCAGTTCAAACAGAGACCCCTTTCCAGGTAGGTTGGGCGTGCAGTGGGTGTCAAAAAGAAGGGGGTCAAAACAATACAATACACAGAACAGAACAAATCCTCAATACAGTATAAAAAATAAAAAAATCACTTCTAGTCTCCAGTTTACAGAACCAGTAAAAAGTATTCACTCCCTTGGATGTTTTCACATTTTTTTTATTATACAACATTGAATTACAGTTGATTTAATTTGGCATGCTGACATTGATCAAGAGAAAAACCCTTTAATGGCAAAGTGAAAAGAGAGCTCTGCAAAGTGGTTTTTATTAATCACAAATATTAAACCAAAAAAAACCTGATCGCGTACAGTATGTATTCACCCTTTCAAGTTTCAATGTTTATTGGATGCACCATTGGCAATAATAAATTGTGAAAACTTTCAAGAGAGTGAATACTTTTCATAGGCCCTATACTTTCTAACCAACTAAATCTAAGTGTAGGGTCCAGAATCTATCAGAAAACAAGACAGGAGTCAACCTTGAAGAGTGCAGGAGTCTATTGTGGAACACACATTTAATTTCTTACACACACATACTCATTTATACCAGGCCAATATAAAGACACTAATTACTCTGTGTGATGTGAGATGATTACTGGAGTCCTCAGATAATAACCCATGCAGACACTGAGAAAACATGCAAACTGTACACAGACTGGGATGTGAAAAAGTCTACTTAGAGCTGTGAAGCAGTAGCACTATGCTATCCCATATATTTATATATACAGTGGTGCTTGAAAGTTTGTGAACCCTTTAGAATTTTCTATATATCTGAATAAATATGACCTAAAACATCATCAGATTTTCACTTAAATCCTAAAAGTAGATAAAGAGAAACCAGTTAAACAAATGAGACAAAAATATTATACTTGGTGTGGCGGATGCCTGGGGCGACGATCCATCCTGGACACCTTGGAGGACCAGAAGAGGGCGTACGCCCACCTCAGACCACGTGGGGGCGACCACCCTGGTTGCTATGGGGAACCAGGGGGCACCCCAGTGCCTTGGAGACCCTGGACCTCAGCACTTCCACCACACCTGGAAGTGCTGGGGGGAAGAAGAGCAGGGACACCCGGAGTGCTTCCAGGAATGCAGCCGGCACTTCCGCCACACTGGGGCGTGTCGGTGGAAGATTGCTGGGAAACACCTGTAGCACGTCCGGGTGATTATAAAAGAGGCTGCCTCCCTCCATTCGATGGCTGGAGTCGGGTGGAAGAGGACAGAGCTCAGAGGAGAGGAGTGGAGGCAGCAGAGAAGAGGAGTGGAGGCAGCAGAGAAGAGAAAGGCATTGTGAAAGGCCTGGACTTGAGGGGTGATTGGTGCTGCGGCACTGGGTCTGTGCACTTCTTATACAGTAATTGTAAATATTGTAAATAAACGTGTGTGTGGTGATCAACATCATGTCTTCCTGTCTGTGTCCGGGCTGTTTCCCACACTTGGTCATTTATTTATTAAGGAAAATGATTGAATATTACATATTTGTGAGTGGCAAAAGTATGTGAACCTTTGCTTTCAGTATCTGGTGTGACCCCCCTTTGCAGCAATAACTGCAACTAAACGTTTCCGGTAACTTTTGATCATTCCTGCACACCAGCATGTAGGAATTTTAGCCCATTCCTCCGTACAGAACAGCTTCAACTCTGGGATGTTGGTGGGTTTCCTCACATTAACTGCTTGGTTCAGGTCCTTCCACAACATTTCGATTGGATTAAGGTCAGGACTTTGACCTGGCCATTCCAAAACATTAACTTTATTCTTCTTTAACCATTCTTTGGAAGAACGACTTGTGTGCTTAGGGTTGTTGTCTTGCTGCATGACCCACCTTCTCTTGAAACTCAGTTCATGGACAGATGTCCTGACATTTTCCTTTAGAATTCTCTGATATAATTCAGAATTCATTGTTCCATCAATGAAGACAAGCTGTCCTGGCCCAGATGCAGCAAAACAGGCCCAAACCATGATACTACCACCACCATGTTTCACAGATGGGATAAGGTTCTTATGCTGGAATGCAGTGTTTTCCTTTCTCCAAACATAACGCTTTTCATGTAAACCAAAAAGTTCTATTTTGGTCTCATCCGTCCACAAAACAGTCTTCCAATAGCCTTCTGGTTTGTCCATGTGATCTTTAGCAAACTGCAGACGAGCAGCAATTTTTTTTGGAGAGCAGTGGCTTTCTCCTTGCAACCCTGCCATGCACACCATTGTTGTTCAGTGTTCTCCTGATGGTGGACTCATGAACATGATTATTAGCCTATGTGAGAGAGGCCTTCAGTTGCTTAGAGGTTACCCTGGGGTCCTTTGCAACCTCACCGACTATTACATGCCTTGCTCTTGGAGTGATCTTTGTTGGTCAACCACTCCTGGGGAGGGTAACAATGGTCTTGAATTTCCTCCATTTGTACACAATCTGTCTGACTGTGGATTGGTGGAGTCCAAACTCTTTAGAGATGGTTTTGTAACCTTTTCCAGCCTGATGAGCATCAACAACTCTTTTTCTGATGTCCTCAGAAATCTCCTTTGTTCGTGCCATGATACACTTCCACAAACATGTGTTGTGAAGAGCAGACTTTGATAGATCCGTGTTCTTTAAATAACACAGGGTGCCCATTCACACCTGATTGTCATCCCATTGATTGAAAACACCTGACTCTAATTTCACCTTCAGACTAACTGCTAATCCTAGAGGTTCACATACTTTTGCCACTCACAAATATGTAATATTCGATCATTTTCCTCAATAAATAAATGACCAAGTATAATATTTTTGTCTCATTTGTTTAACTAGTTTCTCTTTATCTACCTTTAGGACTTGAGTGAAAATCTGATGATGTTTTAGGTCATATTTATGCAAAAATATAGAAAACTCTAAAGCGTTCACAGACTTTCAAGCACCACTGTATGTAGTTTGTATTTCATTGCAAAACGTAAATTACATTTCTTAAATATACAGTTTTTTTCTAAAATGTATTCCACATATTTTTAATTTACATATGATGTCAACTTTCTTTAACTACACATAGCTATATTTTTAAGACAATACATGCCTGGAATTGGTTATGCTGATATAAAGTGACCAACAGAAAATGGCCAAACTTGCAGCTGTGAGTTTCCTCAGGCACTATAAGGAGGATGTCAACACAAGCAAACAGACCTGCTTATAAATTGTTTAGAAATAGAATCACATGATGCACTTTTTTTGCAAAAGCCACATCTTTGACATTACTTTGGATTATAAATATTCATATGAAGCAGATAGGCCATTCTATATGCTGTGCTGAATGCTAAACATGGGTCTCAGCACCCTTTTTACTTAGAATCGACTGCAGAGGTGCACACTTGATAATGAGAATTATTCTGCATTTAAGGCACAAGACGGTTTTGAGTCTAAATGTAATCCTTGATCATGTATTCCAGACACTGTTTTTGGAAGCCAGGAAATGCAACACCTTAGAAACAGAATGTTGTCGGCTTATTGATATTTATCAGAAGCTCCAGCACCTTGCCTCCCAATCCCTTCAGACTTTAAAAGTTTCTGCTGCTGTATGGAATCTGCCTGATTTGTTTATTGTGTGCTGATGTGCATGCTAAACAGCAGGTCTTATTATTGTTACAGACTTCCTCATCTTTGTAATTGGTGCAAGGCAGGACAGTCACAAATGGGTTACCAGTCCATCGCATACTAAGATTGATCACTGGAATCATTCACAAAATGTGCTCCTCAATTAAACCTTTCTAATACAAGTGGAATTTAAAAACCCTTGAAATAGCATCTACAGTAAATCTAGAATTGTATATGCGTATAACAGCAGCATGGTGGAGTAGTGATGTGGGCTACTGCCTTACAGTTCCTTGAATCCTGGTTTCTGATATTGGATTTCCTTATTCATTTGTGTGAAATTGATCTCTGACGACTTAGTGTGGAGAAGTGTACTTTCTGATGGGTTGGTTTCTGCACTGTACCCAGTGCTGCTGGAATAAGCTACAGATCCTAGTATGGGAAACAACTGGTTCAGTAAAGGGAAGGATCAATGGAAATGTAAACCAACCAAAATATAAATAAATAAGGAAAGGCATTATTAAAAATCACCCCATCCAGCATGATTAGCTTTATACCTAATAGTCTGACAGCACTTGCTGCCAACCTGCATCCCAAACTGCTATTTTGTAAATACAATTCAATGCATGTTTGATATATTTTTCCTTTTAGAAATGGTTGTCAAGCCAATTAGGAAACAGATAATTGAGAAATCTCATCTTTTGCTCACTAGTCTAATTCCCTAGTTTGCAACAACTCCCTAGTATGGTGACTATCAAGCTCCATGTATTTCCCACAAGCTTTCTCACTCATAATTTCTGATAATATATTGCTTTCATTTTACAGAATTATGCAAACAATTATAATGTTTGGTGACTCAGCAGCATGTTTGTGCATGTCAATATTTTATTGTTATTGTTATGTGCCAGTAGGTCCTGGCAGGAGGCTGTGGGTCTTTATCCTTGGTTTAAAGTTTTTTCCATCCATTCCCATCATGCTTTCATGACTGGATGTCATGTTTTGTTTTTTCTTTTTGCTCCAAGCACTCTTTCTCCTTTTTCTATTTCAATAGCATATTTCTAACTCCATGGCACATATTATGTCTCTCCACACAAAAATGTAATAAAAGAATTCTGTCAAAACCATTAATAAAGGGCTGTTTTTCAATACTGTACTGGAGCAACCATGGTAACAAACTCCTTAGATAATCTGAAACAATGATGGGCACAAGGTCTCATAGTTAGACTGTCAGACAATAAAAGCAGTTCCGCTTTAGACAAAATATTCTCTGTCCCAGTCAGCCACTTCCCATGGCCATGTTATGTTATGTTCTACCAGACCAGTAATGTCACTCTTTGAGATGATCCTAGAGGTTCATTCTCTAATAGCTCACTAGAGTGCAATACCAGATGGCACACCACTGTGGTACTGTGGTAATGTTTGCTACACTGCACAACTGAATGAATCCTCATCTAGCTAGCATGTCACAATGGCTATGAAATCTACTCTACTACCTAAAAATTAAGTGTATTTAGTAAGCAAACAGCCAGAAATTTTTTAGTGTGTGGCAGCCTTTTATTAATGCCTTCATCAACCAGCACTCCCTAAATTAATATTTTTGATTACTTTCAATGGCTATAAACTTTACTAAACATTTTACTGCAATTTTCATCTCTCTTTTTCTTTACTAAGTAAAGTAGAGCAGAATCAAACTATTGTATTGTGTGTAGCTACCCCACAAAGTCCCGAGACCATTCTATAGTTTTTTATTCCAGCCGTGTGGTTTATGTTTCAGTATTACCAACTTGCTCTATTTTAGTTGAACTGATTGTTGCCTTTCCAGTTAACAAAGTGAGAATTCCTCAATAAATAAATACCAAAGAGGCAATTCAAATAAATGTTCAACCTCTCAGTGAGAGGCAGTAGGTTCTGCTCTTAAAATAGCGTATTGTTTGTGGCAGCCTCTCAGACAGAGTTCTAACCATCTTTGTGGTCTCAATTGATCTGCCTTCCCTCTTATATAACACCACTTTAAACGTCCCTACAACAAGAGGATATTTTTTAATCTGTTCTTGGGCCACATCCTCGGTGCTTCCTTGAGTCCCTCTATGGTGTATCCTCTGTGATGCATCACCAAACCTTCCTGTGAAAAGAGCAGACCAGTCCCTAAGGTATCAGGAGGTCTCAGTCCTCTATCTAATAGTTCCCCCTGTGCTCCCAGCTTACTTTGCATGATGTCATATGTGGCACAATATAAACTGCTCAATAAAATGAAAGGAATACTTTGAAAACAATCAGATCTCAATGGGAAAAAATCCTGTTGGTTATCTATACTGATACAGTATGTGTTATGAATGAAAGGATGCCACATCGTTTGATGGAAATGAAAATTATCAACCTACAGAGGGCTGAATTCAAAGACACCCTGAAAATTATAGTGAAAAAGTGATGCGGCAGGCTAGTCCATTTTGCCGAAATTTCGTTGCAGCAACTCAAAATCGTACTCTGTAGTTTGTATGGCCCCCATGTGCTTGTATGTATGCCTGACAACATTGGTGCATGCTCCTAATGAGACGATGGATGGTGTCCTAGGAGAATCTCCTCCCAGATCTGGACCAGGGCATTACTGAGCTCCTAAACAGTCTGAGGTGCAGCCTGACAGCATCGCATGGACCAAAACTTAATGTCCCAGAGGTGTTCTATTGGATTTAGGTCAGGCAACCGTGGGGGCCAGTCAATGGTATCAATTCCTTCATCCTCCAGGAACTGCCTGCATACTCTTGACACATGACGCTGGGTATTGTTGTGCACCTGAAGGAACCCAGGACCCACTGCACCAGCATAGGGTCTGACAATGGGTTCAAGGATTTCATCCCGATACCTAATGGCTTTCAAGGTGCCATATCTAGCCTGTAGAAGTCTGTGCGTCCCTCAATTAATATGCCTCCCTAGACCATCACTGACCCACCACCAAACCGGTCATGCTGAACAATGTTACAGGCAGCATAACATGTGCTCAGGGTGAACCTGCTCTCATCTGTGAAAAGCACAGGGCGCCAGTGGTGGACCTGCCAATTCTGGTTTTCTATGGGAAATGCCAATCGAGCTCGGTACCAGGCAGTAAGCATAGAGCCCACTAGAGGAAATCAGGACCTCAAGCCACCCTCATGAAGTCTGTTTCTGATTGTTTGGTCAGAGACATTCACACCAGTGGCCAGCTGGAGGTCATTTTGTAGTGATCTGGCAGTGCTCATCCTGTTCCTCCTTGCCCAAAGGAGAAGCTACTGATGGGTTAAGGACCTTCTACGGTTATGTTCAGCTCTCCTAGAGTAACTGCCTGTCTCCTGGAGTCTTCTCTATGCCCTTGAGACTGTACTGGGAGACACAGCAAACCTTCTGGCAGTGGCACATATTGATATGCCATCCTGGAGAAGTTGGACTACCTGTGCAACATCTGTAGGGTCCAGGTATTGCCTCACGCTACCAGTAGTGACACTGGCCATAGTCAAATACAAAACTAGAGAAGAAACAGTCAGAAAAGATGTGGACAGAAAAATGTCAGTGACCTCCACCTGTTAAATCATTCTTGTTTTGGGGTTCATCTCATTGTTGCCCCTCTAGTGCACCTGTTGTTAATTTCATTAACACCAAAGCAGCTGAAACTGATTAACAACGCCCTCTGTTACTTAACTTCTTCTTCTTTCTACTGCTTCTATTAGGGGTTGCCACAGCGGATCACCTTCTTCCATATCTTTCTGCCCTCTGCATCTTGTTCTGTTACACCCATCACCTGCATGTCCTCTCTTACCACATCCATAAACCTTCGCTTAGGCCTTCCTCTTTTTCTCT
The DNA here is from genome assembly GCA_026402145.1 of Polypterus bichir lapradei. NCBI lineage: Eukaryota > Metazoa > Chordata > Cladistia > Polypteriformes > Polypteridae > Polypterus > Polypterus bichir. The sequence goes on from JANRMT010062814.1 coordinate 54,061,649, forward strand.
TGCCTGGCAGCTCTATCCTTAGCATCCTACTCCCAGTATACCCAGCATCTCTCCTCTGCACATGTCCAAACCAACACAATCTCGCCTCTCTGACTTTGTCTCCCAACCGCCCAGCTTGAGCTGACCCTCTAATGTACTTATTTTTAATCCTATCCATCCTCATCACACCCAATGCAAATTTTAGCATCTTTAACTCTGCTACCTCCAGCTCTGTCTTCTGCTTTCTGGTCAATGCCACCGTCTCCAAATCATATAACATAGCTGGTCTCACTAAAGTCCTGTAGACCTTCCCTTTCACTCTTGCTGATAACCATCTGTCACAAATTACTCCTGACACTCTCCTCCACCCATTCCACCCTGCCTGCACTCTCTTTTTCACCTCTCTTCCACAATCCCCATTACTCTGTACTGTTGATCCCAAGTATTTAAACTCATCCACCTTCGCTAACTCTACTCCCGGCATCCTCACCATTCCACTGACCTCCCTCTCATTCACACACATGTATTCTGTCTTGTTCCGACTGACCTTCATTCCTCTCTTCTCTAGAGCATATCTCCACCTCTCCAGGGTTTCCTCAACCTGCTCCCTACTATCGCTACAGATCACAATGTCATCAGCAAACATCATAGTCCACGGGCACTCCTGTTTAATCTCATCTGTCAACCTGTCCATCACCATTGCAAATAAGAAAGGGCTCAGAGCTGATCTCTGATGTAATCCCACCTCCACATTGAATGCATCCATTGCTCCTACCGCAGACGTCACCACAGTCACACTTCCCTCGTACATATCCTGCACAACTCTTCTGTACTTCTCTGCTACTCCTGACTTCCTCATACAATACCACAGCTCCTCTCGAGGCACCCTGTCATATGCTTTCTCCAGGTCCACAAAGACGCAACGCAACTCCTTCTGGCCTTCTCTAAACTTCTCCATCAACATCCTCAGAGCAAACATTGCATCTGTGGTGCTCTTTCTTGGCATGAAACCATACTACTGCTCACTAATCATCACCTCACTTCTTAACCTAGCTTCCACTACTCTTTCCCATAATTTCATGCATCCCCCTTATTCTTAAATATCGGCACCAGTGTACTTCTTCTCCACTCCTCAGGCATCCTCTCACTTTCCAAGATTCCATTAAACAATCTGGTTAAAAACTCCACTGCCATCTCTCCTAAACATCTCCACATCCCACTTTGCAGTCTTCAATCTTCTTCAGATCAACTCTTCTTCATAGGATGTAATCTACCTGTGTGCATCTTCCTCCGCTCTTGCATGTAACCCTATGTTCCTCCCTCTTCTCAAAATATGTATTCACCACAGCCATGTCCATCCGTTTGGCAAAATCCACTATACTCTGACCTTCTTCATTCCTCTTCTTGACACCATACCTACCCATCACCTCTTCGTCTCCACTGTTCCCTTCACCAACATGCCTATTGAAATCCGCTCCAATCACCACTTTCTGTCCCTTAGGTACACTGTCCATCACTTCATCCAACTCACTCCAAAAATCTTCTTTCTCACCCATTGCACACCCAACTTGCAGTGCATATGCACTAACAACATTCATCATCACACCTCCAATTTCCAGCTTCATAATCATTACTCTGCCTGACACTCTTTTTACCTCCAAAACATTCTTGACATACTGTTCCTTCAGAATAATCCCTACCCCATTTCTCCTCCCATCCACACCATGATAGAACAATTTGAATCCACCTGGCCTTACTCCCCTTCCATTTAGTCTCTTGCAAGCACAATATTTCAACCTTCCTTCTCTCCATCATGTCTGCTAACTCTCTCCCCTTAGCAGTCATACTGCCAACATTCAAAGTTCCTACCCTCAGTTCCACTTTCTTTACTTTCCTCCTCTCCTCCTGTCTCCGGACACATCTCCCCACTCTTCTTCTCCTTCTACTTCGACCAACAGTAGCCCAAGTTCCACCAGCACCCTGTTGGCTAATACTACTGGTGGCGGTTGTTGATAACCCGGGGCTCAACTGATCTAGTATGGAAATTTGTATTGTTGCCCGCATATTGATTTGGCAAAATTTTATACTGGATGCCCTTCCTGATGTAACCCTCCCCATTTATCCGGGCTTGGGACCGGCACGAAGAAACACACTGGTTTGTGCACCCCTGTGGCAGGATTAGTAGGTGTGTGGGAGATAAATTAACCCCTTTATCTGACAGACTTCAAGTAAATGGCTGAGGCCTGAAAGAACTGTCAATCTGACTAGAAGTAAAGTGTTTTCTGGGAAAGCTGAAAGGCAAACCAGGAGGACCTTAGAATGTTTTGTGTAGCCAGTCTGTTTGTTGCTCAGTCCAGCTTTTGATTCTCATGGGAAACAACCTTTAGCTTGTGTGATAACTTGACATATTGAGAGGACCTACGGATATTTTCTCCAGCAAAAAATCTTTCTTTTTACTTTTGATTAAGGATATTGTGGTTGGGTGCTGTAACGATACCTCCAAATAAAATTTGGGATAACAGCAGGATTGTCCTGTTAATGTTTGTAAGCTCAACAAAAATAAATGAGCCTGGGTGAAACACCTGCCAAATACTCAGTCAGAAATACACTAAATGAATTGGCTGGTTAGCTACTGGTTCTCAGTCAGTTTTTCAAAAGCTCCGTCTGGTGGGTGGCTGTTGCCAAAAAATGATGCCTGCTTCTGGGAAGCCCGAGCTTTTATGTAATGAGAACTGGAAGGGGTGGAGTCAGTTGACCTCACTGTGAGGTTTCTCAGAAGGAGATGACAATGTTAGCGATAGCATCCCCTCTCATCCAAGAGTGTTATTAGATACCCCAGCAGAGCCTGCAAAGAGATCCAGTGACAATATACTGTATAATCTGTAACTAAGAAACTGCCATCTGGGAAATGTTATCTGGGACTAAATGGAGATGGCAAGAACCCCCACCCCCACCCCAAGTTGTATAATTCTTTATATTGCTTATATTTGCTGTTATTTTGCAAATAAATATAACCTTTTGGTAAAAGCTTAAACTCAATGTCTCTGTCTAATTATTGATTACTAGCATTGCTGAGAGGCTATGATCGTTCTTTCCTTGTCCACCTGCGGTCCTTTACAGGGCATGAAGGATGCTTTAGGAAGTGTTCAGTTGGTGAGAAACTGGGTTGAAGTGAAGGACTGAAAATGGATGAATATGCATGATACAATTTAGGCAGTTACAAGGTCACAGATGTCAATTACATAGATGGTTTTGACATTTCTTCCTACTCCACATTAAGTAAAGAACCTAAGGTGTTATCTGGTACCTTTCATGTTAGGTGCATATCGCAGGTGATCTAATAATGTGGTAAAACAGCAAGAAAGCTGTAAGAATTTTTTTTTGTTTTTTTAGAAGGAACAGGAGATGTTAAGGCAGAAATCGCAGTCTGATGAATGGTGAAGGTCAAAACTACAGTTCAAAATAAAAGCCAAAAGTGAACATATGCCCAATATGTAAATCAAAAATGAAAGTAGAAAAGAACAAGTGAAAACTCACGACTCCACAAACTAGTGTTTGTTTTGGAAATCCAAAATCTTGGACACCAAGAGGAACACACATTCTCCTCATACATATCCTAGCAGTAACATCATAATGTGCAGCTTTCTAGCATCATGTGATGGTGGCAGTGATGCATTGCTATCCAGAAAATGGCCAGTGAAACCAAAAACAATCTACAAGATGGTGGCAGCAGTGCTAAAAAAAAGAGCATCCAAAATTTTAAACAAAATAAAGAAATGACACAAAAATAACATGAAGCTAATATGAATAAATTATTATACCTTGTAAATAGAAATGCAAAAAACAAATAACACACATGTACAGAGACAAGTTTAATCATATAGATGATGAACAAACACATAGAATTATATGGTGAAGATTTCAAGAATAGTCAAGGTTCATTGTTCGGGAAAGAAATCTAACAGGCAAATTGTACCAGATGCTAAAAGACACAGCAATCTTTGAAGAGCTTCAAAGAAGCGCACAAAACCCAATGAAATTACAAAGTAGGTAATGCCCACATCTGTGTGTTAAGGTGTATGACTAGATCAATGAATCCATCCTAATCTCTGGTCATCACAAACTGTTTTTATTGAAATTGATAACAAGAACCAGATAAAAAGCCACTAGCGTGCAAACTGATAATAATACAGTATGTTAGTTATGCGAAGAAAACCCTATCATAAATAAATGCTGTGATCAGTATTGTACATACAAGGGAAAAAGCCTTGAGCCTTTCTGCAGTGTTGCCTTGAAGAGAATAAAGAAAATGAACAAATATATTAGGCAGCTGCTGAAGGCAATTTCATCTTTTCATATTATTTTATAGTATATACTAGGCTTAACCTGTTAGAGAAAAGAAGATAAAAAGGCATCCTCTTATAATTAAAATATGTTTTAGTTCTCTTTGAAATGTGGTTATACATATTTTCATTTTGATATTGAGAGTTTTATTTCCACACACACTTCATTTATAATTAGATGTTTGAAATCCTACTACAAGAAGATATATGAGGAGGACTTAAATTAAAGAAAATGAAGCTGTTAAAACTGAGGATAAAACATAAGAGAAATAACGAAGTTCAATGAAAACTCAAAAGAGATGCTTATAAAAGTGAAACACTAAAGTGTAAAGAATTACTCTAGTTAACAATTTATTGCCTTTTGCTAGTCGATGGTAAAAGTTCAGTATCATTGCCAACACATTGTAGCTCAAGTTATTTGAGCCCTTGCTTTAAACTGTTAATTTGTGCCTGGGCATCAGGCGCTTTAAAATGTTGGAACATTAAAACAATTTTGACGAGAACAGGCAATTCAGCCCAATGGGCACTCCAAATCTATTTTACATAATCTCTCCAAAATAAGAGTGAGTCAAGTTTTGATGGTCCCTAAAGTCCTACTCTCCATCACACTACACAATGACTCATTCAATGAGTCTATGGTTCTCTGTGTGAGGAAGAACTTTCCAACATTTGTACAAAGTTAACCCTTTACTAGGTTCCTTCCCATGTCCCTGTGTTCTTGTTCATGAACTCATTTTAAATAAACATCTTAAATCTACTGTATTAAGTCCCTTCACTTCACTCATGTCACCTCTTTGTCTCCATTTGTTTAAGCTGAAAGGGTTCCACCACTTCAGTCTTTCCACAAAGCTCATTCTTCTCAGTGCTGGAATCACCTTAGCCCATCTTCTTTGGACCTCATTTGGCATTGTCATATTTTTTTTTCTAATATGTAGACCAAACCTTGTCAAAGTAATCCAGATGAGGCCTTAATAGTTTAACCTCCCTTGACTTACACTTTGTGGAAGCCGGCCCGGACACAGTCAGGTGGACACGTTAATGTCACCCAACACACGTTTATTTACATACTCCATTATGTACAAGGTGCACAACAACCCCAAAAGTCCTGGTCACAACAATGCCTCTTTCCTTCTTCAGTCCGCCTCCACTCCTCTCCTCCAAGACCTTGTCTTTCTCCTCCCGACTCCAGCCATCATATGGAGGGAGGCAGCCCCTTTTATAGCCACCCGGATGTGCTCCAGGTGTCCTCCAGTAACCTTCCGACGACATGCCCCTGTGTGGCGGAAGCACCGGCTGTGCACCCGGAAGCACGTCGGGTGTCCCCGATCCTCTTCCCCCAGCACTTCCAGGTGTGGCGGAAGTGCTGAGGTCCAGGGCTCTCTAGGCACAGGGGTGCCCCCTGGCGGTGACCATGGGCCCCTATAGGGTAGAGCTTCAAAGCTCTGTACCCGTGGCCCCCAAAGGAACCAGGGTGGTCGCCCCCACATGGTTTGAGGTGAGCGTAAGCCCTCTTCTGGTCTTCCTGGGCATCCCGGCTGGGTCGCCACCCCAGCCATCTCCGACAGTGCCCCACCGCCAGCAAAGACCCATCGGGTGGAGCGGTACGTCCCGCGAGGGCAGCTTACCCCCGAAGTGGGTCTTACTCAACAAACAGGAGTAGGGGCAGAGACGCCGCCTGGACGCCACCACCTGGCGTCCTCCTGTGCCTCGCACAGGCAGCGCTCCCCCCTTCTACTGGCACCCCGGGGCCTACTCCTTCGGCACCCACTCCGAGGTTTTTGCGTCCCTTTGGACGGAGCCATTCAAACCTCCGTAGCCTCCGCCAGCTGTGGCAGCACCCCATTGCCAGCGAAGAGTCCTCTGGCCAAACAGCCTGTCCCATGAGGGCAGGTCCCTAACGAAGCGGGTCCTACTGCTCGTCCAGTGTCCAGTCCTGCAACACACAGAAAAAAGGGGGTAGAGCCGCTGCCTGGACACCCTCTCCTGGCATCCCTCTGTGCCACACACTGGCAGCGCTCCCCCCTCCAACCGGCACACTGGAACTTGCCTGTTCGGCACCCCCTCCGCGGGTTCCGTGTCCCTCCTGTTGCTTCAACAGACGGGACCGCCTGCACACCTGTCCTCTCCGCTGACTTCACAGATTCCCTCTGCCCCCACAGAGGGTGGGCAGCAACCGGACGTGAGCGTCTTGCCTCACATCCTCCCTTATCGGAGGAACTGGCATTCTCCCCTCGATTCCTCCTTTTCCTCTTGGACGCCGTGACAGTCTGGGTCTGTGCATGGCAAACACTCAGATCCAATCCTTTCTGCTTCCACTCAGAGCGATGGGAGTTCGCTGCGGGCTCGGGGTGTAGGGCGCTAGGACCCAGGGCACTCGTCAGCCCCCGTCCTGCCAGCCCCTTCGGTCTTCCTCCCCTCACTTCGCGCACAGCACTCACCGCCACGTCCACTTTTGGAGAGCCCCCTACTTGATTCCGTTCACGTATATCGCGGGCCCTTTCGGTGTCCTCCCTTATGCTTTATGGGGTCGGCTTTACTCACCATCCCCGCGGTAACCCTCCGGCCGAAGGATCCAGCGCCATTCTGCCAATGTACGCAGCATCTGTAATGACAAGACAGCCTTCCCCTCCAGCTTCTGCAACTCTGCACGGAGGGCACACAGCACCTGAGAAAGCTGCTACTCTGCGGGTTAAAGGCAGGACTCCAGCTCACACAGAGCAGTCGGCAAGGACAGGAAGTTAGCCGACGGTGAGCTTAACTGTCCGTCAGCAACACACGCCGGCAACTTCCTGTGGGCCTCTATCTCCGGCCCAATCGTGTCCTTCCCTGGCCCAAGATGGACATTCCTTGGTCCTGACTCTCTACAGTCATCGGCGGGCATGCAAGACACACCGTCCAATCCCGTGCCTGTCTCAGGGAGGGACATCCGGTCCGCGGCCATCTTCCTTTTCATGTTCCTGGTGCGGCGGCGTGTTTGGGCTTTCTCAAGCTGCGGTGGCTCCCTCTCTGCAGCTCCCACAGATGCGGCCGCGCTGCCGGAGCCCCGCAAACCGACATGCGCCCGCCACCGACGCGGATCCGGGCAGCCCCTGCTCTGCAAACACACGCAGCCCCCCTGGGCCGGTTGCCGGCAAGCAGGGAACTTACCTCCCGGATCCCATCTGTCCGAGGAAACGTCCTCGGCATGGCCTCACTGGGCGACACGCCTTCCCAGGCTCCGGCACGCTCGTCGGAGACCGCTGCTCTCTTGCCCTGCCCGTTGTCTTTCTTCCGCACCAGGTGAAAACAAGTCCTCCGCAGTCCGGTAGCAGTCTGTAGGGCAACGCTTCTGCAGCATGTGTGTGGGCACACCTGCTGCGCCGGGCCATCCACAAAATTATTTTTTCTGGGTCCCTGCCTTGTATCAGACAGAGTGTCCCATCTGGGATGCCAATGTGGAAGCTTGCCCGGACACAGACAGGCGGACACATTAATGTCACCCAACACACGTTTATTTACATACTCCATTATGTACAAGGTGCACAACAACCCCCAAAATCCCCAAAAGTCCTGGCCACAACAATGCCTCTTTCCTTCTTCAGGCCGCCTCCACTCCTCTCCTCCAAGATGATGGCTGGAGTCTTTCTACTCCCGACTCCAGCCATCATATGGAGGGAGGCGGCCCCTTTTATAGCCACCCGGATGTGCTCCAGGTGTCCTCCAGTAACCTTCTGCCGACACGCCTCTGTGTGGCAGAAGCACTGGCTGTGTACCCGGAAGCACTTCAGGTGTCCCTAATCCTCTTCCCCCCAGCACTTCCGGGTGTGGCGGAAGTGCTGAGGTCCAGGGCTCTCTAGGCACAGGGGCGCCCCCTGGCGGTGACCATGGGCCCCTACAGGGTAGAGCTTCAAAGCTCTGTACCCGTGGCCCCCAAAGGAACCAGGGTGGTCGCCCCCATGTGGTCTGATGTGAGCGTAAGCCCTCTTCCGGTCTTCCTGGGCGTCCCGGACGGGTTGCCACCCCAGCCATCTCCGACAACTTGTACTCCTTACATTATGCTATAAAACGTTCTACAGTATTAGCCTTCTGTATACTATCTGGATAAAAATAGTGCAAAGTTTGCTAAAACTCCTTGGGCCTCCTTTTGAGAAATACTTTCAAGTTTCAAACACCCCATTGTCCATTCATATCTATTGTTTTCTTCCAATGTGTAATATTTACACTTTTTTATATTAAATTTTATTTGTCACAAAATTGTCCAATTTTAATTATTAATCTGATTCTAGAATAATTGCCATCTATCTGCAGACTTGTAACAACACCTAATTTAGAAGTACCTTACATCATAACACGTTGCCGTCTGTCTTTTAGTTTGATCACAAGCCCCTTATGTTTAACCTTATCAAAATCTTTTTGAAAATCAATATAATATAACATTCACCTCTCTAACCATATGCTTTTGTTGCTTTCTTACATCTAAGCCCATGCCTACAGTTCACTAATACACCTGCTCATACCATGGGCTGCTTCATATACTCCTTAATATGTTATTACAATAACTTACCCATGATGTATGTTGTTAAATTGCCTATAGATGCTTGGATTCTCTTACTTACCCCTTTAAATAATGAGACAATATTGCAATCTGTAGGAATTTACCCAATTTGTAGTGATTTGTGAAAAAGGTTTATACTATATATTTTCTCAGTAACCTCCTTTTGCACTCTACAATAAATGCTGTCTGCTCATGGTTATTTGTTTGATTTCTGCCTTTTTAATTCAAGCAGAACTTATGTTTCTACAATTTCCAAATCAATCACTGATAGACCTTATAACCACTGGAAGGTCATCAATGTATTCATGTGTGAAAACTCCAGAAGAACGGGAGAGTAGGATATTTGTTTTTCTTTTTAGTTTATTACTATTCCTAATGCTGTTCCCCTCATGCCTGACAATATTTCTACTACTAAAACCCATCCATCCCTCCATCCATTTTCTGTTGCTTATCTGTATTCTGGACACTGGGGTAGCAGTCTAAGCAGTAATGCCCAGATGACCCTTTTCCCTGCTATGGCAAGTGGCTGGGGGTGGTACCTAGCCAGGACGCCCAGGAGGACCGGAGGAGGGCTTACGCCTCCTCCAGACCATGAGGGGGTGACTGCCCTGGTGGCTTTGGGGACCACGGAAATGGAGCTTAGAAGCTCAACCCTATAGGGGCCTGTGGTAACCGCCAGGGGGTGCCCTAATGCCTGTGGAGCCCTGGCCCTCAGCACTTCCACTACACCCGTAGTGCTTCCAGGTGCGCAGTTGGTACTTCCGCCACACCAGGAAGAGGCGGCGGAAGCTCATCAGGAGGCACCTGGAGCACGTCTGGGTGTGTATAAAAGGGGCCGCTTCCCTCCATTCAATGGCTGGAGTCGGGAGAGTAGAAGGACAGAGCTCAGAGGAAAGAAGTGGAGGCGGACCTGAGGAAAAGGCATTGTGGAAGAAGGCCTGGACTTTGGGGTGAAATGGGTTGTGTCTGCACTGTATATAGTAGGACATTGTAAATAAAGCATGTGTGGTGACTTAAACAATGTCTACCTGTCTGTGTCCGGGCTGCTTCCCACACCGCCATCTCCTTTAAATCCTTTGGGAGGATACAGAAGAGCTTCAAGGCCAGCTGAGAGATATAATCTCTCCAGGATGTCTTCAATCTTCCCCAAGGTGTCCTCCCGGTTGAACATTTCTGAAAAACACCTCAGCAAGGAAGTATCTAGGAGGTATCCTAATCAGATACCTGCAACCACCTTAACAGGTTCCTTTCAGTGCAAAGGAGCAGTTCTGCTCCTCATGAATGTCTGCACTCCTCACCCTGTCTCTGAGGCTGCACCGAGATACCCTGAGAAGGAAATTCCCTTCGCCACTTGTATCCGTGATCTACTTCTTTTGGTCACTACCCACAGTTCGGGACCATAGATGAGGGTAGGAACGTACATCTTCTAATAAACTGAGAGCTTTGCCTTTTGGCTCAGCTCCCTCTTCACCACGTCTGCTCCGATCTGACTGAAGATCTCCTACTTCTTTCTTCCATCAGTAATGAACTAGATCCTGTAATGCTTAAACTAGATATAATACTAGATTGAAGTGCATTGAGCACAGGAAAGTATGTTAGATTTTAGACCGTAGAAATGTATTGTAGGTGAAGCTGTGCAAACATAGGGAGCTGAGCACATGTGAGCCTTACAAAGCATAGGCAGCTTTGGGTAATATCTGTTAGAGAATCTTGCCTTTCTGAAATGTCAGATGCTGAGCATTAGTTGTCTTAATAATGAAAGTAGACATACCTGTTATGTTCTGGGTACCATAACATTTAAAAAGAGAATAATAATACACAAGTATGTAAATTCAGCAGGGCAGCTGACAACAAAGGATGCCTAAGAGTTCCTTCTTCTTTATTGGATTATCTAATAGTATAGACTACTATGTTAATGAACACGCACATATCTTTGTATAACAGAAAGCATTGTGTCAAATTATTAAGAACAATCGAGCAAGACATTTACTGACATATTCACATTCTCTGGAACCTCTTAAATTTCACAACGTCATATTTTACACAAATTTCGGCATTATGATGCCTTGCTATTGTTAACTAAGACACAACAGGATAGTCCAGTTTTGTCTGTTGTTACTATGTTCATATTTTCCACAACAGAGGGTAGCACTGAATGGGAATATAAATGTCTTTTTATGTGATGCCTGTCAAGCTTCTTCTAATGGGTAAAGAAATGATTTGTTTTGAGCTGCGCAAGGCTTTCAGGGTGATCCAAAACAGTAGTCAGACAGGCTGATTCAGTTAACATTCACCAAAGCAACAAGAAATATAAATGGGTAAACAGCAAATAAAAGTTTTAAACAGTGGCTGAAGTGGAAAAATATAACTGATGGTACTCTTTGTTGTGTGTGCTGATTGGCAGCGTGGGGTCCCACCTTGGAGGTCCAGTAGTATGCTTATATACACAAATTATATTTACAATAAAAGTACTGGAGAGCGTTGTTGGGGTTTCCACTTGGAAAGATTATTTTTCTAAATATGGGTTGTTATGTGGGCGAAGTGCTGGTACTCATAACTGGAGGTACGGAGTGGTGCATACCAGCCCACTTCAACCTCTAGTTTAAAGGAGACAAGAAAGCAGAACCAAAAGAAAAATAAATGAAACTGCGCAAGTAGCTAACTGTATTGTGCCAGCAACCTTTCTCTTTGAAGAAATCAAATGCAGAGGCTTTCTGAGTGCATCGTTTTCTATGACCAGGTGACCACCCGCCCCCACACCAGATCCAGTAGGCCACATACTCCTCAAAGACGTATATTGTCAGGCTGCATTCATATCCTGTGGGAGCCTTCAATGATTGAATTTGTGACTTTACACCTTTATTTTGTTCATGTGAATTCCAGTCAGACTTTTGGCAGGAATTTGAGGACGGTGTTGAATTGACACTTGATTCTGCACTAAAAAAGCAATTAAAGAAGAACTGTAAATTTCTGCAAAAATGAACAGCAAACTAAATGCATTAAATATGCAGCATTTTGTTCCAAATACAAAAATGCCACTTCTTGCGACCAGGTTCTTTTTTATTAATGACAGTGCCTGAAGTGGTTATACATTAGTGCTAGTGCTCCCTGCTTAAGACTGAATGACTCACCCTTGGAGTTTCAAGTGTCGGCATACAGCATCATTCAGGTGACGAGCAGGGGGAGGAGTTTTGAGCCCTGCATTAAATTAACATTCAGTCAACTAACGGGGTTGCGGGTGGACTTAGTTATTAATGAAGAGTGCCAGTACACTCGAAAACATTGTCAGTACACTTATATTCCAGTACGCCAGTAAGCAACTGTTAAAAGTGGAGTAATGCCGGTTCTCTGTTGCAGTTCACTTCAAGCTCTACACTGAGGTGTAAAGTCAGTGTTATTTCAAAACTTTGCGAATTTGGGTAGAATTGTTTTTCCAAATTGTCAGAATGGGAGCTCCATTTCTCACTGGAAAATTGGTATTTCCTGTCCATCCAATAGCATGTAAATGCAGCATTACAGTAACAGAAATACAAAGTGGCACTGATGGTTATCTCCCAGACAGAATCCCTAAAAGTAGCAAATAATAAACTGAGAAACAAAGCAGCCAAATTCCTTAATTCCTAGAGATGTCCAATAAAGGTTGTATTATGGATAATTTATGACCCCTTATCCTCAGTTGAGTTTGATGCTGAACTGGGAAAGACATGTTTTAGTTGGAGGAGGAAAAAGAGGATGCTGAATAGTCAAAAAGAGGAAAAGGAGTTTAAAAAATCAACCCGGCATCACTCAAAACTGCCCAGTAGACATTGTGATATTGACCTTCTTACTGTTCCATAGCCTCATGATGAACCTTGTGGGGAGAACTCATTTAGATTTCTGGTTTCTTCCCACTGGAGCTCTTTCCACGGTGTCTCCCTGTATGCTCTTTTAGTTCTTATGCTTAAATCAAGGCTTAAAACTTGCACTTTAGTTGTGTTGCTGACTAATCTCTACCTACATCATTAATGATAACTCAGTTGATTCACCACCATTATTGTCAATTTTCTTTGATGTATTGCCAGTTCAGTTTTGCTTTTGTAATCTTTTCAAGCATTTATTTCATTGTAATGTGTTAGGTTTTGAATTACCTTGAACCGAGAAATTGTCACATTACAGTGCATTCCTTTGTATTCCTTTGATGATCTGCTCTGTGAAAGGTGTTATATAAAATACAGCTTCATGGAATTTGTGTTGATGCAGAGCTGAAAGGTGAATATGTCTTAATCCCTTTCTTGCTATTTTTCAAACATACTCACACCATGCACAGGCATGCGCAAAGTAAAACACTTTGAAAGATTTTTGTCTACATCTTCTGCTTGTGTTTAATTTTTTGTTATGAACAAGTTCACATGGGAGTCAATCTTTACATAACTTCTGAAGGTAAATCCTCCAAAGGTTTCGTATATTTCATTACTGTTGTAAACATTTAGCTCAGATTTAATCGATTTTCAGGATGTTCTTTTTTGTATTGTTGTATTGTTGGGTCATATTGGGTGTTATAGGATCATGGATAGCCAATGCCAATTTCTTAAGCAATTTGTACTAGGCAGGAAGGAACCCTGGGTATGCTGACTCACATTCACACATTTCTCTTATTCACACTGAATTGAAAAATAATCTAACATGGGAAAACCTAATCAAATACCGCGAGAACATGCACCCTAAATCTCTCTGAACAACAACAACAACAACAACATTTATTTATATAGCACATTTTCATACAAAAAAATGTAGCTGAAAGTGCTAACCTAAGGTTATGTCCACACTGTTATGTTTTCATTACAAACGTCATTTTTAAATGAACATGATCTCTGTCCAGTGCAGCATTTTCACATTGTGCTCAAAAGCTTTTCATCTACATTGGGCAGTTATGCATCAGCGGAAAAACCATTCAAGGGACTGTAATGCTGGCAGCTACAGGATTTATCATAAAACTGTAGTAAAGTATTTCCCAGAGTTGCATCCTGCATTACACATGCACGCAGCAAACTGTACAAAATGCAACTTAATCCCTTGTTGCCTAAACCTATTTTAAAATATTATTTTTGTTTTTGCTGACAAGCAGATGCTAAATTAAGTGGAGATTGTTAATTTGAATATAGCACACAAGCAAACAATAAGCTGGTACGTATTTTTAATTTAGCACAACTTTCCTCAAATTTGGACAATTTCTCGAAATTAGCAGCCAAAACCCACATGCACGGCAAGACTTCGGTTCCATCAGGCAGATGTAGTTTCTACTATGACTGCTAGATGGCGTGACCAGGGCTTCCAATACGATCCTTGGTACACATCGAATACACATCTACTGGCATTGGCAGGGTACATACGCCTCCTCGGCTGCATTCAGGCCAGAAGCGGTTTGAAGCGATTTCACAACAATCATCTACAAGGGGTTAATGCGTACAGGTAAGCGACACAACAAGTGCCACTGAAATCAGCTCTTCGATGTCCAGTATGTTAGAATATGGTTTTATCTTGTGAAGGATTGAAAGATCAGGGAATGAAACATTGTCTTGAGCAGGGTCTAATCAGGGAAGGGTTACCTAATAAACATGAATGAATCATGGTGCAGTTAGAGTCTGTGCTTTCAAAAGTCTGTGTTTTAACCTGTTCACATTGCTGGCGTTTTCAGAAGTACACAGCTCAGGAGAGCATTTTCAAATGTCTCTGTTTTTGGGGGTTACAAATACTGGGGTAGTGTGGACAAAAGGAGAAAATGGAGACTGACATCTGTGGTTTTAAATGAAAACGTAGTAGTGTGGACATAGCCTAAGTCTCTAGGGCTGTGAGAGAGAGTAGTGATTATTGCTCTGCCACCATGCCACTACTTTAGAATAAATGTTAAACAGAAATCTTCATGTAGAATATCGTTTTGCTATAGTCATGGCTGGGGTCTACTTGCAATACAAAATCTTTAACACATGTAATATAAATTCTGCAATTAAAATTATTATGGCTGAGTCTACATAACCATTTGTAGAACAGGTAAAAGTCCAAACTCATGTTAAGAGTCACTTTTGTGCACATAGATAAAGAAGAGAAATCATCTAACTCTTTAAAAACCAAAATCTTAGCTGCTCAATTCTGTCAATAACTGCCTCATTCACTCACAAATCAGGACTTCTTTTACTAACAGGCAATTCCAAATTTCATTACTGGAGAACCCATATTTTTAAAGGAGCAAAGCCCACATTAACCTATTCATAGCATACATTAAATGCCAAAACCCACTCCCGCGTGAATTCCTAAAAGACAGTTGTCCTATTGATTGATTGCACTATTTGTCCTGCATCTTTGATTTTTTAGTTCACTCCTGAGATTAATAAAGTTTCTATCTAATCTTATCTAGTCTAAAGGAGCAGCTTTAGTGAGTCCTGCTTGATCCTCATGTGTGTGACCAGCACAAATAATGACGCCTGTTAAATTGTTCAAAGTATTTAATCAGTCTTTTATTCTCTCACCTCCATGGTCTCGCTTCTTGCTGATCTCAGATGATTCATCATGCTCATTTGCTTGTTAATGATACCCTCAGCCTGACTCCATACTTCAACAGACTCACCACCTGATGCATTATTTCACCTTCACTACGAGTCAGTATTTCCATGTACCTTCTAAACCAGCACCATATGACGCTCTGCAAAGCCTTTCTGTCTCAGGTGCCCAACTGCAATCTGCCCTTCGCACTCCTCCCTTCTTTGCTCAGTACTAGATATCGGGTTTCTATGCCTGTTACTAATCTCTGACATCCATCTGGAGACTGAAACCACTCAAGCCATCCAGTGCATGATAAATATATCGACGATGACTTCTACAACCTGTCACCTTGTCACTAAATACAAACTCCCACGTAACCAGGGACTTTTTCAGAGCACTCAAAAAGCAGATCAACAAGAAGCTAGCTTTTCATTAGCCGCACTTTCATATTCTGAAACAGAATGCACTGTCTAGAATCTCGTCAACACAAGCCTTACCAAGTTTTTAGCAAATGTACTTAATGAAATGTAAAGCAAAGTTTCAGAGGGTGTTGGAATGTAATTTACCTGATTTAAAGAAATAAAATAAGAACTTATTAAACTGGCTTCTAATATACTACACCATTCTTTAGATTCTAGGGAACAGCTTTCCGCATTTGAAGTAGTATTATGTGACTTGGGAGGATTCTTTAAACAGTATTATATTTCACAAAGTGTATGCCCAGATTAGGTGACATCAAACTTTAAAAAGTGGTTAGTATTTTCGTCTTCACCAATGGGCTGACTCTTTTTAAAATTGTAGGAAATAAACACATTTCTTCATTAGAAATTATTGTTTTACAACAAATTAAATGAGGAAATTGTCTGAGCAGAGTGGTGTAGTCGTATCTCATGGTGTGTGTTTTCAAATCCTATATCCAAGTTTTGGAGTTTACATGATCTCCTCTGCGGTGGGCTGGCACCTTGCCCAGGGTTTGTTTCCTGCCTTGCGCCCTGTGTTGGCTGGGATTGGCTCCAGCAGACCCCCGTGACCCTGTAGTTAGGATATAGTGGGTTGGATAATGGATGTATGGATGGATGGATGGACATGATCTCTTATTTGTCTGCATGGGTTTTCATCTTGGTAGGCTGAAAGATGAGGGAGACTGTGCAGGCCTTTGGGGTGAACTGAAGTCAACATCATGTTTGTGAAACCACCTTGAGAAGATGTATAGTTTGGGAGATGGTGCATCATCCAGCTGGAAGTGTCCATTGAAAAATTGTAGTCTGTGGCCATGAAGGGATGCACACATTAATTAGCAATGCTTAAGCATTTTTTGGAATTCAAATGACACTCGGTTACAATTACGAGACCTAAGGTCTGCCAAGAAAGCCTTCTTCACACCATTCACCACCAGCCAGTAATGTGGACATCATCCAGGCAGAACCCATGGATTTCTGCTCTTTATTCCAAAAGCTTACCCAACCCATTGCATGTCACAGTGGAAATTGAGATTTGACAGAGTAGGTGAGATTCTTCTAATCTTCAGTTATCCAGTTTTAATGATCATTGTTGCCTTTCTGTTCTCAGGTGGCAGGAGTGGAACTCAGCATGGTCTTCAGCTGTTTAAAGGCCCTATATATTTTGTATTCAGGGATGTTTTTCTGTGCACTGCTATTGTAAGCAGCTGTTATTTCAGCATTTGTGGCATTTCTGTTGGCTTATTAGTCTTGCCATTCTTCTCAGGACTCTCATTAACAAGGTGCTTTCACCCACAAAACTGCCACTCACTGGATGTTTATGATTTCTCACACCATTCTCTGCAAACTCTAGAGACTGTAGTGTGAGAAAAAATCAGCTGTTTCTGAAATGCTGGAGCCAGCACATCTGTCAACAACAATCATGCTGTGGTCAAAGTCACTTAGATCATTCATGTTGCCAATTCTGATGTCTGGTTGGACAACAACTAAATATCTTGATCATGTCTGCATGATAAATACTACCAGTATATATCGAGTTGTAGCTATGTGCTTGGCTATTTGGAAGAGCTGATCATTTGTGTTAACAAGAAGCTGACCTAATAAATTGACCACTCAACAATTATTTACATTGTGTGGTGTTTGCATGTTTTGTCTGTGTTTGTGTCTTATTTTGTGGCTTAGTAGTTAAAACATTGAACCTTATGGCACAAAGTTGCTGGTTCATTTCCACCCTTTGACTCTCTGAAGCTATCAATAAAACTGCCTTTCCATGTAAGGTGCTGTGGGATGACCATTGTTCAATTAAAAACCTACATTTTCTTTCTTTCTGTCTTTAAAATAAAGTAATGCATTTGCACTTGATGTATTAAGTTAAGAGGAATTAATATTATATTGCCAAGCCTAAAAGGTGCTGAAGCTTTAACCCTACCCAGCCAGGGATTAAAAAAAAAAAAAAAACATGGATTAACTGCCAGCCTGGGACACGTCCTTTTAAATATAGTAAAAACCTCCCTTAAAATCGTAGAATTAAGCAGAGCTATTTTTAGGAGGCCTGATAGTTAAAGCATCACAGCGCATTACGTGATATGGAAGACAAAGAAAAGAGTCTTAGTCTTATCGGTGGAGCTCAGATGAAATAAATGGACTGGCACACAGCACATGGCGCACGCTCGCTGTATGTACATTGTGCTTTAACCTCTTATATGCGGCAAAAGGAGCTTAGGAAACAAATCCTTAACTGGATGCCTAGAGACCAAGGAAGACTTAAAAACAACCATTTAAAATGAAGAGGGACATGCAAATTTGTTTTTTGGTAAAGCATTATTATTATTAACTTTATTTTAAGCATTGCATTAATCAACCTAGTGGTAGTTTTGAACAAAATATTAAAAGTCCATAGACATAAAGAGTAAATGAAGTAAAGGAAATAAATGTAGTGTTGTATGATGTTTTTCATAGTGGTTTTAAATATTAAAAATCCAGGGACAAATAAAATAAAACAAATCAATGTAATGTTGTATAGTGCCTTTCATAGAAGGAACACAGTATTTAAATCCATAAATACAGAGTAAATAAAGAAAATCAATATAATGGTTTCTATTGCCTTTTGTAGTGGACACAGCAACAAAGCACCATGGCAGACAATATACATAATCTGCAGGAGATGGAAACACAATACAACTTGACAGTCTGGCAGCAGCAGCACGGCAGGTTCAACAACAGCCTTTATCAGCGCGTGGTACATGTTGGGTCAGATTGTAAGACCTCTTCTAAATAGAGTGTCAGATCCACTACATTTATGTATGTTGCTGTTTTTGTTCCTGTCTTTTAGTTTGAGAACTGCATGCAAATAAGAATGGCAATATATTACTTTAATTATGCAATTCATGCAGTGAACTTCAGCACACAGCGTATTATTTTGTAGCATTCCCAGAAAAGGCCTTTTGAACTAAGTCAACTAAATTATGGCTATGTCTTTCAAAAGAAAATGATAACTCATTATGGTACTGGAAATGGAAATGTGCTACATGCCAATTCGCACATGCTGGTAAGAATTTCACTGTTCTCTGTACAATTCGCAATAATGCCCATAGTAAAGGTTGGGATGCCATCTGGGTAACCCTGTTTAATGAGATAAACATACAATACATTTATTGTGGCTTATCACAGAAAGTAAAGTCAACCAATCCAGCCTTTTAAACAACAAAACCACCATGATAAACTCTTATCAACTTATAATAAAGCAGATTTGTCAGCTTCAGGTAGCTCAGGAGTTCCTGCCATGTTTGGGTTCAGAGTACAAATGAAACCTGGATCTTGGGCATGTCCCTTTTTATTTGGTGTTGACCGTAAGGGTGGGGCCTTCTCTAGGCTCCAGGGGCAGGGCTGGGCATTGATGTTCTTCTTGGTACTGCAGATGGATCAGAGAGAATGGTTAGTGATGGTGCTTCCTCTTGCTCTGGGGTGGAATCACTTACCTTAGCCATAAAGATGATCCCAAGGTGCACTTGCTTGACACCCTATAAACCTATAAACATAACCATGGACCCCACCAGAAGTTTATTTCCTCCATCAATGCTGTTAACTGGAATTTTGCTTTTGTCTTCAGTATTGTCAGCTGGTTATATTTGTGACAATGTAGGTTCGCTCCATGCTCCCATCCAACTTCTGGGAGCTCTTGAACCCGACACTGTCGGTAATGTCACCGAGATGAGCTGACAAATGAAGACAATTCTCAAATGAAGCCAGGGGATATTTCCAAAAAGTGCCAAAGTGCTTTTATTACACAATAGAAATCAAAAACAGTGTCCAAAGTGCAGTGCTCCACAGTTCCAATAAATAAATCCAAGGTTAAAAATCAGAAGTAAAAATGCAGTTTTTCTAATCCTGATCTCAGCGCACCTCCATCTCATTCTCCCCAGCTCACCCATTGCTCCTGTAGCCGGCGGAGACCCAACAGCCACGAGCTACTTTCAGCCGATCTCCGTCTTGGCTGTCTTAAGGACATCACAGCCAGACCGTCCGAGGTCGGCTCTCCTCCCTTCTTCCTTCGTGCTCCCCTAGTCACTGCTCAGATCCATCGGGAGGACGCCTGCCTTGCTCACACCACTCCACCCGAACATTCAGTAGGATGGACTAGCCCCTAGAGCGCTACAGCCTAACGCTCCTTAGCGGGGCCCAAGCTCGTGCCTTCTCCTCCTTCCAGGTGGCCAGATCGCCACTTCAAAAACTGCCATTCATGTCCTTCAACCTCCTTTTTCTTTCTCTTTCACGATCCTTCCTGATTTTATCGATCCCTCTATCGATCTCCCTATTCTTTGTGACAGCCAGTATATATACACACCCACACCTCCGTGGGCTCAGCACCTTAATCACACGCTGCCGGAAGCCAATGAAGTAATTGCGAACGATCACCACCGCTCCAACCACTTCAATTAACTCCCCACGGCTGTGCAATCGCACCTACGGAGAGTGACACGGCTTTACGGATTTAAAACCTGGCCCCTTCTTCTTTCAAGCTGCGGACCTGCTATACCACAATATTTCAATGTGTCTGATAATAGGACTTTACATTAGCATTACTTTGTTAATATACACCCATTTACTTTCTGTTTACCTGGGCAGCAGCACAATGGTGTAATGGTCGCACTACTGCTTCACAGATCTGGCACACTATTTGCAAATCCTGCACCATTATGTTTCTTGTGGCAGATTGCACTTCACTTTTATGGTTAGAAATCTCTAGTATATAAGCACTTTGAGGTTGTATGGGGTATAGAGCTCTCTATAATATGAACCTAACTATTTACAGACTGTAACACCATCCACAGTCGGCTCCAAAGCTGGCAGGATAGGTTCCACTTCACCACAACCCTGAGTTTGAATTGAGCAGGTACAAGAAATGGATGAACATTTAACTGCAAAATGAGAGCAAGAGGAAAGCATGATCCAGATAGAGAAAGCTTAAGAGAGATGAAGCTTGAGCATGATTATTTGAAATGATGCAGACAGACTCAGGTAGGAAATTTACCATCACTGAGCAGTTGTAGAGTTGCTGCCTTGTAACAATGATGTCAGGGTTCACATCCCAGGTGCTCCCCCCACTCAGCTTGCATGTTCTCCCCATGACCACATTGGTTTCCACCAGGTGCTCTGGTTTCTTCCCATCGTCCAAAATCATGAAGGTTAGCTGGACTAGCAATGCTAAATTGGGATGTGTGTGAGTGTGTGTCTCTGTGTGTTTACCTTGTGATGGAAAAGTTCCCTGTCCTCCTTTGTGCCTAATACTTGCTGGGATAGGCTCCAACTTCTCCACAACACTACCCAGGGTAGGATAAATGGATGGATGGATAATTAAGGAAAGTGGAGTTGTGTTACAGAATAGGACAGTAACCTATTGGCTATATCAATTGGACATTAGAACAATTGGGATATGAACAGGCCTTTCAGCCCAACAAGCTTGTCCATCCTATTTCCCTAGGTTGTCCAAAATAACATCAATTCACAATCTAAACATCTTTTCATGGCACTCTTTGGTAAGTTATTACTTCAAAAATAGTACTTTCATGTTTTATACCTCCCATTGTGTATTTAAATAATAATATTTCTATTACAAGTGATTGTTCCCGCCTTGCACTCTATACTTGCTGGCACTAGCGCAACCCTAGATGGATAGAATAATGTAACATGTATAACGAAGATTTTTCAATGTTCCTTAAAAGTTTTGAAAATTGGCATTCTAAGCCTACAGCTGGTTTTACATGTATTGTAGACTCTTATTGTGTAGCAATTTTTACATGGAGAAAGAAAATGGAAGGACAGGAATTGGGGGTTGGTATGTTTGACAGACACAGTACTGCTGCAATAAATTATTCGATCCTGGGTCATGCGCGTCTCAACAAGTATCTTGCGAAAGGCAGGAACACTCCATGGACGTGGTGCCAGCTCATCGCTACCACTGCGCCTCCATGCCCCCATGTTTAATACATGCGTTAGTGCATTTCATGATAAAAATTATATCAAGTATATATCTTAGCATTCTAAAATTTAACATGCTACTTTTATTATGATGGGATTTGAGAAACTCTAGTAAATTAAACATTGATTTTAAGATGAAGTTTATGACGTTCCACTTTAATGACAAAATAAACTACAAGATTAAAGTTGAAATTTCGAGATTAAAGTTAACAGTGTGACTTTAATCTCAACATAGGCCTTTTTGTTCACTTCACTGTGTCCCATTTTTTTCTTCTCTGTGGCCCTAATGCACTTCTGTATGACACTCACGTCGACTTTGATATCTCACCACTTCTTTTTATTTCAGGCACTGTGCGACTTTCTGAACTTGAACTTTTGAGAGTCTTTGCCACAATGTGACACTCCACAAATTTCCTTTTGTTGTTTATACCACTGCCTAAGCCACCAAATAGTTTTTCCTTGCCTCCACTTCACTGAGCAGACTCTGCATTCACTGAAATTCTTCTTTTTCCCCATGTGTTTTTGCCATTGTCTTTCAATAAAACACTTAACAGTAGGGGCTATTTCTATTGATTTGCATGTTCAAATATGCAAACTTTTGGGGAGAAATCAGGGTGGGACTGTTGGCACATGCATGTGCATTAAAATTTACATTCATTGGATTTATAAACATATAGTTGTGTGGAACATGCACATTTAAGCACAGTTTTATCCATCTGAATTTTTTTGTGCATACTCACATTTCCAGTTTTCTACATAGGGTGTTATACATGTGACCCATAGCTTGATTCATACTATCTATTCATATCAAATTAACAAGAAATTCATCACAAGCAAGTAGATATAAATATTAATAAATCTATACATTTTCAAATTTACTCTCGATTAATCTAGTTCAGGTTCATTGGGTCCAGCGACTATGCTTACAGCAGGTGACACAGTCCACAAATGGATCCTGAATAAGATGCTAGCCCTTGCAGGTTGCATGTGAAAGGTTATGAGAGGAAGTTCATGATGAAAGACTAAATATAAGAGTTGTTGAAAAACAGAGGATCTCACTGAACTATAAAAATGACAACCCGAGAACAGAGATTAAAAGGTACATTAAAGTCAAATCCATGCAGCTTGTCACACTGTGGTTGTGTTTCTTTGCTTGCATTGTGGAGTTATTGATATTAAAATGACTGACTATATACCAGCCTAGCCAGAGAGATTTAATATCATATGGCAGATCTTACAGTGACTAAAGAGCAATGCCGAATCAAATGAGATCAAATTAACAAATGTTTCCATCTGTGCCTCTTTTACTGTTGTCTTCTTTGAGTTTTAATTAAAGTATCCTTGTACCTGGCCTCACAAATGCAATCAATCACATTTGAAAAAAAACACCACCATCTGTGGTTTTAAAATGAAAGAAGATACGAGTCCATAAGTAGCAGCTAATAATAACTGGAACAGCTGTCCACTGTCTCTAGTGAGAATTATAGGAGATGTACTGGATGCATGGAATGCTTCTATACGCCTTTGTTTAGATAAAGTTTTCAAACAGAAATCTTGATCATTCAATCAGTGATATTTAACAAGTGAAACTTGTAAATGGGACAAAGCTATGCTGGGTTCTACAAATGGCACCCATAAGCTGCTCTGTGCCAATATTTAAATATATTTTCCTTACTTGTGTGGTATACTGACTAAGTCTTTGGACTGGACTCTGAACATTATTGTTTCTGGATCAATCCTAGCCTACAATTCATCATGCGACCCTGGGACAGTTGTGTAATCTGCCTGTGTTGCAACTGTAGCAAATGCATGGGAAAAATTGAGGCTTAGGGTAGAACTTCTAAAGTGGCTTGGAAAACGCTATAAACTATAAAAAAAGAACAGCAGAAACATGCAATGTGTATTTGCAGGTATATATACAGTATATATATAGTGTGTGATGGATGGCCTTGCCTGGTCGGGACACTCTTTTGAGGACACGAGAGGGCAGCCCCTCTGGTTCACATCAGGGCCACGGGACTGGAGCTTAGAAACTCCACCCTGCAGGGGCCTGTGGCCACCACCAGGGGGAACCTGGACAGTTCTGGAGCAATGGTCTACATCACTTCCGCCACACTTGGAAGTGCTGACAGAAGAGGAGCTGGATTCCCATGCAGCACTTCCGCCACACCCAGAAGTGCTGCCGGAACTTGATCGAGGAACACCTGGAGCACTTCCAGGTGTGGTATTAAAGAGGCCGCCTCACTCCAGAGGACAGAGCTTGCAAGAGAGGAGTGGAGGCGGCAGAATAAAAACGACAGGAAAGAGATAAGGACTGAGCATTGTGAGGTTTGTGCACTGTGTGCATTGTATTGGTGTGCAGACCATTAATAAACGGGTGTGTTTGTGGGACATTTTGAGTTTCTGTCTGTGTCCGGGCTAATCTTCACTATATATATATATATATATATACTCAGCAAAAAAAGAAACGTCCCCTGACTTTCAACTGTTTTTACTTTCAGTAGACTTAATGTGTAAATATTTGTATGAACACTAAAAGAGTCAACACCATAAGACATAAGCTAAAAATGTTTCACAATGTGTCCCTGAATGAAGGGAGGCTCAAAAT
>JANRMT010062814.1:54097427-54130655 GCA_026402145.1 Polypterus bichir lapradei
ATAGATAGATAGATAGATAGATAGATAGATAGATAGATAGATAGATAGATAGATAGATAGATAGATAAAAGTAATTAAGATTAAGTACTTAATGGGATGTTTAAAGGTCTTCCAAATCTATTTGATAATGTGGCCAGGCTTCTGTCACACCATACAAGCTACTGTACATCATCCAAGTTTGCACTGACATCCTTATATGCATTTAATTTCCAACAAATGAGTATTGACTCTGACATGAAGAAATTTATTGTCAAATATTTTTTACGATTTGGCCAAGATTATTGATACTATAATAGAGCATTGAAGCTCTGCCCTTACAACAACAAGCAAGGGCAGCTTTTATACAGTAAAACTTTTTTGAGGCCCCTGAGACCAGCAAAACTTAAAGGAGCATAGAGTACACTGAAGTATAATTCAGAATACATTGATTTTTTAAATTTGGAGTTGTGTACAGTATAGGGGGATTTTGCATTATTCCATAAAAACACTGCACTGAAATAAGACAATTTAAAGTATTTAAAAATGATGACCTAGTTTATTGAAAGAAATGCTCTCAGTGGCACTACAAAATTGTGATGAAACATATTGATCTGAGTATCAAAAATTCAGAACTGCAATAAAACTATAATAAAATAGATGAGCTCATGAGTAAATTATCAAGCAAAAATTATAAACTTCTATGAATGAGACTTCGTTTTTATGTTCTGCCTCTAATTAAAAGTTTTGTTTTTCAAATTTCCCCCCAACCCCAAAATTTAAAGATGCACACCAACACAAAGAGGTTTAATTATCACAATGTCTTTTTAAGGCAAACTGCCCTGCTGTAAATCTACTTGACATAAACAGATCTGACAAAGAGATCTTCAATTCAGATTTTCAATCATTGTTAACTTTTACTATTCTCCTTTGTTTTTTTTTATTTTTTGTGGTTTTATGTGATGGTGTTTTGCACCACTGTCATCTAATCAAAGCACTGTACAGATGTCTGTGATGGAAGAACTGTTGACAAGACCCACTGCATCAGATCTTCTAAGATGAAGCTTAAAAACAATAAGGACTTTCCTGAGCACATCTAAGTTAAGGAGAATGCCCAATGGGGTTGAGAGCTATATTGGCCCTGGAACCCCTGGAGAAAAGTTTTTTCTAACATAAAACGCTGAAAATATAAGAACATAAGAAATTTGACAAGCAAGGGGTGACTGTTCCACCCATCAAGCCTGTTTGTTTAGTTATTACCATCTGATTATCATAATTCTATTACCATAATGCATCTCATCAAATGAAGTTTTTATTTTTCTGTTCTCCCAGACCATCTGACCATATCATTAGACTTATCACTTGCGATAGAATAAGTCACAAGAAACAATTATAAAGGTTTGGGGATTTGCCCCGTATAATGTTTTGCTTGATTTGGTCAAGATGATAATTAACTTTTATCAGACATTCGACAAATGATGGTGGTTCAGTCGGCTTTTATACAAAGACAAGATGGCTACAGGAAATGATGAAAACAGGAAGTGATGTCATATGGGGAGACCGGAAGTGACGTCATCAGCGGGAGCCGGAAGTGACGTCATCATGGTAGGACCGGAAGTGTATGATAAACCGTTTTCTGAGATATGAGTTGTTGCGGGTATGAAATCATTATTTTTCTTCTTTAGTTCTGCAGGGCTAGAAAGACAGGCATTAGCACCATCATACAACCCCCCATCTTGTAGCCATTCACTCACCTCTGGACCTGTTGATTGCCTCCTAATCGCACGTGTGTGACACACTATAGTCATTAGAATTTCGAAAAATGAATTTAGCAGATTAATCCAGTATCAAGGACTCTGTCTGTTACAGTGGACCCTTGACTTACGAACTCAATTCATTTGTGAGGGCTGGTTGTAACTCAAGTTGGTTGTAAGTTAAGACTATTTTTACCATAAGAAATAATGGAAATACCCATAATGTGTTCCGAACCTCCCACTGCAACACTTACTTAACCTTTTCATAATAAAAAAGTGTTGTATAATGTGCATAATTTACCAAAACACCAATAATTTTTCTAATGTACTAACCAAAAAGTTATAAAAAGTGCCTAGTCTACCAGAAACAACAATTTCATACTGTACTCACCATTTAATTTAACATCTTTGGGCTGCAGGAAGGGAGGAGGAGGAGAATGAAACGGAAGGTGGTTATTGTTTAGAAGGAGCCTCCTTATGCAAATCTTTTCTTTGTAAAATTATCGAGATGGTGGATTTCGACATGCTGTACATACCGTATTTATTTCCCAAAAATTAGCATTAGAAAATCAGGTGCGCATCATACACGAGGAAACTTCTTCTGCTTGGGCTCGCTCGCGCACTCACACTCTCTTTCGCTCGCTTGCTCGCCCACTCGCGCTCTCTCTCTCGCTCGCTTGCAAAACTTTTTTCACAATTTTCTTTGTAAAAATTAGGGTGCGCATCTTACACAAGGGTGCGTGGTACATGAGTAAATATGGTATTAGCGGGATTGGTCACATGAACACCACTCTCATATTTCCGCACAATTTCCTTCTTCATTTTGATTGTGATCGCTTTCTTTACCTTCGTTACCTTCTCTTCCTTCCTTAGCAATTATGCATCTTGCTTGCCATGGTCTTAGTGAATTATATATATAGATAAATCACTGCACTGACCGAAATTACATCCACAAACACATGTATCTGGGCTCCGACTGACGCTTACGAACGCTCTCGGCTGTTTGTTTACAATCGCACAAGCGGATACATGTGACCGCATTCGGATCGTAACGCAAGATGTTGGTCGTAAATCAAAACAAAAATTTTGCTCGTAAATCAAGTTGTTCGTATGTCAGGCCGGTCGTATGTCAAGGGTCGACTGTACTTGTTTTTCTGTATTATGTAAATGCAAAATTACTGCATTTGATATTTTTTGATATATCATTTATTTTGTTTTTCTTTTTGCGCTTTTTTCTTTAACATCTTGAAAAGCACTTTGAGATACATGCTTTGTATGAAAACATCGGGTCATGACAGGTCAGATTGGGGAGTATGCACTAGTACAGCATGTTGTCACACCCACAACATGACAAAACAGCTGGGGCCAACATGCCAGGCCAACATGCGGCCCAGTACCACCCTTCGGAAATGACCCTCTATCTGGCACAGCCAAGTGTTACGTGGGTGACCCCTTGGCCTTTTCCAGCCGCTCAGGTCCCCAGCAATGAGAATCTTACGAGCTGGATCACCCTCGGGGAATCACGCCACATAGCCGTAGTGCCATAACTGACGCTCCCTTACATTGCAGGTAATGTGCCTCATTCGGGACTCCATGAGCAACAAAGTCAAACCAGTGGTACCCAAGGACTCTCCGAAGAGACACAGTACCAAAGGAGTCCAGTCTTCATCTCAGGTCATTGGATAGCGTCCCATGTTTCACAACCACATAGCAAGACAGGAAGCACCAGGACTGTAAAGACTTGGACCTTCATCCTTTTGCATAGATATCGGGAGTGCCACATATCCCTTTTCAGCAACCTCATGATCCCCCATGCTCTCCCAATCCGTCTACTGACTTCATAGGAAGAGTAACCAGAGACATGAATGTCACTGCCACGGTAAGTAAACCTCTTGACAAGGTCAACATTCTCTCCACAGACAGACACACTGCTGATTGCTGTGCCTAAGAAGTCACTAAAGGCCTGGATCTTGGTTTTTATCCAGGACACTCGCAAGCCCAGACACTCAAACTCCTTACTCAGTCCACGCAAATATTAAACAGAGTAGGAACAAGATTACATCCCTGACAAACCCCAGAATCAACTGGGAAAAAAGCAGAGGTTCTGCCTCCACTTTGCACAGTACTCTATACCAGTATACAGGTCGGCCATGGTATCCAGCAGCCTTAAACGGATCTCGCAAAATCTCAGGATGTCCCACAGGGCAGCTCGATCAACTGAGTTGAACACTTTACGAAAATCGACAAAGGTTGCAAAAAACACTGCCTATATTCGTGTTTGCACTCCATAAGAACCCCCAGTGCCAGGATGTGACTTCTTAGGCTCCAGTTGTTGGTAAGTGAGTAAGTGATTACAGATCCTATTGAGGATGACCCTAGCAAGGACCTTACCCAGCACAGAGAGCAATGTGGTTCACCATCTTTAGTATTCAACGTTTCCCTCCTCTTACTTTGCTTTCACCAGTGTCACCATCACAATATTTACTAGGGTACATTGAAGCACAATTCAGGATATGTTGATTTTTTTAATTTGGAGTTGTATATAGGGGGATTAACATTATGCCATAACCACACTGCACTGAAATAAGACAATTTAAAGCTATTTATTTCTTAGCTGTAGTTCTATTCTTTTCCAACCATACACATCAAACTGTTCAATTTAAGTTACACACAGGCCTAGTCCTCTTTCATGTCAGGTCATTACAGCAGATACAAAATGTGTGAGCTTTTCTACAAGATACATATTGTGACAGTATTACCTGATGGCGTTCCAAACACATTCTTGTCTTGCAATTCTCATGTCTCGGTTAGCTAAGCCATACTCATGTCCGCCCTTCATCCTTTCATCAGCACACACTCATTGGTTTGAGGCCATTTGTGACCATGGAAGTCTCAGCCAAGTAAGGGGGGATTAAAGTGCTTGGTGACAGAATTAGAGGATGAATTAATACTAGTAAGGCTGTCAGCTTAAGAGTGTGGAGACAATGACACAGAAAAGTTAAACAAGCAGAAAAATGTATATGAAAGAGAAGGAAGGCACATGACAGAGCAAAATTATCAGTGTTAAAATAAAACTCAGCACATATAGGGGCACACTTCCCATATATACACAGCATGCTTTTAAGGATTCATTTCACACTTGTGAAGAGAGAAAAGGCAGTACAGGGCAAAGTATCCCAGTGAGATCTCCATTTAATAGTGACAAAGCTACACAAAAAAAAAAAATGAAAAGGCAAAGTCAAAAATACAAACGGCAAATATTCATTAATTATTAGTGATCGTAATTTTAAAACTTCTGCAGGAAGTCTGGCTCCAACAGTCAGTGAAAAATGCACACAGGGTGTAGACGGTTAAATGGACACTGACTTCCAGTTGCATTATGTTTTTTTTTTTTTTTATGGCAGGGTGAACAGAATGGGCAAAGTGGAAGGGTTGTCATATGTCTTCAGAGGGGTAACTCCTCCACTCCAGGGTTGGTGAAGGAAAAGAGGTTAGTAGCTGCAACTCACCCTCATCTGTCCTCCAGTTTACTGCGCTAGCCAGGGCCTTCCACGCACTCCCATGGCAAGCGTATGTGACACACTGCAAGCATTCATTTAGAACTGGTGATGTTGCTGTAAATGCAGAGATTGAACATCCAATATCAAAATGTATTATCAAAAAGTAGTTTTTTAATAAATGAGTGTTGTGATGATAATAGTTGCGGAAGGATGAGATCAATACGCATTAAGAAGTAACATTAAAACAAGTGGGAGTCGATTGATCAGCAGACTTTCAGAACAGAGCTAGAGGGTGCTTAATTAGAAATCTGAAATTCTAAATAAAACAATTTCTCTATAAATTCTTGGCTATACTTTAAATTGAGATATCAGTTATAAAGAAGCTATTGACAGCCTATTAACATTTCATTAATTACACTATTAGCAATGATTCTTTACCATTACAAATAATACAACTTTTGAAATATGTCACTGTCATTTTTCATAGCTTTATATTATGTTATTAAACTTTATATTGTGATTTTTAACATGTAGAACCTTAATAGTTGCTTATAATGTTTTTTTTTTTTTTTGATACAGCATTTCTTTATCTTTAAATAAAGTGCAGTCAAGAATTTACTGCAATCACATGCTATTAAAATAAGATGACATCTGAAATATCATCAATTCATGTATGTGCAGTAACATGTTGAAATGACAAGGTAACCCTTGATACAGAAAATGACATGAAACACAGAATGACTATGTCAATACATTCTAGCAAACGGTACCTGAACATTAGTACTTATACCACTAAATTCACTGACAAATATAATCCACAGATTATTAGACAGCTAGTCTCCAAGCTCTGTATATCATCTGATCTTATATTTAATGTATGATTTATAGTCATTGCTTGTGTTCTATTCCTTGCCTGTTCCTGGTATTGTACTACTACCTCTGGTACGTATAATACTTGTAATTAAGAATTTCATTGAAGTATGTATTAAACTTCTATATAAATTAAAATATAAGCTGCTTGTATGTCTATTTGTTTGTCTGTTCACCAATAATAGAAAAACAGACGGAAAGATTTTCACAATAATTTGCATGTGCATTTGCGTTGGTCCTCCTTACAATATATGCTATGCATCTTGTCAGGGAGTGGTGTTTTAATTGGTGGGCAATCTAAAAACCTGTGCCAACACAGGGACTACAACTCCCATCAATCCACAGGAGCACACTGGGACTGATAGGAAGACACTATTATCAGTACGCACAAAGTTTTATAGAAGCCAAAGCTAGACCTCATCTATGACCACAGATACAGTGTTTCCTTCTCAACTAATCAGGATATAATTATAATGTACTAGGGGATTTGCCCACTGCTCACTCTGCTCCCCAACCCCCCTGGTCTGCGCTATGCGCCAGCCACTTCACATCTCTGCCACTCGTGTTGTGAAGAGGGGGGCTGAACGCACCCCAAGGAGACACGGTCACTCCTCCAAAACCCCTGTTGAATGGTGATAGGATGGGAAACAAATACAGTTATTTTTTACTTCCTCTTTGCTCAATCAGCTGCTGTCTTGCTGCTGCTGCCATTCCACGTGATCTGCATCTCGCGCAGCACTTCGAACATTTAAAAGCCTGTACAGCAGCTGTCCTACTCTTTGATTTTTATTTCTGGCCCCAGGCATGGTTAAATCTCTTCGCACAAAGTCTTGTCTTTCGGGATGTGAGTTCTTGATATTTTTTAGTTTATAATTTAAAAACGGAATAAGAATCTGAAAATCTAACAACATCACATTAAAGTTTGATAAATTCTGAAAAGAATGATACCAAACATATATATGTAGTTTTTAAAATAAGCTAGATTTAACGCGTGACAAAAAAGTGACATGAAAACGTCACATAAAATCGTTGCACTTTTAGGTTTAGGATGTTATATATAGAGAGTAGATTATAACATATTATTATATTATAATTGTAATTTAAGATTTTTATTGTCTCACTGGATTACAGCTTTTGTCTACGAGTACAACTTTTTTGTCTAATTGTGGGCTGTATTTAACCATGTTGAATTTCCAAAAGACTGTTTTTCCACATTTATTTTAATCTAAACCTTTTTCTGAGAAACATATGGATCCAAAAGGGGTGTACAGTGTTACTAAACCCTTAAAGAACAGGAACTTTAGCACCAATTTCACGAAACAGTATGTGAAAGGAAACTCGGCTGTTTAGCCCACCACTACCTACTACTTTGTGATGCGCTGTTATATTTGACATAACAAACAGAGCCAAATTCAGGCTGCCAGACAATGTATGTGGTAGCCTGCTCCATGTTGGTCAAACATGCAGATAGGAATTTCAGTACACTCTGTACACATTACAATAACTCAGAAATGAACTTATTATACTATATACTTTATCAAAGCAAAACCTTAGTATTGGCTTTCTAACAAATATATTTTACGCATATTGTTACTAAGTGCATTAGAGGTAAGCAACTATAAAATGAATGAAATGCATCTGTTTAAGGATGTACCAAGTTACCATTCAGAATACAATAGAAAGAGAATGACAGGTCAGCATTAGCATCATTTGCTGTTTCTTGATGGTAGTCATTTATAATGAGGCAGTTATTTTAGTTTTCGATGTCAATTCAGCATCATGATTTGTGGCAATTTTAAATCTACTTTGATCCAAGCATTATAAAATTATACTGCCACTGGCGCTCTCTCCTGAACACCTATGCTCACCACCCAACTCCCCGCACCCCTTCAACTGTAAATGTTCTCCACAGACTACAGACTGAGGGAAGACAATTGAGGTAGATCTGGGCATGTAATGACGATCCACATTTACATATGACATGCATAATATTATAGTGAAATGCAAAAGCACTAACATTAAGTGCTCCAATCCAATACTGTTTATAGCATATCATTTTAGATACAGATTAGGAGAAATGTCTGAGTAGGAAACAGAATATTAGATAGGAGTGTTTACTAGGGGCTCCAAACTTTTAAGCAGATGAACCTTTCTCATCAATTCTTTTCACAGAAGTCTGTGTAGAATTAAGACCAAAAATATATATACATATAGAGAGAGAGAGTTATCTGCAGCCAGGCAGCAAGCCTGAACATTGCTAACGGGCATCCAGGTGTGATCTTAAAGTGGAAAAAGGTGTCATCAGGATACACATGAAATATGAGTAATAAAAGTGAAATTCCGATATGGCAGCAAGATTAAACGGTGCAGAAGAAGTTAGAGGCAGAATGCTTTGAATTTGTTTAAACATACAGATTATGTCCAAGCTATAGTGGGACATCAAATGTCTATGATGTAATTGACCATAAATATTCACTTACTTGTCTGCAAAACCAAATAAATAAAAACAGCAATAAGATTGTAATCACTAATAAATAATGTTCAGCATTCTTTTAAGTGATTGCATTATTGGCAATTACTTGACCTCAATAAAACAAACAAGCATATCATACATATAAAAATCCTCTACAACATACATTAAAAAAACAAATAACTAAGAACAATAATGAGAAATATGTTTTCTACTCAGCAGTCCTTCAGTACTGGACTACATATTTCTGTCAGGTAAGTTCCCGTGAACCATCCAGGGTTGAGTCTTATTAAGCCTATCGTTAGAAGAGTAAATATTCAGCACCCATAACTGTTGTTCTGCATCACAGAATTGCTGTTTGTTGTTCAAAAGGAATATTAATATAACCTTCTGAATATTCATGTAAATAGTTGTAAGAAAGCAGAAACAGAATTACAGAAAGTCAGTAGTTAGACAGCTTAGACAGTTTGTTAATCCAATCGAAGCAAAGCCTGAAAATATTATTTTAAGTTTATTTATTTATAAAGCACTTTAAAAACAACATCAAGGCTGACTAAAGTGCTGTGCAATAAAAAAAAAGAAAACCCAATATATCAGGCACACAAAACCGAAGGGTAAATGAAACAGAAACACATAAACACAAAAGAACTGAAAAGATTCTTAATAAAAAACATACAGATAGCCAACATATCATACTGGGTTAAAAGCCAGAGAGTAAAAATGCGTTTTTAAATAGGACAAGTATATAGCAAAGTTATATTGTTTATTTTAAATCGGTAATTATTTGTAATTTTCTTCTTTTCAGTTTCACTCTAACTTTATAAAATTGAAATAAAATTAGAGTAAGGTGTTATCTCCTGACTCTATGAATCTTTTGTGAAGTAGAGTTTGGCTGCTGTTTAGTTTCTGGTTCAAACACCACAGACAAGTACAGTACAACCGTACACAGGTTAAGTGGACTCAGCAACTCCATTTATTTTGTAACTTTAAAGAGAACAATAAACATGGCTTGGAGAACTTGCAGATACATAAAAGACTGAATCCAGGTGGTAAACTATTGATCTAAACTGCATTTCATGACTTTACCACACCTTGTTGCCTTTCCTCCCGGGTCCTATAATTGTGCAGGAAGAAGAAGAAGAGCAAGAATATAGTAGAAAATTGTAAATTGTGGAGGACAGGTGGAGACTTGGAAAGGAATATTGATGGAAGAATGAAATAGACGTGGCAGATGCAGGAGTACTTCTGCTAGTTAGCCTCAAGAGCATATTGGGTTGGTACCATAGAAATAGCCATCCTGAGCAAAAGAGAAGTTTTTGGAGGCTAATAAAAATGCTGCAACGCTCCCTAAGAAGAGACGAACAATATTATTAATAACCATATTATTTAAAGAGATAATGTTTTTTGAAAGATCTCAGTAAAAGTAATCTAGATATCCATACAGTACTGTACACAATTAATACAAGCTCATCCTCCATGTGTATGTACTGTTTGTACAAGGTGGCAGCAGTTTAGAGAGAAAACAGAATCGGGAGATACCACAGAGAAGTCAGAATAACATGGGGGTCATAACCGGCAAGACAACAATTAAATAACCAAGCTTAGTATGTGTAGCCAAAATCATAGTCAGAAAACAGAGCCATAAATCATGAGCCAAGAGGGTACACATAACCAAAGCCTAGAAACACAAGATGTAAACCATAATCATAGGACAGAAAAGAATGGTGTATAGGCATAAAACTAACAAAACAAAATGACACAAAGTTTTTTTCTTTTAGTAATCCAATCTTGGATGAATTAGAAACGAGTGGTGCCAGCATACTAGTAACATCATGACATGAGACCTTCTTAGAACTGTCTGCCATCTCGCATCCTATCAACCAGTCTCCAACATGGTGGTGCCCATAGAGAAAACAAGACGGCACTGCAACAACATTTAGAAGCACAGTGAAGGAAAAAATAAATGCAATCCCTAGAGTTCTTGGAATCATAACCCTGAAAACTGTATTGTGACACCATGGTTTTCTAAACTTACTCAGTGTGTTGAAAATGTTTCAGTTCAGTACTTCAGAAGGATCTCACAATTTCAAAATACTACAGTTCTTTAAATGTAATATTAAACTAATTAATTTTAAACCACGTAGAAAGGCTCAAAAGGCAATTTTAAAGCTTATTATGTACCTACTTGTACGCAAGCAAAATTGTGACGGGAACAGGCAATTCAGCCCAAAAAGCTCATCCATTCTTTTCACCTAGATTGTCCAAAATAAAACTAATATGAGATCTGACGATCCCTAAAGTCCTGTTCTCCACCACACTACGTGGCTATTTTTCCAGGTGTCTATGGTTCTTTTTGTGTGAAGGAAACCTTTCTAACATTTGTGCAAGCTCTGCCCTTAACAACTTTCCAGTCGTATTACTGTGTTCTTGTTGCAGAGTCCTATACCCACACTCATCCTCTGCTTCATTCTCTTCAATTGCTGTTCTGATGTAAAGGTCCCTGCAGAGCGCTAGACAGGTATACCCAATAAAGTGGCCACTGAGCCTATATATCTTTCAAAATGAAAATATATATAAAGGGTGGAAGCTTTTCAGCTCCAGAATTATTTTACAGTAATACCTCATTTAATGAATCCTCTGAGATCAAAGCTCTTTTATAATGAAGTCGGCATAAAGCGTGCTATGGTGCATATGCAAGATTAAGTCCTCCCTGTCCTCTAGGCCGCTGTGAAAGTCATTATGCAACCTCCCTACACAGAATAGTTGGTGTTTGCTGTTGATACTGTGCTTGCTAACACAACACGTGAGAGGTTAAGTATTTCATATGTACTATAGTTATTTTAATATTGTTATAAATTACTGTAATAGATTATATTTGCCCAGTATATCATGAAAACATAAAAGTAATATCTTTAGAAACTAAAATGCAGATTACAAAGGGTGTAGAAGATGGTTAAAATAAATGCTACGTGGTAGAATCATTGGATTAACAGCCATGAAAGGAGCCGATACAGAGCATGGAAGAAGGAGTGTGGATGGATAGGCCTTTCCAGGAGGCAGGAGTTGCTTCACATCTGCTATAATCTTTTGGCCTGCATGCATGGCCACCAGCAAGCCTCCATAAGAATCCTGGTATGGTTCAGCTCACGGAGCTGGGGAAAGTGAGGCAGATGGAGATGACTCTGATTCCCTGTGTGTAGTGTGATGAAGAGTCAGTGGCCTGAACATGCAGTGGAAGGAGTCATAGAATATAAGGGTAGAGGCAGCAGTGGAGGCAACACCCCATTGTTAAAATATGTATCCTGTAATTGCTCCAAGGGAAGGACTGGCACCCCGACTGGGATGAAGGGCACTCTTGGCCCAGATGAGAGGCCATGACGGATGGACAATATAAACTGTATACTGTGATGGATCCTGGATGGGACTGCTCTTGATTATTATCAAGTTGCAAGTTGCTTAGGTTTGTTGATGATACCAGCTAGGTGGATTGGCAGACAATCTAGAAACTGTTGAATCATTACAGCATACAGGCTTGGGCAGATTTGTGGCAGATGAAATTTATTGTAAGTAAAGTATTACATGTAGGAAGTAAAAATTTTAGGTTTGAAGACACAATGGGATTTCTGAAAATGGGATGTACACCTTAGGAGAAGGATTTAGGAGTCATAGTGGACTTGACGCTATCAAATGCCAGTGCTCAGAAGCCATTAAAAAGGCTAACAGAATGTTAGGTTATATAGCACGAGGTGTGGAGTACAAGTCCAAGGAAGTTATGCTCAAGCTTTGTAACCACTGGTGAGGCCTGACCAGTGTATAATTTTGGTCTCCAGGCTATAAAAAGGACATAGCAACGTTGGAAAAAGCCCGAAAGAAAAGCAACTAGGATGATTCCAGGGCTACAGGGGCTGAATTATGAGGAAAGATTATAGGAGCTGAGTCTTTTCAGTTTAATCTAAAGAAGATTAAGAGGAGACATGATTGAGGTGTTTAAAATTATGAAGGGAATTAGTACAGTGGATTGAGACTGTTATTTTAAAATGAGTTCTTCAAGAACACAGGGACACAGCTGAAAACCTATTATGGGTAAATTTCGCACAAACATTAGGAAGTTTTTCTTTATGCAAAGACCCACAGATAGTTGGAATAAGCTAGTGTGGTAGACAGTAAGACTTTAGTGACTTTCAAAACTCAACTGTTGGTGTTATTTTGGAAGAATTAAGTGTATAGAACTGGCAGGCTTAGTTGGGCTGAATGGCCTGTTCTCATCTAGATTGTTCTAATGCTCCAATCGAGGCGGAAGGTTAATGGATAGACTGAGGGAGATTGTCTCTCAAAAGCAATTCCTTTTCCAGTACAATAGATGGAAGTGCTCCTCTGGCATGGCTCCAGTGTGGACACCTGCAGGGATTAATGGGAATCATAGCCCTGAAGGACAACGCTGTCATTTGACCTTGGGTGCCACCAGAGTGTGTTGCAGGAAGAAGAACTCCCTATTTTGTGGGGCTTCCACTCGTTCTGGAAGTGCTTCTGCCATTCAGGATCCAACATAAAAGAAGCCACATGACCTCATCGAGGTGAGCTGGACTAGGGTAGATGAGGACACCCTTATCTGGAGGAAGGTGGAAGGTGATTATTGAGTTTGTTCGAGAGATTATTTTGTACATTGAAGAAAGAACTTACGGAAGGTTCTGTTGTATAATAAAAGTCACTTCACTTGTATCCTTAACTGTGTGGGTGCTGTTCTGTTTGGTGTCTGGGGCATCCCCTTTTAGTTACAATCCATATTTCATCTATTGTACATCAACTTCTAATAGCTAAGATTCCTATAAGAAATTAAAGTGCAGAAATGCATCAACATTGTTAGCTGAGTTATTGATGTATTGAATCTAGTCCCACTGCCTTGACTGTGATTAAGAGGGTTTGTTCCCAAATGATGGTTACAAATACTGTACATAGACACAGACTCACCATACACCAGAGCAACTCAGCTCAGTGTATGAGAACCTGCAGATGCTTTAGGTTTTCATTTTACCTACTTTTTAAGATTAAAGGTTAAAATACATCTAATCAGACACCTTTGCTACTGGTACTACTTGTTTTCTCATTTCTGCTGTGGAGCTACATATTTAGAATTAAACACCTTCGTGAAACCTACAAAAAATTTGTATTAAACTGCTTGCTGACAAGTTAGTCCACATGAGTTTATATGCTCGACATTGAAACTTTGTGAGATCTCCCTGAAGATGCCGGATATCATGGCCATGATACATCACTGGTACTGTGAGTGCTGTGCTAATTGATTCTGGGGTTTGTCAGCAGTATGTTCTTGCTCCTACCCTGATCAATGCTTCCATGGGGCATCTGTTGGTGAAGAAAGATTTAATGATCTTGACTTTGCCGATGATGCTGTGATCTTCGTGGAGTCAATGCATGTTCTGAGAGGGGCTCTCGAGAGACTAAGCAGTCTGAGTAGTCTGAGTGTCTGGGCTGCTAATGTCCTGGATAAAAACCAAAGAAACACATAAACACAAAAGAACTGAAATGACCCTTGGGCACAGCCATCAGCAGGGTGTTTGTTTGCGGAGAGAATGTCGACCTCCTCAAGAGGTTTACTTACCTTGGCAGTGACATTTATGTGAAATGGGTCATATGGTCACTGGAAAGGGTTGTATGGCACTCCAGATATCTTTGCAAAAGGAAGAATGTCCAAGTCTTTAGAGTCCTGGTGCTTCCTGTTTTGCTATATGGTTGCAAAACATGGACGCTATCCAGAGACCTGAGTCGAAGACTGGACTCCTTCAGTACTGTGTCTCTTCAGAGAATCCTTAGGTACAACTTGTTTGACTATTTGTCGAATGAGTAGTTGCTTGTGGAATCCCAAATGAGGCAAATTACCTGCATTGTGAGAAAGTGTCAGTTACCGCACTATGGCCATGTGGCATGATTCACCGAGATTGACATGGCTTGCAGGATCCTCATTGTAGATAGATTGGGAGAGCATGGGGGGTCATGAGGTCACAATAAAGTGTTGTGTGGTGCTCCCAATACCTATCCAAAAGGACAAAGGTCCAAGTCTTTAGAGTCCTGGTACTTCCTGTTTTGACCTGAGTCGAAGACTGGAGTCCTTCGGTACTGTGTCTCTTCAGAGAATCTTTGGGTACCGCTGGTTCAACTTTGTGTTGAATAAAGATTTGCTAACAGAATCCCAAATGAGGCACATTACCTGCATTGTGAAGGAGCATCAGTTACAGCACAATGGCCATGTGGCGCAATTCCCCAAGGGTAATCCAGCTCTCAGGATCGTCATTGCTGAGCACCCAAGCGGCTGGACCAAGCCAAGGGGACGCCCAAGTAACACCTGGCTGCAGCAGACAGATTGTCATTTTCGGAAGGTGGCACTGGACTGCGTGTCTGCCTAGGGGGATACGAACTGGGATCCTGAGCAGTTTCGTTATGTAGTGGATGTGGCAACGTGATGTATCAGTGCATGCTCCCCAACCTGACCTGACCTGATTATTCTTAAACATCAAGCAGTTTGCAGTCAATGTTTTAGGTTCCAATGACAATAAATATGCAGCTTCTGTGCTACAAGCAGAGTTGTTATATTTCAACTGACTTGTTTTAAAATTGGCTAAATGGAGTAAAACAGGTGCATTAAAGTGCATAGAGTAGTTCTGCAGGTAATAATTTTTCAACAGAGCTGAAATTCACTAAATACCTTAAAGACACATACTGTATATAGGATTGTGAGCAGATTCTGAAAATTCACTTTGAATAAACAGAGAAACTGGGAAAAAAGAAGTCTAATTAAAGGATTAGTTTGAAACAACACACAAATGAGACTCAGATGCAAACCAGCATCCATTACGACCCTTCAAGGCATGAGTATATTGAAAACTACAGTATGTGCCATAACTCCAGCTCCAACTCTTAGCTCATGTGTTAAGTCCACACTTATCATAAGACACTAAATTCATGAAGAATTATAATCCATTAAGAAAATCACCTCCTAGCAATTTTCTTGCAAAACCCTCAAGATTTATAAGGTCAGAGCATTTTGATCTATAAACAATCTCTAAATGTATTAACCTCTCTGCCTTCTACCATTAGATATTCACAGCACAAATGTCAAGCAGGAATAAAGAAGGATTAAATATTTGCATTTCAGGCAGGAATTTCATATGATAACATCTCAAGAAATATAAAGTATGATTTGTAAAATATTCTTCTGATAATATTAGCAGTTCTAATTAATAGAACTATGCATATAATTACTTGTGTTAACTGGGGTGTGTGCTTTCTTTGCATGTGGCTGCATCTAATAATCCTACACAAAGATAACTTGGGCAAAGAAGAAGCAATCACACTTTTAGCATGATTAATACAACAGAAATATCCTCACCCTAAACTAAACAGCAGTAGTAAATGCTTACTGTATACCTACATTTTCAAAGAGTATTTAAATTAATATATAATGCATGATTATCACCTCCCTGTACTCCCTCTGTATAATATGTTGCCAGTTTTATATCTCCCACCGTCTTCGTTTCATTTATATTCAGAGACACGCATTTTAAGATTTTCTCTTTTCAACTATTTGCAAGTGCAAGTAAGGCTAAAAAGTATCTTGTGCAGAAAAGAACTCTGTTTGCTTTGTTAAAAGGAAATGTGATAATGACTTTCTCATTATTGGTTTATTTTACCAAGCATTCAGGAAACTAAGAAAAAACTAAGAAGCTGTCATGCTGAATGTGTTTAAGATTGGCACAGCTTGGCCGTACTGCAGCTGGAACTGCTGGCACATGAAACGAGCAAACTGGGCCTTGTTATTGTCTGAGTGGCATGTGCTTGTTCTCATGTGCGTTGGTTTTGTCCAGGTAGTCTGGCTTTCCTCCTAAATATTAAAGACACATTAGGTTAAATATTTATTTTAAACTAGCCCCCTGTACGCTGATCGAGCCGCCCTGTGTGACATCCTGAGACTTCACGGGATCCCCTCAAAGTTGCTGGATATCATGGCCGGCCTGTACACTGGCACTGTGAGTGCTGTGCATATTGGAGGCAGAACCTCTGCATTTTTCCCAGTTGATTCTGGAGTTTATCAGGGGTGTGGTTTTGTTCCTACTCTGTTTAATGCTTGTATGGACTGGGTGTTGGGCAAAGTTGTGGGGTCCAGCGGCTGTGGGGCATCTGTTGGTGAATAAAGATTCACTCATCTTGACTTTGCTGATGATGCTGTAAACTTTGCAGAATCAATGGAAGCTCTGATCAGGGCTCTCAAGAGCCTGACTGAGGAGTCTGAGTGTCTGGGCTTGTGAGTATCCTGGATAAAAACCAAGATCTAGGCCTTTAATGACCTCTTGGGCACAGCAATTAGCAGTGTGTCTGTATGCAGAGAGAGTGTCAACCATGTTGAGAGGTTTTCTTACCTCAGCAGCAGCATTCATATCTCTGGTGACTCAGTAGATGGATTGGGAGAGCATGGGGGGGTCACGAGGTCGCAGTAAAGGGTTGTGTGGCACTCCCAATACCAATGCAAAAGGACAACGGTCCAAGTCTTTAGAGTCCTGGTACTTCCTGTTTTGACCTGAGTAGAAGACTGGAGTCCTTCTGTACTGTGTCTCTTCAGAGAATCTTTGGGTACTGCTGGTTCAACTTTGTATTGAATGAACAATTGCTCACAGAGTCCCGAATGAGGTACATTACCTGCATTGTGAAGGAGCATCAGTTACGGCACTATGGCCATGTGGCGCAATTCCCCAAGGGTGATCCAGCTCACAAGATCGTTATTGCTGAGCACCCAACCGGCTAGACCAGCCCAAGGGGATGCCCTTGTAACACCTGGCTGTGGAAGATATAAGGTCATTTCTTTAGGGTGGGACTGGTCCACGTGTTTGACTTGGGGGGGTTTCCAACCAGGATCCCAAGCTGTTTTGTCTTGTGGTGGATGAGGCAAAGTGCTGTACCAGTGCATACTCCCCAACCTGACCTGACCTGACCCCTGTGAATGTACATGTATGTCTAAGTGGGCTCTGATGGGCTGGTTTTCTTCCAGAGTTAATTCCCAGCTGCTGAGATAGACTCTGGTGACTGTGAATTGGAGTAAGGAGGTCTGTGAATGTAATGTCATGTTAGTTTACTTTGAAACCAGTTAAAATTTGGAGAATGGCTTGAGCCATTGTAAACTAGGATGTGTACATTGTGTAATCAAGACATGGCCCTGAAAATGTCAGGCTCCACAGTTTCATGAAAGAAAGAGTCTGTACTGAACATGAGATTTCTGTGTATCTGGCATATTGTGATGAAGATGGTATAATAATATTATGATAAAAATGTGTACTTAGAAAAAGTGTTTAAGAATCAACTGTTGTATTTATTTTAAGTTAAAAATAGCACGGATAAAAATCTCAGAAATTCTGGTCAGCTGACATGGAAAAACACAAGTGGGCTGAGATGAAAGGCCATTAACAGGCCGGTGCAGCCTGGAATGGAAAAGATAGTCCGGTAGAATTTATGATGCCTCTTCCCATCCAGGTGGAAGACCTGGTCTAGAATGTGGAACCAATTGGAGCTGTGGCTGAATAAGG
Organism: Polypterus bichir lapradei; assembly: GCA_026402145.1. Taxonomy (NCBI): domain Eukaryota; kingdom Metazoa; phylum Chordata; class Cladistia; order Polypteriformes; family Polypteridae; genus Polypterus; species Polypterus bichir. The sequence continues at coordinate 54,115,585 of JANRMT010062814.1, forward strand.
TTGGTATGAAGTAGGGAATCAGCTTATCCTATTGGTCCAGAAGGTATATCAAGGAAGATAAAGACATAGGTATCAAAGACACCCCAACTCTCTGTCATTTTCCATCCATGGAGGAGTAGATGAAAACCTCTCTTTGCGGCCAAATTCAAAGGCCATGCCAAAGTAAAAACCAACACCTGGATGTCTAAGCAAGAAGAACTGATTATTACCTAACCTGTAATAATATTATTTTGCCAATACTCACATTTATATTTTAGGCAGATTATTGATAATACATAAATAAATGTGTAACCTAATCTCTCCTGCCTGTTCTTGTACTCTGTCTTGTTGTTTGAGGTCATAGATATAAAATATAATGTAGAATATTAAGTATATAAGCAAGATTGGGGGCATTTTATTAATGTCTTCATAAAGAGTATAAAGGGGAGTGTGGCACCCGGCCGGGACGCCCAGGAGGACCAGAGGAGGGCTTGTACCTCCTCCAGACCGCGAGGGGGCGTCCGTCCTCCTCTGGTCCTCCTGGGCGTCAGGTGCCACAGAAGAATAGGGTCATCCTAAGATCCTAGCATGAAAAAACACATGTGTACAGCAGAAGGAGGTGAAGGAAGGCATTGCAAAAAATATCTTTTAATTTTACTCACATGGTAATTACAGTGCCTATAAAAATATTCATCCTCTAGTTGAGGACATTTCAATTGATTGCAGTAAAAATGCATCTGTAACTGAAAGGTCCAACTTGTGAAGAGTCAGTATAATAACCTAAGTTGCACAATGCAGACGAAACATGGAAAAAAAGAAGGAAAAGAAAGAACGCTTCAAGCAACTCCAAGGTAAAAGGTGATTGAAAAGCACAAGTCACTGCATAGATATAAGAAAAGTATCTGTGTTACTGAATATCGCTTGGACTCCATTAAATCAATCATTAAAAATGGAAAGAGAATGGCATAGTTGTAGATCTACCTAGTGCAGGCCATGCACAAAAACTGAGTGATCAGGCAAGAAGAAGACTAGTGATGGCCACCATCATATACCCATGATAACCGTGAAGGAGTCATAAGCAACAGTGACTGAGATGAGAGACAACAACCGTTGCTCAGCTTCACCAGCCACAGCCTTGAAAATAAGAAAGCCAATGTTAGAAAACACACACATGACATCTCGGCTAGCGTTTGCCAGAAGGCACATGCAAGACTCCAAGGTAAGTTGAAAGAAGGTTTTACGGTTTAATGAGACTAAAATTGAGCTTTCTGGCAATCATAATAAATGCCAGGTTTGACATAAGCCACCCAGGGCACATTATCAAAAACACACCATCCCCACCATGAAGCATGGTGGGGGCATCACCATGTTGTGGGAATGCTTCTCTGCAGCAGGCCCTGCAAGGCTTGTAAGGGTAAAATACAGCAAAATACATGGAAATCTTAAAGCAAAATCCAATACAGTCTACAGTACAAGAAGATTTGTTTTCTAGGAAGACAATGACTACAATCATAAATCCAAAGCTACACAGAAATGGCTTAAAAATAACAATATTAATATCTTGGAGTGGTCTAATCAGGGTCTACATCACAATCAAACTGAGAATTTGTGGCTGGACCTGAAGAAGGCTGTTCACTTAAGATCTGCATGCAACCTGACAGGGCCTGAGCAATTTTGCAAAGAAGAATGCAGAGAAATGTCAGCGTCCAGATGTGCAAATGTGAGACTTGTGCACACAGACTCAAGGCTGTGATTGCTGCCAACCGTGCATCTACTAAATGCTGACTTGAAGGGATGTTATTTTGTGTTTTAGATTTGTAATTAATTTTAAGATCTGTTTTACTTTGACATTAAAGAGTCTTTTTCTGCTGATCAGTGTCAGCAGTTCATTATTATTTAATAATAAAGTGTAAAAACCTTATCTTGAACGTAAATTGTCTGATTCAGTACTGGGTAAAATGTACAAAATGGACAAAAAATGGGCCCAAATCTTTTAGAGATTTACTTTCTATGGCATATACAGTACATAATGTAGCATTGCCTTTCTTCTTTTCTGTTGCCATTCATTGATTATCAGATCAGACTTATACAATTTAGGATTGGAAGAGCTGGAGACTTTCCTGGCAACAACAGGGGGAAGGTGGGGAAAAGGGCTAGAAGGAGCAGCAGCCCATCACACAGCCTACTCACTGACTGACCCACACTCACTCATACATGGCCCATAATGCATACTGCATAATAAAATGTGTTATATTTCTTCAAATATATTAGTGTGTTTTGAGTTTTATTTTAAAGGCATTTTATTTATAAATATGTATAGTGTTCTGAGCCTGTGCGGTAAGTAAAAATTGAATTAAATTGAACTGACTATTGTGGTCAACAGGACAATGTGCACATCACCAATGCAGGCACGGGACTGTACAGTACATAGCTTTGCCTTTTTCTTTAGATTACCAGCTTGCTACACAGCATTTTTCATTAGTTACTTTCAGGCAGAATTTCATTTCAAAGCTTTTTGTGAGAACCTCTTAAGTGTTCCCGTTGAAAGATTAATAGTAATAATGAAAGCGTATAAGAATAACAGGCTTCCAGGCATGCTGTATTGTAAGTCTAAAAACAGCTCCACACTGTTCCTTCAAAATAAACAATTTGGAAGGTTCTACCTCCCATTATAGTATTTTGAATTATACTGACATGCTTTCAGACCACGGCCCTCACCAGAATGAGTGCAAAAAAAAAACAAATGAATATCTCTAAGTGAAAGAAAGCACTACATATAATTTTCATTGTGAAATTATTGATAGCAAATAACTGCATCAGACTAAGTGTCTGTACCCTTGAAAAATTTTAAATGGAAAGTATCTGAATCCTGTAGGATTTCAGATCGGAACGGCACAGTTTAAGTGGAACAAAGCCCTCTAGGGTGTAACATTCATGTCCAAGGAGTCTTCAGAAGTGCTGGGAAGGGCTGAGTTTCCTCTTCAATTTTCAAACTAAACGGACAATCCAGTCTTTATCATTAGAACAGATAACATCATACAGAAACAGTGCTAAATCAGATAATGGCATGCTTTAAACTACTGCAAGAAGAAAAGTTTAAGGTATAATAACTTTGGCTATGTCGCCTATGAGACCAAGATAAGTTCAAAGACATTTTAACAGTCATAATGTTTTTTCTTTTAAAATATCTTAACATGGTAAAGTAAATATTGTTTCTTGCATATCTTGTCACACAGAGATATGTGGTTTTGGATGCGGTTACTTAAAGATTTGTTATTACATTACTACATTAAGTGTGCCTATTATTCTTCTACCAAAGCGATTATCTGTGTTCTATGTAAAGCACTGTGTGCAATTAGCTTATTTAACCTATATAACAATATTATTATTTATTCCACTACATTTGCCAGCTTTCAGATTTACAAAAATTGGACCAAGCCAATTTTTGTTAACACTTTTCTCTCATGAAAGAGCACATGAGATGACATAATGTGCGTAGATAATAAAGTGAATGTTTATCTGAGCTGTTAGACAGTTTCGCCCCAGGGAACATGGAAAACTGAGAACATTACTTGATCTCCAACAGCTGGGATTAAGTAATACTTTTTTTCCTTTTACATCACTATTCTGACACTACAATTAACTTAATTATTTAAACAGTACAGACCAAAGGTGTCTGAAAGTCTTGTGTTCAGGGGTCTCCATGTCCTACAGCTCTTAATTTGTGATACCTGTGGTCTGAGATCTGTTCAGGCATCAATCATATTTTAATAAGTAGGGTTCTGTTTATTTGGGATTATTTTGGAGAATGACTGGCCCTGTAAGGGGGGAAGTTTCAACCCATTTAACAGCGCGTATGTTTTGAGGAATGTTTTTTCTTTTTGCTGCATTATGCCCACCTAAGGGAATCCATGTGAGCATACACAGTGAGTCCTCCGTTATGGATAATATTTTACACCAAATTCATTCCCCCACATGCAGATTTGTCTACTGCTTTAGATAAAAGATATCATATTTGCTCAGTAGCTTGTAATACATATGTTTTTTGTTGAATTAATGCACACAAATGATTTTATTTTTCTGCATTATGAACTCCTGTTTTTTGTTGCATGATACATAAAGTGCAGATTCCATTTTTTCCAGTTTTTCTATTTATGTTGTTTCACTCTTTTAATCAAAATGGATAAACTGAAACTCAATACTTGGAAAGCTCTGAAACATTTTTATTTTTATATATGCTAGCTGAGTTAACCAGCATTTGTCCTGGTGAGAGGGTGGGAAGGTGAAATGTAATAAAGTAATTAAAAATGATATATTAAAACATTTCTATCCTTAAAGAAATACTCCACCCAAAAAATATTTGTCAATACGTTAGCCCATTTAGTTTGCAGTGGCAGTCTAGAAAAGTTTTTAATCTCATGCTTTTATGGTGAAAGTACATGACAAAGATTTGTATTGCATAGGACCCAGTAGTGACCAGTGCTGTAAAATGGAAAACATCTGTCAAAAAAAGAAAAACATTCTCACATAACCCTCGTCGCATGATCCACATGACTGTTCATTTGCTCCAAAAAAATGTGAAATGCATGTACTTTTTGATAAAATATTAATGTGTACACTATGCTTCAAAAGTTTGGGAACACCTGGAAATTTCCATGTTTTTCATTAAAATTAATAACTTTTATTATTAAGATGCCTTTAGAATTTTTTTTTAAATATAGACAAGATGTTACTAGTGATTATGATGGCTATTATTGTGCGAAATGACCGATTCTTAATTTATTATTCACATATGGTCACAAAGCACCATTTTCAGCACCATTTCCTTCAGTGACCTAAGGGTAAACTCCCTTAGCTTATTTTTAATTAGTCATGTGTTAATGCTAATTGGTTATTTGAGAAACCTTTCCAACAACATTAGCACCACTGAAACCTGTTATCATGTTCAATAGTGTTACAAAGTACTGGGATTCCTCAAGTTCAGTTCTGGGTTGAAAAATGGCTGAAATGAAAAAGTTTTCTCTTACTGTAAATTCTATCAGTCTTGAACCTTGGGAGTTGAAGAAGCCAAAACAAGCTGGAGTGTCGCCATTTAAAAGCAATAAGTCATCAAAAGAATTGTGTTCAATGTTCTTGAATGTGACCAGCCCTTTTCAGATCTACCCTGCCAACATGTTGGATCCACCCCAAGTCTAAGTGGAGATTTGATTTTAAATGTATGGGACCTACGAACAGTTCTCTGCAGCTGGATGGTTTTACTTTGTCTGAGGAACATAAATAATAGATAAAATAAAATAGAAGTAAATATGTTTTGAGATCATATACTTTATAGTAAATTTTGCATTATCAGAATTTAGACATAGGGGCCTTCCTGCCAAAAGATTTGGTGTGTTGTGTTCACTTGAGGTTGTCAGTGATGATAACTCCAAGAAATCTAAGGTTGCTGACCCTCCCCACAGAATCTCCTCCATGTATAGTTGAAGAGAGGATGGTCAGATTCCTGTTTCCTGAAGAAGAGTTTGTCACCACTATGTCAGAGGGCAAATGCCTTCTAAGCAAGTAAGACATCTCATTATTACTGGTGATTGGTTGGTACCATAAGAAACTTTAATGAGGAGATGTAGTTGGGTCTTGATATGCAGTCAAAAGTGAACACTACCCTATAAGATACTTGAATTAAGGATCAGTGTGATGGAAGTGATGCTACCAATCTATAGAGTACATACTGTGTTCTGCCAATTACAAAGTCCAAAATCCATTTGAAGACGATGGTACAATATCCCAGGTCTAGACGCCTGTTAATTAAGTTTGATAGCGCAATAGCATTAAATGCTGAGTTGTATTCTATTCACAGTACTCTGGTATCTTCTTCTTCGTTTTCTTCTTCTTCATCCACACACTCTGGTATCTTCTTCTTCTTCCACTTCACCTCTTCCTACTTCTATGTGGAATTGATATGCCTGACCAACTTTCTCCATACAGCTCCTGCACCCATTCCCCAGTCAGACCATTTCCTCCAAATCTTTGAATTTATAAAATCAGACTCTGCTTCGGCTTTCCCTACTTTCTCTTCCCTTGAGCTTCCATTTCCATCCCTCTTTTAGATTAGATTAGATAAACTTTATTAATCCCAAAGAGAACGTCACATTCAAATTTTGCTCTTCTAATCACTTGTCCATACCAAATCAACCTACTTTTCTGTACTTTCTTAGATATCTCTCTGATTGTCTCATTTATTATTCTGCCCTTTTTTGTATCTTTAAATCTCCATCTCAGCTTATTCATTCCTGCCAGATACAACTTCTGCTGTGTTCTCTTTACTGCCCATGTCTCAGCTCCATACATCAATGTTGCCAATGTTGTAAAAACCTTACTTTTAATACTTGCCTTAATTCTTTGATCACTCATTATTTCTTATACCTTCTTACAAGTGTATCATCCATTTTGCCCGCTGTGGGTTATCTCTGCATCCAATTTTCAATTTTTTTTTTTTTAACACTGATCTTAGATATTTAAACTTTTTGCTATAGCTCTCCATGCTGGCTAACCTCTGAATCCTGATCATAAGTAAACCTCTTTTTCATATTTCTCTTCAATCCTCTATCTTCTGGTGCTACACAATAAAAATTATACAGCAAAAGCATGCATCCATAACCAGAGTTTAAAAAAGATCTTGCCTTTGACACTACTTCTAACCCTAATCCCTGATCCTGGGCAATCTTTACATTATACTCTGGGACTCCTTTCTCTCATGTACCTCTAAACCTGTCTTCTCCAAATCAAAAAATGCCATATTTAAGCCTTTCTGTTTTTCTTGATGCTTTGCTATTAGCTGTCTCAGTGCAAAGACGGTAACAGCTGTTCCTCTGCCTGCTATAAAACCAAACAGTTCCTCCCCTATGATGCTCTTTTCCGGAAGCCTTATATCTCAAAACCTTTCCCAGATTTTCATTGTGTGTGATATCACCTTTATCACCACATAGATTCCACGATCCTGCACTTTTTATTGTTTAGCTATGCCAGAATGTCTTGAAGTACAAGCGATATAAGAACACAGGATTTTTCACAAATGAGAGGAGACAATGCAGTCCATGAAGCTTGTTTTGTTTAGCCAATAGTTAAGGTGTCCCAATATCTCATTCAGACAATTCTTAAGGGTTGTTAAGGTCTCTGCTTCAACAGCATGTCCCAGTAGTTTGTTTCAGATTCTCACAACTCTCTGTGTATAGAAGTGCTTCCTGGTTTCAATCCTAAATGCATGTCTTGTCCATTGTGGACTGGTTGTGATGATATGCAAGCTGCAGGTGCTCCAAACTATCTGGAATACCATTTTTAACTCTAGAATCCCTGAAGCCTACGAAAAAACTAATAATCGCGGCTCATCTTAAATCCCTTCACACCTCTCAATCAGTGTCTTTTGTTTTGTAAATGCGTCGATCAGCACAAGCAGCAAGCAGCCTGCTGTCCTATCCCCGCCTTGACAGAGCTCACCTCGGGTAAAAGGTTTCTCCCAGTTTAAGCCAAGGCTCCTTATCTGCGTGTGAGGTTCCTGGAGTTGTATAGGGTAAATAATACAGAATATCGTTATTTGGAATACATACATTTCATGTGTATTCCGTGTCTACAAAGATCTGGGTAAGTGTAGCATGAAAGTGTCAGAGGGGGGACATTTTTGTACACTGGGTCATTCCATTTCTCTCTTAGGAAAAGAAACATGCAAATATTACATTTAAAGCCCAACAGATGAACAGGCAATAGGCACCCATTGTTGGCAGTGGGGACAAGAAGTTTATGGCTAGTTGAGATTTACAAACAATACCATGTGTGATAACAGAACTGCTGCTTCCTTGGAGGATCCTGGATAATTCAGTTACTGATTGTGTCAGGTTTGTTTGTGTAAGTATTTGCTGTCTTGCAAAGGAGTCACCGCTTTGAAGTCTGGCCTTGGAGGATGTCTGTATTTACCTGACTTGGAAATATTGGTTTCTAATCAGCATATCTGTACTTATTCATGATTGGTACCAATTCCTTTTTTTAACTTGTGTTTTCATTAATTGTTAAACCCAGGAAATGCAGATGTACCATTGTTTAATCTGATTGTCCAGAACTGATAATGGCAGGGACTGACGTAGATAAAAACTCCTGGCAGCAGAAGGAAGTGTTGGGGACAGTCCACTGAGAAGACAGCCAAGACACTCGGACAGAGCACAGGGGCTCGCAGGCTGACAAGGGTACGTGGCTGGCACAACGTGAGGCACGAGGACGGCAATACTTCCAGGGAGGAAGAGACAGCTCTACAAGGAGACGCCGGTTGTGGGTCCAGAGAGAGAGGGAAGCCACATGAAAGGACCGAGTAAAGCTGGCAGACAAGAAATGAGGCGTGCCTAGGTCACAGCAATACAAGGAGCCCAGGGTGGAAAAAAAGGAACAACAAAGAGACGCCGACAGGGATTCCACGATTTTGACAAAAACTTCTCTTGGGAAACGAGTGTCCCTGTCTGTGTACAGTTGAACAATTGAGTGTTGGGGTAACACTGAGAACAAACTGGACTTTTGCACCACTAAAGGTTGTATCATCCAATTCTTGTTTTTAATGGACTTTTAGAGTGTGGACTGTGTGCTTTCCTTTCTAAAAAAGAAATTTTCTTCATGATACTGTTAGATTTGGTTTATGTTCATTCATCTTTTTAATCTACTTATTATTGTCTGGTGTAATAGAAATTACTGTTGCTTTTCCTGAAATTACTGTTGTGTCTTTCATTGTGTGTTTACTCACCGCCCAATTTAAAGAAACCTGTGTGCTATTATTGGTAAATTTCAGGAGTTCCCAGTCTCTTAATAAAACTGGGTGGCGTTGTCGGATATTTTAACAGTGTCTAGGTTAGATTACCTGTAAGGTGACCAGACACCTGTCACAAAAGGAAATGCCAGGCAAGAAATGCTGAACACATAACTAAAGCAGAAACTTTTTCCATGTTATACTAATAATGATGTGAAGTGTATAATGTGTGAGACTTTTGTCCAAATATCAAATAAACATGTGTGCTTTTATTCAAGAATCTAACCAAAGAAAAAAAAAACATTTGATTTACATTTTGCTGACAATGAGATACAAACCCAACCTCAAAGGTCAATCGGCAGAAAGTTGATTTGTATTCTTGAATGGTGTAGAGGTAAGAAATGCTGCTTTATAACCTGAAGGTTCCGGGTCTGAGACCGAGTGCTCCGCATTTGGAATAGTGAGCTGCTATTATTATTATTACTATAATATAATAAAAACATACATTTGATTTGTCTCTACTTGTAAAAGTACTACTTGTAAAAGTTAGCGCTTGTTTTTTTTATTATTCAGTTTTTTTTCTCTCAATGCCGTTCACGTGGCACAAAGAACTTGCCTATCCCTCTGTGAGTTGATGGCATTTATCTCCATTCTTTTCAGAAGAGCAGCACTGTGGCTGATGCCTGCTCAGGACTATTGGATGTACCGGCAATCAAAGATACAATGCCCTGTGACCGCTATCAGACTGGACAATGGCAGGACCATAACAACAAACACCTTCTTCACAACGCTTTCACTGGCTAATAGACTGTTGCACTCTGCTTGGCACCATAAAGTAAAATGGGACTTCCACCTGCAGCTATAATCACTTCCATACATGAGCAATTCGCCACACTAGTGTTTAGATCTGGCAGTGCCATGATGACAGTGTATAAAGATGGCCATGAGAAAAACACAAAGATCTCAGAAGATAAAATGGTTGGTACTTGATCATTAAGCAATCCTTAATGACACAATTTTAACATTTATGCACCACATGGTGTTTACCATAAAACACATGTCATTGCTTTTACCTGACGATCCATACAGGTCCATGCAGTAGAAAGATAACCCACCTAGCTGTATTGCAGCATCTAGAATCTTACCAATTAACAATGTTTCAGAGAAACAGAAAAGATAGCTGTTTCTGGTGTCTCTTCCTGAAGCTTGTCTTGTGCTAATGTCATCTAGTTATTTGCCAGAAAAGTGCTGGTTGCAGCTGTGTTTCCTTTCACCCAGATACTCCCCTTCATTTACATTTAGAATTTGACATTTGCAAATATAAGATTAGTGTTCAAATTAACAATAATCATTTGTCCTTTATTATCTTCTTGGATTTTGGTCTACTATTTTTTAATTTGAATGATCTGAATCAACATGTGATAAAATTTTTAATACAGCTACTATGCTATAGATGCTTTTTGTAACAAAGTATTTTTTAGATTTTAGATTTGCATTTCAAATTTACATTTTCCCTGCAAATATTTATTTCTGTGTCAATATCAAACTTGAAAAATATTTAGGTAGGCAAATGTCCTAAGACCTGTTTAATTCTGTTTAGGGTCTTGGAGACAGCATCTGTCACAAGGTGAAGGCCAGTTCCATGTAGGACGCCAACCCACTGCATACAGTCACTCATACAGAACCTGTTAGAAGTGGTTAATAATGGCGTGACTTTGGGATTTGGCATGGAGATTGCAGTACCTAAAGAAAACAGCAAATAGTCAGCACAGGTTCAAATGGTGGACGTGTTTCACTAATAAACTGGAATTCTATGAGGAAGCAACAAAACCATGCAAGGGGTGCATATGATATTATTTGTCCTGATTTTCAGAAAGTATCCGATAAGGTACCAAGTGAAATGTTAGTGATCAAACTAAATTCAAGGCGTAGTGTGTAGGTGGGTACAAAACTTGTTCAAACACAGGGAGCAAAGATTTATGGTAAGGGGAACTTTTTCTGAATTAGATGATGTTTATTGTGGTGTCAGTTAGAGATCAGTGTTGGGGCTACTGCTCTTTTATTATACATTGTGGAGGACTGCCGGCTTCCCGTGCCGGTCCTCACCCCCAGGCCGCCAGGAGGAGCTCTCCCGACAGCAGGATCGTGCCCCGAGGTCCAGCAGGGCCTTATGGACTTTGTAGTGTTTATACACAGCCCTGCTGGATACCTTGGGGACCACCAGGAGTCGCTGTAGGGGGGCTTATGGGCTCTGTGATGCCGTATGACCCGGGAGTACGTCACGGTCACGTGACAGGAAGAAATGTCGTGCTCCCGGGTTGAAGAAAAGAACTGATTGCCCTGACCCGGAAGGAATAAGGAACTGTGGACTGTTGGGACAGAAACACCTCCGGGTCAGGGGCTATAAAAGGGCGGTGCCTCAGTCCAGACACTGAGCTGAGCTGGGAGGTAGGAGGGCGAAGTGTCTGGGCGAGGAGGAAAGAGTTATTGTATTGTGTGATTGGAAAAGTAGTGTGGAGGGTGCTTTGTGCACATTATTAGAAAATAAAGGGTCTTTGGACTTTTACCTGGTGTCTGGAGTTGTACCTGAGGGTTCAAGGGTGCACTACTGCCCCCTACTGCCACAACATAAACAACCTGGGCAAGGATATACTCAATAAGCCGGTTAAGCTTTCAGATGATTCAAAGGTGGAACAGCTAATAATGCAGAATCAGTTAAATTGTTATAGAGGTACCAAGGCAACATATAGGTTTGGGCAGATTTATGGCAGATGAATTTTAAAGTAAATGTAAGGTATTACACATAGGAAGTGAAAATGTTGGATTTGAAAACACAATGAGAGGTTTGAAACTTGAAAGTACACCTTATGGGAAGGATCTAGGAGTGACAGTGGACTCATCATTATCTACATCAAGACAGCTTTCAGAAGTGATCAAGATGACTAATAGGATGTGAGGTTATATATCACGATGTGTGACGTATATGTCAAGAGAGGTTATGTTTACGTTATATAACACACTAGTAAGTCCTCACCTGAAGTTCTGCGTACAGTTTTGGTTTTCACATTACAAAAGATGGGAGTCCAGAGAAAGTCCAAGGAAGAGTGATTTGGCTGATTTTGGGACAAAGACATATGCGCGATGAATAGATACTGAAAGAGTTAAACCTTCCCAATTTAAACAAATGGAGATTAAGAAGTGACATGATCAAAGTATTTAAAATTATGAAGAGAATTAGTACAATGGCTAGTACCTGTTACATTTAAATTAATTTCCACAATAAGAACACAACGACATAGTTGGAAACTTTTACAATTTTAAGTTAATTTTTCAGTTCTCTTCTATTATCGTGACGCAAATCGTATTATCATTTTTAAGATTAGGCACCCAAAGGGAACATTAACATTAGGGACCTATAATTAATAATAACCTATGCTCCACCCCCACTAACTTTAAGGTTAGTATTTGTGGTTGGGGTAGGCCAGTCTAATAATTTCAAATCCAAAAATTGAGTAACCGGGGTGGCGGATCCACTGATTTGCATCACGATGATAGAAAAGTACCAATTTTTCTTAACACAAAGAACCACACACACACAGGGAATAAATTACCAAGCAGTGTGGCAGAGAGTAAGACTTTAGTGACCTTCAGATCATAACTTGGTGTTATTTTGGACAATCTTTGTGAATAGAATTGGTGAGCTTTTTGAGCTGAATGGCCTTTTCTCGTCACAATTGTTTTATAGCAGTGTTTCCCAGCCTCGGTCCTGGGGGCCCACTGTGGCTGTAGGTTTTTTTTCAAACCAGATTCATAATGAGTGACAACACCTTATAGCACTGATCTCATTTAATTAGCTGGGTTTTTTTTTTCTTTTATTCGACATTCAGAAAAGCACAGCAGCATGATTTTTACATGTACTGTACAGTATAAGGCATTTAGAAATATTTCTGCTTTTGCTACAGATTTAAATGCTTAACTCTCTTTTGTTGATTTCATTATGTTCTTGCCCTTTCTCTGTGCAGTTTTCCCCCTTTGTTGTATCTTAATAATGACAATTATAAACAAGCAGAGCAGACACCCAGGCAAACAACACTGAATTATCAAAGGCTGCAACTACTTTAGCATCAGACCCACTAATTAGTAAATAATGGATTAATTAAACAATTAGAACACCTAGAAAAAGTATATTGAAAATCAAGATGAAAATATTGTTAAAAAGAAAAAAACACATTATTCCCATAGAGTATAACTGCTTAGTACAGTTATTTAAATTTGTTTTTTTTTTTTTTTTTTACCAAACTTAGTTTTCTAATTTCTCTATCCTTCCCAAAACATGAAACTTGGGAAATAACAGTTAACTTAATTAGCCCAGGAGTCCAATTAAAAACAGAAGTGTCCTGGAACAAAAACCTGCAGCCACAGTGGATCCCCAGGACCAAGTTTGGGAAGCAATGTTCTAAAGTATGATCTTAAAATATTCAACAAAAATGTATTCAGTGTTTTTCACTGTAGGAGAAAAAGGCTTATCAGGGCACACCAGACCTCTTTTTGTCCAAGCACAGTTTCCAGACACTTCTTGGATTCCCACAACCTCCTTCCGAGTGAGAATAATCTTAAATATGAAGGTATTCAGAGTACCAATATCGATGGCACACAAATATGGGTAGAACTGGTAAATATCAATGCAGTGTGAAACTGGGCAAAGCATTAATACCACATTCCTGGATAAGGCAGCTGTATCAAGCACTCTGCCTCATCGCATTATACTTCATTAATTCAAGCACAATTATTTACATCTGCTTATGCAAATAGAAAGGTCATGGATTCATTGACAGTGGAGAGCCTGAATATACTGATTTTGTTAAGAACAGCGTCTTGGGCAAAAATGCTTTTGGTTTCACCTTCAGGTGTAAGGAGTTTTTTTCCTCTGCTTTAAAACAAGTCACAGTCATTCATTCATTCATTTTCAAAACATGATTATTCCTATACAGAAGGAAGAATTGACTGACTTATTTTTCCTTGTTTTTCCAGTCTCAATCTCAACTTTCATTTTCAAGAATGAAATCCAACATGTCTCCTTCCCAGGTCACAAACTGACCTGCTCTTTCAATGGTGTGCAAGAAGTGGGTGTGGCTTGTGCTCTGACCAACCAGAAACAGCCTTTGTGAGGCGTGGAGTCTTTTTTGCTGGAGATAATAAATAGATCTGGATTAGATCTCAAGGTTTAGCTTCTGTGGCTTCAGTGTCTCTTTTGAATAATCTCTTCTGAAGTGCACCTACATTTAAATGTTATGCTTTGTTAAAGATGTATCTGTAATCTTGTGACTGCACACAATTCAATAGTTCTCCCTGCACATTCATCCAAAAGCATTTCATTCTGAAATCAAAACCCCAACTACAGCTAGTGAGTATTCATATGTAAGACGTGTTTTATTCTTTTACAAAATTGGAAAATGTTGTTTTCAAAAATAGTGTTTCAAAGCAGAAGGACAAAAAGCTGGGACTGACACTGTGGCTACAGTTAGTTTTAACAGATTAAAAATGTATTATTTCAATAAGCTCCTCTCAGCACTGTGATGACAGATGTCCACTTTTTTCAACTAAAATCACTTTAACAGCTAAATAAAACACTGCAGATTGCTTCTGGGATTATACATGAAGTGTAAATGTCAATTATTAATTATAGATATTTCAAAATTGTATTATATAAAATTACATATACTGTATATATATTTGAAGTTTACACAAATGTAAATGAATACAAGGATGTTTATATTTCCAATAACAGAAACATGCCATATAAAAAAAAAAGGTCAGTGAAAATCAGTTATACTCACTATGATCTAATGAGGCCAAGAGGAGTACAGTGAGAATGTGAAACACAATCCAACATTCTGTAATTTATATCAAAACTTTCTATCATTCTAAGGCAAGTATGACATCGTGATACAACTGTGTATGAATATTTTTAGAGTTGGACAAAGACAGATTAAGTGACTTGGTCAATACCAAAAAAGGAATTGGACACAGGAGTTAAACCAGGAAAAAGTCAATTTTCCTATCCACTGCACCATGGGAAAAATACTGTATATTCCTTGAAATAAACATTTTGATTTTGTATACAGGAATTACTTATAAACTTACTTTTTTCATAGCTGATAATTTTCATGTAATTGGTGGTTTAAATGGGATACTGAAAAATAGTGAAAAAAACACATAGAACCCTATATATATATATATATATATATATATATATATATATATATATATATATATATATATATGATAAAAAATTAGAGTAACACAGTGAAAA
>JANRMT010062814.1:54130755-54143265 GCA_026402145.1 Polypterus bichir lapradei
GAAAGGAACACATTGAAAACACATCAGATCTCAATGGGAAAAACAATCCTGCTGGATATCTATACTGATAAAGACTGAGTAATGTGTTGGTAGTGAAAGGATGCCACATCATTTGATGGTAATGAAAATTATCAACCTATAGAGGGCTGAATTCAAAGACACTCTGAAAATCAAAGTGAAAAAATGATGCGGCAGGCTAGTCCATTTTTTCGATAATTCATTGCAGCAACATAAAAATCGTACTCAGTAGTTTGTATGGCCCCCACGTGCTTGTATGCATGCCTGACAACGTCGGAGAATGCTCCTAATGAGAAGACGGATGGTGTCCTAGGGGATCTCCTCCCAGATCTGGAATAGGGCATCACTGAGCTCCTGGACAGTCTGAGGTTAAACCTGGTGGCATCGGATGGACTGAAACATGATGTCCCAGAGATGTTCTATTGGATTTAGGTCAGGTGAGTGTGGGGGCCAGTCAATGATATCAATTCCTTCAAACACAGCAAACCTTCTGGCAATGGCACGTATTGATGTGCCACACAGGAGAAATTGGAGTATCTGTGCACCCTCTGTAGGGTCTAGGTATAGCCTCATGCTACCAGTAGTGACACTGATAATGGCCAAAAGGCAAAATGAGTGAAATAACAGATGAGGAGGGAAAAATGTCAGTGGCCTCCACCTACTAAACCATTCCTGTTTTTGGGGTCATCTCATTGTTGTTCCTCAAGTTTAATTAACACCAAAGCAGCTGAAACTGATTAACAATGCCCTCTGCTAATTAACTGACTAGATCAATAGCCCAAACGTTTTGCTGACTTGACGCTATACTCTGATTAAAAAGTGTTCCTTTTATTTTTTTGAGCAGTAGATAGATAGATAGATAGATAGATAGATAGATAGATAGATAGATAGATAGATAGATAGATAGATAGATAGATAGATAGATAGATATTTGTATGAAATGTTTCACATATATTTCCATTAGCTGAACTTAAAATGTTTGAGGGTAACCCAAAAACCAGTGTCGACGCAAGGACTACAATTCTCATCGAGCAACAGGAGTGTGCTGGGGCTGATGGGAAGACAACTTTATCAGTGTGCACAAAGTTCTGTACTGGCCAAAGTGGGATCTCAACTCAACCCTGCAAGTAGAGTGTATCTTCTCAAATAATCTGGATAACAGTTTCATTGTTTTACTGGATTATAGCTTTTATCCAAGAGTATGTCTTTTTGTGTCATCACGGATTCTGTTCAACCATGTTGGATTTCTAGAAGAGTGTTTTTTCCTGTTTGTATTCATCTAGACCCTTTTCTGATATATATAGAGATCCAAAAAGGGTGTATGGTATTGCTAAACCCTTAAGGAACAAAATTCATTTCTTTCAACAACCAAAAACTCTTTAAACTCCAAAACACCATTTTAGTGAGTTTTGTAGTTGATAAGTCTCATGGGAAACAAAGTGTCAGTTTTGCAAAATTGTATGCAAAAGGAATCTTGATGGTTTCACTCACCACTATGTATTATTTTATGATGATATAAGACATTACCAACAGAGCCAAGTTCAGTCTGCTGGGCCAGGACAGTGGTGGCCTGCTCTGTGCTGGTCAAACAAGGAGATAGGAATTTAATTGCTCTGTGAACACATGGCAATAACTTTGAAATGAACTGATGGCACTGCATTTTTTATGAAAGCAAAAACCTCAGATTTTTGAAAAAGCCAACACTATTGTAGTTCTTCATATTGTTATTCGTGCAACAGAAATAAGGCTTGATGAAATAGAATGAAAAGGGATTTTTTAGTCATTGTTCACAATATTATAGATAGAGAATGACAGAGGACGGTGTCAGTAACTGTTACTCTTTCTTGATAGAAGACATTTATTCAAGTCTATTTTATGTTAGGGCTGTTATACATTATTCTTGAGTGAATCAACTTTGAATCACCTTCAAAACATTTTTGAACACGGCCACTGGTACTGTGTCTTTTAAGGGATGTGTGTGATCCCCAAACCCACCAATGCAGGTGAGTTCTGCAGCAAATTAAATTATTAAATTGATTAAATTATTCAACAGGCAATCCAATTTATTAATGTGGGATTAAACATCTACAGTACAGGCCAAAAGTTTGGACACACCTCCTCATTCAATGTGTTTTCTTTATTTTCATGACTGAAGGCATCAAAACTATGAATGAACACATGTGGAGTTATGTACTTAACAAAAAAAGGTGAAATAACTGAAAACATGTTTTATATTCTAGTTTCTTCAAAATAGCCACCCTTTGCTCTGATTACTGCTTTGCACACTCTTGGCATTCTCTCGATGAGCTTCAACAGGTAGTCACCTGAAATGGTTTTCACTTCACAGGTGTGCCTTATCAGGGTTATTTAGTGGAATTTCTTGCTTTATCAATGGGGTTGGGACCAGCAGTTGTGTTGTGCAGAAGTCAGGTTAGTTGGACGATCATTTATTTTTCAACAGGACAATGACCCCAAACACACCTCCAGGCTGTGTAAGGGCTATTTGACCAAGAAGGAGAGTGATGGAGTGCTGTAAATGGTCATGAAAATAAAGAAAACACATTGAATGAGGAGGTGTGTCCAAACGTTTGGCCTGTACTGTACATCTAACGCAATACAAAGAAGAAGCACTCATGGTTCCAATCCAGCACGGAGTTACAGCAATTATGGAATCCAATCATGGATGACAAAGACAAATTCTCAACTCATGAATGCAAACAAAATGATAGATAGATAGATAGATAGATAGATAGATAGATAGATAGATAGATAGATAGATAGATAGATAGATAGATAGATAGATAGATAGATAGATAGAGATAGTGTAGACAACTAATGGGGCAGTTGCATTTCTGCCAGCACTGACAAAAGGGTCAACATTTGCAAAACATATAAAAATTAATTTTTTTTACCTTAACCCATTACATAAATACACTCAGATGCATCTTTATTATGTATTACGTACACATGTGGCTGTACCTAAGTATGTATAAGATGCACACATTGGAAAGAGTTTTACCTGATTGGACAAGAAGTGTAACTTTGTGTCATGATTTCTGGGGAAAGACATGTTGGTCTCAGTATCTCAGAAACAGCAGCTGCCCTACAATCTATACAGCTTACATAGAAAGGTGAAGGATAACAGACTGTAAATCGACATGCCAGTGCAGACTCAAGGGCACAACCAAGGGCAGCATGTCCTTTATTTGTGAAAGATGACCCAGAGGGGATTTGGAAATAAATGGCCAGGTACATTGGAGTGATGACCCTAACCCTAACCCTAAGCCTAACCCTAACCCTGGGTAGAAACGTGTACAGTTGTCCCAGAACACTAAAGGGGCAGATGGCCCTGCAGTTGTCAGGAATCCCAGGTCCCCCTTGATGGCAAAAAGTATGCAAATTCATTGTGGGTTGGCAGAAGCTGAGAAACTTCCAGACTGATGGGAGAGCAGGGACAGAGCAGCTTTGGCTGTTTCAAGGGACTTGATGGCTCAGAGTCCTAGTACACCAGAGACTTCTTCATGGTGTCCCTATTTACTTAAGTAGTAATTCTTGGACTTATTTGGAAGTGAGCTCAGGAAAAGGTTTAAAGTCTCCTTAGACCCATCGAATTGCTGAGTGTGAAGTCAGGTGGAGAGGAAGGACAAGCAGTCAACTGTTTGGCGGAGGAGATGTGTGGTAAAAGGCATTGTTAGGGTACTTTATAGTGGGCAAATGTGTGAGCCATTTAATCCACTAGACAGAGGCTGAAAATCCCTTAGGGAATGTCCAAAGAAGCAGCAGTTTTCTGTTTCCTTCTGTGTATTTTGTACTTTTTAGGTTATAGATTTCTAGTTTATAGCCATTTTATATATAATGGAGTTAGTGAAGGGCTGCATCAGTGTGCATCTGCAAAGAATATAAAGGTTAAAGGTTATTTCCATGCTGAAAAGGAAAGAAGGTAAAAGACAAAACATTTTGGCTTTATAGCCTTAATCAGGTATGCAAATGAAAAGGAAAGAGTAGGTAACATACAGTATATAGGAGGGAGAACATATCTAGGGGAGATGAAAGTAGAACCGGTAAGAAAAAGCTGCCATTAGAGAAGATGAAGGGAAAGAAAAGTTAGTCAGCCATTAAGATACGGTGAAATATGTGATCCTATGGGTGAAAATTACCATAACTTATATTGTTTTTCTTTGAAAAGTGTTTTTGAAGCCCGGTCAGAGAACATAAACAGACAGAACAGACTGGCTATGATCAAGGAGTATGAAATGATCTCAGCAATTCGAAAGTGCTCTCTGAAACGATCTGCTAGTTGTACCCCTGCTGTATCTACATAAATGACTGGACACTTCAAACAAGAAACTCAGCAAATAAAACATTTAAGCTGGCAAGACACCAATACATTAATTGTCAACAGGAAAAGATCAAAGGATGGTACGGAAAAAATCAACCTGAAAAATGGGAAGATTTGTTTATTGACCTATGGAAGAGACAGAGTGTCAGGGCTCGTTTATACTTCACGCTCTGAACGCGTACGTGCACGCATCATGGCTGCCAAGCGTTCCCAGCATTCATTTGAAATGTCCTCTGAGCACATCCTCAGAAATTAACGCGACATATGCGTGAGTTTCAGTACAAGCAAAAAGTTGGGGGGCGCAGTGTGATAAAAGTCGGAATGTGACGTCAGGGTCTCTGTTTACTATCTACGGGATCGATGTTCCAGCTTCAATGTTTGATGAATGGTTTGATGTGGTGAAGCAAAATGCCGACATACAAATGCATGCGTGGTGCTTTTATATTCAAGGCTCGCATATTCTTAAATGATACATTTTAAAAGTCTCACATACCATCTTCTGGGCCATCTTTTTTTTTTTTTTTTCCACCTTCACAATAGCATCAAAATGTACGGCAACGTATTTGAGCCTCAGAAAAAATATTAAGGGCATGGTGAAAAGGTCTATTTTGTGATTAAAGTGGACATTTTGGCTTTAATCTCGAAATGTCCACTTTAACCTCGTAGTTTATTTTATCATTGAAGTAGACCATCGTAAACGTCATCTCAAAACTGACCCAGTTGTTAATTGCTACGTGCTTCTGGGGCTTCCTCCTGAACTGACATCAGCAATCGCCACACACAGAACACATTACATTTATGATATTCCAGCTCTCTGCACCTTTAGAATCCTTAGATTTATACTTGATAACATTTTCATGAAGAAATGCATTAAGGTATGCATGTTACATTTTACAGATAAATTGTTAACTTCATTTAAATATTGAATACTGATAATTACAGATGTTGTGGCGGCACAGTGGCAGAGCATAGTGCTGCTGCCTCGCAGGGAGTCGCGTCCTTTGTGTTCCCTGCCTGGAGTTTGCATGTTTTCCTGGCGGGTTTCTACAGTGTGCTCCGGTTTCCTTTTTGGGGAAGTTTTGGGGATTTGGTGATGCTAAAATGCTGCTAGTGTAAGTGTGTGCTTGTGTTCGCCTTGTGAAGAGCTGAATAGATTTTGTTTCTATCTTCAACCCGATGCTTGCTGGAATGGGCGCATCCCTGGACTGATGGGTGGAATCATTAAACATCCTTTTCAGAGATATTGTGGCAAGGTGTCCTCAGAATTTAATGGATGTTTCAGGCAATTCACAACACAGCGAAGCCAAACGTTTTCTCACCGTAGTATTTCACACTGCCACCTGGTGGAATCTTCCAGATTTACGTAAAGTACGCACACAAGTATGAACAGTACAACTCTTGTGTAACAGTAGCATCCGCTGGAGCATGCGTCGCGTTGCATGAAGTATAAACCTGGCTTTAGAGTGCAATGTGGATTTCATTATTGGGGTTTCTCTCAGATTTGATGATATAAGGTCTGCTTCTGGCTTGATTAAGGGTGTTGTGGTTGACATGAGAAGTGTATCATCTATCAATGAAGAAACTCCTCATTCTGAGTGTCATTAAAGAAGTCAACCTCATCACTGCAGAAGCAGCACAGTATAAGGAACTGTGAAAGAGGTAGAGTTCCTGTATGACTCAGCTGTCTTAGACAGAAGTTTTAAGTCCTGGAAAGCTGACAGAAAGACTGGTATCTACAAATTGTTGTGTTGTGTTGGAAAGTTAACTTAAACCTGAGAAGTGGAAGGAAACTAATAAAATCATTAATAAACTGCTGTAGCTGGCTTGGGGAGCTAGACAACAAAATGTATTTCCAGGCCTAAAGACCACCCAGCCCTCACTGGGCATTCTACTATCATAAATGTTAAGAATCATTTTTTTCCACTTTCATTCAAACATTTACAGGTGGCTGCACAGGACTTTGAACAGATGGTGGTGGAGCAGAACACCACAACAGAAGAGCCAGAAAAGAAAAACAGAGAAAAGTAATGATTAATAAACACTGCAGATTCATTAACACTAGAATTACCAGAGCCTACGAAAAAACTTGTAAATCCGTCCCACCTTAAATTGCTTCTTAAAACCATTCACAGCTCTCCACCAGCGTCTTTTGTCATCTAAATGTGCTGATAAAATCAGGCTGCAAGCAGCCGGCTATTCCATCCCCCACCGACTTAGAACGTGCACAAACTTCTCCCAGCTCATGCCTTGATTGATTTTCTGGGAGTGAAGTGGAGTTTTAGAGTGGAAATAATAAATTGTTTGGAACACATGCATTTCATGTCTGTTCCATTTCTACAGTAATCTGTGTAAACACATTGTTAAAACAGAAACGTTTTTAATATTCTAGTAGAAGATGACAAAATGTAGGCATAAACTATATAATGTATGAAGCCTGAAGTCCAAATATCAAAGAAATACTTTCACAAAAGGTACAAATCTAACACAACAATTGCGCTTTTATTCAAAAATATAACTGCAGAAACAAAAAGCCGACTTAACATGCGACATTGACATCTATTTATTATGACTGCCTCCGTGGTGCAATAGAATCAGCTGCTGACTTGGAATCAAAAGGTTGCGAGTTTGATCCTGCACCAGTTCATTTTGAGAAGTAAACTGCTCTTAGTCTTACTATTTTAGAATAAAAACATACATTTGATTTCAGTCTGTAACAGCCAGTGTAATTTATGATACTTGCAAAGGTTAGCTTTGTTTTTTTTTGTTTTTTTAGTCAGTTTTATTATCTCAGCCGCGTTCACGAGCCCAAACACACCCCAGCCCCACATCTGACACTGCTGTTTTCACATAGATGCACTATAACAGAGGTAAACTCGGCTCCCTTCTACATCGGAGCAAGAATGCACATACCATTGCTTGCACACTAAAGTGTCAGCAGGCACTTTTCGTGGCATTACACACATTTTTGAGCATGCCCTCTGCACACTACTTGTGACTTTAGGCTTTAGGAAGTAAGTAAATAAATAAAGGTAAATCGTGTCATAAAATGATTTCTTCAAAACGTCACATATATTTGTCTCTTTCTTTTTTTAAAATGTGCATTGATCACCGACTGCATGTTGTAGCACACAGCATCTGGCCACCTGCATGTTCTTGTGTGCACTGAATAAGAGACAAATATACAGTCTGACTAAGAGAATCAGACTGAAAAAAAGCAAACATTTAGAAATGCCATACTTTTACAGCTGATCGGACGCTGTTCGTTTTCAAATAATATTGCATTTGTGCAATGATGTTTTCACATATATTGTCTCTTTCTTTCAGGTGTGTAATAGAAACCACAGCATAGAGAGAAGTGTGTACAACGCTTCTTACAGGAAAAGGCGATGGAAAAAGAAAAGATGATCAACAAGCTTCAGTTCTTTATTTACCTTTAGTTACCTTTATTTATTTACTCACTTCCTACAGCGTAAAGGCACATGTAAAATGCAGAGCTTCCCATATACATATACAAAGTACAGCGATGGCAAAAGTGCGATGTGCATTCTTGCTACGACGCTAGATCTGCAGTGTATCACGATACATTCTCTTACCAATGGTAGCGAAATGAAGGGTTCAGGGAAGGATCCTGAACGCGACTGAGAGAATGAAAAGTGAATAAAAAAAACCAAAGCAAACCTTTACAAATATCATAAATTACACCGGCTGTTACAGACTGAAATCAAATGTATGTTTTTATTCTAAAATAGTAAGAATAAGATCAGTTTACTTCTCAAAACAGAGTCGTGAGGGATCGAACTCATGACCTTTTGATTCCCAGCCAGCAGCTGATATCATTACACCATCACGCCAGTTGTAGTGAATATGCATCAGTATGGCTTGCTAAGGCGGCTTTTTTTCTGCAGTTACACTTTAGAATAAAAGTGCATTTGTTCTGTTATATTTGTACCTTTTGTGAAAGTATTTCTTTGATATTTGGACTTCTGGCTTTATACATTATATAGTTTATGCCTACATTTTGTCATCTACTACTAGAATATAAGAAACGTTTCTGTTTTAACAATGTGTTTACACAGATTACTGTAGAAACGGAACAGACATGAAATGCGTGTGTTCCAAACAACGATCTATTATTTCCACTCTAAAACTCCACTTCACTCCCAGAAAATCAATCAAGGCATGAGTTGGGAGAAGTTTGTGCACATTCTAAGTCGGTGGGGGGGATGGAATAGCCGGCTGCTTGCAGCCTGATTTTATCAGCACATTAGGATGACAAAAGACGCTGGTGGAGAGCTGTGAAGGATTTTAAGAAGCGATTTAAGGTGGGACGGATTTATGAGTTTTTTCGTAGGCTCTGGTAATTCTAGTGTTAAAGAGTATGATAATCTGGTACAAAATGTAGGTAGGAAGAAAAGAAATGCTCTTCCACCCAGCCAGCAAAGATGTTGGCATTGCCAAGTTCCATTCTAAATGTGCTGTATATATAAACAGAGCAGACTGTTTCACAACTGAACTGGGAAATGAGACGCCATATAGGAAAAGGAGAAAATTGGACAGTCATATCGGTTTGTTTGTTTTGCCTGAATGATTGATGATACAAAAGCTTTCTTACCATAGAAAAGGTAGCAGAGGAATTAAGCAAAATGAATATACAAATAATACAAAAAGGTACCATTCTTGTACAATATTTAGTAATACAGTAAAGGGCAAGAAGCAATCACTAATGCTTACATAGCTTCACTTCTTGCCCTGGATAATAGAAAGTAAATACTTTGAATACTGAATGTCAGAATTTTTAATGCTCAATGTTGTCATCATTTTATCATAGCAGATCAAGTTTACTTATGGAATAAAAAATTCATGGTGAAATTTTAAAATACATATTAGCTTTCTTAACTATTAAAAACAGCAAACAGTTGAAAAGCAAAAACATTTGTTTGATGCTATTATGCATGTTTCATACAATCAGTGACAGGACTGATAATTGGACAGAGGTCAGTGGAGCTGTGTTAAGTCATTTCGTGTTTTATTTTAGATATTTAGAGAAAAGCCAAGCAAAATGACACCTTTTACTGGCTAACTAAAAAGATTACAATATGTAAACTTTTGAGGCAACTCAGGCCCCTTCTGCAGGCAAGATGTAATAAGTGATATTCTTAAATGTGTGTAGAGCTGTGAGGCCACCTAATGTGAAGTGCACCACGTAAAACGCTAAGTCAGGTAGTGTTCAAATCCCACTACTAACACCAATGTCAAGTCACAGGACCTGCCTGTGCTGCAACTGGACAACAAAAATAAAGAAAAGTAACCAATTGTATCATAAATGTTGTAAGTCACCCTGGATAAAGGTGTCAGCCAAATAAGTAAATGTAAACTGAAATGAAATTTGAAAAGGCACTACAGTGATGGAGCTGAAGCTTCTGCTTTCAAATTACTCGAGTTCAATCTATAAAGTTCACCTTGGAGAATTTAATTCAGGCAGATTGGCATCTTCTAATGTTAATTAGATTGTATGCCTATTGGTTATGTTTAATTAGCCTAAAATTAGTGAGTGAAAGTGTGCCATGTGATGGACGTGCCTTACAGCCAGTGTTTCTGGGAAAACCTTTAGCACCAAACACTCCATAATGGAGGATAGACGTGTGGTGTTTCATGCCTTTCGTTTAAGTTCTGACTCTGTCATATGCAGTTCTGAGCTAATACACTCACATGACACCCATCACGATTTGCCAAATCATTTGAAGCATTTGTGCAACACTCTGTACAAGAAGACTTTGTTTTAGAATCAAGCACATGTCATTTTTGAATGAATCGGCTAATTTTTTATCTTGCTTAAAAGAAGAATGACGCTAGTACAAATTATAGTTATTAATCTTAGAGATACCTGCATAATAATTTATAGCAAATGTGCACTGCTGCCATAAGAAGGAGCTTGCTTGAGTGCATTAAATATCAGTCATTCCAAAAGCTTCCAGGATTCAACAAATGATATGAAGGGACAGCAGTTCTCTTTCTCCTGCCTTTGTACCCTTTACTCACTGAACTGGCCTCTTGAATCTCCCAATGCATAACTCCTAACATGTCCAAATATGCCATGCAACCTGATTTTCTGGACTGCTGAACCATTCGGTCAACATTTTTAATAAATGTTGGTTAATGACACTCCAAAAATCCTAACTCCAGTCACGTCATCCTCTGAAAGCTACATGGTGATGCCTG
Organism: Polypterus bichir lapradei; assembly: GCA_026402145.1. Lineage (NCBI taxonomy): Eukaryota > Metazoa > Chordata > Cladistia > Polypteriformes > Polypteridae > Polypterus > Polypterus bichir. The sequence continues at coordinate 54,141,332 of JANRMT010062814.1, forward strand.
TGGATTTTTTCTAGTTATGTTGTGCACTCTAAAAAATACACTACCCAACACTCCCTGTAAATTCTATAGGTTTTATTGACCCCCAACACTTATCTCTTTTCTACTTTTAATGTAAAAACATTAATTAATCGTCGCTTTGAATCTTTCTCAGCTGGAATGTGACCCTGCTGCAGCACAAAAGCACCTCGCACTTATTTTCTGACTACTTCCTCCTGAGCACAGACCCCGGACCTGTCTGTGCTGCTGTACCTTGACCAAACTTCCACTTTGACACAAGAGACCACAAAACTCTCCTACACTCTCTAAAGCATTGTACTGGACTTAAAGGGATTTGCTGTATCTGAATGTGAAAATTCAGCATGCAAAGAAAAAATAAAATGTAACCAGGCTGCCAAAATCTTTACTTGTTATGAGAGATGAGAATGAATAAACAAGATAATGACCGCAAGGTGTAGCATTCAGGCGCGTTCATTGACTTGGTTAGCTGTTCTAAAAGTTTAAACATTTAGTCGTTAGTCACATCTTTAATTTGAACATCAATCACACCTTTAAAGAGTTTGTAATCAGTTTTCTTTATTACATATTTTGTAGCAGTGAGTCATATTACAAAATAACAGTGATAATTGAATGTAAGTATATGCATTAGTAGCGTACATAAAATGTTTTTTCAATACCAGTTCACAATATCATGTGGCTAAAATTGCCTTCATAAACAGCAGATTCCAGCACAATTGATGAAAAGATCCATGTGCTGTTGTTAGTTATTAGATGGGAAGGGTCTGTGACATTTTTGTTCAAATTTTGTAAACATTATATTTTTCAAAGAAGTTTAGATAATATAGTTGTGAGATTGTTTTAAGTGTAATGGATGTACGTGTATGTTTAGTCAGTGTAGTATAAAGTGTCAGTGAGCCATCTTTCATACAGTTCTACATAAGTTAGATTATTTTTATTTTTGATTTTTACGAACATGAGCACTACATCACTTACCTGCTTGATTTTCAAGGAGCAGCAGGAATGAGCTGTTGTAACTGAGGTTCATTCTGTGTAGTCGCATGGACGAGGAGGCAGGATCCAGACTGTTAGTATATGATGAGTCTTTCCCCTGCATTCTGGTCCAGTAAGGAATGGGGAATAATATATAAACTACTAGCCATGCCGCGTTGCGCAGCCCATGTATTAGTGAAAAAGAACAGTGAGGAGGGTCCTGTCCGACTCCTCATTCCTGACGACACACTTCCCCCTCCCCTCAGTCCGCAGCCTCTGTCTTGGATTAGTATGAATATATCGCTGCTGCAAGCGAATTATGATTCTTAGCGCAATGAGAGAAGTTGCAAAATCAACCGGAATGTTCAAGCAAATTATAGAAAAAACCCAGTCTAAATCCGTGAAATAATTCTCTTGTTCGCTAGCTAAGTGGATGTAAGGTACGCCCTGAGGCTGGAGCATGAGTGATGTAACTTTAAGATTTAGTATTTCAGCACCGTACGTTATTTGTCATAAAGTTTCGCCCACACCCAGAACCCCTCAACCTCATAACAGACATGCCTAGTACCCTGCTAAATAAATATTTATCCAATCTAAATTGGTCATTTAACGTACAGATCTAACTACAGTAGCCCAAGGTACCAATTGTGATGAAACAACAGGTGTCAAAAAGGCTGAGAATGAGTACCAAAACAAACAAGTTAATGAGAGAAATGAATGTTTTCAAAAAAGAAAACTAACATTAAATCTCTTTAAGAGTTTTCTTCAGAAAAATCAAAGCCAGCATGTTGCATATCTCATACATAATGGCACTAAAGTAATGTGCTGTGAGAAAATTGAGAAGTGGCATAGCAACTAGCATGGTTGCCAACTACCGCAGCACAGCTGTCATGATGCAAAACAATGCACAAAATGGAGGTAAATTACAACATAAACGAATTTAACAA
>JANRMT010062814.1:54143365-54171664 GCA_026402145.1 Polypterus bichir lapradei
TAAAGTACTTTAAACGAATTACAACAGAAGCCCAAATTACCATGTAGGATAAAAACAAAGAAAAAAGAGCATAGAATTAGCAAGGATGAGTTGCCAAAAAAAATTCAAAACTACTTTGTCTGATTTTTGTAGTATGTGTATTATTGTTACTATTATTATATTTTTATTATATTATTCATAAACCAAATTGTCTATAACCATCCATTGTCCTCATACAATAACAATACAATACAGATTATTTTTTGTATAGCGCTCTTCACTGAATGCAGGCACACAGCAATGTGAACAATTCTCAGTAAAAAGTAAAGACTATACTGATTACTAAATACAGAACAGGTACACATATAAGTAAAGATTTGTAAAAACACACAAAGAACTGATTAAAGATAAATGGAATCCAACAATATCTGCCCATTAATTAATTAGTGGATTACAGTCAATTGACAATGGAAGAGATTAAAATTGTGAAAGAAAGTCAAAAATAAGTCATGGTCTTGGAGACCTCAGCCAAATGGTCACCTACCCCCTCCTGGGTTTTCTGTAGTGGACTCTGTGCTAGCCATCCAATCTCATGAGAAAATCTCTTCAACCGAGGATTCCAACACTTCTTTATCTGAGATTACTTTTTCTTATACTGGAGAGCAGCCTGCCAATAGATACCAAACAGAGGAAGGTTGGTAACGGTTTAAAATATTGGTGTTACTTATATTTCTGTACAAATGATTAACAAACAGAAATACAGTATGTACAGCTAATCAGCAGCTATAGTCAAGGTATGCTAGGCTAAAGTAGTAAGTCTTCGGCATGGATTTAAAAGCTGAGACTGAAAAAGGGCATCTCTTATGTTAGCAGGAAGATCATTCCACAGCTTTAAGGCCCTTTAAATAAAAGCTCAACCTCCGACTGTTATTTTATTAATCCTTGGAATCTTAAGTACATTGGCTACTTGAGATTTCATTGTGCAACCTGGTTTGTGGGTAATGATAAATTCAAATAAGTAAGCAGGACCTTGGCCATTTAAGGCTTTGTGAGTTAAAAAAGTGGGATTTTGAAATCAGCCCTAAGCTTAACTAGGAGCAACAACAAAATAGCTCTGCAGTCGTCATCCAATACTGAGTTGTGAGGGGCTGAAGCCTATCTTGGCAGCACTGGGTTGGGTGCAAGGCAGGAACCAGCATTGAACCGGTCCATTGCAGGGTCCGCTTACACACAAGCCTACAGAGCACACTCTCATACTCACTCTGTGTCAATATAAAGTCGTCAATAAACCTCGGATGAGGAAGGAAAATTCATGCCGACAAGGGAGAGAATGTTCGAAATCCATGTGGACAACAAGCAGGTACAGGGTTCAAAGGCAGGATGATGGGTCCATCAGGCAGTTGTACTAACCACAGCAATTGCTTTATATTTCAGAAAGGAACTGTCTAACATTTTCAGCCTCAAAAATAAACAACTTGTCAAAAACATAGAACATTTCTGGGAGTGGTCCAAGCTGCCTCAAGCATGCTTCAAGCCTCTCTCTATCATCATTCTTTACTTTCATCTCTGTAACTCACAAACATATTTTTCTGTGCTGTTTCTTAGGCATCTTTTGTCAAGATTACTGCATCTCTTTGCTCAGTAAGAACTGTTACAGGATTGGCATTAGTGTGAAATGCTGCTCTTGAAATTCCACCGCCAGTTAACCAATGAGTAACCCAATCCACCTTTATTAACAGCATGCTGACAATGCTTACCTTACATAAACCTGTGGTATCACAGCAACCTTCAGCCAGGTTCTCTTTCTTCCCAGCTATAGTAACTTATGAGGCTACTAAACCTGTGGTTAGATTTGCATCTCTTTAAAAGCTCTTTCTTTACCTCCATTGATTATCCTCATGTGTCTGACTCTCCATTGACTTCTTCTCTTTTATTATGCTATTTGTCCAGTCCGGTCTATTCCTTTGAGGTCATATCAACACTTAGGAAGAGTTAAATTCATGCTACTATAACCAATCTGTTTTTATAGATGTAAATTATTTGTTTTAAAATGCTATATCTTATTTATTTAACACTTTAATATGAGACATTGATTTGAAAAGCCCTTTTAAGTATTTAAAGGCACCAAACCATACAAAGACTGTTAGAGTGATTTATTTGTTTATTTATCATGGTGAACCATTCCCTACCATCTTCAAACGTTGGGAGAACCACTTCTTAAAAAAAACAAGTTAACAATCACAGGTCTGTCCTCTCTCCTTCCCCTTCTTTCCAAAACACTTGAAAGTGCATTTTCTAACCAGGTCTTTTTCTTCCTTGTACAGAATGGATTGCTCGATACCAACAGGTCTGGCTTTAAGAAGAACCACTCGACTGAAACGGCTCTAATGATTGTGATCAACCAGATACAACTTGCCTAGAGCCACCAACATATCATCGGTCCTGATCCTGCTAGATCTCTCTTCTGCCCTCAGTCAACCACAACATACTTCTTGCCACCCTCTCAAAAAGTGGCATCACTGGGTCTGCTCTCAGATTATTTGACTGTGTCCTGACAAGGAGAGTTGTCAAGGGCATATCAGGCATGCACAGGTGTACCCCTAGGATTGCTGCTGGGTCCTCTGCTTTTTTCTCTATACCACCTTGCTGGGTTCCATCATCCAGTCTCAAGGGATTCCTTATCAGTGCTATGCCAACAATACACAGTTGTAACTGTCATTCCCTTTGGAGGACAACACGGTATCAGCTAGAGTCTCTGCTTGTCTTACTGATATCTCAACCTGGATGAAAGACCACCATCTACAGCTCAACCTGGCAAAAAATGAGCTTCTTGTTATCCCAGCCAGCCAGTCTGTTCTACTCCCATTCTCTGTACAGCTTGGCTCACTGTCACTAACTCCTGCCAGGTCAGTACGCAACCTTGGTGTGGTGATTGATGAGCAGCTGTCTCTTTCTCTGAGCACATTTCTGCAGTTTCTCATTCATGCAGGTTGGCACTGTACAACATCCGCAAGATCAGACCTTATCCTACAGAGCATGCAACCCAATTTCTGGTCCAGGCTTTGGTCTTGTTGCATATGCACTACTGCAAATCACTTCTGGCAGAAGTACCCGCATGTGCTATCAAGCTGAAGCAGATGGTCCAGAATGCAGGAGCTAGTCTTGTATTTAACCAGCTGAGACAGGCAGATGTCACTCCTCTCTTCAGGTCGCTACCTTGGCTCCCTGTAGCAGCACACTTTAAGTTCAAATCCATAATGTTTGCCTACAGAGAAGTCAGTGGCTCAGCACCTGAGTATATGGAGACACTGGTGAAGTCCTATATTCCTTCTTGCCCACTCAGGTCTCCTATGGAACAGCATCTAGTTATGCCACCTCCGTGTGGTATCACGTTTCAAGCGTCAATCCAGACTTTATTCCTGTGTAGGTCCTAGATGTTGGAATGGGCTGCCCACCTCCATCTGTACTACTGACTCCTTCAAAGGATTTAAGAAATAATTGAAAACCTATCTGTTCTGTGAATATCTGTCTAATTGAAAAGAGAGAGAGAGAAAAACTTTGTCCTGTAATATTTTATATTGTTGGTTAATTTGTTGTTTAAGTTTAATTGTGGTATTGATTGTAATCTATGATTTAAATTATTAATTATTACATCTCTTCACTTGTGGCAATCAACTTTTCTTACCTGTCCTTATTACATAATCTGAATAAACAGGCCCTAGCCTAATGTTACTCGATTATATTTACCTCTTTTGTAAATCGCTTTGGATAAAAGCATCTGCCAAGCAAATAAATATAAATGTAAAAGTACTATAAGAATTAAAAAATGTTGAATCCATCCCTGCATCTATTTTCTGACACAAAACTATCGAGGGACATGTCCAACATGGAAAAATGTTCAGCCTGGATTACTGGTCTGGCTTAAGTTTATTTCTTGTTTGTTAAATATTTTTGTTGTGTTTATATGTTTTCATCTTTTGTTTCTTCTGTCTTTTATTTACCTTTACTGTATATAAAATCATGTTTTTCATTTATATACAGTATACAATATATATTTTGTTTAATTTACAGAGTTGGGCAAAAATAGGTTTACAATTATCAGTATGCAAAACAGCTTATTCTTGTATTATTATTTATTTATTAATTATTGCTTTATTTATTTGTATTTGTCTTCTTCTTATTATTATTATTGTTATTAGCTAGTAGACTACAAGAATGTGCAAATAATGAAGGAAAGCAATTTGAGCACTTACGTAATTGTCCCCAAGTGCACTGTGCCATTCTTTTGAGTTAATAAAGCTATTGTAATAATCATAACCTGCATGTCTTTTTCCATACGAACGACTGTAAACCTAATTTTTGCCCACCCCTGTATAGTTATCCATCGACTTGTGTTCTTTTAAATAACCATTTGCACTAATGTCCAGGGTCCATCCATGCTGCAAGCTGTATAAAGACACAGTACATATCTTACTTATAATACAATACATATATTTACTTAATAGCTATGATAAACTGATATGTTTCAGATATATGTATGTACTCTTCATTGCTATAACATATGTTAAAGTGTATTTTCTCCATTTACTGAGAAGAGAGAACACTGCACTGTATTACATTTTGCTACCAGCCTAACAGCATATCAGGCTTCTTGTATTCAATCTTGTCCACTCACATCTCCTTTGTGAATTTTGTATTTCATAGCTTTTATATTTGTGCCTTATTATGACCCCAACATGCCACCAAGATAGGTCTATGGAGGAAACCACGAGGAATAGATATGATACTAATTTGGTAACAACGTTAAAAAGTTATAAAACAATATGAAAGTGGCAAAGCCTTGAATGTTATCACAAACAGCTTTGGCTGATCCCACTCTATGATAATGACAATTCTGAAAAACAAGGAAGGAGATTACTGAAGTTGTCAAAGGATCTGCACCAATGAAATCCACCACAGCATAGCATCCCTGTATTTGGACCTGAGAGAATCCACAGGTGGCTGAGACCTGTCAGAGGTGGTGGGAACACCAGAAGCCGGCAAAAACGCTGCTCCGCAATAGGTGTTCGGGGAGATGCAGACACAGCACTTCGGATTCAACTCCCTGCTGCTAGAGTTAAATGGCCTTGATCATAGCTGCCGGTGAATCTCACATCCCATTGTCATTACAATAATCAGATAATAACCATGCAGCAAAAGGCAATGATGGCTGATATGGAGAAGTTATTGCAATGGAATGAAGACCAGAACCAGAAGCTTTCTCCCCCTAAGCACCCTGACAATCACATCATATGCACTATGTTTGTTGAAAATGCTTAAAGAATAAGCAGGACATGAATGTGAGTATATTTGATCTCTCCCCTATATTTATTGAGATTTGCCCAGACTGACTTATGTCTGCAGTACTGGAATGTAACCTGGATGTCAGCGGATGGTACTTGCACTTAATTTGTAAGTATTCTGCTTTTAAGAAGGTAAGTCAATAATTATCTGCACTTTAGTGATATATATTTTTTTTGGTTGATTGTGCAGGTTTTCCCTGCACACATGTGGAAACTTGGTGTGTCTGTGGTTACAGTGGTGAAGCTTTGACCTTCATCTGTCAGTTTCCCTTGTTGTGCTCTAGGAATAAACATGGCCACTTTACTCTCCGTTAGCATCAAAGAACAGCAGTGAGTAGTGACCTGTTTTTTAAGGGGATGAAATCCTCTGCAGTTTTCTCAGAATCTTGGTATGTTGGTCGTGCAATGTTGTTCTTAGTAGTGGATGTGGATGGCTATCCCACTTCTTCTTTGTACTATACATATCTTCACCCTATTGGAGCTATTTTTAGGAAATTTAACATTTCTTTTCACCGCTATGCTGATGATACACAGGTTTATATTCCCATCTGCAACTCTGCAATAAATCAACTGCACAACTGTCTTTCTGAACTAAGCAGAGGTGAGTAGAGTAGCCAAAAATTGTACTCAAGTAAGAGTAGCGTTACTTCAAAATAATATTACTCAAGTAGAAGTAAAAAAGTACTTGGTGAAAAGACTACTCAAGTACTGAGTAACTGTTTGATCATAATAGATTATTTATTTTTTAGAAATGTTGTAATAAGACAGACAAAATGTAAAATAATGTGCAAATTCTACTATTTCCAAATAATAAAATAAAAAATGAGCAAAAATAAATAACATCTTTACAAAATAAAGATGCACAAAAAACACAAAGTTCCAAATCTCAGTTTTTCACAACAAAGCTTTTGAAGCGAATACCTACAGTAGGTAACATGTATGTTTGAACAGTGCAAACTACTTACAGTGACAAGATATACTGTACACCAGGGGTGCCCAATACGTTGATCGCCGGTAGATCAGAAAGGTAGTGCAGGTAGATTGCGTTGCATTCAAAAAATTTTTTTTTTAAATGTTAGTCTATCATATATCCTCTCTATGGCATTTGCCACTTGATTGACATACAGGGTGGCCAGTCTGAGATCTCTTTTCTTCTAACACATCCCGCACGCACGATCAAACGCGCGAACTACTGCAAAACTCTGGCTATCTAAGTGATCTAGTTAGCCTATAAGCCTATAAATATAGCATTTTTAATGTAGGTAGATCATTTCAAGCTGGTCATTTTAAAAATAGCTCACAAGCCGAAAACAGTGTGGGCACCCCTGCTGTACACTGACAGTATAATACTGCATATTCACTTGCCCTCCAAATAGCACAGCTGATAGAAAATAACATTAGAACAAGGCAGCTTGTGCACGTACAAGAAGTCTCACTTTACCTTGACTGTCTGTGTCTGTACATGTTTGGTTAAAACGTGCTTGTTCTTCACTCAGTGAAGTGATAGTTAAGCTTCAGCAGGAGTTGGTTCTCATTTTTCATGTACAGCATTCTTTCTTTCCCTGTCCGCTGTCTGTGAGGAATTTGTGCCGCTAGGATGTGACAGTTTGTGTGTGGTCATGTGACTGCATGGCTACGTCTGATTTGTGAAACGGAGCCATTTGATTATTGTTGCTACGTCTGATTGGTGAAACGGAGTCTTGTGATTATTGTTGAAACAGTCATGCAGTAGATCTACTGCCGGATTTTCTCTGGCAAAAATATAGCGTACTGTATTTAATGGAAAAAAAGTAATGATTCGAGTGTTGCTCAATGTAGCAGAGTAAGAGTAGCGTTTCTTCTTCACAAATGTACTCAAGTAAAAGTAAAAAGTATGGTGCAGTAAAACTACTCTTAGAAGTACAATTTTTTTAAAAAGTTACTCAAGTAAATGTAACAGAGTAAATGTAACTCATTACTACCCACCTCTGGAACTAAGATCTTGGATGGCTAATAATTTTCTTGATCTGAATCAAAATAAAACGGAGGTGCTTATAGTGGGTCCATCAGCTAAAGCCCAAATTGGTCTTGGACTTCTCGGCTTTTTCTCTGTCTTTTGCAAACCTCAAATCTGCAATCTTGGTGTTATCTTTGACAGTAATCTCTCTTTTGAGAAACAGGTTAATTCTGTATCCAAGAGTTGCTTTTTCAAGCTTCGTCTATTAGGTAAGATCAAGCCTTTTTTTATCTTCTAGGGATCTTGAGAAAGCCACTCATGCTTTTATCTTTTCTCGCCTTGATTAGCAAATCCCTGATACGCAGGTTACAGTTGGTCCAGAATGCTGCCATTCACTTTCTGGTTGGGGCAAGAAAGTATTAGCTTCTTTACACTGGCTGCCTATCAGTTTTCAAATTGATTTTAAAATCTTTTTCCTAGTTTTTAAATCTTTACATGGGCTTGCTGCTGCCTATTTATCCGAATTGTGTGTTTTACACCAGCCATCTAGAGTGCTTAGATCTTCTGGTCAGTTGTCCCTTGTTGTCCCTCGTACCAAGTGTAAAACTTTTGCAGCTGCTGCTCCTCACCTGTGGAACTCTTTACCTCGTCACATAAAGGAGTCGTCTACAATTGAACTGTTCAAAACAAGATTAAAGACTCATTTCTATTCACTTGCATTCCATGACCTTCAGTAATACTGTTGGTTTCCTCATTGTGATTATGTAACATTACTTTAGTTTCATATTTATTTTATTTATGTTCATTTATTTTATTTCATTTATTTTATTTCTATTTATGTTAATTGTATGTTTTTTTTCTTTTATTCTATTCTTGTAAGGGACTTTGGCCACAGCATTCCTATGTTGTTTTAAATGTGCTATATAAATAAATTAACATTGACATTGACATTAACATGTCTGTTTATGTTTTAACTTCTCTGTTCATTCATAAATATTCTGCCATGGCTAAACTCTGTCTTCATATTGTGCAGAAAGCCTTCTAAACTTAAGTATATTTTAGTGGTTCATTATCTGTCAGAGAGTGCATTTATCGGTAAGTATTATATTTTTCTGGTTTCTGGATTGTTCTGCCTTTGGATTTGATATTTGCATAACAGATCAGCTATGTGCTGTCTTAGCAAAAACCTTTTGCCCAATGTTTGCTTTTATCTTAAAATAAATTCCTTCATTTATGAAGATTCTCCATTGGACATGTCTCTCAAGCTAGAGGTTTCCTGCTTTTCTTCTCCCTTGAAGTGTGCTTTTGTGTTTATTGGGACATTTAAGATATTATTTGAACTTTAAAAGCCAGTTCCCCATTTTGGGCCTGTGCGGGACAAAACCTTCTGTGAAGGCCCTGACATGGTTTGTAGATCTTTTTGGAGGCCTATGACCCTTTTTGCTATTATGTGCACTCTTGTAAGCAAAAGGCAGAAAAAACTCTAGATGGAAGACCAATCCTTCACTGGCACTCTTACTTACACAATGGCAGTTTAGAGCTGTGAAATCACATGTTCTTACTTACATTGTGGGAGAAAACTGGATAATCAGTATATTTTTAGATTTTCTAAAATGATCCTTTGAGGTCATTAAGTAATGCCATTTTGTTTATTTAATGACACACTTGTCCATGGTCGTCTACTGTTGTTGGCAACAATGCAATTGTAATGCACATGTCAAGATGACAGCATGTGATATCAGGGTTTGGAATCTGTGTTAGATGGTGTCATGCACCATCAAGCATTCGTGTGTTTTGGATGAAAACCTTCAGAAAAGAAACATACAGCTAATGATTTCTTTGCTAGAACCTCTGCATTAGTAGTTACAGTTACAATCTCTTCCTTTTTAATCTTCTGTTCACATTTTTTCATACTTTGTCATACTCAGTCCAATCTGAAAGTCTTTTTGCCATTTCTTAAGCACACCCCTTGTTTCTCAGTCTTCATTATATGGGCTTTAGTTCTTCCTTTTTGGCCATTTTTTTCCATCTGGCCATCAAATAGACAACGTGTAATTTGGAAGTAAAATCCAGGCCCCTTGAACTGAGGGACTGCAGTACAAACCACTGGACCACCATGCAGCCCTTTGATGAAACTTTTATTTAACCTCCTTGGCTTCAGCCGCAAGTGTGACTCTGGCTTGGGATTTTATGTAACTAGTTATTCCTGAGTCAAACCCAGGGTGGAGTGTAATGATCCGCTTTACAGTGTTAAGCTTGACTATCTTGGGACAGTATTCTGCTGTTATCTAGTAGATGACATATTCTATGCATTTGCCACTCAAGGATAACTCATTAATATTCATGAGTGGGGTGGAAACCAAACCAAAACAGAATGGTGTGTAAACAAGAAGCTGTAAAGTCAGTTTTAGAACAAACTGTAACTGAACCATTAAGTTGAACAAAGTCATAGTGATGAAAATGTCAATTGGTCACCAGATGTTGACATGGATAGTGAAACTGAGGCATACAGCACCAAAAGACAAAACCACTGTGAAATGCTTGGTGAATTCAGTCACCTGTATGTTTACTATGGTGCAAAATGATTGTGATCAAGTAGAAGGACAAAAAAGACAAGTCCCTTAATACCTGCTCATAATGCTGCAACTGTCATTTGTATGATGGGAAATATGGAAGTCACTAAGCTTTGTGCTGTGGTGTCCTACAATAACACAAGGAGTGCACCGATGGTGTGGATCAGGCACTAACATTCTACCCTCTCAAAGTCCATCCATCCATCCATCCTCTTCCGCTTATCCGAGATCGGGTCGAGGGGACAGCAGCTTGAGCAGAGATGCCCAGACTTCCCTCTCCCCGGCTACTTCTTCTAGTTCTTCCGGGAGAATCCCAAGGCGTTCCCAGGCCAGCTGAGAGACATAGTCCCTCTAGCGTGTCCTGGGTCTTCCCCGGGGCCTCCTCCCGGTTAGACATGCCCAGAACACCTCACCAGGGAGGCGTCCAGGAGGCATCCTGATCAGATGCCCGAGCCACCTCATCTCACCCCTCTCGATGCAGAGGAGCAGCGGCTCTACTCTAAGTCCCTCCCGGATGATTGAACGTCTCACCCTATCTTTAAGGGAAAGCCCAGACACCCTACGGAGGAAACCCATTTCAGCCGCTTGTATTCGCGATCTCATTCTTTCGGTCACTACCCATAGCTCATGACCATAGGTGAGGGTAGGAACATAGATCGACTGGTAAATTGAGAGCTTTGCCTTGCGGCTCAGCTCCTTTTTCGCCACGACAGACCGATGCAGAGCCCGCATCACTGCGGATGCCGCACCGATCCGCCTGTCGATCTCACGCTTCATTCTTCCCTCACTCGTGAACAAGATCCTGAGATACTGGAACTCCTCCACTTGGGGCAGGATCTCACTCCCAACCCTGAGAGAGCATTCCACCCTTTTTCGGCTGAGGACCGAAACCGATCCAGAGAGAGCTGAAGATCACGGCCTGATAAAGCAAACAGGACAACATCATCTGCAAAAAGCAGTGACCCAATCCTGAGTCCACCAAACCGGACCCCCTCAACGCCCTGGCTGCGCCTAGAAATTCTGTCCATAAAAGTTATGAACAGAATCGGTGACAAAGGGCAGCCCTGGCGGAGTCCAACTGTCATTGGAAATGGGTTCAACTTACTGCCGGCAATGGGGACCAAGCTCTGACACCGATTGTACAAGGACCGAACAGCCCTTACCAGGGGTTCCGGTACCCCATACTCTCGGAGTACCCCCCTCACGATTCCCCGAGGGACACGGTCGAATGCCTTTTCCAAGTCCACAAAACACATGTAGACTGGTTGGGCAAACTCCCATGCACCCTCCAGGACCCTGTTAAGGGTGTAGAGCTGGTCCACTGTTCCACGACCAGGACGAAAACCACACTCTTCCTCCTGAATCCGAGGTTCGACTATCCGATGGACCCTCTCTCTAGGACCCACGAACAGACTTTTTCAGGGAGGCTGAGGAGTGTGATCCCTCTGTAGTTGGAACACACCCTCCGGTCGCCTTTCTTAAAGAGGGGGACCAGCACCCCAGTCTGCCAATCCAGAGGCACTGTCCCTGATGTCCATGCAATGTTGCAGGGGCATGTCAACCAAGACAGTCCTACAACATCTAGAGCCTTGAGGAACTCCAGGCAAATCTCATCCATCCCTGGGGCCCTGCAACCAAGGAGTTTTTTGACCACCTCCGTGACCTCAGTCCCAGAGATGGGGGAGCCTACCCCTGAGTCCCCAGGCTCTCCTTCCTCATTGGAAGGCATGTTAGTGGGATTGAGGAGGTCTTCAAAGTACTCCCCCCACCGACCCACAACGTCCTGAGTCGAGGTCAGCAATGTACCATCCCCACCATATACAGTGTTGACACTGCACTGCTTCCCCCTCCTGAGACGCCGGATGGTGGACCAGAATCTCTTCGAAGCCGAAGCCGTCTCTTCGAAGCATGGCCTCCCCAAACTCCTCCCACGCCCGAGTTTTTGCCTCAGCAACCACCAAAGCCTGCCGGTACCTATCAGCTGCCTCCAGAGTCCCATAGGACAAAAAGGTACTGTAGGACTCCTTCTTCAGCTTGATGGCATCCCTCACCGCTGGTGTCCACCAAACAGGTTCGGGTATTGCCGCCACGACAGGCACCAACCACCTTACGACCACAGCTCCGGTCAGCCGCCTCAACAATAGAGGCATGGAACATGGCCCATTCAGACTCAATGTCCCCCACCTCCCTCGGCATGTGGCCGAAGTTCTGCCGGAGGTGGGAGTTGAAGCTACTTCTGACAGGGGACTCTGCCAGACGTTCCCAGAAGACCCTCACAACACATTTGGGCCTACCAGGCCTGACCGGCATCCTACCCCACCATCGAAGCCTACTCACCAGCAGGTGGTGATCAGTTGACAGCTCCGCCCCTCTCTTCACCCGAGTGTCCAAGACATGTGGCCGCAGGTCCGATGACACGACCACAAAGTCGATCATCGAACTGAGGCCTAGGGTGTCCTGGTGCCAAGTGCACATATGAACACCCCTATGCTTGAACATGGTGTTCGTTATGGACAATCCGTGATGAGCACAGAATTCCAATAACAAAACACCGCTTGGGTTCAGATCGGGGGAGCCATTCCTCCCAATCACGCCCTTCCAGGTCTCACTGTCATTGCCTACGTGACCATTGAAGTCTCCAGGCAGAACAAGGGAGTCCCCTGAAGGTATGCCCTCTAGCACCCCCTCCAGGGACTCCAAAAAGGGTGGATACTCCAAACTGCTGCTTGGCACATATGCACAAACAACAGTTAAGACCCATCCCCCCACTCGAAGGCGGAGGGAGACTACCCTCTCGTCCACCGGGGTAAACCCCAATGAACAGGCTCCAAGTTGGGGGGCAATAAGTATGCCCACACCTACTCGGCGCCTCTCACCAGGGGCAACTCCAGATTGGTAGAGAGTCCAGCCCCTCTCAAGGAGATTGGTTCCAGAGTCCAAGCTGTGCGTCGAGGTGAGCCCGACTATATCTAGCCAGAACCTCGCGACCTCACGCACTAGCTCAGGCTCCTTTCCCTTCAGAGAGGTGACATTCCACGTCCCAAGAGTCAGTTTCTGTAGCCGAGGATCAGACCGCCAAGGTCCCTGCCTTTGGCCACCACCCAACTCACACTGCACTCGACCTCCTTGGCCCCTCCCATAGGTGATGAGCCCATGGGAAGGGGGACCCACGTTACTTCTTCGGGCTGTGCCAGGCTGAGCCCCATGGGTGCAGGCCCAGCCACCAGGTGATCGCCATCGAGCCCCACCTCCAGGCCTGGCTCGAGAGGGGGGCCCCAGTGACCCACATCCAGGCAAGGGAAAACGTCGTCCAAAGTTTTGATTCATCATTGGAGGTTTGTTGAACCACTCTTTGTCTCATCCCTCACCTAGGATCAGTTTGCCTTGGGTGGCCCTACCAGGGGCATAAAGTCCCAGACAACAGAGCTCCTAGGATCATTGGGACACGCAAACCCCTCCACCACGATAAGGCAACCTTGGGCTGTGCACTGATGAGTGTCTCAAAACATGTCACAAAGAGGACATTCATTAAATCTACATCAATACAGCAGTAGACACTAGACATAGTTGTCCTACTGTATTTATGTTGACATTTGTGTATTTACATGTTTCTGTTACACATAGTAACATTTTTATTGTTGAAAAGGATTCAACATTTTAACTTTTCTTTCCTGGGGCAAATACAACGCTAAGGAGGTTAAACAAAATGGTTAATTACAGTTTTGCAAAATAACTAGCTGAACAGGAAAATGCAGAGGAAAAGAAAAAAAAGGTGTCTCATCAAAATCCATGATAAGCATCACACTAACAGCAGACTTATGGCTGGACCTAAAAGTCTTCCTTACCTTCAAGACTTATTGTGAGACAGAACTGATTCAGGATGGCACACACACATGTACTCTCACACTCCTTTATACCTGGCTATTTTAGAGCAGCCAGACAATGGAATCTACCTTTTCTTTAGGATCTGATAAATGAAAAGGCCAAGACCCTAGAAAACACCATGAGGAGATGTGAGACTTGGCCATTTTCACACTGGTGGCACCCCAGTGGAGAAATAAAGCCAGGTGTTTCACAATAACTAATATAATTCCACCAAAGGTGGATCCCAAACAACATCCTTGGTAGCAGGAAATGGACTTATCTGAGAAGCTCTCTCTTCAGATTAACTGAATTCGTTATGAAAGGATTTTGCTTCACTAATGTAATATTTCTTCTGTTCTTATTCAAATATAAATACCAGCAAACACAGATTTATGTCTTCAGACTATACATACATTTTCAGTTCATAATTAGTTCTGAAGATTTGGAAGCCTGCACATGACAAGGTTCTTTAATAATTAAACTGCTCTATAAATGCGCCCTGCCAATGCATTTATTGATTTGGCTAAAACTACTCGGGGAGCTTAATTTTCAGCTGCTGCTCTGACAAACAGCACATACCCTTCACAGTGTCCTTGTGAATAACAATATGCAAAGTAAACAATGCCTGCATATATGTTTAATCCCACAACTAATACTTCGTAGGCTGTCAGATTAGTTGGTCAGGGTATCTGACAGGCAGACTTCTTCTGACACAGAGCAGTAGCAATCCATTTAACGGTTTCTTTTGATAAAGCTTCACTTTTTCCATATTTTTTTAAACCTATCTTAAATACGATTATGAAACAACTCAACAGCAACACTTCCAACCAAAACACAAACAAATCCGGAGCGATTAACTTCTGAAGACTAAACTAACAAACAGATTTACTTTTAGTCACTGTGAAAAAAAAAAAAAAACAAGATCCAGGAGGAACGTGTGAGCCTTCAAAGCATCTGCTCTTCTGAGCCGTTCAGGGGAAATAAGTACTCTTGGAAAAGAGGGAGTGGAGTTGGAATAAACTGCCACAAATCCATCACAAAACTCAAAGAAGGACTGCTCAGCTCATTAAGAACTGAAATATTTAGCAAAATTAATTCTAAAAGATAAATATGTGTATACATTACAGAAATATTTTCAAAATATTCTGTGTGGTTTACTGCACATAACGGGACATTTTTAAGATGTTAGGTTAAAAGCCAACTGACGATGTCTCTAGTTACAGTCTTGTAAACTAGGCAAAAAAAGAAACATCCCTTTTTCAGGACTGTGTATTTCAACAATAATGTTTTAAAAATCCAAATAACTTTACAGATCTTCATTGTAAATTGTTTAAACAATGTTTTCCATGCATGTTCAATTAACCATAATCAATTAATTAACATGCACCTGTGGAATGGTCGTTAAGACCTTAACAGCTTACAGAAAGTAGGCATTTAAGGTCACAGTTCTAAAAACGCAGGACACTAAAGAGACTTGTCTACCGACTGTGAAAAACACCCAAAGAAAGATGCCCAGGGTCCCTGCTCATCTGCGTGAACATGCATTAGGCATGCTGCAGGGAGGCATGAGGACTGCTGATGTGGCTAGGGCAATAAATTGCCATGTCCACACTGTGAGATGCCTAAGACAGCACTACAGGGAGACAGGAAGGACAGCTGATCATCCTCGCAGTGGAAGACCACGTGTAACAACACCTGCACAGGATCGGTACATCTGAATATCACACCTGCGTGACAGGTACAGGATGGCCACAACAACTGCCCGAGTCACACCAGGAACACACAATCCCTCCATCAGTGCTCAGACTGTCCGCAATAGGCTGAGAGAGGCTGGACTGAGGGCTTGCAGGCCTGTTGTAAGGCAGGTCCTTACCAGACATCACCAGCAACAATGCCGCCTATGGGCACAAACCCACCTTCGCTGGACCAGACAAGAGTGGCAAAAAGTGCGTGAGTTTCTGCATGACAGCAATGTCAGTGTTCTGCCATGGCCAGCGAAGAGCCCAGATCTCAATCCCATTGAGCACGTCTGGGACCTGTTGGATCGCAGGGTGAGGGCTAGGGCCATTCCCCCCAGAAATGTCCAGGAACTTGCAGGTGCATTGGTAGAAGAGTGGGGTAACATCTCACAGCAAGAACTGACAAATCTGGTCCAGTCCATGAGGAGGAGATGCACTGCAGTACTTCAAGCAGCTGGTGGCCACACCAGATATTGACTGGTACTTTTGATTTTGAGCCTCCCTTCATTCAGGGACACATTGTGAAACATTTTTAGTTTATGTCTTATGGTGTTGACTCTTTTAGTGTTCATACAAATATTTACACATTAAGTCTACTGAAAGTAAAAACAGTTGAAAGTCAGAGGACGTTTCTTTTTTTGCTAAGTATATGTTGTTCTCTTTCTTATTTTTCTTCTGGATTTTGCTCCTGACTTTATCCTTTGTTCCACATAGAAATCTCTCCCTCCTTCCCTCTGGTTTACTAGATGACCACTGAAATGCACTGACCTTTCACAGAGTGAGAGGGAAGTAAAGCCTATATCTCTACATGGAACAAAACGAGAGAATTTCACTAAAACAATTATATTTTTTTCCATGTTATTTACCCAATGTAGTTTGTTGTGGTGGCTGAGAAAAAAAATTATCCTCATGTTTTCCTGGAGAAATGACATAAAAAAGATTCAGAATGAACAAGACACAAAGGTGACCATCTCTGTACAATTCTAAACAACGTGAAAAATGTTTGTGGAAAAAAGAAAAAACTATTTAAATAAAATGATTGTCATGTCAATTGTGCATTTGTCATCTCGGAACGTACAAAATACATGCACTCTTTGCTAAAAAGCTGTTCACTGAGATGGAGAAGTGGATCTTCAATTCAAATATACAATAATATAGGAATGTGCCTTTCCTGTTTATCTTGCAGAATTTTTCATAAGTATGAATAGTAGTTTAGCAAAATACATATAGTTTGCACATTCTGAGAATACAAAAGAAAACAACATATGGATCATATAACACAAGTTATGCCAGAATTTTTTAGCTTTTTATCTATGGATTTTTTCACATTGTTTGACGTTGTCCAGAGCTCATCACCCATTCCATTTGAATCGTTATGTTTTTTCTCCAATAAAACATAAGATTAAAACTTTTTCTTGGTCCCCACTACAAATTATGTAAGGTAAGAACAGTATGAATGGTATTTTTTATAAAGTTTTTATGCCTTATCCTGATTATAATAACTAATTATAAGTCTTTTCTAGGGTTTTGAAACTCGGAGATTCTGATTCTGAAGTCAGATTTCAGGCTTAATGCATTCTCGAGTAACGTAGAATTTATTAATGTTTACCTGTAACCCCATTTTGTTTTTCCTTGGGTGCTGCTATTTTGTGCATTCCTCCGCCATGATGCAGATCCTGGTTACTGGGGGCGTGACCTCTAGGGTCATAGCTTTGAGGGGTCAACTGGCGTAATGCTAAATGGTCACCCCAATGGCCTTTTTTATACAAATTCGTGGATAACAAACCTGGTTTATTTTGCTACTTTCCAGACCTTTATTTCTGAAGTACTGGTTCTTGAATCCTTCGCTCTTATCTGTGACCTGTGATTTTTGTTCTTATTTTGGCTTTGTTGATAGATTTAATATTTCTATGTTTTGACCTTGGCTAGTTTTTTGCTTTTGCATATTTCCTGTTAATTATTTTGAGTCAGTAAAAGGTCTCTGCAGCTTCTGGTGTCTTATCAGATCTCTTCTTCTAAGAAATATTCTGAAGAGCCCCATCTACAGTATAAACAACTACACCAGTTTCTATTTATCACAAAGGGGATGAATTCTCCAACACCATGAGCCTTTATTGGGACAGTTTGGAAATTAGCTAACCAAGTAAGGTTGATGGATTGAATGATTTTCTCTCATTTGAAAAACCTTTAGAAGTCTTATGTTCACCGTGCCATTTCACAATGTAAATCTGTAGACTGACTTTCCAGGAGCTTCTGTCTAAAAACAAACTCCCTATGATCTCGATAACCCTCTGTATCCCTAGCACATTTACCTTTTTTGATACTTTCTCAGACTCTGCATTGATCAAAATGACTTCCATAATTAAGCACTCAAAATGCCAAGTTTGTTCATTGATTGAGGAAATCCTTCTTAAATTGTTAACACTGCCCTCAGTTAAGCCAGGAGCAGATCGTGCAATATTCATTCATTGAGGTACACCAAGATTAAAAAGCATACTCCACCTTCTCCCTTCCATTCTAATACCTATTAAGCACACATTTTCTGTTGTAAAGGTATTCAGTTTCAAAATAATCTTTAAAAATAACAGGAAACAAACACATGGTGTAACATTCAGGTATGCTTGGAGACTTACTGATTTGAAAGTTGAAGCATTTTTATTATTTTACTTTCTTCATCAAAGAGTCAGTTATGACATTTTTGTATGTTAAATATTTTTGTAAGAAAAAGCCACACTCAAAAAAATATTAAATAGTGAATGTAACTACATTTGTTATTAGGCTACAGGAAATGCTATACATGTTCTTTAACAGCATTTTCAGTTGTCATATAGTTAAAAACAGAGCCCAAAGAGGCTTGTGGTGGCTTGAAAGCTATCATAGGCCACAGATTCAAATTCAAATGATGTGAAAATGGCACTGATTGATGTGCCATTGTTAGCTGTTAATCATGGAGAGTCAGTGACTAACTGTAGGACAAACTTACTAAACATAACATTTTTAAAAGAAGTACCTGGTGGACAGTTAAAATCTGTGTTCACATCTCAAGGTAAAATTGTTGTCTGCTTTGGCTCATGATGGAGAGCAGGTCTCAAGCTTTGCTGATAATCATAATGTCAGAGAACTACTGAATAATTATAGTGTGGTAATAATGCAGCTGTCAGGATGTTTCCAGTGTAATGTAAATATGGAGTACGCTTTTGTTCACTCTTTGCTGACTGAGTGACGCTTACAGAATTCTTTTCCTTTAACATTAATATGTAGATTCGTGACCCTTTGCCTTTTTTCTTTACTTTTATGGCTAACTAACCTCAAGCAGCAGACAAAGTGAGAGTGTTTGATCAACTTTTACTGGGTATCTGTATTGTCATCAGGAGCAGTTATTGGAAGGGTAAAAGAAGAAAATATTTACAAAACTAGTGGGCTTTGCCCCCTGGTCGCTTCACTCGCCAACCTCCCTGTCTGCGCTACGCACCAGACAACTTCACGTCTCTGCCGCTCGCAAACAACAAAACTTTTAATTCTCGCAGATGGGCCTCTTCATTGGGAAGAAACATTACTTTTCCCTGATGGCAACACGAATTAGTTGATCTACAAGACTCCGACTTAAAGTTTAAAGCCAAACGATATCTACATACTTGATTTTACCTTTTCGTCAATATCGCATTGAATTTTGATTCCGTGTTTGGAATTACATCGTGACAACGCAATGTATAACTGCCCATGAGTGAATATCGTTTCTTTCTCTCTACACGAACTGTGTCTGACAATAGCATTCACACAAATGAGAAATGATTGAACCATGTGCGTGGTCGTAAATGTTTTAGATGTGGGTAGGACTTTTCCAAATCTCTTTGCATAAAGTCTTGTCTTGCGGGGCTTGAAATTTTCTCTTGCAGGATTTCACTTTCACCAAACAACCAATCTTTTAATTCTTGGGGATACGTATCTTCATTGGGAAGAATCAATACTTTTCCCTGATGGCAATTCGAATTAGACGATCTACAAGTTTCCGACTTAAAGTTTAAATCCGAACAATAAGTTTGATCTCTTTTCGCTGTTCTATTACTTCATAGAGTAATATTTTCTGTTTGTTTGTACTAATGCATCTTTGATATCACTTTTTTTAAACTTTACAATTTTCATACTTCCATTATCTCTAACCTGCTCTGTTTGTGCATCAAGCCAACATTTTTTAACTCGTTACGACGTTCTACTTTGTCATCTACTCTTATTCTTTTATTTGCGGCCCCAGGCGTGGTTAAATCTCTTAGCACAAAGCCTCGTCTCGTGGGACGTGAACGTGTCTCTCTTCAAAAGATCATGCCTCGTCACAGGATAAAAAGTCTCCTCTCCTAAATTTTTTTATTATAATAGAGAGATATACAAGTTGTAGTGCTATCTCTCAAATTAAATTGGCAACAGTCAAATAATCCATAATTGAAGTCGTACAGAATGTTTTCCTTTTTTTAGACAGACAAGCTCATAAAAATGGCCAATGCTTTCCAAAGGTAGATTTTAAAATTTCAAACCTTTGTACAGTGCACTCTGCTTGAAATACCTCAACTGCTGTTGTCCCAGCAAATTTCATTGATGAATAAATGTGCCAAATTTCAACAAATTAAGCCCACTGGAAGTCTAGTTGTTTAATGTGGACAGACAGACATGGGCCATCACAGTAGGTGCTTTTTTGTATTATATACAATGCAACTAAAAAAAGACAAACCTTTTTACATTAGATTACACATTGTTTTAGCATATTGAGATTAACTAAATTTATCATCTCATGGCTGCCTTCTGTTCTCTTTCACAACAGTTTCCTACCTGCTTACTCTCTTTTTAGATGTACTTTCTAAGAATAGTCAACAACTGAAATGTAATGTTTCTAATCTTTTTATTTTTTTCCATACATACAGTTTATATGAAAATATATGCATTATATATTCACATGTGTATTAAAATAGATTATTTATTATAGATTATTATCTAAAATAGATTATAGACCTCCTGGCATCTTCCAGCAAGGCACTGGATATAACAAAAAGGTGAAACTTACGACTGAATACATGAAATTTTTAATTCATTAAATGGGAAGTGGTGACACATCCTTCAGCAGCTATGACTGCAACCACAATTTTCCTTTAGTTGCTAAACTTACACATCTGGTGTGAGGAATTATTTCCCCTATTAATTCTCAAAAAACAAATTCAGTAGCTCTGTGAGATAAAGCATGAACAGCCTACTTCAGTTCTTTGATTAAAACCCAAAAATTGACTCATTCTAAAACTTTGTAAATCTCTCTTTTTTTGTCTTTGTCAGATGTTCTGCAATGATTGAGATCATTTTTCATGTTAGGGGATTTAGATTCAGCCAATCTACTGTACATCTCAGAGACAACAGGACATCCTTTCTAATCTGGAATATTCATTTATGACTTTGGATTCATAATTCCTTTAATTGACGGTCAGCTTTTCAGGTATATGAGCAGAAAGCAATCCTATTACCTTCTCAACATTGGCTTGATCAATTTTATATCATTATAAAATATAAATTATTTTTTAATATTATAGTGATAAGCTGTGCTGTCTCAAGGCGTGAGCAGGGCCCATGGGAGCAATTGATGGGGTGTTGTCACTGATGTGCGTTGCAGGGTGTTTGTTGGAAGTGATGGAGGCAGTGAGTAGTGGTAAGGTGATGAAATAGCCACCTAACTGTACCTGATGCTATTGGTACCTTCTGGTGACTCACTGGCTTCTTTGTCATTGACCATCTCTCACATACTTTTCTTATTCATTCCTGGATTTTTAAAACAAACCTTTTCAAGTTCCTTTTAAGAGCTACATCCTCACTGCCCGGTTTCTTCTTCCTTTTCTCTCATCCACTGTAAGTTTTCCATATCCCTACTTATTTACATATTTATCTTGCAACTGATGACAGGATGATCATGCCTTAAATAATGCATCTATTCTTCCCTTAATTTTAGACTCCACTATGAGTAAAAATAATATTTTTGTCAACACTTTTGTATTGATATTTTATCTTTGTATGAAGAGAGATTGTAGATTGTGGATGAGGTTATAGCTTAGATAGCCCCGGTCCCCTACAGTGAGATTAGCCCTGAGTGACCAGAGTGACCACCTCAGTTCATCCCACTTTTTGAGTCAGTTCTGATAATAGGCAAAGGTTAAATTTGCAAAAAATCAGT
This sequence comes from Polypterus bichir lapradei, assembly GCA_026402145.1. Classification (NCBI taxonomy): domain Eukaryota; kingdom Metazoa; phylum Chordata; class Cladistia; order Polypteriformes; family Polypteridae; genus Polypterus; species Polypterus bichir. Next base: position 54,165,001 of record JANRMT010062814.1, read on the forward strand.
TTTTGAGCATAAAGAGATCAGTTTCATATACAAACATTCTTTCAAAAATCATCAAGATGGTGTTACTGTAAATTTAATGTAGCAAATCAAGATTTTTTTTGATTGTTTTCTTTTCTCTTTGCTTCCCTCCCATGAGTGCCACTGTAATTCAGAATTACAGTCCAACAAGCCTTTACAAGAACTTCGACTTTGGCTTTCTTCCTGGTCACCACACTGAAGCAGGCTTAAATGATAAAAATTATATTATCTGATGCAGGAAACAACACAATTACTATTCTTTTAGATTAAAGTTTGTTTCAGTATTAGCAATGAAGGTCTTGCATGTTAACCAACCAATTTAATCTTTCAAAATTTCTAAACTGACCAAAGCAAGTATGTGGACGATTATGTGATGACAGAAGGTGACACCTAATGTTGATTTCCATTGAATTAATAATAGTTAGTGTGACTTAAAGTGAAGTGTTTTTTTTGTAGGAATGTTTTTTCCTTACACAAAAATTGCAAATGTTTTTACAGTGAAATAAGAATTACTGTTTTTTTTCTTAATACAACTTTTTAACACAGAAATCAAAGATGGTGTAGGATATTAAGTTTCAGCCAGAATTAGTTACCTGGCTTATTTTTGGTTTTCTCTTTTTAGTTATTTGTGCTATTTTTTATGTATTGCTATGCACCCTCCTCCACCATAACCTATCATCTATGGGGGAGGAGTGAAAGCTTTAGAGTGGTCGAAAATCTCGATCTCTGGTTTTTGATGGACCTCAACATTTTAGGGGCCACTGATTCTGAAAACATTGATATCTCAATGATGGGTGTATGTGTGTTTGTTTGTGTGTCACAGTTTCTTGAGGACAGTCTAGAGATAAAATGACTGGATGGAAAAATACAAAACTCAGAATTTAAGCCTGTTATGAGATGGCGATGTGCTGATTAGTTTTGGAGTCAAATCATGCAAGAGAAAAAGGAACCCTCTAAAAGAACCCTGAAATACCATAATTCTGCAATTAATTATGAATTCTTCTCATCAATTGCTATCATAATAACCTATATTATGATCAGAAAAATCATCATCAGAGCAGTAATTACTGAAATGTTATAGAATAGTTTGTGTAACATGGCTCCTAGGGCACAAAGCCTACTGATGCTCATGTCCAAATTTTTATTCAAGTCAAGTCAAGTTGGGGAGCATGCACTGGTACAGTGCATTGCCGCACCCACTACACGATGAAACAACTCGGGATCCCAGTTGGCAATGCCCCAGGCAGGCACGCGCTCCAGTCCCACCCTCCGGAAATGACTTTCTATGTGCCACATCCAGGTGTTATGTGGGCGACCCCTTGGCCTGGTCCAGCCACTTGCGGAAACGTGCCACATGGCCATAGTGCCGTAACTGGCGCTTCCTCATAATGCAGATAATGTGCCTCATTTGGGACTCCATGAGCAACCGCTCATTCAACACAAAGTCAAACCAACAGTACTCAAGGATTTTCTGGAGAGACATAGTACCAAAGGAGTCCAGTCTTCGTCTCAGGTCACTGGATAGCGTCCATGTCTCGCAACCTTATAGCAAGACAGGAAGCACCAGGGCTCTAAAGACTTGGACCTTCGTCCTTTCGCATACATATCGGGAGCGTCACACACCCCTTTCCAGCGACCTCATGAGCCCTCGTGTTCTCCCAGTCCGTCTACTGACTTCATAGGAAGAGTCACCAGAGACATGAATGTCACTGCCAAGGTAAGTAAACCTCTTGACAAGGTCGACACTCTCTCCACAAACAGACACATTGCTGATGGCTGTGTCCAAGAGGTCATTAAAGGCCTGGATCTTGGTTTTTATCCAGGACACTCGGAAGCCCAGACACTCAGACTCCTTGCTCAGTCTCTCGAGTGCCCCAATCAGAGCCTCCATTGACTCCAGGAAGATCACAGCATCGTCAGCAAAGTCAAGATCCGTAAATCTTTCTTCACCAACAGATGCCCCACAGCTGCTGGACCCCACGACCTTGCCCCACACTCAGTCCATACAAGCATTGAACACAGTAGGAGCAAGAACACTCCCCTGACGAACCCCAGAATCAACTGGGAAAAAGACAGAGGTTCTGCCTCCACTCTGCACAGTACTCACAGCACTAGTGTACAGGCCGGCCATGATATCCAGCAACCTCAAGGTGATCCCACAAACCCTCAGGATATCCCACAGGGCAGCTTGATCAACTGAGTCAAACACTTTACAAAAATCGACAAATGCTACAAAGAAACTCTGCCAGTATTCGTGTTTGTGCTCCATGAGAACCCTCAGTGCCAAGATACAGTCGATGGTAGACTTCTTAGGTGTAAAACCAGACTGTTCCGGTCGCTGGTGGTGAGCAAGTGATCACGGATCCTATTGAGGACGACCCTAGCAAGGACCTTACCCGGCACCAAGAGCATTGTTATCTCCCTGTAGTTGCTGCAATCCAGGCGATAACCCTTCCCTTTCCAGATAGGGACAGCAAGTCCCGTTTTCCAGTCAGTTGGGATGATGTCAGTCTCCCAAATGGAAGCAAAGACTGCTTGCAATGCCAAGCGGACACCCTTACCACCAGCCTGGAGAAGTTCACCCCGGATACCACAGATCCCTGCAGCCTTTCCCCTCTTCAGCTGGTACACCACCTGTGCAATCTCAGTGAGATTGGGTGGTTCACAGTTAATTGGAGGATCAGCCTCAAGAACCATGGACCCAGAGATGTCCAACATCCTAGCTGGAGGATCAGCTTTGAAAAACTGCTCAAAGTAGCCATCCCAGTGGGTCACAACTGCAGTGTCATCCTTAAGGACCGTTCCATCAGCCGCCCTGACTGCGACTCTTTGAGGAACAGATTCAGATGTACGTAATGCTTTGATTCCTCTGCAAGCAGGGCATGGGTCGCTAGAACAAAGATGGTGTGTCACTTGCCCACAGATTCCTCTAGCAAATGCCTCTTTATCTGTCCTCAGAGCCCTCGCAGCTGTATTCTCAGTTCTCGGTACAGAGCAGAGTTGCCATTGAGCCATCCGCTGTGACTCCTCTCGATGATATCCAGGGTGCCCTGTGAGATGAAACACCTCCTTCTGGTGGTGGCTTCCCTGGTGGCTTCTGGCCAAGTCCAAGCTCATTTTCCTAGTAGGTGGTAACCTACTAGACCTAAGCTGGATCCCAAGAGTATCAACAACAAGTTTGTTGTCAGAATTCACAAACTGGGCACTTCTGTAGACCCTGCAGTTTTGCACGAGCCAAGTACCAAATGCAACGATGTGGTTCTGGGCGCTGGAACCAGGATCCAGCGATTCGCAGCCCCTGATGTTTTACAAAGTCAAGGAACATGGAGACACTTTCACCATGGTCTCCAGACCCATGGGGACCAAGACAATCCTCATAGCTAGCCCTGTCAGTGCCAGTGGCTGCATTGAAGTCACCCATGACCAGAGGAGTGTCGCTTCGTGGGCACCCATCAACCACCGAACGAAGCTGAGACATCACTCACCATAAATAAACCATAATTTTTATTCATTTATGTTTATAGATTATTAAGTATTTATGTGTTGTGTATTTATGCTGTGTGCTTATGTTCCTTGTTTTGAGTGGTGAGCCTCAAGAGGCAGGCTACCTTTACATCGCTAGTGAAGAACCACCTTCAGATTTATAATTTCAAGATGAAGAGAAATTCCCTCAGATATTAATTAATGTGTTTGTGATATTATTCTTAAATTGTGTGATTTATTGTGTATTTTTTGTTTGTCTTTGCTTTCTGATTTTTAGATTATGGATTGGACTTCTTAGTTTTGAGTTGTCTTTATAGGAAAACCCCTTTTTCATCAAACCCTTTGCCCATTTATAAATAAATACTTTATAAGCTTGTTTGTTTGCCTCTGCCAGTAATACAATCATCCTCTCCCTTTAAGGACATTTTTGTGTATGTGAGATGTTTAAAAGTATTTTTGAACATTTAAAAGCCTCAGCCTCAAGCCTTGAAGCCAACGTTGTGAGTTGAAGACCAGGCTGCCTGGGAAGAGGCCTGTTTCTAGGTAGACCAATTAAATTCTAGTCTGGGTTTTGGTTCATTTTTGAATCCTATCATTTTTTGACAGATTTGTGCCGCAGTGTCACAACATAATGCATCAGTAAATTAATGAAATGAAAAATAAATACAAGGCAGTTAATTAATAACATTCAATGAAGCAAATTTTCTTACATTGAGAGTATGTTAAGTCTTGATTGTTGTGACTGCAGGCTTTGAGATGGACTGCTTTTTAATTGCAAAAAAGGATGATACTGTGCTAAGAAAGAATAAAATATAATATGTAATGAGAAAAATGATCAGGAGAAGAGATGGTAAAATGGAGATCAAAATTATGAGCAACAAAACCATTAGACCACTATCAAAAATAAAAGTCAAAAGTGGAGCCAGATTTCATAGCTGACATACAAAGAAAAAATATCACAATGAACTTCAAGAATCAAAAGTTGTTACTCATAATCTTGGATAGAACCTAAAAGATGACCTTTTGTCCCATCGTTTCAATGAAGTGACGGGACCTGGAAGCCCATAGACAAATGACAACAAGCACTGTGAACAATGCTGCACACCATTTCTCTGACATTGTAACATTAAGCACCTTCAGCCAATAAATTAATTAGCAGAAGTGTGTGAAAAAATTGGCATGATTATTAATCATTGTTTTTGTGCCACCCCTTTATGAATTCTCTTGATAAATATCTGTTGTTAACGTCACTATTAAAATTATGTTCTGGACTTCCCCAAGTCTTACTTACATTTTTTTTTTATGGAAACAGTACTTTTACTATGAAGTTCCTATGAGCTGAGGTTCTGGGATTATTATGGTTTTTTTTTTCTACGAAAAGGTGTACTTTATTTTCCGTCATGTACCTTGTTGCCAGATTCAGCTCTCAGGGATGTTTGTGTTGTTGTGACACCATGTGGAACATAAAAAACGCAACACATTATATACCTGCATGATCCATATCTTGTTATCTGTGATTGGATAAAAAAAACTTTTCAATGTATCCTGCTATTTAATTCAGATTTTCTGGTTTTGATTTTCTTGTGTGTCTTTTTTTTACTATGAGTTTACTTTTATGATTTTAGATTAGTTATTTTCAATTTCTCTCTCCCGTCGGTAATGACTTTCATATTGATCTTCAACCAGTTTCAATTTCCTGCTCTCAAATCTCTCTTAACTTCTTTTGTTTGTCTCCACCATAGCAATATCTATATATGAAAGCAACTTTCTTTTGTTTTGGACCAGGGGCTTTTATGGTTTTCCCTGCATTTGTTTTCAGGACATTTATAGACAATGAAGTTTAAAGTAGCCTTGCCTTATTTTGGGCCTATGCAGGTTTGGCCCTTTTTTTTAATTACAATTTTTCTTTCATTGCGGGACATTTTCACAAATTTACTATAATAAGAAATGTTCTTTTTGTTTTTTGGCCTGAGTTTTATACAGCTTCCCCTATCCCTTGTGAGTTTTATGAGCATTTCATCCTTTCAGATTGTAAGTCACAAAGTCTGCTGCTTGAGTTTGGGACTAGGCTTACTTTGAGCTTGTGAGGTCTACTGGTATTTTTTTATGCTGGTCTGGTAGTAAAAACTAAAACTAACATTGTGTTTACTAATATCAGCATATTAAAAATTGAGCAAATCACTGAGTCCTGAGGGACAGTCCATATAAATACAAAAAATGAAAAGAGTAGTGTCATTAGACTGTGAACAGTTGAAGTAAAATATGTTATCAAAATTACATTTTGACACACAATTAGTATGCTGCCTAACCGCGTCACTAGTTATATAACTGTTTGCCAGAAATGGTGAGTTCAGCTGCAGAAGCAGCAAGTCTTTTTCCTTTTCCATTTTGTTCTGGTATGGTATACATCAGTCAGAAAAATCCTTCTCCTCTTTGCGTTGTCCAAAACGCCCACTTTTCTGCTTTCCTTGTGGCAGCATTGTATACGTTGTACTTCTGCCTGAGCACCTATTTGGTGGCCAAATCTCACATACACAGAAACCCACTTCTAAGACTCGGGACTGTTAAGAACTGTTAAGTTTTTGGACTCAAAGATTTATTTGGGAGCAGTGCTCTATGTTTTTGATCTGTTTCTAGTATTGCTGTTATATTATTTTATTGGTCACATCATCACAGTGCCACTTTATCTTCCTACATTCCTCAGTTTTCTTTTTGTCATTGGTTTTGACATCATTGCTGACCTTGTGGTTCATACTGCTACTGGCTGATACATCATCACCCAATGGAATTTTGAATGGGACACTAGAATGTCATTAGTGTCAATGATTTTACAAAACCTCACAATTCTTATTGGTTATTTAGGGAAAAGCTATATAAATAGAAAAGAACCTGCAGTGAACGTTGTGACTTGGCCTCTCTCTTTTCGTTTTTTTTCTTACTTCTCTTCATTTCCCTGTTCTTTTTCTCTCTTTCAACACAAGAATCTCATGTGTTCATAACAAAGAATAAATCAAACTTGTTTAATTTTTTTCTTGACTAGTTTAATATTATGTGGAGCATGGCCTGGACACAGACAGGCCAACACCGATAGTTTATCCAACACACGTTTATTATCCACTAGCAAAATACCCGCGCTTCGCAGCGGCGAAGTACTGCCTTAAAA
>JANRMT010062814.1:54186664-54243413 GCA_026402145.1 Polypterus bichir lapradei
TCTTTTCACATCTGTACTCAAGGAGATTTAACACCTGTAAATTAATTTATCTTAAGTGTCTTTTCACTTATTATTTCTAATAGTGGTACAGTAAAATCATGTTTTGTAACATGAGCAACATCAGGTTTTGCAATCACTGTTATTTCATCCTGGTACTACTAGTCCTAAGTGACAGAATACCAGTTGTCACAGGAGCATCCAGAGAAAACCCATAGGAACAAGGATAGAAGTGCAGACTCCACATAGATGGTGCTCAGGCTGTTATTTCTACCCATATGTCCGCAGATGTGCTTCTTTTATAATATAACATAATATTCTCAAACCTGTTTAATCCAGTTCAGGCTTGCAAATGGGGAATCCTATTCTACCATTGGCCTTGTGGAGGATGGAGCCTTTCCTGGCAGCACTGAGCACGAGACGGGTTTACTTCCTAAATTGTCACATTAGTTGCCATTGCTTATTTGCTAGCAAATCACACAAAAGAGTTAGTAATTTGATGTGAGTAATCACTGTTCTCTGGCACCAGTGTGTCATCTCTTCTCCATAACACTTCTGCTAGATCATGTGAAGTTTCTTACTAACTGCAAAAGTGACTGAGGCATTTTCAAATATCTCTGCCAATTCAGGGCTCCCCGGGATTTCTCGGGGTTAAATTAAGGTGAAAGATAACCAGGAGTTATACACTTGCAATGTGTCAGACTATTCGATTGCATGCTAAGCTTAACATTTCTACTGTAACATTTCCTTTATTTTTTTAACTTAATAATCAATATTGGCTTGTACATATTAATATCATACCAGTCACAGTATATATATTGTGGCAGATGGCCGGGGCCCATGCCTGCCCGGAACGCCCCTTCACCACATCTGCCAGGCGGACAAGGGTGGGAAGCCCAGTATCTCACCCTGGACGCTAGATGGCAGCATCCCTGGGTTGCAGCGGTGCCTCGGACTCCCCCAGGGCTTCATGGGGATTGGAGTTCTGTGCAGCTTTGTGGTGTTCTGCAGGCGCCGTTGCACCAGGAATGACTATCCCCTTTTGGGCACTGGTTTTGCAGCACCTGGAAGTGCAGCTGGAGGCCAGCAATCAACCACCTGGAGCACTTCCAGGTGCCTGATAAAAGGGAGCCAGAAACCACCACTTGTTGGCCAGAGTCGGGTGGAAGGTAAAGCTGTGGAGGAGTGGTGGTGGTGAAAGAGAGAAGTGTGGTGCCTCAGTGATTAGTGCTTGGGACTGTGTTGTGGCTGGAGGAAAAATAAAAGAGTATTTGTTTTACACGTCCCTCCTGTGTCCAATCTGTGTCGGGTTGGGCGCAATAAAGCGCCTTTCTTACAATATATATATATATATATATATATATATATATAGTGATAAAGGCACTATATAACGCTCGACCCAGCACAGACTGACGGAGAGGCACATTTAAAATCACACAGGCTTTTATTTTCTCTTCAGCTGTGGGGCACGTCTTCCCCGTGTCCCACAGGCCCAACACAGTCCCAAAGCACTTTAAACAGAGCACAAACAACCCTTCCTATGGCACCACCACTCCTCCCAGGCAACCTCATCCTCTTCTTCCCAATTCTGGCCCCTGAGTGGTGGAGGCTGTCCCATTTTATTGCCCACCCGGAAGTGTTCCAGGTGTTTGACCACCAGGTTCCAATTGCACCTCCGGGTGGGGCTGATGACTCATCCAGCCGGGTTCTTGAGACTCAGCAGCACCTCCTAGCGGCCATTCCAGCTTTCAACCAGGCCGTGGAAGACTCCATCTTCCATGGAGCCAGGTGGGAGGATGGGGAATCATCATCGGCCTGGGAGGCTGCCACCAAGCGTTCCAGGGGTGGTATTGAGCTGTCCAAACTTACTCCCCCGTAACATACATAGCATCCCAGCCAGGCATGGAACCCAGCCGTCCATCACAATATATATACTGTATATATATATATATATATATATATACCTGTGACTGGTGTTGCCACTCTTAACAGTAAAACTATGGCAAAGAAACACAGCTGCCCTTCAGAAACTCCCTCTTAAACAGTATTTCAATGGGAAACAGACACTCTTACCCATCAACTTTCCAGGATGGGATTCTTGCACGTCTGGAACTTTTAAAAGACTGAGCCCTGGCCAACCTAACAGTCACTCTCCTGTTCTCTCCCCCTCAGACTGCCTCTGCTCCAGTTGCTGCCACCGAGCTGTTAAACCCACTTGATGAGGAGGACTTTGTGTTCTTTTGACCTGGAGATGGAAGCTGAAGCACCATATTTTGTATGTGTTTTTCTGCTGTTGACAAACCCCATCTGGGTCTCATGTTTGTACCTGCCAGTTCAGCAATAAAGATATTTTCCTTCATCATAGACGGCAAGATCTGTCTGGAAAAGATGGTAGTTCCTTTAGTGAGAGACAACCTCCTAGAGACATGTGTTCCCCCTGTATGCTGGTTGTCAGCACCCCTGTGGTGGAGCTCCCATTTCTTCACCTGCAGCCAAGATTTTTTTAGATCTCAGTTTTTGTAGATCTCAGAACTATCGTTCTTGGTAGCAGGATCAGAGGTAATAAGGCTTTACTGAAGGAGTATAGGAATGGTGGAGATTACATGATTCAAACTCTTACCAGAATCCAAAACCTTAGATCTTCAAATGAGTGTCTCCTTATAATTCCAAAAGCTAAACTTAAAAGAAGTGGTGAGGCGGCCTTCTGCTGTTATGCACCTAAAATCTGGAATAGCCTGCCAATAGGAATTCGCCAGGCTAATACAGTAGAGCACTTTAAAACACTGCTGAAAACACATTACTTTAACATGGCCTTTTTATAACTTCACTTTAACGTAATACTGATACTCTGTATGTTCAATTCTTCATAATAACTATTTACAGTGGATCCAAAATCCATACTGACCCCTACTCTCTCTTCTGCTTCTTTTTCCGGTTTTTTTGTGGTGGCGGCCTGCGCCACCACCACCTACCCAAAGCATCATGATGCACCAACATTGATGGACTGAAAGCCAGAAGTCTACGTGACCATCATCATCAGGTCCTTCCTTGAAAACCCTAAATACAAAGAGGACTGTTTGATTTATGTTAGGTAGATTGCCCAGAGGGGACTGGGCGGTCTCTTGATCTGGAACCCCTACAGATTTTATTTTTTTTTCTCCAGCTTTTGGAGTTTTTTTTTGTTTTTTCTGTCCACCCTGGCCATTGGACCTTACTTATCCTATGTTAATTAATATTGACTTATGTTTATTTTTTATTGTCTTTTATTTTTCTATTCATTTTGTAAAGCACTTTGAGCTACATTTTTTGTATGAAAATGTGCTATATAAATAAATGTTGATTGATTGATTGAAAATAATGCTCTTGTTTTTGATTAGTGTAGGGTTTTTGATGTTAATAGCAAATATAGAAAAAATGAGAAGTGTAGCAAATACAGTACATCGAGTTATATTAGGAGTATGTTTAAACAATTTTGTAATAAATTACTAGAAATAAAAAACAGTTTTGCTAAACTATTTAGGTAACCTTTGGCCTATACATTCACAGGAAAAGAGATAGCAAACTAGAAGAGCATTACAGTGTTACCATTTTATGTGACTGTATGTCTAAAAACCAAATAATTCACCCAAGTAGGACTATTTTTAACATGTAATATGTCTTTACTATCATAGGTGAAGCCAGTCACAGCTATTTCCTGGGTCATTTGACTGCCATGTTTGCTTAGAGGAAGTGAATAACAGCCAGACTACTGAGTGGAGTGGTGGCCTGGAGTAAAACCTACGTCTTTCTGATGTAATACTTTCTACCGTGAGGAATCAATTAACAGACAAGCTAAACTTATGGCAAGTTACTCTGCCTTTTTCTGTTGTTTGTGCTAAGAAATAGTAGATGCATGTATTTCTACAACATATACAAAGTAAGGCTACACCCACTTAATAATACTAATTGATTTTAGAAAACCATTTTGTAAGGTGAAGTTTTGGGATGTGAATATGTAATCACCAAGCATTGTTACACATTCCCTATCACCAAAAGTAACATTTTTATTCAAATAACATTGTAATACATGAACATTGACAGAATTATCTTAATAATAACACTTGTCATCACAACAAACCCTAATAAGTCATTGCCTTTCAATAAATACAGTTTAATAAGAATGCTTATCTGCTCTTTATTACTTGCACTTTCAACAAAATGGCCTAACTCTCTTAGTGTTTTTCGACTGTTTCATGGTCTTTTATGGAGCCATTATTCTCAAGATAATATTAGCAACAAACATGACAAGTTGAGTGAACCATAGCACGTGAATGCACAAGTACCCCTTACTGCAGACAGCTGATTTTGGCTGTCCCCATTCAGGGGGCTGCCACAAGGACAGTCTCTGAACATAGCATAAGTTGTGAGAATGATGTCACCAACATCTAGCCCCTCACCAACTACCCAGCTGTGCCCCTTCCTGTAGTCTGCAGCAAGGCGTACTTGGAATGACCGTAGATCTAACTGGGTGTTAGTGCCAGCAACACGTGCTTGAAAATCATTCAAATCACTGGTCTTCATAAACGTGAAATTCATCTTCAATGTTGATGAAAAGGGTATGAAAGGATTTTCTTCATATACACATATTTTTGCCAAACTGTTTTTTTTATAAAGCAGGGGAACCCTAAACAGTCTATACAACAACATGAAGGTTGGTGTACAGAACAAATGGTGCATGTAAGAAATGATCCCAAAAACAGAGCAAAGGTGCGTTAGGCCATATCACATGGTTTTTGTTTGTCTAAGTAAAAAAAAAAACTAATTATAACTTTTCTTTTAAGATAGTTATAGAACATGCACTTAACCTGCGGGGTAGATGAGGAGTCTACTGTGGAGAAATGGCTAGAGCAGCAGCATGAAGTTACACCATGGGGGAAAGTCCTGCTAGCTGCTTACTTCTTCTTTGATTTCATGGTGGACTGCACCTAACTTAAAGGTGCATTATTGCCACCTACTGTATAGGAATATAAAGCTGAACAGGCAGTATCAGACACTTTCACTTTACCCTGCGCTAATTAAAAACTCTACTGATGCTAACAACAGTGGATCTTAATTTAGTCTTGCCCTTCTTAGCGTCCTTGACCCCCAGTCCATGGCAACCGAACTTTCAGATCAGGGGAGTTTCCCCCTTAGAGAAGCACCACCTACTATCATAGTGGAGTCAATGGTGAGTCATGACCTAAATGGCATCAGCCTTAACCTTAAGAAACTATGCCATACAGGATTTCACTTTTCTCTCATTTGCTTCTATAATAACAACTCCTAATCTATTTGTTATTTTCCTGATTTTCCTCTACTGAATATTTACTACAGTGCATTACATTATCACATGTTCTAAAGTTTCTGGAACCACACACTGGTTGCACATACTAACATGTTTCTCGATGACTGGGACCAAACCTGATTTGTGCTGTCCACACATCTTCTTTTCTAGAGGTTCCTGTAAAGTGCCTAACCTGAACAGATTTACATAGTCCATAATGCCACCTTCCAAGTGTGCATCTGTCTCACACCTTCTGCCATTTTCAAATTCCTACCTTCTTAATTATGAATTTATGAAGTCAACTTCTGCATCTACCTCCAAATTTTTACGTGCTTCTTTTGCAGTTGCATCAGCTGTTTCATTTTCATACACCCTGCTGGCATTTTAATCCATGTGTGAGGAGGTCTGTTGGGCCAGTTGAATCTTTGAGCGTTGCTTTGTGCCTGTTGAGAGTCACATCCATTTGAGTCTGAGTGTGTTGCAGCAGGGTTACTGGAAAGTTAAAATGCCAGTCATGCAGAGAAGCCAAGAAGTGGCAGTGAAACTTCAGAAAGGTGCCTGAAAGTTAAGGACGTGTGGACTTATGCTTGCTGGGCAGGTACGCTTACATTTGTGAATACAGACACCAGAGATAAGAGAGACTTCTGGCTAGAACGAAACTACAGGTACGACATCATGACAGCAGTGCCAATTGGTTGTGGCAGGCCGATGTGAGTAGTGATTGGTCAGGCAAATCAGCCTGGCATATAAAATTGAGAGTTACCTAGCAGGGATCATCTTCTGACCGTTTCTTATTTGAATAGTGAAGGTTAGCTGAGTGTATGTGTAGCAAGCCTTATTAGATTGCATTCCTGTATATTTAATTTTTTTTCACTGCTATCCTGTGCTATTTTTTTAACTTCTGATTTTTGCTTACTTTTCTTATTTTGTCATCTTAATTTTTGCATTGTGGAAAGAGAAGAAAGGAGAAATGTTTGTTTTTGTTTTTTTTATCACCTTTATTATACTGTACATATTCACCATCAGAAGTTTTTGTTTATTGTTATATGCATATTCTGTGTCATTGCAGAGGAACTTTTTATTATCTTTAAGTGCATCACAACACAATTATTATTTTGTGGCACTGTAAATAAACAGCATTTGTTTTTGGAACAAATACTTTGCATTTTTTTTCCACCACTGGGCTGCATGGGTACGGTACAGATGTCTGGAGCTTGAACGTGTGCTAGGTGCCAGTGCACGGGGCATCACAAAAGGAACTATTTATTAACCCAAATGGGAGCTACATGTGGGAGTCATTCATAGCTGGGAAATCTCTTGTGTTTGGTGTTGGAAACAGCTATGATTTCCATTGTGAAGTTGTTCATGGCACTGGATTGTGGTGAAGTGTTGCCAGTTGATCAGCTCACGCAAGTACGAATGACACTGTACTCTGTGCACATGACAATAATGACCCTATAAATCTCATTAATAGGTATGGAATGGTGTCCAGTACCACTTTCACCCAAGCAAAGAGACAATAGATGAATTCTGTATCCTTGGGCAATCAGACACACCACTGAGAGCCCTGCTCATCAGAAGTACTTTTCACTAGTATTATCAGCTGTTTGTACATTGATATGCATTCTGCTTTTAAGACTGGCACTTCAATTGATTTTTTTTCATAGAGAGTGGTTATGATACTCTTATAATAAGGATAAGGGAAAATATGGTAACAATGAATTCAATAAAGTTGTAACCATTAACACCAGACGGGGTGTTGACTGTGCTGAGATAAATATGAGCTCAGAGGCAAAACAGGAGGCCAGTTGCCAGGTCTCACCCCAGTCAGTGCTCTGCAATGTGTTACGGCTGCTATAAAACGGGTTACAAATTACATGAATATGAATTGAAACATAAAAGCACTGTTATGTACCAAATGAAACAGTCAAATATCCTTGTTAAATGGCGGATAAGCTAACCGGTCTGGACTAATGTGTGAAAGCTTGTAAAGGACAATTTTTGGACACAGCAGGAGGCATTTTTTCACACAGAGTCATAAATTCATTGAATAGTTTCTCAGGGTAAGTTACAGCAGCTGAAACAAAAGTTGCTGAGGACTACTCCTCAGGTTCTCTTAAATTCCAATTGATTTATTTAGGCAATAATCTGAAGGCTCAGTATCTGTGACTGAATGATTGCAGTTAAATGTACTTTATATAGGCATTGATTTGCCAGCTAATGCCCTTGTTAATGGTATGCAGAGATATGTGTGTGTGTGTGTGACAGGCGGTTTTCTTCACATATTCCTTTAGGTAACCATTCCTCACATAAAATGTTAAAATATCTGATCAGTTCATGGCCTCTTGAGAGTAAAGCCCTTTATTTTTCTGTACGTTTAATTCTTCATTTCTTTCACATATATTTATTATTCCTTTCTTTTGTCAATGTTTTCATCTGAATTGGTAAAGCAGGCTCAGAAAATGGATTGATGAATAAATAGATATTAACAAATATGCTTAACATATCACAAATATACAAAACAAAATTATTTAGCAGCCATAGATGTGCAAGTGAGTTTATTGCATACTGCATACAGTGTAATAGCAGGGAAAGAAAATCTAGGAGTTTAAATATACAGTACACAGAGACAAATTAAAAATCCTTACACTATAACATTAACATGACAATGCTGGCTTTGCCTGGGCTCTATTTCTTTTGTTTTTTTTCTTTTTTATTCTTTGTATATTATTTTGTTATACCTTTAATTTTGTTAGTTTCTTTCATTTTGTATTTGTGTATTTTTATTGATCATTATGCTCATTTTTTAAATCATTTTGCAAATTTCTTGTCTTTTTTAATTATGTCAGTGTAGTGGCTTATGTTCTTTACCATTTGTTTTTCGAGCCCAAGGGGGGGCTGCATGACACTGCCGATGCACAGCTTACAGGGCTGCTTACTGAAGCCTATATGAGGGTCTAGCAAGTCATATGCTTACTATGTCTGAGGCATTGGCTAGATTGCCTGAGCTTTTGTTGCTTGGCTCCCATTGCTGTTTTGTCCGGTTGTGTTATTTGTTCTGGGATTTTTGTAATATTTTGTATTTTTATTCTTGCTTATGGACTCTTATTCTAATTCAAAGCTTTGTGCTTTCTGGATTTATCTTTATTTTGTATTTTATGTAGATATCATTTGTTTCTAATGTTTTGTATGCCTTGTTGCTCATTTTACATTTCTATGATGTGTCTTAAGTATTAGTGTGTTATGAACACTTTGAAATCACTCCAGTTTCTTTTTTTTTGTCAGACACCATTAGGAGAAATGTCTAATTTCTTGTCTAATTATGCAAGATGTCCAGCTTTTTTAAGTACCCACTCTATTTTTAGCCCTGCAGATCCAAACAAATACTAATACTTAGACCATTGTTGGACCATACTTCACCCTTATGATAAAGACTAAACCAATGATAAACCAAAACTGATCACAAAGACTTGTGCCTGCCACATCAACCAACCCCAGCCATTCACCCATTAATGGGATAAGAGGAGTCAAAGTTACTCCTTTTCACAACACTTAGAAAAAACAGGGATCTGCAGTATAGCCATGTGGAATGTCATTTTATGATATATAAAGATTGCTGATCATGTATATGATAATATTTCAGATTTTTGTTCTTTTACCAGTGGTCCCAGCCCTCCACAAGCCACTGCCAGAAGGTTAAAAATTACAAATTTTAAACATAAGCTTGGTTAGTGATTCCAAACATGTTATTTTCAATGTCTGATCCCTAACTTGGTATCTAGCCCTTTATAGCTCGCTATCAGAGGATGAAAAATGATGTATTTCTATTACATTTCAGAATATTTAGACTTTAAACATTTAAATTGAAGCATACATTTTAATATTTCAAATATTTGACAAAACTATTCTTTTTTAGATAGATAGATAGATACTTTATTAATCCCAAGGGGAAATTCACATAATCCAGCAGCAGTATACTGATACATAAAACAATATTAAATTAAATAGTAATACAAATTCATGTAAAAGCAGACAATAACTTTGAGTAATGTTAGCATTTACTCCCCTGGGTGGAATTGAAGAGTCGCATAGTGTGGGGGAGAAACGATCTCCTCAGTCTGTCAGTGGAGCAGGACAGTGACAGCAGTCTATCACTAAAGCTACTCCTCTGCCTGGAGATGACACTGTTCAGTGGATGCAGTGGATTCTTCATGATTGACAGGAGTTTGCTTAATGCCCGTCGCTCTGCCACAGATGTTAAACTGTCCAACTTTACTCCTACAATAGAGCCTGCCTTCTTAACAAGTTTTTCCAGGCGTGAGGCGTCTTTCATCTTTATGCTGCCTCCCCAGCACACCACTGCTTAGATGAGGGCATTTGCAACAACCGTCTGGTAGAACATCTGCAGCATCTTATTGCAGATGTTGAAGGACGCCAAGCTTCTAAGAAGGTATTATTATTTATTTATTAGGTATTTCTACCTTATGAAGTAAATCGCTACATTTCTTATGAACAGGACAGCTTACACTAATTCAGACATTTTATTGTTATTTTTGTTCCCCTATTTGAGGTTTGTGATTTTGTTTCTTCTTTTATTGGTTTTGGACTTAGTTTTGACGCTTATTGTAGTATTAAGGATTTTTGTATTTTGGACTTCATTTAACATTTTATGTAATGTTTCTTCTGAGGAATTTTGGTATTCTTCAAATTTTTCTGGGTTTACTTTAGTGATTTATTGAAATTGTACGTCTGGCTTATTGAGGTTTTGGAGGTTTTCAATTTTTTTATTTAATACATTAAACTTAAAAAATTAAATATGTTGGTCTTGTTTATTTCTGTCAGGGGTTTAGGCAGTTTCTCCTTTTTGAAATTTTAGCTCTTAGGCCAGCGTTTCTCAACCTTTAAGTATCTGCGACCCGAGTTTTCATAACAGTTTTAATCGTGCCCCCCTAACGTTTTTTTGAAAGGAGCCCACTAATACCAATTTGTTCATTTTTAATTAATGATATATCATAGATGCATTTATCTAACTCTATAATTATTTTTCTAGTATCAGAATGTAGTTTAAGTTAATTTGTTTTGGCTTCAATAGATGTATTTTTCATATTTTCGATTCTTGTTTTCTTTTTTTCACATCTTTGCGCCCCACAAAAGTGTAGGCCTCAGGCCTCTTTTTAAGTATTCAGGCTTTTGTTGAATCTCTTAACCCTGAATCACAACACATGCTAATCCCATTCCTGGTCTATATTTATAAATAATCCAATCCATGAATATGGAGGAATTGAACAAGCGTGGGACTGGGTGGTGAAATTGCATAGAGATTCCAGTGGCTAATGTTGAAGTGGTACGAGCTAAAGAGTTAGTAAGCATGAAAGTACCAAAAAGTCCCAAAAATGACTAATAGAGGTGGATTACCATTACACCCGGCTAGTTACAAAAGAAGACAATAAAGAATCTTTAAAAAAAAAAAGGATTGATTTTTAAGACAAAGTTATGTTAAGCAAAAGTAAACCCAGAGGAGAACAAATGTACAGAAGGCAACGTCTTCAAAATAGACAAACCAGAGGCAAACGATATCCAAATACAAAATCCAGAAATCATAAAACAGAGCAAGGGATAAAAATATCCAGAATTCACAAACTGTACAGAAAAAAATAGTCAAGAGAGCCTACCACCCGATGAGCGCATTCAGAGTGAACAAAAGGAACTGTGGGTTTTCCTTACCTTAGCTTTCATAGGGCTGTACTTTGAGGCTGATGGGTATGGGGCCCACCCCTTTGGGAACACCAACAAAACACATGGAACATAAAAGAAAATACATACAGTAGGTACACAGAACTTAAATTAACATAAACAAAGCAATCAAAAATGAACAAGAAAGACATAAAAAGAGTATTTGACTCTTAGCCATGGGAAGAACCCTGGCTGAAATACAACATGTTGGAAACAGTTCAACTCCAGATATGGTGACTGTCAACTTAGCCTTTCTAAAAATACTTGTGCTTAATCTTCTTCCACATCCAAAGGACCATTTTTTAACATCAGGTAGAGGACAGGAACAAATTCTGGTCAGTGCAAGTTACGCTTACACTGCACCTACAGTATTTACAGTCCCCAGGCCAAGGTCAATTCATTTTCATTCATTTCTTCATTTTATAAACTTATCCAATATGTCATCACCAGGAGCTACAGCCTGTGTATTTTGCAGGGGTCACAAGCTACCTGAAAAACAGGTTCTTTTATCTCCAGTTTTATGCTAGCCCAAAAAAACACCTTGCACAATTCAAAACCTGCGTCAGAGTGCATAACACTTGGGCATTAGAGAGAAAAAAATGACCCTTAGCATGACTTTGAATTCTGGTTTAACCTGGAACATACAAGCAGCTGCAGAGAAGAACAACATATCATTATCATCAGTATCAGAACAGGAGTCGCTAGTACAACAAGAACGTGGACAAGTTTTTATCTGCTACTCAGTTTTCCTTCTGGTTTTTCAGCTGTGCCCATGCAACTTGGTTAGAAAAAAAAAACAAAGGCTGAATGGCTTGAACACTTTCAACAAGACAACACACAGATGCTAAACCATGAAGACAAGTAGATAGCATCAACAGAGTAACCATTAGTACCATATTAATATTATTAAATACGGATTACAACACTTGACCAATAAGTAATACAATTACATATACTGTACACAGCTTTTTCTTATCTAAATTCTGGTAACTTCTAAGCCTTCACCTGAGGTCTTGTTTTTCAATTTTCCTCTGGACATTTAAATTCAAAATAGGCCTCTCTCTGCCACTCACATAGTGTCTCATATAATGTATGTTTATGTGTATATATATATATATATATATATATATATATATACACACACATATAAAAGGCAAAGCCCTCACTGACTCATCACTAATTCTCTGACTTTCCATATACAGTAGGTGGGAAGCTGAAATTTTGCATGCTTATTCCTTGCAGTGTACTTACAAAAGTTAGGTATGTTCCATGTCCTATTGCAATACCCAAGGTGGGGGGGGAATGGGTGTACCCCCTAAACTGTATATATAGATAGGGGAAACTGATTCTCACTATTTCTGTGACTTCCAATATATGTCGGAAGACCAAATTTCCCATGCTCATCCTTTACACTGTACTTACAAACGTTAAGTGTGTTTCATTTCGTGCCATGCCCTGTAACGAACTTTCGAAAATAACATCTCCTTTTTGGTGGTTCTCATCATTATGCCGTAAGGAACTTTCGGAACTGACCTCTCCTTTTGGCGATTTCATTCCTTATCTCCATTAACAGACGATTTATTTCATGGCAGAAACGCACAAGGGCCGCCCCCAGTCCCCCTTCCTTTTTCCGCACGGCCGCAGTCCACACACCTACCATGTGGCTGGCTTCCTCTCTATATACATTAATGGCATCCCATGCTCATGTGCCTCCTCACTCGCTTCCATACTTTCCTCAGCTGTTCGTCGTGCTCACTGCTCCCTTCTTCTTTACTCCACTGCTTCAAGCCTGTTATTATTCGCCTTCCTTCACGTCTTCCTGCTGGTGACTCCTGCCTTTTCATTACAATCATCACATTCACTCTCAATACTAAAATAAGCCTACGACAATTACATTGACAATCAGTCAGTCATTTTCCAACCCACTATATCCTAACACAGGGTCACATGGGTCTGCTAGAGCCAAATCCAGCCAACACAGGACGCAAGGCAAGAACAAATCCCGGGCAGAGTGACAGTCCACTGCAGGGCACACGCACACACACACCCACACACTAGGGACAATTTAGGATCGCCAATGCACCTAACCTGCATGTGGACTTTGGACTGCAAGAGGAAAGAGGAGCACCCGGAGGAAACCCACGCAGACATGGGGAGAACATGTAAACTCTACTCAGGAAAAGACCTGGGAAGCGAACCCAGGTCTCCTTACTGCGAGGCAACAGCGCTACTACTCCGCCACCGTGCCACCCTATTGACAATCATGTTGCAATATTTTTAAAATGTTTCTTTTTCTTTTTCATAACTTCTTTAACACACTCCTTTTTCTAGTATATACAGTATATATATATATATATATATATATATATATATATATATATATATATACAGTATATATAGTGCTTTTACAGTGTGTTAAATAAGACTCAGAAAATTTAATTTGTTTAAGTTAAGTTTTTCAGTGAAAAGAATAGAATGGAAAAATAGATTTTTTAGGAAAAAGCTAATGAAATTAGCATGGCCAAGATGAGTGTGTTCCTGAGGAAAAGCACTCTGAAGGTGGATGTATGTGAATAAACTGATGATTAGGCTGATGGTATATTTACAAATACCATAGTTGCAAAAAACATCCACAAGTTTCTACTTATATAGTGACAGGGTTAATAGATTAATCGAGCTAAGAGAAAATAGTGTACATAACTTTGTAAAAGGACAAAATCTTAGTGCTTGAGACTTTCTTAGTTAACGTGTTATTGTACAGTACTTAACCTCATGGTGACGATCAAAGTGGTCCAAGACATTCTTGGAAATGGCATAGGCTCTAAACTTGCATTTTTCTGACGTCTTCAAATATGATAAAGTGGATGACCTCCCAGCAGCAACAGGGACAACTAAGGAGGTACCGAGTGATTTGGAAATTGTAGAGGGAGATGTACTGTTTAGATTAAATAGGTTGAAATCAAATAAATCACCAGGACTAGATAACATTTATCACTGAATACTTGAGGAGGTTAGCATGCGCATGTTTAAACCCTTGACAGATATTTTAGAAAGTCACTGCACACTGGGGAAATTCCTTAGGACTGGAAATTCTTCCAAAATATAACAAGGGTGACTGGACAGATCCAAGTAACTATAAGTTAGTAAGCATAATGTGCATCAAAGGTAAATTAATGGAAGGAATTATTAAGGAAAAGATTAAGCAGAACACATGAACAAGATGAGTCAAGTCAGCATAGGTTTAGATGTGGGAGGTTGTGTTTTACTAACATGCTGGAGTTTTATGAGGAATGAACAAAAGCATATGGTCAGAGTGGTGCATATATTATTTATCTTGATTTTCAGAAGGCTTTTGATAAGATCCTACATGAGAGGCTGAAGCAGAAGGCTATGGTGTGAGGAACCTTATCAGAATTAGGCGATGTTAAGAGTTGTGTCTCTCATGGGCCACTGCTATTATTGATATCTGTGAATGATTTGGATAAGAATATAAACAACAAATATGTTAAGTTTGCAGATAATAAAAAATTAGGTTGATTAGCAGATAATCTAGAGTCTATTTAATCAT
The DNA here is from genome assembly GCA_026402145.1 of Polypterus bichir lapradei. Taxonomy (NCBI): domain Eukaryota; kingdom Metazoa; phylum Chordata; class Cladistia; order Polypteriformes; family Polypteridae; genus Polypterus; species Polypterus bichir. Next base: position 54,201,265 of record JANRMT010062814.1, read on the forward strand.
TACAGCGGAACTTGAGTTGCATAGATGCTTGGGCAGATTTGTGACAGATGAAATCTAATGTAATTAAATGTAAAGTATTGCAAGAAGGAAGTACAAATTAAAGATTTGAAAACCCAATGGGAGGTCTGAAAGTTAAAAGTACCCTTATAAGAAGTCAGTGTAATGCTTCACTGTCAACCTCCAGGTAGGGTTCAGAAGCCATTAATAAGGCTAGCAGAATGTTGCGTTACATAGCACAATGTGTGGAGTGCATGTCAAAGGAAGCTACGCTTAAGCTTTGTAACACATTAATGAGACTTCACTTGGAGTTCTTTGTGCATTTTTGGTCTATGGGGTTTACAAATGACATAGCAGCTCTAGAGAAAGCTCAGAGAACAGCAACTAGGCGGATTCTAGGACCACAGGGTATGAGTTACGAAGAAAGATTGTGCTTCTTAGTTCAACTCCTTTAACCAATGAAAGACAATGATTTCAACAAGAACACAATGAATGGCAATGAGTTCAAAAAGAACACAAGGGCAAAGTTGTACGTTTTTAGGGATAACCTTCAAACAAACTATGATGTTTTACTTCACCCAGCAAACTATAGATACATGGAATAAGTTGCAAAGTATAGTGGAGGACAGTAGGTCTCTAGGAATGTTGTTTTGAAGGAATTTGGTGGATAGGACTGCTGAGCTTTGCTGGGCAGAATTTTTCTAATGTTCAATGACAAATTATCAGTTTATCAAACTATCAGTTGTCCAGCTGTCAAGTTTCAGCTGATTCAACTTTCAGGCTGTTTACTAGTACATTTCCAAAAAGATTACCTCTTCAACAGGCATCGTATAAAAGAAAGGGAACTGAGAGCACTCGATGATACATTGTTTTGAAGACAAAAGAGAGCCAATGTTGGATATGTGACACAGAGAGATATGAAGTATTTGATAAGTTTGCCACCTACAAAATGAAAATATGACCCAACATATAGAAGTTTTAATTGGAGGAAAGTGGCTTGAATTTTAAAAGAACACCTTAGCTGAATTAAAAGGAAAGGACTCTCAATGTACACAGACATCTGTGCTGGTTTAAGAAAGAATTGCAAAATGTGTGACTGGTAAAAGGCACACTATCTGATACGCAGCTTGCTGTGTGGACTCTGATCTGAATCGTTCAGGTGGTATGTTTTCATCCATGTTAACTCCTAGTATTTGATACGTCTTGTTTCTAAGCCAATACATTTACATGGGTTTAAATAAAATTTGTTATTTTCTCACTGAAACTATCGTGTTGTTTACATAAACTAGCAATTACCAAGATGTTAGATGATGTTTGTGTCTAGCCTAGGTCTTACAGGAAAGCAGGGAGACATCATTGTTAACCCTCTCAGTGATGGAAAACTGGGAGTAAACCATAAAATGTGGTCCCAGCACCGTTAAACTCAACATTGCTGAGATTTACTGGGCTAGGCATTGTGGGGTGTACATGTAAAACAATGTTAATAAGCTAAGGTACAGTATTGGGGCATTTCTTCTTATTCATCATTAGAAATAACCTAGGAGGCTAGTAGAGGCTACTAAAAATACCTTTGATGACCGTAGGACAATTTTCATGATAAAACAACCCTGACCTAGCTGCATTAGGTGTAAGGCAGTAACCATCCCTTGCCAATGCAGGTCACACTCACACCAGCATATACTTTATGTACAACCACTGCCAAATTAAATCAATTTAGGGCCCACATTTATTCATTCTTACAACCACAAGGAAGTGAACCCTGTTGTAGTAGAATCATGCAGATAGCAGGACACCTAATTCTAGAGGAAAATAGTAAGAACAAACAAAGGGCACATTGACTGGGGCCAGGTCAGAAATTGAACCTACAACTCTGGTGTGATGTGGCAGCAGCACTAACAACTGTGCAGATTATTTTCCTGCTAATATGTCAGCATGTATTCCATATGATTTCTTACCAGAGTAAACTGCTGTGAAGTATAAATTATTCAATCATATATTTAGAATATATAATGTTTTGTGTAAGAAACACCAAATCAAGACTTTTCTCAATAGGCACGAAATTGCATCTAAAAACCGCAAAACAGATACTTGTACTTTAACGTCAGTTACATTTTATTTAAAGATGATCTTCTGTACTTATGTACCACTTAAAATATGTTACATTTTCAGATGACAGCTTTACGCGGTGAATAAAATGTAGGCCGTCTTATCAAAGCAGTCTGATAACCACAGCACAGAGTGCCAAGACCCAAATGTGTAATCCATGTGCCCAAATGTGACTGCATTTCAAAGAAGTGACAGAGCTGTGCTTTAGCTGAGGCATCTGAAAGAAAATCAGTGATCTTTTGATTGAATTTGAAAATAAAGCTGCCATATTTGAGCTAGTTTCTAAAATTGCTTTGGAGTAGCACTGGAAAACGGCTTGTTTGTTGATAAGGAAAAAGGGATAACTTTAAGAGCCTTGTAGGCAGTTCTGAAATTGATAGGGTTTTAATGGCAGATATTAGAGATCCTCTCGTAGAGCTGCAAAGCCGTAAATAATTTAAAGTGCATAACTGAGTAAGAATCCGAAAAAAATGTGTTATGCACAGATGTTTGGAAGTTACCCTGAAGGGTCTTCCCTTATTAGTATGTAATATAGTGCTTACAGATTCATTACCCGAGGTCACTTTCTGGTATTTAATAAGCTGTGTTTCGTGCAAAGTAACGATCCCTAAGGGCTACCTTAATTTTCCTACACATTTGCATGTATCTTTACATTTGAAGTACTTAGCAACCAGCTATGAATGTGGCTTTTTTGTGAGCCGTTCCTCATCTGTGTCGGTATCTGTTGGTTTGAGTTTCACTTGTGCTGTTTCTCCAAGTAGGTTTGGCTGTGCCATAAGAATACTGGAATTGTTATATATTGATTTTTTAAGGGAAACCTTGACTGTCTATAATTATACTGTAAATGAATATATAGGCGAGGACCGTTTATGCACCGTTCATCACAGAAAACTAACATATGATGGAAGTCTGACAGCCTATGATATTTTACCACAAGAATAATCCTTTGCTTCAGGTGAAGCTCTCCTCTTTAATTAACCCCTGAACTTCTCCAAATTGGAATGACCTACAGTTGTTAGCAAGAACCAGGAGATGAAGAGATCAGGAGGGAAAGAATAACTATAAAGACTGACATGGGTAAAAGATACAAAGTTCAGAGTGCCAGTTAGCAAAAAGCAAAACATTAGGCAAAAAGTGTTGGTGAAAAAGAGCAAAAAAAGGTCACTACCACTACTAGAATTCCTTTCTCTGGCAAAGTTAATCGGAGGATTGTCAAGCTTTGCTTTTAATTTATATGCTTAGATGTTAAGTACTCCTGCTATGTTTGTTAATAAAAAAGCCAAATTCATGTCCCACCATACGTCACACCCATGTGCTTGGCAACAGGTGTCATTACCATAATCTATATGGTTGCTGCCCTGAAAGTCAAACACAATATGGTAGCACTCATGTAAACAAAATGGCACAGAGATGTTGAAACCAAAAAAAGAAAAAAGAATAATAAGATGTTCATTCAGAAAATCTTGTAGCCATCAATATTCTAAAGGCCAGAAAGCATTATAATTTACAAGCTTATAACTAACATTAGGTGAATGTTCAAATCAGAATACAAAAAGTCACAAATGAGCTAAATTTGATCTTGGGCTACAGATGGAATAGATGGCAGAATGTGAATATTTGAGTCAAGCAGGACTCTGGCAAAAACAAACAAAAGGAAAAGGTATGTGAAATAAATAGTGTCTAAGCAATGCTCTTCTGTTGTAAAAAGGATGATGTCATAAAAGTAAGCATGGAAGGTTTCAAAGGACATCTGCACTTCTAAATAAATCAGAGCTGGAAACCATTTTTGTGGGGTTCATTTCCAGATTGCTGCCTGGATCCACTCTTTAACAAGTTGCAGCACCCTTCCGACCCCTCATAATCTCTTAGAAGGTCAAATCAATCATGAAAGATCCCGAGGTGCTTATCATTCTTATTTCATAATAGGACCTTGGTCACTTCCTTCTCTGAATCTTCACTGCTTGGGGGACAAACCTTATCATTGCCATGGGCCCTCTCTTCTTTCTTACCCATATTCTTCAAACTTTAAGGTACTGAGTACAGATTATATGACTACCACCCGTAGCCCATTCCGGGACATCTATCTTGTATGACCCAAGGTTGGTTAACACTTGAGTGGTACTCCACAATTCAGGACAATAACTAGGATCATTCTTCTTGGCCTTGATCCTCTCTTTTGGTCTTTTGCTCGCTCCAGACCAGAATTTCATCCCTGGAGTTGCTCTTAGAGGCCACTCACATACTGTATATGTATGACCTCATTGTATTTTCCATACTGGTTTGCCCTCAGCAGAGTAGGATTATACTGTATAGGTATATTGTAACAGAAGAACATATCCTTCAACCTGGAATGATGATATGAGGTGTAAAAATGGTGTATATATTCATTTAAACATGCAAAGGAGGGGTATGTGACAGTTCTTATGTAAGACAGAAGCCTCTACAAGGTAGGACAACAGATTTATTAATTATTATTCATTATTTCATCTCTGAATGTTTTATTACTGTGTTTAGACTTGGTGATAAGTGTTGGCTTATAGTGGTTGATCAAATAAAAATGTTCAGAGATATTGATGGCTAAAACATTATTGTTAATATTCTATTATCAATTAAAAGGGATTTTGCAAATCTTTACCTAAGCGTATGCAAACAAAGGATAAACCAAAACAAACAGAAATTTCTCAACAACCTACATTAATCACATCCAGAGGTAACAAATTAAACAATTTAACCAATTAAATTTTGTACTTTGCTTTAGCATTTTTAAAACCTTTATAGATTTTAAATAATATTTGAATATTACCTAAAAGTTGTTGAAAAAGGGAGTTTTCCTGGACCATTTTAATTTGCGAATATGAACTTTACCCAATGTTGAGCTTTCTGATCAGCTAGAATAATTAAGTTTGCAGTGTTTGAGGACTCATTTATGCAAATACACACTGACATTTGCTTAAATGACGCACATTTATTCAACTTGTCTAGACGTTGGTGCTGGCTGGTCTGAGGGGTTGAAGGAGAGGCCCGATCAAGGACCCATAGACTTGGGATCCATTCCTACTGCAGCAAACACACAAATTTTGAGGAAAAGAAACCCAAAATTGGACAGCCATGGTTGAATTTTGCTTAGAACTGAGTGGAAACAATTAGACAAGTCACTGAGTTTTGGATTTCTAAGCAAGTCCAACACCACATAAAGGTGGCACTCAAAGTAGAGGTGTTGATTTTGAACTGCAGAGAACAATGGTGCTCTTGTTGACTTCATCCTTCAGATAGCAAGTCTCTGCGTACAATAAACTGTTTACAGCTGAATAGGCTCCTACCAAGACCCCTACTAAACATATAAATATCCATCCATCCATCCATTATCCAACCCGCTATATCCTAACTACAGGGTCACGGGGGTCTGCTGGAGCCAATCCCAGCCAACACAGGGCGCAAGGCCGGAAACAAACCCCGGGCAGGCCGCCAGCCGACCACAGGGCACACACACACCTACACACACACAAGGGACAATTTAGGATCGCCAATGCACCTAACCTGCATGTCTTTGGACTGTGGGAGGAAACTGGAGCACCCGGAGAAAACCCACGCAGACACGGGGAGAACATGCAAACTCCATGCAGGGAGGACCCGGAAAGCAAACCCAGGTCTCCTTACTGCAAGGCAACATATAAATGTGTGTCATGTATTTTGAGAACACATTGCATGTGTTAAAAATAATCATAACCTGTTGTATGGAAAAAATCTTTCTTTAACATGAATTTTACTTTAGCAATCAAACACATCAATTGACTAGTGGTAAAAATTAACAATACATTGTCACAGGTGCTGTGTATGATCTCTGTTGTTCAGTTACGATAACAGCGTAGGAGTCAATGTGAAGTTGAAATATGTAATAATGTAAACTGCAAAATATGCTTTGAAATTAAATAATGTATCACACCCCGTGAAAAGGACAGCTGTTAAGAGAGCTGACAACAAAGAGCCAAAGGAATTGCTGATTTCAGTGTTCAAAATACTCAGATCAAGAAATCAGCCAATCGACACAAGTAAAAGCATGTACGAAGCTACACAACGTCCAGTTTCTGACTGCACATTTAAACGAATAATTAAAAGAAGCTAACATTAATTCTATTTGCTATTGTTATGCCATATAGTGATGCAACAGCACATTGAGCCAAGAAGCTGCAGTCGTTTACTTCTGCGTGTGTGTCTGTCTGTCTCTTCTGTTGCAGTGTTTGTTACAATGTAGAAATGAATCATTGTGTTTCAGTTGTCTTGTGCTACTTGGCTCCTAAATAGATAACAGCAATTTTAGCTTTTTATTTTCTGTCAGAGTAAAGTCTTTTCTTGAGTTTCTTTTGCATTCTCCCTGAAACCGAGGAAGCTTAAAAAGTGTACGGACTGGAGGAATTGGATTGAGTGTTTTAGGAAAGATCAATTACAGTGATGGATTTTGCCGCTGTTCACTACAGACGTGTATTCTCATTTGAGAATCATGTCTGGCCGTGTCCGACTACTCCTACTCCTTACAACCTTTTGCCAGGCCTTTTCTAAATTGCATGTCAGGCACTTTAATTTGGCTACCCTGTAGTGCCTTTGCAGAACACTGCATGTTTACATTCAGGCCACCACTCTCCTCCTTGTACATGGGTGCCTCTACCCCTTGTTATTCTAGGGAGCCAAGCCTGGCCAGGTCTACCATTGCACAGTACACTCCATCTTCTCATACTGGAACAGTATGTTGTCCTCTCCCTGCCAGTGTGGATATCTCTCTTTCCTCTGTAGAGGTTAATTGCTGCACGTTCCTCTGCCCTGTGACACCTTGTTGATGTCCGTAACTCAGTAACCTCTTGCCTGGACACACCTTCACAATATATTCACTCAACAATACAAAGTCATACAGCAAGAAATGCTTGCAAAGCATCTGAAGTATGTGCGATGAATTGGCATTGCTTCATTGTTCCGTGTTTATTTGATTTACATTCCTGACTTTCCTTCTTCCTTTTATCCTTCTTTGATGTCAGCAGCAGTTCCTTCACACTGCTTTCTGGGTCTCAGTTACTGTATGTGCATTTTTTGATTTGTAATAAAAAGAAATTGACCTTTTGCCTCACTTCCTTTCCTGTACAATTTAATTTGATACTGCATAGGAGAAGTTTTTCTTTTCTATGGTACTTCTTTGCAAAAAGCATGAAGTCATAGTTTTGCTTTGTACTTCATTTAGAAGCAGTTTCTTTTTTTACAAATGATACTGCTGTTTCACACTTCTGATCTTTCGGTAGGTTCCTCGCCTCTCACCTTGTTACAGAGCTGTGCAAGACAGGTAGTCTTGGTGTGAAAGTGTAAGGAGGTTCAGTTGATGGATCATAATCCAAAAATAGAGAATTAAAGACAAGTTGGAAAAACAGATTCAAAAGTAGCTGCTATGAGTCATTGCAAAGAGTGTGTTTGCTTTGAAACAATTTATTAGTTTCAGGGCTGTTTTCACTTTTACCTTGCTGCTATTACAATATTGGGATTTCATGTTTTCAATGTAATAAATATAACAACCTTTCCAAATAAGAAAAAAACTTGCTTTTCCTAACTCACATACATGCAAACCTTTAAATCTGAGAAACATTATGGCAATTTGGTTAGTCCTGCTGCCTGACTGCTTCCGGGTCCTGAGTTTAAATGCCATCCTGGTCATTGTCTATACAGAGTTGGCATGTTCTAACAAGTCTGAAAATGTATGCATGGCTTAACATTCAGGTGTGTTCAAGGATTGTGCAAGCACTGTAGCCCTTCTCAAAGAAATTCAGGGTTGCAGGGGCCAAAGGCTATCCCACCAGGATTGGGCAAAGGACTGAAAAACAGGCCTGGACAGGTCACTAAGATCTTCTTCTTTCGCCTGCTAATGTTAGGGGTTGCCACAGGGGATCATCTTCTTCCATATCTTTCTGTCCTCTGCATCTTGCTCTGTTACACCCATCACCTGCATGTCCTCTCTCACCACATCCATAAACCTTCGCTTAGGCCTTCCTCTTTTCCTCTTCCCTAGCAGCTCTATCCTTAGCATCTTTCTCCCAATATACCCAGCATCTCTCCTCTATACATGTCCAAACCAACACAATCTTGCCTCTCTGACTTTGTCTCCCAACCGTCCAACTTGAGCTGACCCTCTAATGTACTCATTTCTAATCCTATCTATCCTCATCACACCCAATGCAAATCCTAGCATCTTTAACTCTGCCACCTCCAGCTCTTTCTCCTGCTCTCTGGTCAGTGCCACCGTCTCCAACCCATAAAACATAGCTGGTCTTACTACCGTCCTATAGACCTTCCCTTTCACTCTTGCTGATGACTGTCAGTCACAAATTACTCCTAACACTCTTCTCCACCCATTCCAGACTGCCTGCACTCTCTTTTTCACCTCTCTTCCACAATCCCCATTACTCTGTACTGTTGATCCCAAGTATTTAAACTCATCCACATTTGTCAACTCTACTCCCTGCATCCTCACCATTCCACTGACCTCCCTCTCATTTACACACATGTATTCTGTCTTGTTCCTAATGAACGTCATTCCTCTCCTCTCTAGAGCATATCTCCACCTCTCCAGGGTCTCCTCAACCTGCTCCCTACTATCGCTACAGATCACAATTTCATCACCAAACATCATAGTCCACGGGCACTCCTGTCTAATCTCGCCTGTCAACCTGTCCATCACCATTGCAAATAAGAAAGGGCTCAGAGCCGATCCCTGATGTAATCCCACCTCCAACTTCAATGCATCCATTACTCCTACCGCAGACCTCACCACTGTCACACTTCCCTCATACATATCCTGTACAACTCTTAAGTACTTCTCTGCCACTAACGATTTCCTCATACAATATCACAGCTCCTCTCGAGACACCCTATCATATGCTTTCTCCAGGTCCACAAAGATGCAATGCAACTTCTTCTGGTCTTCTCTAAACTTCTCCATCAACATCCTCAAAGCAAACATTGCATCTGTGGTGCTCTTTCTTGGCATGAAACCATACTGCTGCTCACTAATCATCACCTCACTTCTTAACCTAGTTTCCACTACTCTTTCCCATAACTTCATGCTGTGGTTCCTCAATTTTATTCCCCTGTAGTTACTGCAGTCCTGCACATCTCCCTTATTCTTAAATATCGGTACCAGTACACTTCTTCTCCACTCCTCAGGCATCCTCTCATTTTCCAAGATTCCATTAAACAATCTGGTTAAAAACTCCACTGCCATCTCTCCTAGACACCTCCATGCTTCCATAGGTATGTCATCTGGACCAACGGCCTTTCCATTTTTCATCCTCTTCATAGCTGTCCTTACTTCCTCCTTGCTAATCCGTTGCACTTCCTGATTCAATATCTCCACGTCATCCAACCTCTTCTCTCTCTTGTTCTCGTCATTCATCAGCCTCTTAAAGTACTCTTTCCATCTGCTCAACACACTCTCCTCACTTTTTCACCCTAACCTGCTGCACATTTTTCCCAGCTCGGTCCCTCTGTCTAGCCAATCAGTACAGGTCCTTTTCTCCCTCCTTAGTGTCCAACCTCTCATACAACTCATCATAAGCCTTTTCTTTAGCCTTCACCACCTCTCTCTTCACCTTGTGCCTTATCTCCTTGTACTCTTGTCTGCTTTCTGCATCTCTCTGACTATCCCACTTCTTCTTTGCCATCCTCTTCCTCTGTACGAGTATACTCTCCTGTATTTCCTCATTCTACCACCAGGTTTCCTTTTCCTCCTTCCTCTTTCCAGATGTCACACCAAGCACCCTTCTTGCTGTCACCACCATTTGATCCTTGGCTCTGCCCTCACTCTCTTCCTCTTCTTGATCTCCAACGTCATCCTACAGACCACCATTCTATGCTGCTTAACTACACTTTCCCCTGCCACTACTTTGCAGTCTTCAATCTCCTTCAGATCAACTCTTCTACATAGGATGTAATCTACATGTGTGCATCTTCCTCCACTCTTGTACGTAACCCTATGTTCCTCCCTCTTCTTACAATACGTATTCACCACAGCCATGTCCATCCTTTTGGCAAAATCCACTATCCTCTGACCTTCTTCATTCCTCTCCTTGACAACATACTTACCCATCACCTCCTCGTCTCCACTGTTCCCTTCACCAACATGCCCATTGAAATCCGCTTCAATCACCACTTTCTGTCCCTTGGGTACACTCTTCATCACTTCATCCAACTCACTCCAAAAATCTTTCTCACCCATTGCACACCCAACATGTGGTGCATATGCACTAACAACATTCATCATCACACTTCCAATTTCCAGCTTCATAATCATTACTCTGCCTGACACTTTTTTCATCTCCAAAACACTCTTGACATATTGTTCCTTCAGAATAACTCCTACCCCATTTCTCCTCCCATTCACACCATGATAGAACAATTTGAATCCACCTGGCCTTACTCCCCTTCCATTTAGTTTCTTGCACATACAATATATCAACCTTCCTTCTCTCCATCATATCTCCTAACTGTCGCTCCTTAACAGTCATACTGCTAACATTCAAAGTTCCAACCCTCAGTTCCACTCTCTTTACTTTCCTCCTCTCCTCCTGCCTCCAGACACGTCTCTACTCTCTTCTTCTCCTTCGGCCAACAGTAGCCCAATTTCTGCCAGCACCCTGTTGGCTAACAGTACTGGTGGCGGTCGTTGTTAACCCGGGGCTCGACCGATCTGGTATGGAAATTTGTATTGTTGTCCGCATATTGATCTGGCAAAATTTTACACTGGAAGCCTTTCCTGATGTAACCCTCCCCATTTATCCGGGCTTGGGACAGGCACAAAGAAACACACTGGTTTGTGCATCCCCTGTGGCTAGGTTGGACAGGTCACTAAGATCAATGCCACTATTTTAATTTACTTCAGTTATTAAAAAAAATAAAAATTCTCATTTGAATGCCTAAATTGAGGTAAAAGAATAGCTGTTTTTTACTTCATGCTAACATTGCACTTAAGTGATCAGTGTTTTAGTATTTTTGAATGATAAGCTTGTATCTTTATTGGTAAAATGGAGATCCTTTCATTTCTTAAACACATTTTTCTGTAGTAGTAGGTTGTTGTACTGTATTAACCATTATGGATGCAATGAGAAGACAAGCAAAATGACACCTCTTATTGGCTAACTAAAAAGATTACATTATGCAAGCTTTCGAGGCAGCTAAGGCCCCTTCTCCTGCAAGATGTAATACAGAAACTGGAATTCCGTGTGTTTATATAGACACTAGCACAGGTAGCACTGAAAAACCTTTAAGTGGATCAACTTAAATGTCAAAAATGAAAAGACCTCTTCAGGCTAAGATTCATTTAGCAAGAAAGGAGAACAATGTATAGTCAAGATCTTTTGATAAGATAACTGTCCAACAAAGTCTTCTGAAGATTTTGATGAGTTTTCCATACAATGTGGATCTGTAGCCATGTTGTCTGGGTCAGTCTGAGAAATGTAAACAGTCCTCATATCCGGTCATAAACTCTTGTCTCTATTTAAACCATGTTGCAATGTGTTATGTTTTAGCATCAGTTTAATTTCCCATTCCTTTCTCTCTTACTTTATTTTGCAGTTACTCATAAGCACTTTGACTTTAAAGTCCTTCTCACAGTGTCCATTGCTGCTGAAGTGAGCTCCTACAGGATCTTCCTGTAAAGCTTGCATATTGTAATCTTTTCAGTTAGCCAATTAAAGGTGTCATTTTGCTTGACGTCAGACTAAAAGCATCAGAAGGAGTAAGATACTGAATCACTGGTTCTGTCCTGTTTGTGATCAAGTGATTGGGAAAACCTCCTAAAGCAGAATCAGTTTGTAGATTTAGAGTTTTTTGTGCACACCCAGACTGACTGGCAGACAGAGAATTGCTCTCCTACCAGCCTGCCATAAAAGTGAGTTCCTACCTAGGTCTGTTAGTTTTTCTATAACTCATATTGGGAATTTGTTTACCACCAGTAGAGGCTTTAGGACATGAAAAAGAGAAAAACAGAAAGTAGGTAATTTTGAAACAGTAAACAAATCCGTAGTTGAAGTCACACAGAATGTTTCTCTGTTTTAAGCTAGACAAGGGTGCAGATTCACCAAATCTTTTCAATGGGAGATTTCAAAACTTTGTACAGTGAGATCTGTTCAAAATATTTCAATGAAAACTGAGTAGTGGTGACAAATTTTTTGAAGATTAAATGTACTAAATTTCAACAAAATCAGTCTTCAAAGCGTTGAGTGGTTGTGTGTGGACAGACAGACAGACAGACATAGCTAGTACAGTAGGTGCTTCTCGCACTATTAGTGAACACACACTTAACAATGGCTATGTAGATTTTGTTCATGGAGTCCAATTACCATAAATATCCCGAGATTTGTGTATTAGTTTGATTTAAAATCCTAGGTTGGTACTGTGTGATTTGTGCATTGGTGTGCTTTCAGTGAACTGATGACCTTTCCAGAATAGGCTCTGGTTCCCTGTACTGGAACTAGTGCAGTCTCAAAAACAGTTTACTAGCCTAAATGTATCTTCAGCAGGGCCATGTGAGTGTTGGATAAAAAGCAGGATTCTGTTGCACTGAAGAGCACAGACACAATGGCCAAGTCCTGGCAACACAAAATTAATCTAAATTGCTTCCATAATTTGCAAAAAAAATGACTTCTAAGAAGCAAAAGTATCTCCTCAAAAATCTCCTTCTCTAAACCTGTCCCTTGAACTCTTGGCAGTGCCTTATTTTTGTTTCAACTAATTTATTAATCAAAAGCCAATTCCATGTTTTAATTCAAATGTTCTTTTTACAAGAATTGCCGAAGTATGTTCAGTTATTCAATTAATCTAAACTGCTTAAAACATGGTGCGTCCCCCCTCATGTTTTCAAAGCACCAGTCCAATAACCCCACCGGACCTTTACAGCAACATTCTTTTTGGTCATCATCAGGTTGCAGTCCCACCGCTTTGTCCCAAAAAATAAAGGTTTTCATCAAAGTATTTCATACTCTTCTCATCTAAGGTCATACAATCTGTTTAATTAGTTGACTTATTGCTGTTCCCACTCACCAACTCTAATTCAGTCCTCTAGGAATCTAGGCTGCTGAGTGTTGCTTCACCATTCCTGACTAGGATAGGAAGGCATGGAAACTGGCTGAATTATAGTACTGATGTGAAACCTTTCAGAACACAGGGGTCTCTTAATGCTCTTTGTAAATACAGTTTGTTGTGAGCAGTTTGGTCCTTTAAATGGATTTAAAGCTATAAGTTCAATTACATTCTCACTCATGTGCTCATCCCTTGTTAGCTGCTTTTCATTTACTAACCTTCTTTATCTCATTCAGGGCAGGGTGTCACAGATCCCAGTCTGATAACACAAAGTGAAAGACAAGAATCAATCCAAGATATGGTACTGACTTGTGACAGGGTACACTCATTCACATCTTCACTTACCCAGAGTAAATGTGGAATCGCCTTTTAACTTAAATTACATATATAATAACTGCACAGGGGGGCACCAGTTTAAAGAGACATAACATGATATAATAGCGAGCCAAGGTCAAAGCTGGGAGTACTTGATACCAATGGTCAGGATGTGAGACAAAATCCTGAATCTATGGTCATAGTAAGGGAGTCAAATACCAGGATATTATACAAACACTAAGCTAAAACATAAGACGTAAATTAAAGTCAAAGAACAGAAAACAATTCATAGCCAGGGAGGTGTTTGAGGCAATGATGCTTGAGTTTCGAGCATTGAATTAATCACAAACTCGGACAGTAAGGAATTCTATGATGCTGACATTTATACTGTCATGGTAATTATGTCACATATCACACACTCCTAGATGTCTTACATAGCAACAGCCTGGCAAACCGACATTACAAACAACACACAGCGCAGCAAAATGGCGCCTTGGGAAGATGTATTTCAAAATCTAAAAAAACAGATCATCCCATTCCTTGACCTTTAAAACCCTAAATAATAGCCTACCTTCATTATTTGTAGAGGCCAAGGAAAAGGCTGTAAAAGAACAGCTAAAAGTAAAAACAAAATCCAAATCATGACAGGAAATATTTGGGTTATGGAAAGAAGATCAGAGTATATACCTAGACAAGGAAGGTATACTAAAAGAAGGGTCAGTATGTCTGGGCAAATAAAATATCTTCTTGAACAAATGAGTTTTAAGTTGTTTTTCAAAAGAACGAATTGCATCGACTGATTTCATTCATTTAAGGAGGTTGTTCCCCAGTCTGGGAGCTCTTTTGCCGAAGGTTCTGTCATCCACAGAGTGCAGGTTAGTTTGGCGCAAAATGGGATTGATAGAATCGGTGGACCTGAGAACAGAAGCATAGTGATGGAGTAGATTACTGATGTCCAGTGCAAGGCAATTTAACGTTTTATAGGTTTTATATTTACAATCCAATAAGACACATGGAGCCAGTAAAGGTGAAGCAAGATGACTGTTATGTGCTCACTGCTACTGGATCAAGTGGATCTGTGATAACTGATTAAAAGGGCTACCTGCTAGTAGGGAGTTACAATAATCGATGTGGAATGTGATAAAGGCTTGGACAAGTTTCCAAGCATCAGGAAAAGAGAGGAGTGTGTGAACACGGGATATGTTATGGAGGTGGAAGTAAGATCATTTCTAAATGTGGTTTATGTGGGTAGGAATCAAAAATGCAGAAAAAGTAGGTCTGATGACATCATCACCAAGAGGGACTAAAAAGGAGCCCATTTAGGACTTTAGTCTTGTTGCAGTTGAAGAGTTATGTTCTGTTTTAATTTCACTGAGGCAAGTTTTGAACTTAGAAAACTAAAACTAAAGTGTTGTCTCCTGGATGTTCAACATATCCAATATTTTGAATTTAGAATTTTATTGCATATTAAAATAAACAAGGTCAAACATTTTTCCATTAGTTACTCAGTGTTGCTTTCACAGAACACATTGTGAGCAGACAAGCACGTCATTACCTTGATATTTTTTTTCATTTAAAACAATAAGTCAAGGTGGTTTGTCAACACAGTACTAATTGACCTTCTACAAGTACAAATGGTAGACAAGATTACAAGTCACCTTTCTCTTTTTATACTGTTGTAGACAGCAGCAGTGTTAGCATGCCAACCTTGTCTTTAATGTGACAGAACACCTTTGATGTCTAATGTTTCCAATGTAAATGAATAATTATTATAATTTCTTTAAAAGTGTATAAAAGAAAGTTGATACCAATTTGCAATTTACACCTCAATTGGCTGGAATCACTCAGTCACAGATTGTCGGAGAAACTCCCAGAGGGACACGATGAGCTCTGATACCTACTGTGCCAGGCCTCACACTTGTGGCTCATGCCCAGTCCTTTGCTCCTGTGTCGCCAGACTAAAGAAATCCTCTTCTAGTCCTTCATTCCGTGCCTCCACATTTATATTTCATTTTAAATTCATGTATGTATTCCCCCTTCTCATGTAAAACCCTCTAAGAAAAAGAAAACAATTTTCCATAATTTTGATATAATTAGATGTATTTCACTTGGCACTTTGCTATTGACTGCTTACTTTCTGCAAATCAAAATCAGAACCTTGTTAACTGTCCTCCCTGTGGTGTATGAAATGCTGGCACTCACCCAGTGCAGATAAAGGGTTTTCACTTTGTTGCCCTTGTCATGACAATTCAGATTGTTGTGGGTATGAAATCTAGTAAGGATGAGGTGATAGACATCTGTTAAACCTCAATTCTCGGGGGCCTCAATTCAGTTCAATATATTCTTCAATGAGTTAAAACTACCTGTTCCATATTCAGGTGTACTGGCCAAAGACAAAATACAAAAGAGACCATTTCCTGCTAACTAGCAGATGTGATTTTTTTATTATCTTTATTTTGCTGTACAGCTTTTTTCACTCATTAAAAGTTTATATTTCAACTTAGATAGATAGATAGATAGATAGATAGATAGATAGATAGATAGATAGATAGATAGATAGATAGATAGATACTTTATTAATCCCAAGGGGAAATTGAATACTGTCTCAGCACTAAGCACCACAGAAATCCTAATCCAGTTTGGTGGTTTGGTACCAGGATAGAGGTAGTGCTTTTAGCTCCTTGGCTGAGGTAATACACATGGTCAACAACATCTTCACACTACAAGGGTCAGGTCTTTGGCCACACGTGACACACATGATCACTCATTCTTGCCAACAGCATCCATTTTATACTATGATGACAGTTTTCAGAAAAAGATGTCATTTGATGATTAGCAATACTATCTGATCAAGTTCACACAAACCATCGCAGTGACACGTATGTGAAATTTGTGTAGTATATTTCCAAAACTTTGAGCTTCTAAACCAAGAGATCCTTAAACACATCTTTTAAACCTCAGAGGCCTAGAGGTGTTTTGGTAAAAAATACAGACCCGGGTCCATATAATGTTATTTCTAGAATGCACCTGCAGTATTGTAGAGTATTTTGCCAAGGTTTTCCTACACAGTACATTAATGAAGTGAGCCTATACAGAATTACCCTTTACCCCTGAAGGCACAGTAGCTAGAGTGATCATTGTCTACTTCAAGTGAAGAACCAGTACAAAGATTTTATTTTATATAGCTCAATTCACATACCTTGTGAGAGGCCATCAAATAGCACCACCAAAATTTGTCCTTAAATAAGCATGTTTGTATAGTGCAACAGGAGATCATGTCTTAGTGGGCTATTATATATTGTGTTTGCACACTAAAAGTACTTTTGGCAGGGCACATGCCAAGTCAGACACAACTAGGGAGTCAGTATAACCTCCCTCAGGTAGTAATGCAGGACATGCACTGCTGATTTATTTATTTTTTCTTTATGATGTGAATTTGTTGGAAATAGGAGAGGCTACAAAATATGCTGTCACACACAACCCATTATAGTTGATTGTTACTATAATATAATCTATACTAATAAAAGGCAAAGCCCTCACTGACTGACTGACTGACTGACTGACTGACTGACTGACTGACTCATCACTAATTCTCCAACTTCCCGTGTAGGTCGAAGGCTGAAATTTGGCAGGCTCATTCCTAACAGCTCACTTACAAAAGTTGGGCAGGTTTCATTTCGAAATTCTACGCATAATGGTCATAACTGGAAGCTGTTTTTCTCCATTTACTGTAATGGAGATGAGCGCGAAAGCCGTGGGGGCGGAGTTTCGTGTGACATCATCACGCCTCCCACATAATCACGCAGTACGTAGAAAACCAGGAAGCCTCAAGTTTAGGTTTGTAAACCTAAACTTTAAATTAAGTTCATAGACAGGCTGCCGCTGGCGTTTGTAATTTAGTGCCTGCCCATATAAGGCCGTCCGTCAGCGGCAATCCAATAGAAACACTGCCACTAAATATTCACGGGTGAAGGACTGTGCTTATGCAGAGGAAGATGAGATGGTCAGGGTGGTGTTTGGCACAAACTCAGCAAAACTGCGAGAGAAACTTTTAAGTGCCGGGTCTTAGCTGACATTACATGCAGCCATGGATATAACACGAGATGGCACCAGCACAGCTGGGAACCTTCGATGCAAGAACACCAAGCGGCTCACGTGAACTGACGCAGTGCGCAGACAAAAAGCAACAGTTCCAAAGAGCGCTGAACAAAAACCAAATTACACAATTGAGAAGGCAGCCAAAAAATATGAAGCATCTGATACATACAAGCATATTCATAAGTGCAGCTACTGCAGAAACAAAGCACACGGTGCAAAAAGTGAATGTCCCGCTAAAGGAAGACAGTGTAAAAAAAAACCCGTGCATGCAGTGTGTCACCTCTCAGATAAAGAGGAAGACGAGCTGTTTATTGATGCAGTAAGAAACGAATCGATGAATGAAACCTGTTATCTTTACAACGATTTACACGGAATGTAACTTGAACAAAACACATCCTACAAATACGAACCTGATTGAAAGAAATAATGATAATCAAATCCTTGATGACAGCAACACTCAGTAACACTCACAAAACAATTACTGTATATTGACAATCATTTTACGTTATTTTTAAAATTTTCCCTTTTCTTTTTCATAGCTTCTTTAACACACTACGTCTCCGCTGCAAATATATATATATATACCCCGATCTACATACTTTCAAATAGATAAGCCACACACCGTGGCGCAATTGTAGAAGCTTTGCCTCTATCGCCTTCATCCGAGGTTCGATTCCCGAGAGGGGATGTACTGAGTATGTACGCGCGCTTCTCGGTTCATTTTAACCTCGCATCTCCTTGGTTTGAGACGTATGAAAAAATATGCGGTTAACGCAGAATCATGTTACGTTATTTTTAAAATCTTTCCTTTTCTTAGCACAAGCACAACTGAGAAGCTTCGATGCATGTACTCCATAACAAAAAATAACGCATTTAATCACATTTTCAATTCCAAGCAAAGGGGAACTTTTGTCAATGCATGATTTCCTGGTACATCGATTACACTGATGCACACATCACAGCTACAAAAATGTTAGAGTCGGAATGAAGCGCGTTCCTACGACTGATCGGAGGAAAATTTCATTTCAAAAAACTACCCGAGCGAAGCCTTGATAAAAGCATGGTTTTATGCACAGTGAAAAGCAAGCAAAATTAGATGCATTACAGAAAGCGGACTTTGTGGCTCTTACTGGGGATCATTGGACTTCCGTGACCGTTAGTAATTCTAATTACATCTAATTACAAAATGTTCAATGATCACACTGTTTTAGCCTAATGTACAAAATAATTTTGGCTAAGGTTACTCAGAGTTTAAAGATTAAGTTGGTGAAATTACCTTTTATGTTTCTGACTTATTTTTTTAAGAAGAAAAACTGCACTTTATGTTGAAATTTTGGTTATTATTATTTAAAGACAATACTATTCTGAAAATGTACTTAAAAGTACTTAAACTACCAGTTTATTTTTAAGTCTGCCCAATTTTAACCAGGGATGATATTTTTGTTTCTGTTTTGAATTCAAATGCAGTTTAAAAGCATTTTTTTTTTTCAGAAATTAAAACAGCTTGAGTTTACAATATTCATGTCTATGTCTATTATTTGATTCTGTCGCCCACTAAAACCCTTTTAAATTAAAAAAACACATTTGCAATTTGGGGCAAATTTACGTGTGCGATTACATACGATTAATCAAGATTAATTATTACACAGCCTGTAATTAATTGGATTAATTTTTTTAATCGAGTCCCACCCCTAATATATATATGTAGATATATATGTAGATTTGTATATATATATATGTGTATATACAGTATATATGTAGATATGTATATGTGTATATATGTATATATATGTGTGTGTGTATATATATGTGTATATATGTAAATATATATTTATATGTATATGTATATATATGTATATATATATATGATGTGTATATATATGTTTATATATGTGTGTGTGTGTGAGTGTATATATATATATGCCAGCAACACTCATGACAATGACAAAACAATTACATTGTCAATCATGTTACGTTATTATTAAAATGTTTCCTTTTTTTTTTACTTCTCTGCTGCCAAACGCGGGTATTTTGCTATGTGTATATATATATATATATATATAGAGAGAGAGAGAGAGAGAGAGAGATGACAACAACACTCATATCAATGACAAAACAATTACATTAACAATCATGTTATGTTATTTTTAAAATATTTCCTTTTCTTTTTCATAACTTCTTTAACACACTACTTCTCCGCTGCGAAGCGCGGGTATTCTGCTAGTATCATATAAAATAATATAATATAATATAATATTAACTCCCTTTAATGGAAAATTAGCTCCTTACAATAATGTCAAACAAATAATACTGACTGAGCACATGGGGTTCAACAAAGAGTTCACAGTTTTCATGTGAACTATAATACATTCAGCTTTACACAGCAAATTGCATATGGTTTATAAAATATTTTAACAAATTTGCAAGTGATTTTTATAACTAACTATAATACATACAACTTTACAAAACTACATTTTTAATTTTTAAAAAATTATAAAAAAAGTAGTTTTCAAGTAATAGTTATACAACTATACAGCAATTAAAGGAGCAATGCACCAAAGCCACTTGATTTGACTTGAACAGAAAGAATAGAATTTTCACGTAATTATTGCCATTTTTGCACAGAACGTGCAGTAAAGGATATGGGCATCCCTATGCAGAATTAGCCACTGTGTCCTATTGTGAGACAGTAAATAGCCACATCCACCCATCAAACAAGGATGGTATCATTTCCCTTTTTACATATTGAGTAATTAGTATTCATCCCTAGGGTTAACAACTACAATCTATTAGTAAACAGTAACTTCATGTTTATTGCCATCTGCACAAATTGCAAAGTAAACCTGACAAGAATGGCCCTGGATGGTTGCAAATGGGACCATATTTAACCTCCATTAATCTAGATATTTCATGCAAAATTAACTTTTACGTGGATTGTCAAGAATACAAAATTGTCACTGCACAATGCTTACTGAAAGCCATGTTCAGGGATTGTTGATTGTTAAAGTAAAAGTTAAAAGATTACTTTTGCAAACTGTTGAGTCATTTTATAATAATAACATATTATCCACCCTGCTGTTTGAAGTGGCTGCATGACAAAATATAACCAAAGAACAATGAAAATTTTCATCAGATATGTTTATAATATTGCATATGAATCCATCTCGAACTAGATCTTGTAATTTAAACTGTTTTACTGACGTAAACTTGGCTAAACTTTATAAAATAATGAGTCTTAAACCACCCACCTCTTTTCTTGATCATATTCCATCAGGTATCTTCAAATACACTTTTCCCATGTCAATTGATGCATTAGGTATTGTGAACTGTTCTCTAGCCTCTGGTATTTTCCCAGATCTATTTAAAACATCAGCAGATAAGCCTCTGCTCAAAAAACATAATCTTGACCCCTCTGTCCAAAATAATTTTAGTCCTATTTCTACCCTTCCTTTCTTAATTAAAATACTTTAAAAAGTGGTCTTTTAAACAAATACTTGAAAAAGCATTCTATACTACATACATTCAAATCTATGTTTAAGATTTAACTTTAGCACAGAAACTGTCTTGGTAAAAATAGTCAATAATTTATGTCTAAATACCAATACAAATGACATCTGAATTCTCATTCTCTTGGATCTGAGTGGAGCATTTGATACATCAGGTCATAATACTCTCATTAATAGATATGGAAAATGGGAAGCTTATCTAATATAGCGCTAAACTGGTTTGAGTCTTATCTAATTGGGAGAGGTTTCTTTGTAAATCTTGATGTCTGTGTATCAGAAACACATATGGTGAACTGCAAGGATCAGTTCTAGGTTTGTCACTCTTCTCACTTTACATGCTCCCAGTTTTTTGTATATTTTGTATCTCTTTATTTGTAACTTGCACAAAGCAATATAATATTATTTTTACATTTTTGATAATAACCGCAATGGTTTAAGAACCCCTTCCCCCCTTTTAGGGATGAGTCTTTGTAATTTTACGACAGGGTTGGCGGAAGTACCTCAAACAAGTATGACAAATATTTCTCTGCTAAAGTCTCTCAGTCAACCCCCTCAGGAAAGTCAGGCTGCCTAACTGCGAAGCTTTGCCTTAATGCATGGTTTGGAGGGCAGGTGTGAAGGTATTCTGTCCCCGCATTGGTCTGAAGTATGGCTGTTTGGAACTGGCTTGTATCAGAAGCCTTTAAGTACCACAACATCCTATTGGCTCTAGGGGTTGGACAGAAAACCTATAAATTTGCTTGCTTTGTCTTGCTCTCTTCTCTCTTACCAAACTGATGAAAGACCATCTTACACCATGAACTGAAAAGGACAACACAATGAAGAGCAAGGCTCAGCAGCCATATTGAGACAGAAGAAAGCTGACCAAAAATGAGGACTTAACTAGAGACATTTTAAGTAACTAACAAGTCTGTATGCTGCCTGAAACTACACATCACCATTTATCAGGTTGTATGATTGCCAATATTCAAATGTACTTTGCATATTGTTATTATTTATGAATATTATTAATAATACATTGTTTAAATTGTAACTTAACTCCTGCTTGTCTTTTACTACATTTAATTGCCTGAGGTTATAAATGCAGAAGGGAAGGCGGGGAGAAGTTATATGGTACAATACCGTTTAAACAGTGGTAAATCTGGGAGATGTGAGGCATTCTGACAAAGCCTACACATTAGTTATACAAAAGGGGAAAGCAGAGTAATATATTACTCAACCAAGACAAAACATTCACTTTAGGCCAGATCATCACAAACTACAATGTAAATTGCCAGAGCTATGCAGATGACATACAGCTTTATTTATCCATAGACCCAGATGATCTAAAGACACTAGAATATTTGACAGATTGCATAAACAGTATTATGCAGTGGTTAAGTTGTAATTTTCTTGAATTAAGTAAGAAGAAAACCTAACTATTTGTTGTCAGCCACAATAAAAAGTTTAGATATTTAAAAAAATAGAGAAAAGTTGAAATCAGTACAAAACCTGAGGTAAAAAATGTGTAATTTTTTTTAGATTCAGAACTTAATTTTAAATCTCATATTAATAATGTCACCAAAGCTGCATTTTTTCATTTAGGAAATATAGTATGTGTTTGGTCCTTTATGTCTTCAGAGGATGCAAAAAAGACAACACCTTGTCTTTAGCAATTTAAATTAGTGTAGTGCCACTCCTAACAGGTTCCCCAAGTTTATATTGATTATTGTTGGTTCAGAATGAAGCTACAAGAATACTAACTGAAAACCATTGCACCAGTATTAGTGTCTTTACACTGGCTACAAGTGTCTTTCAGAATGAATTTTAAAGTACTGCTAATTGTTTATAAGGCTTTGAATAACCTTGTACTTTTATATATCTTGGAATGTCTGGCCCTTACATTCCCAATCACAACCTTAGATCCTCCAACTCTGCTTTGCTGGATATTCTGAAAGTAAAGCAATCTTCCTATAGACATACAGTACAGTACATCAGGTCTGAAATGTAGAATTGCTTAAGTAAAATCTTAAAATGTACTTTTTTAATGTTGTATATTGGTAAATTTGTGACTAGTCACACTCAATATCTGGTGGTGGACCTGTGCCATCACCATCTGGAGAACATTCACTGAGGCTGGGGGGAAGAAAGAAGAATACTAAGATCTCATCCATTTTGTATCTTGGATATATGATGCAATCCCAGAGCATTTTTTTCTCCACTGGAGTTTTATTTATTTCCTTTTTCCTCTAACCATGTGCCCCTGGTATATTAGTTCATTTGATTGTTGTTTTTCTTAGTTTCCACTTGATATCATTTGTAAATCACCTTGAATTATATTCTGTGTTGAATGATGCAATATAAATAAATGTTCTTGTTTTTGTAATAGAAAATGAGAACATTAAAAAGATTTTAATGAGAAAAGGCCATTTGGCGAAAAGATAACCAAACCTATTCATCGAATTTCTCCAAAATAAATAAAGTTTTGATAGTCCTACTACCTACCACGCTACTTGGTAACTTATTCCATGTGTCTCTGGATCTCTGTGTGAAGAAAAACTTTCTAATGTTTGTGCGAAATTAACTCTTACCATGTTTGTCCCCATGTTCATATTGAATTCATTTTAAAATAATAGCTTGGATCCATTGTACTAATTCCTTTCATAATTTTAGGAACTTTAATTATGTTACCACTTAATGTCCAAGTATTCTTTCCTGTAGCTCATTAAACTTTACTTATAGCTCATATACAGTATATGCGTGCTGTTTCTCAACTGACTAACTGCATAGATTGCATTTTCTTTGTGCTTACTTACCTTTAAAAGCAGATGACTTTCTGCCGCCATCCCCATTCCTATGGTTGTCACACAGTTGTGACATCTACACAGAGGCTGTCAGAATCTCACTTGCCCCAAGGCATAAGCACACCTGCCCCGAGTTGTGCATAGCATGCATGTGCTTGCATGTGTGATTGAGACAGTTGACTTTTGTAAAAAAGATTCAGAGGTGCTGCCACTAACCTGTAGGTAACCCATCATCGATTCTTTGCTTAATTGCTAGCATGGTGTGTGTGTGGTTGTTTTAAGGAAATAGATTTTTTTGTACTTGTCTTTTTTATTGATATTTTTAGTTAAATTTTTCATGTATTATCACCCTCCGGGTACTCTGGTTTCCTCCCACAGTCCAAAGACATGCAGGTTAGGTGCATTGGCGATTCTAAATTGTCCCTAGTGTGTGCTTGGTGTGTGGGTGTGTGTGTGTGTGCCCTGCGGTGGGCTGGTGCCCTGCCTGGGGTTTGTTTCCTGCCTTGCGCCCTGTGTTGGCTGGGATTGGCTCCAGCAGACGCCCATGACCCTGTAGTTAGGTTATAGAGGGTTGGATAATGGATTGATGGATATACAGTATTATCACCGTTGTTTATCTCTACTGTTTTATTTGTTTGAGCCAGAGCAAGTTTCTGCCTTACAAATCCTAAGTTTTGTGGTTGGCTCATATGGAACCTGTTAGCTTCCTTCTTGTCTTGTTGTCTTGTTTAGTTATTGGGCATGTTAGGATTTACACTATATGGTTTTTGCATCCCCCATCATTATGACATCACATTTTTGTATGTTAAGAATGCCATGTCAACTGTTCCTTTACAGTAGCAAAATATTCCACAACAATTTGCCCCTTCAAGACTCCCCTAGGTTGATGGGTTTGTGTAAGAATGTGTGGAGGGCACCTACTGAAACGCAAGGATAAAACACAATGGCCCTTAAAGAAAAGCTAAAGAAACTTCTCACATTTGTAAAATTATTGGGAACAGGTGTCTCAAAAGCAGTACTATAATTGGGGATGAGCCCTTTGAATTATTTCCAATACAGATTTGACATGTGAATCATATAAAAGAATGGAGGAAGCAGCAGAGTACAAAGGAAACCCAGCTGTCTGAAGAGGAAACTGTAGCTGATACTATAATTCCCACAGACATAACTTTAAGCAGGCAAGAAAGGGAAAACCATGTGAGCCTTGTCAGAAAGATTAGACCAATGTTTTCTCCATTTTCTAAGAAAATGTTCTCCAAATTGTACAAGGTGTGGCTTTATAAGGTTCCCAAGGCTAGCCAATTTACTGAAAGGAGGTAAATGTTTAAGTTAAGTTTGATGAAATTGAAAAGTGATGTTTCCTAGCAAAAGTATCCAAATTTAATGTGTGCATTATGACACAAGCAGATGATCTTTGGAAAATTTGACCAAAATATCTTATATCACAAGACTCAGCTTGGCAAAAGGATACAGTCAGATGCAGGAGAGGAAGACAAATTGCAAGAAAATCATTTTCTCCAACTCAGATTGAGTTTTTGGAATTGGTAGGGTGACACTTGGACTCCTTAGGGATGTTCTAAGATTATGATGGATTTATAGTTATTATAGATTAGATAAGGATTGTTTTTTTTTTTTGGTCTCGTCCGATGCGAGAGATTGACGTCTGAAGTGGAGCTCCGCTAGCAGCGGTGTTATTTGTCATATTATTTGCTTATTATCCTGAGATATCCTGAGATATCCTGTATCTATTCAACCCAAGAGGGACTGCTACAGTATATGTAAGCATATATAATCATGGCCAACAAGAAAGGGCCAAGCTAAGATCAGCAAGCCCTAGTTCAAGATATGGCCTTTCAGAGACAGACCTGGATCAGATGGGCGAAAGTACAGACTCCTCGGGACCACGGTCCGCTACATCGTCGCTAGCTGAGAGCGAAAAGGGAGCGATTGTGCGATCGTGAGTGCAGATATCGATAGCTCGCCGATCGGAGAAGATCACCTGAAACTGGAAAAGGCCTTGCAGTCCGCGGCTTCAATTACTCCAAGCGAGCCGGGAGCAGCGGGGACACCGGCTACAGTAGAACCTGCTGCTTAATCTACGGTACAAGAAAGCACAATTGAAATGTCTAAACTGCAGGTGATGCTCGCTCAGCTCATGCAAGATATAAAGAAAAGCGAGAAGGCAAATGAGAAAGCAAGGGTAAAGGCAAATGAGAAATTGAGACAGGAGGTGAGACAGAAAGTTGAAACAGGCGAATGAATGGCTGCGACAAGAACTGCAACAGGCAAATGAAACGCAGCGGCTGGAACTGCAACAGGCAAATGAAAGGCTGCAACAGGCACATGAAAGGCTGCGACAGGAGATGCAACTTGAGCTGCGACAGGTGCTGGGTAAAATTGAAGAGCACATTCAGGAAAACTTGCTTAAACTGAGCATGCTTACTAATCAATTGGAGGATCTCAAGGAGACACTCACAACTTGGATTGAAATAGCCGAAAATGTAGCTGCCAGCGCAGAAGAAAAAGCAGTAAATGTCAGCTCCGAATGTAAAAAACTCAGAGACAGACTGGCTGCTTTGGAAGATGGAAGCAGAAGGTATAAAGTCAGAATTGAAAGTCTGCCTGAGAATCGAGAAAGTCCAAACCCTGTGAAATTCGCAGCTGAACTTTTTTCTAAAATAATCGGGGACGACTTTAAAGCAGAATCTGAGATAGCAGCGGCTTACCGCGTACGCAGATCAAACACCGTTAGACCCAGATCTATTATTATTCGCTTTGAAAGATTATCATTTAAGCTAGAGGTGATGGCACTCCTCAGAAACAAGCAAGATATTATATATGAAAGTAACCACATTCGTATCTTCCCTGACTTCTCTCCAGCAACAGCTACTAAACACACAGCCTTCTACAACATTAAACAGTGGTTACAGTAAGCCAGCATCAAATACAGCCTCTTGCATCTGGCCAAAGTGTAATTGAAGGGTCAATTCTATGTCTTCGCTAGCAAGGAAGAAGCAGAAAAGGAATTAAGAAAGCTGATCCCAGGACTATTCTGATACATAATAGTGAATCATGGCCATTAATGATATAGCAAGGATTAATAATCTACTGTCTGATCTATTTGTTTAAAATACGGGTTTTTTTCATCATATATTCTCATTATTACTTAGTATTACTAGGGCGCTATCTGTTTATGTTTTATTGTGCTTAATTACTTTTTCTTTTTTTTTATTAGCTAATTATTTCATCTCTACCCTAAACGAGAGACTGTTCAACATCATACCCTTGATTTATTGTTATTGCTATTATTGCATTAAGACTTATTATGCTTATTCTAGACAAATTTTTAACACCATCCCCCGGGTTTATTATCTGGGTGTATTATATAAATGCACTAAGATTGCTGAAGACTATATATATTTTAAGTGCACAATTTTTTTTTTTTTTTTTTAGACTATATTGGTAATAGATATCTCTATCTTTTAACCCTAAAACACCGCTACGTGGGGGCTTGCTTTGCTTTGGACGTGCTCTATCTCTGGGTATGTCAGAGGACTGGGACTGTGTGAAGTGGGTTCTAGCCTCACTTGGGGAGGCAAAAAGGGAGGGTGGGGGGTTAAGGGGGGAGAGAAAGAGAGCAGGCTTGATCTATACCTAATCTATCCTGTTAATCTTTATAATTATAACTACCAACGTAATAATAAGCTGCATGGCAACAACTCTAGGGGAAATAGGAAATTAAGGCCGAAGCTGTCTCACTTCCAGTTAAGACTATAAAATGACATCAAAAACTCAGAATCAATGTCTCCATGATGGGACAGTTAACTTCGTGAGCTGGAATGTTAAAGGCCTGAATCACGAATTAAAGAGAAAGAAAGTACTCTCTCACTTAACAGGTCTAAACGCTAAAATAGTATTTTTACAGGAGACCCACTTACTAAGCAAGGATCAGTTCTGGCTGCAAAAAGACTGGACTGGCCAAATGTTCCATTCTAGTTTTACAAAGAAAACTAGTGGTGTGGGAATTCTCATACATAGAACAGTCCCATTTGTAGCATCAGATGTAGTATTGGATCCTGAAGGGAGATATGTAATGGTCATGGGAGACTTATCTAACTGTAAAATGATCTTGATAAATGTTTATGCACCTAATATCGATGATAAGGAATTTATACAAAATTTATTTGCATCCATTCCCAATCTGAACTCTCATAAAATTATGACTGGGGACTTTAATTGTATTCTAAATCCACTTTTAGATAGGACTTCTTCCACAGGGGGAACGGCATCTAACACCGCAAAGATAATTACAAAGTTTATAACTGATCACAACATATCAGACCCCTGGAGGTTTTTAAACCCAAATTCAAGAACATATTCTTTCTACTCACCAGTACATCATCGCTACTCAAGGATTGATTACTTCTTTATAGACAATATCTTCTTGCCTATGATTAAATCTTGCAAATACGATGCTATTGTTATTTCTGACCATGCAACTATGATCTTAGAGCTAAAATTACTAAGCCCCATAAACTCACCCCGCAGATGGTACCTCAACCTGCTTCTATTAGCTGATGAGAATTGTACGGAATTTATATCCAAACAAATCAAATTCTTTCTAGAGACAAATACATCCCCCAAGATCTCTGCAGGAATACTCTGGGAAACTCTTAAGGCCTTCTTAAGAGGACAGATTATCTCATATTTTTCCCACAGAAATAAATCTGAAGCCAAGAAAGTAGCAGAGATAAAAAGCGAAACTACTAGAATAGATGAAGAAAACACCAGACTACCAAGCGAGACTCTACATAGGAAAAGGCAGGCTCTACATTCAGAACTAAACCTCTTGACAACTAAAGAAACTGAACAACTAATTTATAAATCCAGACATCATTACTATGAACATGGAGAGAAAGCTAATAAGCTTTTAGCTCAACAAATTCACAAGCAAGAAGTGCGCAATGCAATCTCAGTAATCACCAACGCGAACGAAGATAAAATCGTCAACCACAAAAATATAATGCACACTTTCAGAGACACTATAAATCCCTATATACTGCTGAGTTTAAAGAAGACAATACACAATCTAATGCATTTCTGGATACATTACAGATACCACGAATAGACACTTTTAGTGCGGAGGAACTTGATAAACCTCTGGCGTTATCAGAATTACTAGATGCTATAAAGTCACTCCAAGGCGGGAAAGCAGCAGGCCCTGATGGCTACCCTGCAGAATTTTACAAGAAATTCTCCGCTCAGCTAGCTCCCCTCCTATTAGGAACATTTACAGAAGCCAGAGATGACCAATCTCTTCCTCAAACCTTTCGCCAAGCAACAATCACTGTTTTTCCAAAACAAAATAAGGACTTATTACAATGTGCATCATACAGACCTATTCACTTCTGAATAACGATGTTAAAATACTCTATAAAATCATAGCTAGAAGGATGGAGAAAGTGCTCCCCTCAGTAATATCACAAGACCAAACTGGATTTATTAGGGGCCGACACTTATCTTCAAATCTTCAACGCCTGTTTAATGTAATATACTCACCAACTAATTCAAATACCCCAGAAATATTATTATCATTGGATGCAGAAAAAGCATTCGACATGATTGAATGGAAATACCTTTTTACTACATTGGAGAAGTTTGGGTTTGGCCCGAACATTTGTGCATGGATTAAATTACTGTATACTAACCCAGAAGCTTCAGTTTGCATCAACAGCATTTGCTCAGACTACTTTAAACTAGAACGTGGTACTAGACAAGGATGCTCCTTGTCACCGCTGCTGTTTGCAATTGCCATTGAACCACTGGCAATACATTGTCGGAATACTGATCAGATAAAGGGGATTAGCAGAGAAGAACTGGAACAGAAAATTTCATTATATGCAGATGGTATGGTACTGTATATATCGGACCCAGAAAATTCTGTGCCTGCAGTCTTAACAGCACTCACAGAATTTCAAAAGATCTCTGGTCTCAGAATTAATCTGAATAAAAGTGTACTCTTTCCAGTGAATTCTCAAGCATATAATATTAGATTAGATACCCTAGCTTTTATCATTGCAGAACAGTTTAAATACCTAGGGGTAAACATCACAAGTAAATATAAAGCTCTTTATCAACAAAATTTCGCCTTCTGCATGGAAACAATCAAGCAAGACTTGCATAGATGGTCAACCCTTCATCTCACACTAGCTGGAAGAATTAACAATGTTAAGATGAATATTCTTCCTAAGCTCCTTTTTTATTTCAAAACATTCCAATATACATTAATAAATCATTCTTTAGGCAATTAGATTCAACAATAACCTCATTTATTTGGAATTCAAAACATCCACACATCAAAAGAGCGACCCTACAAAGGCAAAAGGCAGAAGGCGGCATGGCTCTACCTAACTTTCAGTTTTATTACTGGGCAGCAAATATACAGGCGATAAGAACCTGGACACAAATAGAAGAACATACACAAGCTTGGTCTGCAATAGAAGTAAAATCCTGCAGTACTTCTTTGTATTCCTTGCTCTGTGCTCCAATAAACACACGTTATTGGCAATATACTAATAACCCAATTGTGCTCCATTCACTTAGAATCTGGAACCAATGTAGAAAGCATTTTAAGACGGAGAAACTTCTATCTGTGGCACCTCTGCAAGAGAACCACCTCTTTCAACCTTTGCAAACATATGCAGTTTTTAATATCTGGAAAAAATTTGGAATGAACTTGCTTAGAGATCTTTATATAGACAACGTCTTTGCATCCTATGAACAATTACATTCCAAATTTAACATTCCAGCTACACATTTCTTTCACTATCTTCAAATCAGGAACTTTGTTAAACAGAACCTTCTAGATTTTCCTCATCTTGCACCCTCATCCATGCTGGAAAAAATATTGCTCAATCTCAAGGACTTAGACACCATCTCTACAATATATAAAATCATTTTACAATCCCTCCCTTTCAAAGATCCAAGAGGACACTGGGAAAAAGATCTCTCAATTAATATATCAGAAAAGGAGTGGAAAGCAGCAATGCAGAGAATTCACTCGAGCTCCATATGCGCAAAGCATATAATTATACAACTCAAAATTATATATCGAGCACATCTGTCTCGACTAAAACTCTCCAAAATGTTTCCAGGGCATGATCCAACCTGCGAACACTGCAACCAAGTCCCAGCCTCACTGGGTCACATGTTCTGGGCCTGCACCAAATTAACATTATTCTGGACAAATATTTTTAATTACCTTTCAGACAGCCTTGGTGTCACAATCCCTCCTAACCCATTAACAGCTGTGTTTGGGGTTCTTCCAGAGGGGTTTAAAGTGGAGAAAGACAAACAAATTGTGATTGCACTCACTACACTTTTGGCACGCAGACTTATTCTGATAAACTGAAAGAACCCAAACTCTCCTCTTTTAAGTCAGTGGGAAACCGATGTGTTATACTATTTGAAATTGGAAAAAATCAAATACTCAGTTAGAGGATCCGTACAGACTTTTTTCAAAACATGGCAGGATCTAATCAGTAATATTTTAAAATATTACTGATCTCATAAAGCATAGAGAATTTATTAATTTAGGTATGTTTACAAGCCTTAAATTTCACACCGTTTGGCTTGCTCTCTCTCTCAGGGGTGGGGATCGATCTGTCCTTAACTCAATTTTTCTTTTTGTGAAAACTTGATTGATTTGTATGGATTGCAATAAAATTAATAAAGAAAGAAAAAAAAATAATAAGATTATGATGGACCCTTTTTTTTGTGGCTTTCATTGTCTCTCTGTAGGAAATGTTAGTTAGTCTGAAGAACGTTTGTTGGACTGCTAAAAAAATTGAATTTAAAAATTTCTGAAACTCTCTTTTGGGAAATATGTTTTCAAGTTCCAAGTGTGAAAAACAGAATTGGTTCTTGGGTTTCTGCACCAAAATTGTGAATTTATTAAATAAAGTAAATAGGATGTATGTTTGAACAGAGGAAAAGTAACTAAGTAAACAAATGTAAAACAAAATCATATAGCCACTCTGGGCTTATCTTGTTTGTTGTTCCCCTGCCCTTCTGAAGGGAAATGGTTCACACATTTACACATTTCAGAAGAGTTTCCATATCTGTCTCATTTCTGGACTCGCTTCCTCCCACTGGTGAGTTCTTAGCCCAACTCATCTACTGACTCTAGATTGAAAGGGCTATCCTGTTTAATGATTTTTTTTTTCTGGTCTTGTATTTTTGTAATTGTTCAGTATATTTATCTTTGTTACTTATCTTGTTCTGCAGTGGGTTCGTGCCTTGCCCAGGGTTTGTTTCCTGCTTTGCGCCCTGTGCTGGCTGGAATTGGCTCCAACAGACCCCCGTGACCCTGTGTTAGGATATAGTGGGTTGGAAAATGACTGACTGACTGACTTATCTTGTTATTTTCCTTCTTTTCATATGTTGAGCCCAAGGGGAAATGAGGCACCCTAACGCTGCTGCTGTGGCTGCTTCTGTCTGATATAAAGCCCTAGGATGCCTCAAATCTTTGCTAGGGCGTCAGCTCAAATTTGTGTTGTTTGGCTTCCATTTCTGGATTTTCCCATTTGAAGAATTCATAATTTTCAATTTATTTATTGGCTATTGTTTGATATTCTGTTCTTGTTTCTGGCTTTGATTATTGTTTTTAAGATTTTGATATTATTTGCTTTTCAGTTGCCTCTTTTGAGGTAACATTTTTTTAATAACTTTCCCTATTTTTGAACATAATTTCTTGTAATTTGATTTTTGAACCTTTCTGTAAATAAACTTAATATTCAAAAAAAGGATAATGTTGTTACTTGAGCCAGGGCTTGTAATAATTCCCCTCTCCCATTTGGGAATAATTGGAATAATAGACTTTTTGAGAGTTCAAACACTGGATATGATTTTGAGTGTTAGCACTAAGCCAATTGCATATTTTCAGGCTTATTTTTCACACCAGACCTTCTTGTAATAGTGGGCTTCAAGTTTCTCAACAAAATGAAAGTAACAAAATTATTCTGTGCCTATGTTAATAAACAGTTTTGCCAAAACATTCCTATCAAAAATTATTTTGATTAATTCATAGTTTCTTCAGCTGTTTAATAACATTTGGTATTTTTAATGATTTACCATTAAATATACTAACTGACTGCGGTGGGCTAGTGCCATGCCTGGGGTTTGTTCCTGCCTTGCACCCTGTGTTGGCTGGGATTCGCTCCAGCAGACCCCTGTGACCCTGTGTTAGAATATAGCGGGTTGAATAATGGATGGCTGGATGGATATACTGAGAAAATTGTTAAGAACCCTCTACTAATACTGAGTAGAGCCTAATTTTGTTCTCATATGAGCCTCAATTCTGTGTGGCATGGATTCTACAAGATGTTGGAAACTGTTAATTTGTGATTTTGGTCCATGTTTTAAGACAACTTTTGCATTGTGACATGATGCATTATCATGCTAGACATTGCCAGTAGAAAATGGTAAATGGTCAGCAACAATACTAAAATAGGAAATGGACAAAAGGTCCTCTAGGCATATTATTCCCCATCCAACTACATGGCTTCCAAACCCCTGCAAACCTTTATTGAATTTGTTTTGTGTTGTTCCTCTGGTTTTTGAGCTCTCTGCATTTTTTCTGACTTCACTTATGTCTTGCGATTCTTGGCTAACATTACTGATAGTTTTTCTCTTGGTTCTGACCCTCACTACAGTTTTTTAGTCCATGCCTTTGTCTTGCAGTTGCCCCCGAAGTCTTGTGCTTGCTGGACAAAACAGGCTGTTGACGCATGGCAGACTTGGTGCATAGATTTATGCTGTTGGTGCCAAATGTTGACCCTACTATCCATGTGGCTCAGAAGAAATCAAGATTCTTCAGTTCAGGCTTAATTTTTCCAGTCTTTATCTGTCCACTTTTAGTGAGCCTGTGCCCACTACAATCTCTGCATTCTTTTCTTAGCTGACATGAAGATAAGATCAATAATGGCAGCCACCTCTACTCAAGTTTAGCTTTACATTAACAAAGGAAAGACAAAAGTCATCAAGGCCAACACGACTAATAATGAGCCTGTTCAGCTGAGAGGTTGGAAGAAGTAGAAACCTTTTACCACCTGGGCAGTGTTGTCAACAAGGAAGGAGGCACAGATAGTGATGTTAGGACCAGAATCAGCTAGGCTAGGGCATCATTTCTGTAGCTGAAAAACAAAATGGTACAAAACCAATGTAAAGACAGCCCTTTTTATGGAGCTGGAGGATGACAGTTATGACCAGTAAGAAAGATCAGACCTTCATCAACACATGTCCTCTCCAGATGCACAGGCCCAGTACCATCAGCAACAATGACCTTGGGCAGAAAACAAACCTGATGCCTGCAGAAGGTGACATTTTAAAGAAGAAATGGGGATGGATTAGACAAACCCTTGGATAGTGTCCCAACTGTATCAACAGACAGTCCCTGACCTTGAATCCCTAAGGCAAAAGGAAGAAGCATGTGGCACCTAGACATGTAGGCAGATACCATGAAGATGGGCTTCACTTGGAGTCAATTGGAATGAAAGGCACAGGGCAGAGGTGCCTGGAGGACACTTGTCAGAAGCCTATGCTCCAGGAGATGTAGAAGCCATAAGTAAGTCCGTGCTCTAAGCACAAAACACAGGCGCACTACTGTACTATACTGAGTTTTTTTTGTTGTTGTTTTTTTTTTTTTTGTAAATCACAAAATGGTGGGTGCTGCACAGAGGCCTTATTTGAAATTCAGGTTGTTTGTGTGTCCATTGTATGTTTATGGTACTTGGGAATTCATGAGTGATCCCTAAAATAATCCCAGCATGATCAACACACTTTTTTCTTATTAGACCCTTGATGGCAGACACCTTCCAAAGCAAAACACAAAAGAATACTGAAAGATAAAGTACTTAATCATATACGTGGAGTGAGCAAATGAAGGTAAATGACTCACTCACAATTACACAGTAGGATTTCAAAGGGTCTGACTTCTTAAAAAATATAATAGAACAAACTGCTCCAGTCAGCTAACCTTTATACTTTGTATGGCAACTATTAATAGCAAATGCTATCACGAAGTGCTTTACAAAGTATGGAGAATAAAATTACATGAACAAAGAACAATTCAGAAACAGTGAAGATGCTTACAGCGTTGACTTGATGGCTTTGTGTTTTATTTAAAAGTTGCCTTGCTGCTCTAGGTTTGTTTTGACCACATGTAACTGTAGAAGGAGAATGAGGAAGATGAGGGGCTGCTTTGCATGAAATTCAATCATTATAAACAAGAATGATTCCAATTTTTTCATCTAGTACCTTTTTATAACGACCGTTGCACCAAAAATGTCCAAAATATTCTTTATTTTCTTTTTTTTTTTCAAAACCTCTGGGCACTTATAAAGAATTCAGAGTGCCTGAGTATTATGTTTGAGAAAAGTAAATATTATGTACCTAGTACAAGACAAGTCATTAACATTAGCTTTATAATTAGACATAATTAATCTTGTCTGTGTCAGCAGACAAAGCTGTGGTGCCTGCTATGTCTCTAAAAAAAGGCACCAGCAAGTTGTGGCCGATTCCTTTTAGGAAGACCCTTGAATCAAGTCACAAAGTCTCACAGGAAGTGCCACAGTACACTGTGTGAATCTACAGCTGACAAGTGTCATACAGTAGAACTAGAGATAATTAATCTATGAGAAGAAAGCAAGCAGGGCTTCTACTGGTTAGAACATAAATAGGACATCTCTACTGAAAAGAAGGTTGTTTCCTTGCATTAATAATAATCAACGGGCCATACAAAGTGCTGAACCTATCCTGAGGTTTGCTTAAGTGGTCATGGTGTTATTTGCACACAAAGTAAGAATGTCTTCAGTCCCCCAGACAAAACTGCAGTCTGATATCTTCATCTAGCTTCATAAATGCAGTCCCTCACAGGTTCACATCAACTCATGCATGTTATGAGCATGTAAAAAGAGGGTCCAAATGGACTATTAAACTCAATAGTACAGTGAGAACAAGAGCAGGAAAAATCAGAAATACCAGGGAAACAAAACAAGAACAATCATCAAAGTAAAAGGAGCTAAAGTAGAGTTGAAATCCACCAAACAGACAATCAAAAGAGGAAATAATTTATTACTTGACCAGGAACAGATTTAACAACGGTAAGCAATGCAACTGCAGCCCATGCAAAGATTGACACAACTATCACTGATTGCATCAAAGCAGAAAACCATATGGCGTTGCCAGAATAACAATAAAGATTTTATAGCAATCACAAAACAAAGGTAGGGCATAAGAAAAAAAACAGATCATGTGGCACCTCTGCAAGAGAACCACCTCTTTCAACCTTCGCAAACATATGCAGTTTTTAATATCTGGAAAAAATTTGGAATTAATTTGCTTAGAGATCTTTATATAGACAACGTCTTTGCATCCTATGAACAATTACATTCCAAATTTAACATTCCAGCTACACATTTCTTTCACTATCTTCAAATCAGGAACTTTGTTAAACAGAACCTTCCAGATTTTCCTCATCTTGCACCCTCATCCATGCTGGAAAAAATATTGCTCAATCTCAAGGACTTAGACACCATCTCTACAATATATAAAATCATTTTACAATCCCTCCCTTTCAAAGATCCAAGAGGACACTGGGAGAAAGATCTCTCAATTAATATATCAGAAAAGGAGTGGAACGTAGCAATGCAGAGAATTTATTCGAGCTCCATATGCGCAAAGCATACAATTATACAACTCAAAATTATATATCGAGCACATCTGTCTCGTCTAAAACTCTCCAAAATGTTTCCAGGGCATGACTCAACCTGCGAACGCTGCAATCAAGTCCCAGCCTCACTGGGTCACATGTTCTGGGCCTGCACCAAATTAACATTATTCTGGACCAAAATTTTTAATTACCTTTCAGACAGCCTTGGACTCACAATCCCTCCTAACCCATTAACAGTTGTGTTTGGGGTTCTTCCAGATGGATTTAAAGTGGAGAAAGACAAACAAACTGTGATTGCATTCACTACACTTCTGGCACGCAGACTTATTCTGATAAACTGGAAGAACCCAAACTCTCCTCTTTTAAGTCAGTGGGAAACCGATGTGTTATACTATTTGAAATTGGAAAAAATCAAATACTCAGTTAGTGGATCCATACAGACTTTTTTCAAAACATGGCAGGATCTAATCAGTAATATTTTAAAAAAAGCTCATAAAGTATAGAGAATGTATTAATTTAGGTATGTTTACAAGCCTTAAATTTCACACCGTTTGCCTTGCTCTCTCTCTTAGGGGTGGGGATCGATTTGTCCTTAACTCAATTTTTCTTTTTGTCAAAAACTTGATTGATTTGTATGGATTGCAATAAAATTAATAAAAATATAATAAAAAAAAAAGATCATAATTACCGTATATATTCACATATAAGTCGAGTCTTGAAACCCGAAAAATCGATCATAAAATCAAACCCCGACTTATACGCCCGTTCAAAAATGCGACACTTAATTTTTTTTTTTACATCTTCTTGCCTCCTACAATCTTGCATCAGTTTCTCAGACACATCTAATTTTGTTGCAGCAGTGCAGTTACCAATTTCTTTCGCTACTTCACCAACGTTTAATTTAAAAGCAGCTTCATATTTTCTTCTGATCAAACGCTCCACAGTAGATAAGGGATGCTCTTACGATAAAGGTGTATGAGGATGTGAGATACAAAAAAGCACAAAACAGTGCAAACGTGGCTTTGGAATAGTTTGGGTATTACTGTGTGGTCACATAGACACAATACATAGAATAAAAGGCAGTGTGCTCCGTGGTTACTCTCACAGGTGGGCGTTAGCATATTGTTATCTCTTGGACCAATAGCGTGAGTTTTCCGCATTCGACTTATACAAACGACCTTATAAAATACCAGAAATTATACGGTAAAATCAAGTCCTGAGTTATTCGTGAGAGAACTTATCCGCGAGTATATACAGTATACACTATGCTAAGCGTATAAAATCGGTTTCTCTCAAGCAGCAGTTCAGCCCTTTTATACAGTCTTCATGTAAAATACTCTGTGATACTTTGAATGTATTGTATAGGTGTTATGCCTGTGTTGAAAAATGGTATGTATCATGTGAAAAGAGATAAAAACAAAAAAAGGTTTGGGGTTCCAAGAGGAACAACTAGAAGCCAGGTTTAAATCAGTCCAGGACCGAGCTGTCAAAGTGCTCCTTTGGTGAAGAGATGCATCTCTGTTAGAAGCTGGATCCAAGTGAACATGGACTTCCAAAAGACATTGGCAGGTATCTGCTGCTTAAGCAAATGGTCAGCAGTCACACCAATGAAAAAAAATCACAGTCAACTGGGAGATCGGCCAGAAATGCAAAAACCCTCAGGAAGCTGTGGCTGGCCTCACAGAAATAATATAGCTAGTAGGATAAGAACAAAAGCATGAGAAAATCTGCCTCTTCTTGTCCTGAATTCTTATTTTGTAAAAAGTCAATTCAGTTGCTCTTTTTTGTTCTCATCCTTGGTGTCAGCTCATCCATTATTTCTTCATCTTCCACAACCCATGTCTGGATTGTCATAATTGTTAGCCTCTATCCCAGTTCTTCAACAATTGCTGAATTACAACATTTAGTAAGAATTTTTAGCACTGAATTGTGAACTCAGAAGATGTTGCAGACTCACCAAGGTATGAAGCGCACAGAAGAAAGGATAGGATACTTTATTTGGTATAAATGTACAGTACTTGTACTACAGCATGCTGTTGTTGAAAGTGTTGGTCTATGTAACTCAGGTGTGCATACAGACAAGAAAATGATCTGGCCGCCTTAAAGGATGTCGAAACCAAGAGACCACCCCACCTCTTCACATGTACACAATGGCTAAGTCCACAATAAAAAAGCACTAGAAGAGTGAAAAGGTTCATTAAAAGCTGTTCTGCATATAAACCAATGTGGTTTGCACTGTATGAGAATGATGATGGCAGTGAGGTGGATATAACGCAAAGACAATATACAACTTGTGAATTCATCTGCATTCAAATATCCATCCATCCATTATCCAACCCGCTATATCCTAACTACAGCGTCACGGGGGTCTGCTGGAGCCAATCCCAGCCAACACAGGGTGCAAGGCAGGAAACAAACCCCGGGCAGGGCACCAGCCCACCGCAGGCATTCAAGTATCTATGGATGATATTCTTACCTTCTCCAACTGCATGTCACATCTTCTTTCAGTGTGATCCGCAACTCAAAAAATGTATACTTTGTCTCATTTGAAGTCCCTACTGCATCGCAGTACATTTCCAGCTCGATTTGGAAGGCAAGGAAATACTTAACTATGCTGCCTGTCACTTATCCAATGCTGACTACTGGAGGGCAGAATGATCATTTCTGTGGACCGCTAGGGAAAAAAATGCACAGGCATATTTGTAAAAATTCGTTCTGACTGAAACGGACACATCTCATTGCTCTAATGGCCCTTAACAGCCGCTTTCATGTTGAGATAAGCATGCTAACTTTGGCATGCATCAGAAAGCTACAACAAATTGCACAAATTTGCCAATCATTCCACAGAGAGATCATAGAGTGCTGACTGTGGACAATAGGAACTATTGGGAAAAGAATGCCGTTCTGCACCAAACTCATACCTGTACTACCGTAACTGACTGAGTTTATTAAGGTATATGTAGGCCATTATATGCTGTCAAATACATGCATTCCTGCTGACAACAAAGTAGTCTTTGTCCTCTAAAGAAATCATTATCCCTGTTCAGAGTGCTGTAAATTCTAACAAACAGTAAGAGTACATAAAAGGAGAAACCCATCTAATTTTTCTTACAATGTGCTTTTAAGAACACCTAACTACAAAGAGGATGGCTACTCCCATATCTAACACATCATCATCCTCTTTGTCCTTTCTCCTTCATGTTTGCCTTAATCATCCCAGATATGCCTTTACTCACATGTTTCCATGTTCATCCCCAGTTCAGTCTCAATATGAATGCAGAATGCATGACATTGACAAGGTTGACTGTGTGCCTGAATTCAATCAGAATGCCATATGTCTGCAGTCTACAGTGTTGCCATCTTAGACTCAGGGTTCCACAGTTCTGAATGAGGCTGCAAATCAGTGATAACTTAGTACTAATCAGAAAATGCTTAAATTGAATATTTATGGCCAATGCATTCATTCTTGTGAAACATGAGGATGAACCATAACACGTGCCAGAGAAAAAAAAATACAAAATTATTTCATAAGAGATTGAGATTCTTCTGTGACCTGACTAAATTACCAAATCTGTATTCAGTCAAGTGCAATGGTTAGATTGTAAATAAAACTGCACCCTCACAGAGGAAGAACAGGATATTAATGATCTGTTATTACTCCCCGGCTTGCTGATATTGCTGTGCTGAGAACTTGCCATTAGTCAGGAAACCAGCCAGCCAGCCAGGCAGGCAGGCAGGCAAAACGCTAAAAAGAACAGTTGGAACCTTTTCCATAACTCTTTGTGCTATCATTTTACTTGGATGTTCATGCAAATTATTTTCACTAAAACCTTGCTAGTCTTTTTATAAAACATTAATCTCCTTTGTCAATGTGCTGATCCTTAAACCTGCCCTCTTCACAGTTAAAGAAGGTATAACAGGATTTGGATGAGTGCCAGGCAGCCCAATGTCTTGGAGCCACTACATTACAGGGAACAACGCTGTTAATTTGTTCCAAGGCTTAGGTAGTACTAAGATGTGCCTCGTCACAATGTGCTTTCTCAATTTAATGTTGCTGCAGATCTAGACAGGAGTCACTTTTTATCTCTGAGTATAATAATACGTGCACAGTATGTGTGCCTGTTGTAGCAAGAAAACATCTTCTTTAGCAACAGCAGCATACTGACTTTTGGTTTATAAAGTTTGAAAGGGCACAAATCACACGAGCAAAGTGTTAAAGCAAACAAAATGCAGCGTCATGCATATTAAAAATTAATCTGTCAAAAAAGATGAAAATTAATGGAATTTTTTTTAGATTGGAGCAATGAATTAAATTTTTTTTCTCACATAACTTAAAGAACTATTTTAATGTTTTAAGCGTTTTTCTAGCAGATCTGCTAAATTTGCAGAAGCTCATTCCTTCCAGCAAAAAAAAAAATATTTTTATTGCATTATTTCACAAAAAAATGGATTGTTTTGCAATAATTATTGTATTACTAGCCATGTGCGCCCAACTACGTTGCGCGTGTTAAAGTTGTCTGTGAAGGGCTCCCTGGGTAAACGCGGCTGCCAGTTGTGAACTGGGCCCTTCGTCGCACAGCATTATGATTTTTTATAAGGGAAACAAAATTACAAAAGAAAACCCTTGGATATTGATTCGATAGGAACGGCCTACTCGGAATCACTGTCCAAATAGTAATTATGTGGTGGTGTAGGAGCATTTCTGCTTCTGTCCGTTCACAGTCCGTTTCGTTTTCACGACGCTGTCGTTTCCTCTCACGATGTCTTCTCAACCTTTCTCCAATCTCGCAGGTTGCTTTGTGGCAATCCAAAGAGTAAGGCAATATACACGGAGCAATGGTTATAAAAGGGGGACACATGGGTATCCAGGCTCTTTAAAGCATAAATAGGGATCACTTCACTGACATGTGAGCAAGCCACGGTACAACTGTGAGACGCGCAGCACTCGCCGGCTACAACGTAACAATAATAATTTCCGGAACGTGCTGTTACGTTGTCATTCATTTTACCCACTGTCTTTCCTTCATTCATATGTTACATAGGCACGTACCTTTTATCTTTGGCAATCTCATTCTCTAACCAGGCCTCAGGAGCTAACCAGCGTAACACTGTCTACCACCCCTTTCATTATTCTGGCACATTGTTGACATCCGTGAGTAACAACAACGTACTAAACTGGAAGGTGGTCTATGCACGCATGGAATTCGCGGACAAACAAAGATCAAGATCTAAATGAAGATCTCTTTAGTTAATTTAAAGCACAACAATTTAGTTTAGTTTGAATGTCTGTGTTTTGAGGTGTGACTGGAGTACTACAGTCTTCAGTAGTATAAGCCTGGAGGAGATTCTTAATGCAATGCCTATGTTTTAGCTGTCTCTCTACTGCCATCTAGTGCTTCTTCTTCTAATTCATTCGCGGACAAACAAAGATCAAGATCCAAATGAAGATTATATAGAGACTAGCAAAATACCCGCGCTTCGCAGCGGCGAAGTACTGCCTTAAAA
>JANRMT010062814.1:54248413-54266858 GCA_026402145.1 Polypterus bichir lapradei
CTATTGGATTGCCGCTGACGGACGGCCTTATATGGGCAGGCACTAAATTACAAACGCCAGCGGCAGCCTGTCTATGAACTTAATTTAAAGTGTAGGTTTACACTGTGCTTTGTTTCCGAAGTAGCAGAACTCATGAATATGGTTGTATATATCACTCGCTCGCTTCTTATTGTTTCGCTGCCTTCTCAATTATATAATGCATGTTTTCTTCAGCGCTTTTTGGGGCTCTTCCTGGTTTTCTACGTACTGCGTGATTACGTGGGAGGCGTGATGATGTCAAACTCCGCCCCCACGGGTTTCAAGCTCATCTCCATTACAGTAAATGGAGAAAAACATCTTCCAGTTATGACCATTACGCGTAGAATTTCGAAATGAAACCTGCCCAACTTTTGTAAGGAAGCTGTAAGGAATAAGCCTGCCAAATTTCAGCCTTCTACCTACACGGGAAGTTGGAGAATTAGTGATGAGTGAGTGAGTGAGTGAGTGAGTGAGTGAGTGAGTGAGTGAGTGAGTGAATGAGTGAGTGAGTGAGGGCTTTGCCTTTTATTAGTATAGATTCTGCAAATATTTGGCCTGCCTGCTGGTATCATTGTGCATGTGTGTGCAATCAAGTGCCAAGAACTGAACAGACTTTATTGGAGTACATTTATTTTTATCCAGATTAAAGTTTAGTATGTTTAGGACAAATTTTTTAGCATAGGCAAGGTGGTAGCACAGAGCTGGCATTCCTGCTTTACAGTGCCAGGGTCTGCATTGTGTATGCATGTTCCTCCCATGCATTTGTGGATTGATTGGTATCAGTGATTGTTTTAAACTATGATTACTTGTCGTAAGTGTCTGATTGGATGGACAGACATGCCAGCTGGGATGCTTGCTGGTATTATTCCTGGTCAGGAGGCCATAATGGAAGGACAGAGGGAGACTGCTTTCCAGGGCCATGTATTCCTCCTGTACACAGGGCATTAGCATTCCTCTGGTGGATCTCCCATTTGTAACCCCATAAATGTATATTGGGAGCTGTAGTCCTGAGAGGCAACCCTGTTGGGGTAGTTAGGTGCCACCAGGGGGAGCTGCAGGGCAATGCTGTCCCTGCTCAGGGGAACTTCCATCTGAACCAATGCTTTCACCCCAGAGGTACTGCAGAGTCTGGCATAAAAGACACCATCTCGTCTGCAATGAAGAGATAGTGGACAACATCCATGGAGGAGTGTGGTGGGAGAAAGCAGGTGACCAGATGTGTATTTTTTATTGTGCCGGACAGATTTAATGCTGTCATTAAATTATTGTACAGTATATTAAACAACCTTTTATTTTACGAGTTGTAACTGGTTTTTGGGGTTCCCCCTGGTGGCCAGACTGAATACTGGAAATATGTCAGTAACACTTCTCAATTATCAAAAAATATTTAGGCCTTCACATGCTGTGAAGTAAATAACATCTTTCCCATTTGTCTATCACCAATATAGCCCCCAAAGATTTGAGGTATGACCACTAGCCACTGCACAACCAGATCACGCCGTTTCAAAGCAGTA
Organism: Polypterus bichir lapradei; assembly: GCA_026402145.1. Lineage (NCBI taxonomy): Eukaryota > Metazoa > Chordata > Cladistia > Polypteriformes > Polypteridae > Polypterus > Polypterus bichir. The sequence continues at coordinate 54,249,946 of JANRMT010062814.1, forward strand.
TATATAGAAAATAACTGGATTGAAATTAAACTGATACTTTATTTATAGGTTTGTGTTAATGAATTGCATACATTTCAAAATTGTTATGTGATTGTGCCCTGCAAAGGATTGGCATACTATCCATCATTTCTGCTGCCCCAAACTGTTACTTTTTGTGACTCTGAACTGGGTGGATACAATTTAGCCCTCAGCACATGTAGGATTAAATGTATAGCTTATGCCTATGATGTCCGTTCAGCTCTTGTCACTTGATTGCAAGCTATGATGTGCTTAACCTCTTCCTCACTAAGTGTCACTAGATAACTTGAGCACATGCTAATCTTGCTAAGCAGGCAATTTCTTTGTGAAATAATGCAATAATTATTGAGGATTATTCCAATATTTTGGAGAATAAAGCAATAACCTTTTTTGAGTGTTGCGAATAATCTTCTTTATATTTATTTCTGTTATAATGAATGTTGAAAAAAAGTCAAGTGTATGCAAGATTAAATTTATAAGGAGTCAGAATACTGCTCAGACAAAAAGCAAAAACACATCACTAGACAGATGTTCAGAGAGAAAAAAGCCCCATCATGCTGGACAACAGCCGTCCTAGATGGCTATCTTAACATAAACAGGACAGCTGCTGCTCATTGTAGCACAGTAGTCATAATAGGACAGGACACCAATTTCTCAATAGAAATCATTATGATTTATCATTTCTTTTCTTTTTGCTTATTCTTTGGTGTTTGTTATTATACAATAATACATTTTACTTGGTTTTTCTGATTATGGTCATGAATTTGATGTTATGGTAGCAATATTGTTTCAAAGAAATCCACATGCTACATAACTGTTTGAACTTTCTTTTCAAAGGGAATAATTTTTGTCAGCTTGAGACGTTTCCCTGGCAATATCTGTTCAAGGCTGTTGTTTTGACTTTTGTTTTTCTCTGTTTTTTTACTACTTTGAGCTGCCACGTCCATTGGTTTTGGTTGCTGATTTCTTTGAGCCTTTTGTAAATCTAGCCTTGCCCTCTCTCTAGATTTCTTTTTTTGATATGTCATTAAAAACATCTTTGTCTCTGACCTTTTTAGTGCACATTTATCGAAAGATTAAACTGATTAACAAGACACTGCCAGTTCTTTTTAGAACACAAAGTTGATGTTTCAGGATGTCCGTTGCTGATGTCCGTCAGCAACACATGGATGCCTTTTCAAGCAAGAGAGAGCCATCGATCAATGAAGCACATCTGATTCTCAGGATGGCACAGCTGTCTCTCAAACAAGACACAGTCAGCCTCCCCACATTTACAGTACACATGGCTGGCTTTTCAAGAAAGGACAATTGGTCAATGAGACACAGATGATTTTTGGGACCGAACAGCCATCACTCAACAAAATACAGCAGGCTAAACTGGAATAGAACAGTAGCACCTTGATGTTAGAAAATTGGTTTAATATGAACAAAAATACAACAAACCAAAACAAAAATCACTGAAACATTTTGTGGGCTCTCCAAAACAGTCCCGAATCCCTGGGATCTTACACTAAGGTTATGTCATGAATCCAGGAGTGCTTCCTAACAAAATCCCAATGAGGCCTCTCAGAGTAGCTGGGGAGCAGGGGCTCAGAGTGGTAAATTGGCCAATATACTTAAATACCTCAAACACTAAAACAAAAATCCACACAAGTGGAAGGATCTGCCAACCTTTGGCTTGAAACAAAAGGGGCAAACAAGCATATTTATATGTAAAAATGTTTATTTTGCAAAAAATGTTCTGAAAAAAGGGAAGTTCTGAGGAGCACAAAGGGCATAGAAGGAATTGTTGGAAATGGGCAATAAAGCATCTTACAAAATCCTAAAGAATTGTAGAAAACAGATCAAAAAAAGATGAAAACAATCCAGAAACTCAAAGAATTAATTAAAGAGTTAAGCAGAACTCCTCAACACCGCAAAGCACATTCAATGAACTGCAAGGGACAGCTTGTTTTCCCAGTCCCTATGCAATGATAGGCAGGTGGCCCTGCCTCTTGGGGAAAACACCAACAAAACACATGAAACATACAGTAAAAGGACAGGCAGAGGTACACAAAAATGATACATAAATAGTTATTCAAAAAATGTAGATAAGTAATAATATTGACATAAACAAAAAAAACATAAAAAAGGGGCATTTAAACAACAAGTTCATCCAAGTATATCCCTAATTAATTGTAGGTTAACAGGCAACAAAAATGGTGTCAAGAATCTAAACCATTTGATCTGATTTGAGCTTAGTTTTGTAAAATTTTCCTTGCTTGTATGGAATGTTATTTGCTTTTAATAAATTCAATAAAATGTCAAAAAAATCTAAACCAGATTGATTAGGCACCTACCCAGACCTGGTATTACTGCCAACAAGCTCCCCGGTTTTTATACGTGTGAGTACAGACAGAAAATTTTCAAAAACATGCAAAGTGTGACTGGATTCTCATTAACAGTATGCCAATGTTCTTGTCAGTGAAACAGCCATAAGAGACTTGGGCATCATGGATCAATATAATCTTCAATCGGTTTACTGAACTTTGTCAGCGTAGGTTAGCAAGGGAACAACAGGAAGCAGAGAAGCAGTGACACTGGGGTAATGAGGTGCATGGTGCTTGACACAGGTTTTGTGCAGTTTTTCGGAACAGTAAAAGTGTGCTAACATATGTCGTTGGATCCTAGTTGATTTGCTTTTTACTTTCTCATATACGAAGTATAGGGAAAGTATCATAATCATCCAAAGATACAATGTCAAGATTTTGATGAATCTCGATGTTTTAGACCTCCCTGACTTTCTTGTATACAAAGCATAGGGAAAGTATAGGGTGATCCAGATCTAATTATGCAATTTTCATTACGCTATAACTTATTAAGTTTATTATATAGAGACTCACCCGAAAAATCCCGGACCATCGAGAAGTGTGCAAACTGACGACATGAAGAAAAGTCTTTGTGCCAAACTGGAATCATCCCCGCATAAATGAAAGTCATTCAGACAATCTGGATCTGCATAATTAGATCTGGACTACCCTGTATTGGAAAACTCCAAAAATCCAATTTCAAGATTTTGATGAATCTCGATGTTTTAGGCCTCCTTGAGTCCGAAAATACCATTTTTGGAATTATGTCTGTGTATGTGTGTGTGTATGTAAACATGATAACATGAGTACGCTTTCACTTAGGTCAACCAAATTTTGCACACAAGCATTAGGTACAAAATGTTGATTTTTATCAACTTTTGGGCTATTTCCGTTTACCAGAAGTGGTACTTTACCTTTTATTAATTGCAGCTGCGAGGTCTGATTTATTCAAAAGTGACTGGCTGACTTTTATAATAATTGTTCAATAGATTATTAATTTGATTTGTTGTTGATGGTTCTTTAATGTACATAATATAAAAATATAATCATTGTCTTGTGGTTTACTCCTCAAATATCCATCCCCATATCTGAGTATACGAGAAAGTCTAGGGAAGACTACTCCTGATTTTTTTTATTTTCTAATCAATGGTATTATTTGTCTTAAATAAGTCTTTGTGAATTTTATTATTTTCATAATAAAAAGCAAACTGAACACTTAATTAATGTTCACAACTATAGTTTTTTTAAGGGAGAATTAAACAAGTTAGAAAGGTATATGTGGTGAAACATTCAGATGTGCTTGAGGACTCTGCAGACACTGTGGCCCTCAATGGAATGAGTTCAGTAGGTAGGTTACAGAACCTTCTCAACACATTTCAAGGTGGGAGGGGCCAAAGACTATCTCAGCAGGATTAGTCAAATGGCTGAAAACACGCCTGGACAGGACTCGAGTCCATCACAAAGACCACTCTAATTCACATACTGTACACACACACACACAGACACATATCATATTCACACAGTAACAATTTGAAATTGCCAATTAACATAACCTAAATTTTAAAAAACACACACACACAAAAAAATCATGTTAACAATAATTCCTTCTTTGCTTCAGCATGTCTAGCTATTGTACTTTTCATGAATGCCACCGTTTCAGTCCTATCAGTGCCATCCATCCCAAAATATGCAGTCTCATCTATTTAACCTTTTGTTTCTTTTGTTTTTTTGTGCTGCTGTTGTTAAGGACCTGACTTCCCAAGTCCCTATGTTTGAGATCCTGTTACTGAGCGTTCTCAAAAGTGCTCCAAACTTTGCTGGAGAGGCCTCAAATTTGACCAAGGGGCTTTCAATGTCAGTACCTGTGGAAAAGCTCCAATTCCTGGAGCCTACTCATCCCCAAAGTACAATAACATGCATTGTGCCATGTTCTCAGGTGGTAGCACTTTGTTGCCCTGTGCCATGGTCCAAGGAGGGAGGACTATGTTACCATATATCACATTACCAGGAAGTGAGTGAATTATTGTGATTATTACTTGTTGTTTGTTAATTCTTTGGATTTTTGACCTCTTTGCCCTGTTTTTTGATTTCGCTTTCTGGATTTGTGTTTTTGGGATTTGCTTGTCGTAGATTGCCTTTGCTGTTTAAGGCAACTCTTTCTGGAGGTTCTTGTAATACAGAGCATTTTCATAAATAAATCTTTTATTTTATAAAAATTCTTTGTCTGCCGTCTATGTTTTACAAGCCAGCGATTGACAGAGCTTTCCACTTGTGGGGCCTTTTGCAATGTTTTTTGGAACAAAGGAACTCCCTAGTTTCATGACATTTAAGGTTAAAGAAATGAGTGCAGAGGCCAGAACTCTAAGAAACTGTATTTTTTGGAATGCCACCAAATGAATGTCAGAAACAGAGCTTGAATCAAAGCAGAGATTGCTGACAGTGTATTACCTTCTATACTAACGACATTAACTAACAGTTAGTCATACTGAATCTGGTCAAAAGGTAAAGCATGGTGGAAAATCAGAGCAGAATTCTAGCAGCTTCCATTTTCAGTTGATAACTAATCCTCAGGGTTTCAGGTACTCAAGTACCTAATGCCTAATCTCACGTGCAGTAGGTGCCATCTAGACTTCCGTAGTCTCTGGCTTGGGCCTATAAATATGCTCCGCCTTGGTCATATAATGGTTCATTGTTCCCCTATATAAAAGCTTACAGCACATGTATTGCCATAACTGACAGGCTCCCTAGATCAGACACTAGTGATTGTCTCCATAAATTACTCTCTAAATGCAGTTTCCGTATTACTTATGTGGCAATCTGTTACAGCACTGCTTAGTATTAATTCCGAAAAAAGAAAGTCCCCATACATCTTCTATAAATTCAGGGTTGTCCAAGGTCGCCAGTATTTACACCCACGGAGGTGACAATCACTCCTACCCATATTGAGACTGCTGCTTGTGTTGAATGAGTGATTAATATGAGACAATTCTTCTTTAATAATGCACACAATATGTTTTGTATGTTTGTTCACTTTCCGTGCAGTGTTTTACATTTTTAATTGTTACATATGCTCTTTAACCCTTAGACATCAAGGAGCTATTTCAAATTTTATTTTTAAAATAGCAAAACTAACTGCATCGGAGCAGATGTTTGCATATGGTGCCTATTCTGAAGGTTAGAAGAATTGTGATAACAGTCTGTCTGACACCATAGTGCTCAGAGTTGTATGAATGACCTTGAGTTTCTGTGGTAGTGTGAGGTCAACTTGTTTCATTCCTTTCTGACAGAAAAAATAAGTAAAGAATTGAGGAACCTTACTTATTGCCCTATAGCTGCTCACTGAGATGTTTAAAGTGTTTTCCTTTAAGGTGCCCACTCAACTGTGATTTGACACATTCAGCATGTAAATCTGTGCTTCCTAGGAATCAAGTCTGCCTCCCAGATTCTGAATGGAGGTCCTGCCGCATAAAATGATCAGTTTGCATCCTTTTCTCTGATGCATTCTATATTCCATTCCCACAACAATATTCTTATTCATTCTTTATTATAACACAAGACCCTATGAGAGGTCATCCCATTTGACTCTTTCAGAAATTAGTTTGTCACATCACTTGGCAGCAATCTAAGATATTCCACACAAAAAAAGCTCTTTTCATTTTTTTTAGCCCAGACAAATCACTACCAAGTTGCTTGACTATATAGAGATTTGGCTCTGTAATAGACCTCTTATCTTCCAGCCCCAGAAAATCCACCGACTCTTTTCTTTATTCACTAATCCTCAGGCTCTCCCTTAGAAGATGCTTTATCACTCCCCTTACCACATGACACTACCCCAAAATTTACTCTTGCTCTCTAAAAGAATTGTCTGTGTCATTTACCCTGACTCTAGTCTGCAGGCCCTGTCAGACTAACATCTAACATCTAACAGCCTCAGAAAATCTTCTGTCATGTCCCCCTGCGATACTCAGATCTACAGGCCCTGCCTCTGAAAATGCACTGTTGTATCACTTCAGCTTGATTTGGGGCCCTGTCACAACAACTCCATCTCACCGCCTGCAAAAAGTCATCTGACAACTACATTTTGATGCCCTGTCACAGAAAACCTAACTGCCTTTGAAAAATTTTTCATGCTTCAGCCCATGAATATACAGGCACGGGTTTAGAAATTCTGCCAAACTTACTTCTCTTGATTACACTGTGTCTTTATATTTTAAACTTGTGTCTCTACTTGTAAAAAAAGCTTCTGGCTCCGTATTCCAATGTCTGACACATAGGACCACCTTACTCTCGCTCTCTCTCTCTCTGGTTCCGAAAGTGCCCTGCCGTTCCCCCTTTTTTCTTCTCTTCATGGAATTGTGGACTGAGTCCCAGACAATCTCTTTTCAATGCCACAGAATATACTCTCAAATTTGTCTACTGTTGACTGTAGCCAAACCAGTTTTCTGTGATGCTAGTGAAGCCTATGGCTCATCCAGAGAACTATAATTTAGATATAATGAAAAAAAAATACAAATGAATATCTTATCATGGTCTGCAGTAAACATCCATGCATCTATCCAATCATCCATCCATTTATACTTCTTACAGTTGTAGGAGGCAGGAACTATCTGTGCAACATCAGAGGCAGAAATCAATACCACGAGGACTGTCAGGACAAGCTAACACAACACCCATACTCATTCACATTTGGCATAACACTATACAGCAGGAAAAACAGAGCACATGCAAAGTCCACATAGGCGGTGACCAGGGCAAGATTCAAATCAAGGTGTCCTTGAACTGTGAAACAGCAGCAGCAGCACTTACTACTGAGACTCCCACAATAATCTATCCTTAATGCAATGTAGTTTTTTTAACATTTAAGAGTGGCACATTTGTACAGTAGGTATTGACGTGAAAAGTTTAAAGCCACTTCCCAGGTGCAGACCTCCTCATGGCACTCCAATGTTCAATTCTAGTACAAAGATCTGCTTCATTCATTTTAGAGTTGTGTTTCTGTATGCTATGTGATGCAGTGGGCTCACACTTTGGGCAGCATTCTGCTATGTGTGCACCACTGCTAAAATAAGTTCCAGTCCATGTGACCGTATGTTGAATGAATCAAATCTAAAAATTGATTGGATGGATGGAAGGATATAATCATATAGACAGATGCTGCAATTATTTAATTATTTGTACTGTGAGACTTTGGTTAATTCCACTCAGGCTAGCATTAAACAAATCAATCATTCAATTAAAAAAGATGAAAATGCCAAAAACAATTCCAACAATATGAACAGTTTGCATAAACTGTACCCTATAAAGAATACCTTGAAAATCAGAAACAGGTGTCTGCCATATTATAGATAGTCAAAACCCAGAATGTGGTGTGTCATCATCAGGCTTTTGTTTTGATTTTTTTATAAATTTTCCTTGACCTCAAAAAATTATTTAGACCTTGTAATAGGGATTTTAAAGGTCAAGGGATCTCGTGAGTACATCTGTTTTTGTCCTTGTTATGCTTTTAACAATGTTCAAAACAAGCAGTGCTTTCCCTTAACGTCATGTTGTTTTTCTACTGGGCACCACCATTTTAAAGTATATTTGTGTTTTCTATGTGCCATGCTGTTGCTAGGTGTGATCAACTGGAAGTGTGTGCTATGTAATACATCGAGGTCAAGAGCATAAAGGTCACGTCGTGCACTTCCTGGTTGTCCTCAATTGTATTCAACCTGACCCTTAAGACTATTATTCCTTTGTTGTTTTGAAAGATTTCTAGTTCAAAAATTTAAATTCTGCTGTTTGACTACAATTTACAGTTAACTTTTTGCCTCTGGTTATGTATGTCCATATTGTTTTCAAATTTGACAAGTTTTGTTATATGCATTGAGCCTTGTTTATTTGTTTTTGACTACACAGTTACAATTCACTGCTTGTTACTATGGTTATGTTTCCTCACCCACTTCCTTTTCTAACTAAATTCTACCATTTCCTGTGCAATCATCTCACCATGTCCAAATCGATCTATTCATAAAAAGAAATAAATATATCAAAATAGCTGCATGACTAAAGTCTCATTTTGGTTAAAATGATTAACAGTCGTCTGAACAGAGCAGGGTTGTTTATGCTAAATTTTAAGCAACAAGTAAACTCAAAGTTGAAACAAAAAAACAGATCAAAAGCAAAAAAATCTTGAAAGAAATGAACTGAGAAACTAGTTTTCTCAAGCTAACAGAACGTTTTTCAAAGACAGAACTCGATCTTTAATAAGTTGTCCACCACAATTACATAACCACTCCTGTGATGATCACACATATGTGTACAAACACAGCCATGGTCCATAGCCATTCATTACTCTACAGTCTAAAAAATTACAATTGGTGGAAACATGACATCATATTACATGATATCTCAACAGTAAAAAATAAAGGAAAACAAAGAAAACTAATAAAATTAAAATAATAAAAGGTTACGGTTACTGTTTTAATCATAATAGTGAAGTCTGCATTTTATGTGGTTTTAGTGGAGCCTCCTAGCTAACACCACTTTAAATGTATAATTTTGTGCAAGATATTTTTCTTTTACACCTTAATATTGCATCAGTAATAGAAAGTCGAGCACTGCTGACATACAAACTGGTGTCTTCCAATGACCAGGACATAATGTCAAATATAAGTACTTTCTCTTTGTGTGGTTCTAGGTATCCATGCATTTACTGAACTGACTAAATAAAAATCTCAGATTGTGTCCATGCCAACAAAATTGGGCAAAAGGTAAGAACAAACATTAGATTAAGTGTCAGTCCTCTACAGAGCACAGGGCACATCCACACTCATCCTTATTGCTCTAATTAAGAGTAGTAAATTACATTGTTAAAGTATGTCATGTAGATACAGGAAATGAATTTCTAGAACATTAAAACATTACAGCAATTATGATAAGAACAGTCCCTTCAGCCCAACATAGCTCATAAATATCTTTTATACTAATTATTGCATGAGAACATTAAAGCAATTAGCATGAGAATGAAGTTAAGTAACTGGTCACTACCCTGGACCTGCCTCTTGGAGCTGACGGGCAATAGTGCCATTCACTACAATCACTATTCTGCCCTTTCTATATGCACTTGTCAAAATCAATTTTTAACAGTTACATTGTCAATAATTATTTTATACAGTATACTGTAGGACTATTCACATTATCTTATGTCTCAGAATATCTGTCCAACATAACAAATAGTTTATGAAATCTTATGAATGCAAAATTAGTTAACCAGAGAGATGAAAATAAAGTGTAGGAGTCCTCAGCTGAAATAATCAGGTTTGGGAATGTTATGTTATGCTACTATGTGAGCTATAGAATCAAGAGTTTTCTATTATTAATACAATACTGATCACAAAAGATATAATTTAATTTAAATAGAGAATCAATCATGCATATCACAAAGCTATGAAAATATAACGTCCTTACAGTTTGGATTTCTACTCGACATATTCCATTAGATAATGACAATACAATACAATTTATTTTTGTATCACCCAAAATCACACAAGAAGTGCCACAATGGGCTTTAACAGGCCCTGCCTCTTGACAGCCCCCCAGCCTTGACTCTCCAAGAAGACAAGGAACAACTCCCAAGAAAACCCTTGTAGGGAAAAAATGGAAGAAACCTTGGGAAAGGCAGTTGAAAGAGAGACCCCTTTCCAGGTAGGCTGGGTGTGCAGTGGGTGTCAAAAAGAAGGGGGTCAATACAATACAATACACAGAACAGAAGTAATAGTGAATCAGAACATTTTTCGAAACGGCTAATATTATGAAAATAAATAGTAATAAAGGTATTCACTAGGATAGTCGTCAATGAATATGTTTTACTTTCTCAATTTATAAACAAACAATTGATATTAGGAGTGACAGCAAGCAACATGTAAATATAAATTATGCATGTTCGGTCAAACCTATTAAATGTGTATCAAGTATATAATAAAACACAAAGGTCTGTGTGTTCAGTCCCTCTGAGCAATCTGATTGGTCAGTTTGGCTTTGGTCATGCAATGAAAGTGGAAGTGCTAGCGTGAGACACAAAACGAGGAAAAACAGCATGGTAGACATGAGAAAGCCACTTCGAAAATAATGACAGAATCTAACTAGCAGGCTTCATGGGAACATGCTCTGGAGAGGAAGTGCTGGTGAAGAAATGTTCACACACACGCAAATAGTGAGGAAAGTAGCTGATTGTGCTCATAGGGTAAGATATAGCAAATATATTACCTATCTTTGACAAGTAGCATAGCTAGTTAAGTTTAAGAATCGACAGGCAACACTGTGGTCCAAGGGGCAGAGGTGCTGTCTCACAAAACCAGATTCTCACATTGGGTACTGCCTTTAATGATTTTTCACATTTTCCAAATGCACACAGACATTTCTCTGGGTGCTTCTGTTTTGTCTGTTAAGTTATATTGTGTGTGGATGTGTGTGTGAAAGTGCCATGCAATGTACTGGTGCTTCATCCAGGGTTGGTTCCTGTCTTGCTGTACTGGGCACAAGCTTTTAACCTCTATACTTAATAATGCTGTGAAAGTTATGGAAACTTTCACATTTTTGGTATCTATAATCTTCTCAGACTTAAAATGGGAATATATATACAGTATAGGGGAATATATATATATTTACATTCTCTGTCTTGTGCTTTTTTTTTAATCTCAAGTGCTTAATTAACTGTTGTTTGTTATGTCAATTATGTAACTTATAATTGGAGAGTCACCAAAACCGGAGTCAAATTCCTTGTATGTGTGCACACTTGGCCAATATATCTGATTCGGATTCGGATTCTTCCAGCACGCAGATTATAAAAAGGATAGATGCATATAATGATTTATGAGGTCGTTTTATTCTAACCATTTATAGAATAAAATGAAATAAGCACACATTTTATTGTAGTTAAAAAATAAGCTAGTCTGCACAAGGTTGCAATATAAGTAAAGTAAAAAATAATTGAGCAAATAGAGACTGTCTAGGGTGGCTCACAAAAACGTGAGCAAATACTGGTATGAATAAATATACTGTACTTTAGTTATTTTTTTATTTTCAGATAAATTGTTGATTTTGTTATGGACGTGTCTTTAGTGAGTTGAGCATTGAAACTCTTAAATTATGGATAAAATATCTTTATATCAACGCTTTACTGATACACTAAACTGCATTAGTTGTTATATGACCATAGTGGGTTAAAATGCCTAACTTTGGTGCCCACAGTGAACAGACTACTTCACCAAACAGAATTCTTTTCAAAACTTCAAAAGCACAAATTTAACTAAGGCGTTTGAAGGATTGTGCTCAAATGATTTAGATGTAGTAAATGTAAATACGAGAGTGGGGCAGAAAAACAAAGATATCAAGAGGGGACAATGTACATACAGTGCATGCCAAAACCCCTGAAATTTACAGTAAGTGCAGAAATCTATTACTTTATGGCAAGGGTGAAGTGCAAAACAAATACACCAGCATTTTGCAAATCCCACAATGAAACAAACTCCTGAGATGCATACTTCTCAGATAAATAAATGTTAGACAAAGCCAACCCAGCTGGCCCCTCGGTGTGTATTCTAACAGTGCAGAGAAAATACTACAAAGGCAAGTGTCCAAGACATTATTTGGAATGAGTGAAGTGGCGGAGCAGGAATCGCTCTGGGATCAATTTGTAATGATAGACAGTGCTTTTCCAATTTGTTAAAGAAGGTCTCTTGGCCAAAAGCTGTAGTTAAAGCCAGTTGATGGAATAGCCATAAGAAAGTTGGCAAACAACAACAGAACAATTCACCATGTACCTTCACAACAGAGTACGGTTATGATGAAATAATTAGTCTAATGTCTTATTTCAAATGCTAAGTATTATGGTTCATTGTTAGGGAGCTGGTTATTAAAAACTCTATGGCTTCTATAATTAAAGATTCTATTGCCTATTAGAATTTTCTTTATCCTTAAGAATTATGGTGTATATATTGTTAGGGATGTGATCATCAAGCCTCCTTACAGTAAACACCGGAAAGAGTAGTGCCAAAAACGAGAACTTCTGTATAATATGCTTAAAATGTTTTGTAAGATGATGAAAATTAAACCACCTACTTGTCCATCAGTAAAATCCTTCCCAGTCAGTTCAACATCAGTCTGAAGACCCAGTAGAAGAGAGAACAGACATCACTGACAAAAGAGAGAGTTGGAAACTGAACAGCAAAGAGGTTACCACATGGGCTCATCTGTTACTTTCCTGAAGCATCTGTCATGCTTTATTTTGACATATTTATTGTATGTGATTTTCACAAAGCATGAATGCAGTACTAATACTTGAATATATATAGTTAAGGGCAGCATGGAGGCACAATGCTTAGTGCTGCTGGCTCTTAATTTCCCAGCTCAATGTCATTGGCGTAGAGCTTGAACATTCTATGTCTGTCTGTGTGTATTTTTTCAGGGCAATTAGATTTCTGTTCGTATAACCAATCATGCATGATGGCATAATAAACCGAGTGCATAAACAAAATCAGCACTCTATAAGTCAGAGTGGATTAGCTTTCTAATGTCAACTGGCCATAGTTTAGCAGTTAATTAATGGACAGATATTATTGGCTTCCATTTTTGTTAAACAGTTTCTACTTTTTTTACGTGTTCAAAAACATGTGTTTTTATGTGTACTTATATATTTGGTAATTTGGAAAATTTATACTAGCATTTTACCTGAGAACTTGTCTCAGCATTGTGTACCTGCACTCAGGGAAGAGCACTACACAAAAATAAATCAATTATTTCAGCAAGTTCCTTCTTGGCATCCAGTTCTTTCAGGATATTTTCTGGTTTGCCATGAATCTGCAATGTAACATAGGGAATCCAAAAATGAATAGATTGTTATAAATATATTTACAAGTGAAGCAAAAATATTGAAGAGTTGATGCTAAATTGTGTCATGATTCCTGTACTTGTGTTTTAGTCACCTTAACCAATTTCTTTAGGAAGAGAGTTATTCATAGTGAAAATACTAAGAAATTGGAGAACAGCCTTATAAATATCTATTTGATATTGTCAGTCAGTCAGTCAGTCATTTTCCAACCCGCTATATCCTAAAACAGGGTCACGGGGGTCTGCTGGAGCCAATCCCAGCCAACAAAGGGCACAAGGCAGGAACAAATCCCGGGCTGGGTGACAGTCCACTGCAGGGCACACGCATACACACACACCAAGCACACACTAGGGACAATTTAGGATCGCCAATGCACCTAACCTGCATGTCTTTGGACTGTAGGAGGAAACCGGAGCACCCAGAGCAAACCCACGCAGACAAGGGGAGAACATGCAAACTCTGTGCAGGGGGGACCTGGGAAGTGAACCCAGGTCTCCTTACTGCGAGGCAGCAGCGCTACCACTGCGACACCGTGCTGCCCTATTTGATATAATACAGTATACCAATTATTTCATAATCTATTTATAGTCTTCTTCTTTTGGCTGCTCCTGTTAGGGTATGCCACAGTGGATCATCTTCTTCCATCTTTCTGTCCTCTGCATCACCTTCATGTCCTCTCTCACCACATCCATAAACCTTTGCTTAAGCCTTCCTCTTTTTCTCTTCCCTGGCAGCTCTATCCTTAGCATCCTTCTCCCAATATACCCAGCATCTCTCCTCTGCACTGGTCCAAACCAATGCAATCTCGCCTCTCTGACTTTGTCTCTTACCTGTCCAACTTGAGCTGACCCTCCAATGTACTCATTTCTAATCCTATCCATCCTCGTCACACCCAATGTAAATCATAGCATCTTTAACTCTGCTACCTCCAGCTCTGTCTCCTGCTTTCTGGTTAATGCCACCGTCTCTAACCCACATAACATAGCTAGTCTTACTACCATCCTGTAGACCTTCCCTTTCACTCTTGCTGATACCCGTCTGTCACAAATTACTCCTGACACTCTTCTCCACCCATTCCACCCTGCCTGTACTCTCTTCTTCACTTCTCTTCCACAATCCCCATTACTCTGCACTGTTGATCCCAAGTATTTAAACTCATCCACCTTTGTCAACTCTACTCCCTGAATCCTCACCATTCCACTGACCTCCCTTTCATGTACACGCATGTATTCTGTCTTGTACCTACTGACCTTCATTCCTGTCCTCTCTAGAGCATATCTCCACCTCTCCAGGGTCTCCTCAACCTGTTCCCTACTCTCGCTACAGATCACAATGTCATCAGCAAACATCATACTACACAGGGACTCCTGTTTAATCTCGCCTGTCAACCTGCCCATCACCATTTAAAATAACAAAGGGCTCAGAGCTGATCCCTGATGCAATCCCACCTCCACATTGAATGCATTTATCACTCCTACTGCAGATCTCACCATTGTTACACTTCCCTCGTATATATCCTATACAACTCTTACATACTCCTCTGCCACTCCCGACTTCCTCATATAATACCACAGCTCCTCTTGAAGCACCCTGTCATATGCTTTCTCCAGGTCCACAAAAACGCAATGCAACTCCTTCTGGGCTTCTCTGTACTTCTCCATCAACACCCTCATAGCAAACATCGCATCTGTGGTGCTCTTTGTTAGCATAAAACCATACTGCTGCTCACCTCACTTCTTAACCTAGCTTCCACTAATCTTTCCCATAACTTCATGCTGTGGCTCATCAATTTTATCGCCCTGTAGTTACTACAGCTCTGTACAGCCTCCTTATTCTTAAAATTTGGTACCAGTACACTTCTTCTCCACTCCTCAGGCATCCTCTCACTTTCCAAGATTGCATTAAACAATCTGGTTAAAAACTCCACTGCCAACTCTTCTAAACAACGGTTCTTCCACTCTTCATCCTCTTCATAGCTATCATAGCTTCATTGCTTCCTCCTTGCTAATCTGTTGCACTTCCAAATTCATTATCTCCACGTCATCCAACCTTCTCTTTCTCATTCTCTTCATTTATCAGCCCCTCTAAGTACTCTTTCCAATTGTTCAACACACTTTTCTTGCTTGTGAGTACGTTTCCATTTTTATCATCCTAGCCGGCTGCACATCTTTCCCAGCTCGGTCCTTCTGTCTAGCCTGTCAGATCTTTTCTCCCCGTTTAATGTCCAACCTCTTATATAACTCATCATACGCCTTTTCTTTAGCTTTGCTGCCTCTCTCTTCACCTTACACCTTATCTGTTTGTACTCTTGTCTACTTTCTGCATCTCTCTGAATATCCCACTTCTTCTTCGCAAATCTCTTCCTCTGTATACTCTCCTGTACTTACCCATTCCACCACCGGGTTTCTTTTTCTACCTTCCTCTGTTCAGATGTCATGCCAAGCACCCTCCTTGCTGTCACCCTTACTATTTCTGCTGTAGTTGCCCAGCTATCTGGTAACTCTTCACTGCCATTCAGTACCTGTCTAACGTCCTCCTCCCTGAACTCAACCTTGCAGTCTTCCATTTTCAACTTCCACCATTTGATCCTTGGCTCTGCCCTCACTCTCCTCCTCTTCTTTATCTCCAATGTCATCCTACAGACCACCTAACTACAATTTCTCCTGCCACCAATCTCCATCAGATTGACCCTCCTGCATAGGATATAATCTACCTGTGTGCATCTTCCTCCATTCTTTTACGTCACCCTATATTCTTCCCTCTTCTTAAAATACGTATTCACCACAATCATGGCCATCCTTTTCAAAAAATCAACTATCATCTGACCTTCTTCATTCCTCTCTTAGACACCATACCTACCCATCACCTCCTCATCACCTCTGTTCCCTTCACCAACATGTCCACTGAAATTAGCTCTCTCTCTCTCCCATGGGTACACTGTCCATTACTACATCCAACTCACTCCAGAAATCTTCTTTCTCATCCATTGCACACCCAACTTGCAGGGTATATGCACTAACAACATTCACCATCACACCTTCAATTTCTTGATTCATAATAATCACTCTGTCTGACACTCTTTTCACCTCCAAAACATTGTTGACATATTGTTCCTTCAGAATAACCCCTACCCCATTTCTCCTCCCATCCACACCATGATAGAACAATTTGAATCCACCTGGTCTTACTCCCCTTCCATTTCATCTCTTGCATGCACAATATATCAACCTTCCTTCTCTCCATCATGTCTGCTAACTCTCTCCCCTTAGCAGTCATACTGCCAACAATCAAAGTTCCTACCCTCAGTTCCACTCTCTTTACCTTCCTCCTCTCCTCCTGCCTCCGGACACATCCTCCCCCACAACCAATTCTTCTTCTTCGACCAACAGTAGCCCAATTTCCGCCAGCACCCTGTTGGCTAACAGTACTGGTGGCGGTCATTGTTAACCCGGTACTTGACCAATCCGGTATGGAAATTTGTATTGTTGTCCGCATATTGATTTGGTAAAATTTTACACCGGATGCCCTTCCTGGCATAACCATCCCCATTTATCCAGGCTTGGGACCGGCACGAAGAAACACACTGGTTTGTGCATCTTCTGTGGCTGGGTTTCATAATCTATTCATACATACAGTACAGGCCAAAAGTTTGGACACACCTCCTCATTCAATGTGTT
>JANRMT010062814.1:54267258-54283877 GCA_026402145.1 Polypterus bichir lapradei
AACACATTGAATGAGGAGGTGTGTCCAAACTTTTGGCCTGTACTGTAGTATAGTATAATTAATTACCTGCCTTGTACTTGTCCTGTGTTTGTGTATATGTAGCATCACGGCTCTGGAGAACATTATTTCGTGCCACTGTATGCTGCAGTACTGTGTGTATGGATGGTATGAGACTAAAGCCACTTGACTTGATGAAGAAAGTCTACACTCTCTATTACCTGAATGTGATGAAATTAGACCATTGCTAGTTAACAGTTTAGGAAAAATGCCTTTATAACCATTAAAGAAGAATATCAAGAAATGAGAAGTACCAGAATTATCTGTTTTTTGTCATTGCAAAACCTTAAACTATTCAAGTTATTTCCATCTGTGTGTGTATATTCTGCTCATCACACAGATGCAAAGTTATTAATGATTCTGCATTACCTGTTATACATCAGGTTTCTTTTTTCCTTATTATGAAATAATTTGAACCATAGCAAAATGGCTATAGTCATTCTAGGTGGCACAAACAAGTTTGTTTTTGTTTAGGTTGATTTCAACCATAAAGACATATGGGACATTTCATTTGCTTGGATGACAAAATATTTTTGTTTTTATTTGGCACTCTTCAGGGCCTTAATTTGTGTGCTTGAACTGTGATTGCATTCTTCTTTTTTTTGTTCCTAATTTATTTATATGCATGAGCTTGGCATTATAGTTTTTAAATATAATGTAAATATTGCAGATTGTCTTTAAAATTAAATCCAAACCTGTGTGTTGTTTTAGTTTTTGGGGATTGGTCTCTGTGCCTTTTTGGGATTCATTGATTTCAACTGCTTAGGGATTTGTCTACTGTGTCAGCTGCTCGTAATTTAATTATATTCTTGTGTTTTGATCTGCTGTGCGTACATGAGGTACTGGCTGTTATATTCTGATTTCTTTTCATATCATACATGTTATTAGGATTCATTGGGGCAATGAACTGCACAAATAATTAAACCACCCATCCATCCTGTTTTGAAATTAATTGTATCATTTCAGGGTGGTAAGGATCCAGAATTTATCTTGGTAGTAAAAGATTCATGGCAGAAACTAGCCCTATATGGAGATGAATATCAATACCAAGGACACTTATGAACATATTATCTTCATGTCTTTGGCCTGAGTCAGAAAACGGGAGATCACAGAGGAACATTTAATGAAATCCCAAGAAAAAAGGGAGTGAAATCAGGGATGTAAGCATTCTAAAGTGGCTACACTACTCACTGAGCCATTTTGACATTTTCACTTTTTTTTTCAACAAGCTTTTATTAACTCCTCTGCACAGTCAGCTGTCTGAGAAAATTATCATCATATTACAATTATAGTTATGAGGCAAATGAGTTAAATGGAAAATTGAACAGTATGGTAGTTGTCATCCAAAAAATCTTGAGTTCTTATTCCCAGCTAAAACTTCCATCCAGCTATATCCTAACTACAGGGTCATGGGGGTCTGCTGGAGCCAATCCCAGCCAACACAGGGTGCAAGGAAAGAAACAAACCCCGGGCAGGGCGCCAGCCCACTGCAGGGCACGCACACACCCCAGGGACAATTTAGGATCACCAACGCACCTAACCTGCATGTCTTTGGACAGTGGGATGGAACCAGAGGAAACCTACACAGACACGGGAAGAACATGCAAACTCCATGCAGGGTGGACCAAGGAAGCGAACCCGGATCTCCTAACTGCGAGGCAGCAGCGCTACCCACTGCACCACTGTGTTGCCCCCAGCTAAAACAGGTGTACATAAATTTACTCAAAGGCACAAATGTTGAAATGCAATTGAAACTGAGAAAGAAAGGTACTGGTGTTCCAGTTGCTCTGCATCCGGTTTTACCACTGAGGCATGGGTGTAGTATGTGGAAGAGATGTGGAAAGACATTGAAATGATATGGGACAATTCAATGTATGAAAAAAAACTGAGGATTATCCATACATAATCCCCATACCCATAATTTGTATCAGGGGCATCGATGCAATATGTGCAAAGCAATAAGGATTATCCATCTGTAATCCATGGGTACCCATAATTCTTATGATGGGCATCTCAAAAGCTATCCTGTGTTATATATTTTAAACTGACATATCCCCACAGTTAACATGTACTGTCTAAATCATTATTTGATCCACCATGAGCACCACCAGGAGTATATAAAGTATATAAAAAACCTTTACAAATAAAAAGTCACCTACTTTAGAGCAAAATATTTAAAAATGTTTGCTATGTTTATTTCCACTTTGAAGTTAAGTTATTCTGTCTAATGGTACAGTAAGTGTGAAATCTGGTCTCTGTTTATCATGGCTTAGAGAAGCAGACACAATCCCCTTAGTTAAGGCCTTGACTAATGGTTTTACTTTCAGCAGCCTTCCACTTTTAGCAACCTTTTCTTTGACTGGTTAATAAATTAAGTTATTTTAATATGGGTGTGGAACAGGACCCGGACACAGACAGACGGACATCGTTTGTTCACCCAACACACGTTTATTAAGACCCCCACTATATACAATATTTACAAACTTTAGTGCACGTCCCAGTGCTTCCAGCACCGATCCCCCAAAAGTCCGGGCCTTTCACAGTCTTTTGTGCCTTTCTTCTGGCTGCCTCCAGTCCTCTCTCCAGCTCCGTCCTCTTCCACCCGACTTCCGCCCTCGAATGCAGGGAGGCGGCCCCTTTTATACCAACCCGGATGGGTTCCCGGCACTCCTTCGTGGACACGCCCCCGTGTGGCGGAAGTGCCGGCTGCGCACCCGGAAGCCCTCCGGGTGTCCCCGTTCTTCTTGCCACACCCAGAAGTGTGGGCTCCAGGGTTCTTCAGGCACCGGGGCGCCGCCTGGAAGTGGCCACGGGCCCCTACAGGGTTGGGCTTCCAAGCCCCCTACCTGAGGCCACCAACCAAACCAGGGCGGTCGCCCCGTCATGGTCGGGAGGAGGCACCAGCCCTCCTCCGGTCCCGGCTGAGCTCCACCCCCAGCCGCATGTGACAATGGGATTATAATATTCACAAAGACATACAAATGGTAGCCAGCAATAAATTAGATTGATTCTGGAATATAAAATATCACATGCACAAGGACTTTATATTTAAACCGTAATTATTTCCCAATCAATATGAATGAAAGAATTAAAGCAATGTAGTTTTCAGATTTCAGTTTTTTTTTTTAAGTTTACATCTAGTTTATGATTTATTTATTTATTTATTTATTTATTGTTTTCCTGATTGTTGTAAGGTTTTTTAAAATGTTCACAATTCTTTTTATGTTGTGTTTTCATTTTCTTTTTAACTTTGTATTAATGTACTGCCATTTTTTTAATGAGCATCGCCATTTTGAGACTCAGAGAAGTCTAGTTTTGTTACCATTACTCTGAATGGTAACTTGTGACTACTGGAAGCCACAAGTTATGATATCATTACTGCAGCTGTGTAGAGGCTGGTGTCGCAGAATTCCAGGTTGTACAAGAAAGTGGACACAAAATAGTTTGTTAAATATTTTGTCCTTTTGATTTAGAGTTAAAAGAATTACTTCTAGCTAGTTCTGACTTTGAGTTTGGTTAGCTTTTTGGAGTTTGATGAACACTTTAGAATACTTTTGGTTTTGAGCCCAGCTAGTCTTAGGTTTTGTTATCATCACCTGCTATTTTTTCTCTGCCACCCTAGCCTGGCTATGTTCCACTGTTGGAAGAACGAGTGGTCTGTAAATAACAACAATGCCTCAATCATCTGGCACCAAATTAGATCTTCAAACTTACCTACACTGAGAAGAAATTTACAGCTTGTTTAAT
Source organism: Polypterus bichir lapradei (assembly GCA_026402145.1). Lineage (NCBI taxonomy): Eukaryota > Metazoa > Chordata > Cladistia > Polypteriformes > Polypteridae > Polypterus > Polypterus bichir. The sequence continues at coordinate 54,271,063 of JANRMT010062814.1, forward strand.
GATACAACATAACATAACCTTCTCAAACCTGCTCATACTCTGTCAAATTAGAAACTAAAAACTAGAGTGTAGATAGAGAATGCCAAAATTTCAATAATTCATACCTACTAAGACCATGGAATGATATTAAAAAGTTGTCTATACTACTCACTCTGAACAGAAATGAAAACAAACTGATGATAACAACTGGATTGCTGCATTTGGACTTGTTTGCTTTGTATCGCCTTGTGCCTCATTTGCCTTTGAATTCATTGGAGTATCTGTCTAATTGGAATACTACTTTGTGAACAATAAATCTTTTATTTTTTAAAGATTTTACAAGACCTCAACAGTGACTAGCCAGGGATTTAGATGGTGTCTCCCCCAGCGTGGGCATTATTAGAAGTGCTTTTGGAACTTTTGGGACGTTCATGCTTTGTGACTGTTAGTTCACGACAGGAGATTAATAACATGAGTGGCAAAGCCAAAATTAGAGATAAAAATCGTGCCCAATGTTAAATTCCACCTGTCTTTGCACATGCCACCTTTATAACTTTAAGTTAAAAACTGAGAAGGAAATTCTGACAAATAATAAATAAACAGCTCATCTTTGAGACTCAACATTGACTGTAATGCAAGTAACACACCTTTACTACTAACCAGCACAGTACTTGATGCAGTAAAAGTTGCCATTGTCAAGCCATTACTATTGAAACTGGGTTTAATTTTTCTTACTAAAGTCTTAGAAAAGAATGTAGTCTCACAATTTTATTTTTAACATTCATCCAGCACAATGTATCTGTTCCTTAAACCTGCTTTATCCATTACAAGATAACAGAGAGTCAAAGCCACGCTCAACTAATCTGGATAGTATTTTGCTCAAACACTATTATTTACTGTTGCTAGAGACTTCAACAAAGCATATTTTAAGTAATATTTGTACCATATATCATTACCATGTCATCTGTCCTCTTCAAGTGTTGACACTGATCATGTCACTGTTACACACCTATTAAAATCACCCCCTACTCCCTACCATCCTGCCCTTACCTTGGACGGTCACATCACTTGGCAGTATTCCTATTTATAGATTACAATCAGACACTGAAGTGTGAAGACGCTTTAAGAAAAGGTGTACAATGATGGACAAAAGAGGCAAAGAAAAAAATTGCAAGATTCTTTTAATTCAGTAAATTGAGATGTGTTTTGAGATTCCTCATGAGATCAAGGCGAGTGTATAACTATCATAACTGGATTAATAAAAAAATGTGTGAACAATTGTGTGCTTACAAAAACAACCTGTGTATTTCCTAACAAGAAAATGTGGATCACCCGTTACATCTGTAATTTACCAAAGGGCAGCAGGAACGCATTTCATGTCACCGATACAGGCACATACAAGAAAGGCAAGTACGAGTGCAGAAAAGCAATTAATGTTGTTAAAAATCAATACCAAGGAAAATGGAAACAGATAAGAGAGAAGGATGCTTTTGGTCCAGAGGGAATTTTAGGACACGTTTTAAAAAACCTGTAGTGACCAATTAGCTGGAGCATTCACAGACACGTTTAATGCCTCACTGCGAGAATCTGTAGTTCTTGCCTGCTTTAAAAAAATAAATTATTGTTGTTCCAAGTAAAACCAAACAAGACAGTCTAAATGATTATTGACTAGTGGCACTGACTTTTGTTGTGATGAAATTCTTTGAGATTGGTCCTGGGACACACTCATAAAATCCTTCTATATAAAAGCGGTCAGGATTGTCCTTCCGTCCCGTGAGTGCTACGCAGGCGCAGAGTTTCACACACGCCCCATCCATTTTGCAATGCACGATGGGATTTGTAGTTTCGTTTTTCCAGGTAAAAGATGATTTTCTACTCCAGACTGTGCGATATCTTCTTCTTCTTTCTTACTATATAAAAGCGGTCGGGATTGTCCTTCCGTCCCGTGAGTGGAAAGCGTAGCGGTATTCCGCTTATCACAGACTTACTACTTGCAGCTTGCGGTACGAAGCGACATGATGTGAGCAGAGTTCTGGTGCTCCCATCGTTCCCTTGCTTTTGTGCGTGATGCGCTGGAAAAATAGACAAAATTATGTCTCTGGAAATAATTAATGTTGATGGAGTACAAATGCCTCACCGCGTAGTAAATATCAGGGGGGTTCAAAAGGGCGACCTCAATATAGAAAAAAAGTTTAAATTTCATCACAAAAATAACAGAAACTACGAGTATTAAAGTAATACCGCTCAAATGCAATATAACCAAATTAATGAATTTGTATAAAATATCAAATTGATCTACATATTGAATTGCCTTAAAAAGTGGTCAACTTAAAAGTCAGTCGCCTTAAAAGGCGGGTCAGCCTAGTATCTCAATATTATCCTCCAGACTGTGTATTTTACCAACAGATCCATAATGGATGCCATATTCCTTGCAATTCATACTATCCTTGAATGCCTGAACAATAGCAAACTACTTAGCCAGAACATTGTTTATAGACTACAGCTCATCATTTAACACCGTTGTACCATCAAAGCTGATCACCAATCTCCTATATTAGGGATTTAGTGCCACCCCATCTACTGAATTTCAGATTCAACTGGCAGAGCTCAGCATCTGTGGATTTACAGGGGCAAATTATCTCACCAGCATTCAATAAAGGCACTCCACAGGACTGTGTGCTGAGCCAATTGCTGTACTTTTTGTTCAACCAATAACAGTATGGTCAAACATAGACTATAGACAATTGAATAACACAAACAACAAATAATATACATATACAGTACTTTGTTAGCTGATATATACATGCATATACATGTTAGTGTAAGTGATTAAATAATCTCTGAATCTAGTGATCTAGCATTGTGAATGTTAATGGTGCTGAACCTCTCTGATATACATGAACAGGTTCTCTGTCTCCTGCTTCCTGCAGTGTATAAAGTAGCTGCTTGTTTTTGTTTCAGAATTAAAAGAGGGATTGTTGTCATGGCACCACTCTGTCAGAAGGCATTTCTCTTCTCTCCAAGTTGTCTCATCATTGTTGGTTATCAGGACTACAATGGCTATGTGATTAGAAAATTTAACAATGGAACAAGAACACGGTCAAAGGTGAACAAGGAATACACCAGTGGGTTCAGCACCCTACCCTGAGGGGTATCTCTGTTGAGGATAAGGGCGGAGGACAAACCTTGGGCGTGGCGCCAGCCCTCCACAGGACACACCCACACACCAAGCACACACTAGGGACAATTTAGGAACGCCAATGCACCTAACCTGCATGTGTTTGGACTGTGGGGAGGAAACCAGAGCACCCAAAGGAAACCCACGCAGACACGGGGAGAACATGCAAACTCCACGCAGGAAGGACCCGGGAAGCAAACCCAGGTCTCTTAAGTGTGAGGTAGCAGCGCTACCACTGTACCACCGTGCCGCCCGACTAATTCTATTTCTTTGGAAATCTTGTAATTTTGTTATACTGAAATGTCTGTTTGATTATCATATTATGAAACATCTAATAACAATATTAATACTTTTGAAACTAATAAAATGTAAAAAAAGAGATATCCAAGTCATGCTAATATAAACATGAAAACTGAGATCTGACAAATAAAAGAAGTAAAACAAAAACTACATCATTTCTGAAAGAAAATAAAATTCTGGGTCCAAAGACATGCAGGTTAGGTGAATTGGCAGTCCAAAATTGTCCCTAGTGTGTGCCCTGCAGTGGGCTGGCGCCCTGCCCGGGGTTTGTTTTCTGCCTTGCGCCCTGTGCTGGCTGGGATTGGCTCCAGCAGACCCCCGTGACCCTGTAGTTAGGATATAGTGGGTTGGATAAAGGATGCATGGATAGAATCAGTCACATCTATCACAGAAATAGTTAAGATCTGTAACTAGGAACCAGACAGAGCAGTTAATTAGTAATAAAAAAGAGCCCCACTGTATTATACAATCTGTTTTAGAATAACTTTCATGAAATCCTGCAAAATTCTATACAAGCTCTGCACAGTTCCATGCAAAGAAAATTTGATTTTTTTCTAGCAATATTTAATTTTCAACAAGGTTATTTCCAACTGAGCAGAATTAATTGACATAATAACAATGTAGTGTCAGAAATAATGGTCAGTTTATCACCCGATAAACTACACTCATCTAAAAAAAACTCCTGTAAGAGGATTTGAAATAGCCATAAATCCTATGCTATCTAAAAGAAAAGAAAAGAAAAAAAAATCTTTCAATCCTAAAACCTTGCTCTAGCAAGGTCAGAGCATTCACAATTAGAGTCCAATTTGTGATATATTCTGATACTTTTAATTTGGAGATGACTGCCTGATGTGCCATTTGCATCTGTATTACAGCCATGTTTTGTACAAATTGAGGAAGAATGAATGTTGCGAATTATCAAATTCCTCTCCTTACACGAGATATTGATAGAGACGTCTTTTTTCCAGTATTGTCAAAGGTGGTCCAATGGTAAGAACTGTGATAATATTTGATGAAGGCTGGAAATGATGACAATAGACTTTTCTTTACTAATTGAAGTTTATAAATGGAAATGCAAGGAAGAAGTAAGTGATGAATATGCACCTTCCTGGTTGGATTTCAAAAGAAAATCAAATCACTACAGATCTCTCTGTATGCTCTTCTCAGTGCTCTGGTCATTAATAACAATTGCCAAATTACTAGTAATAAGTGCTTCACTTACTCAAAATATTTAACCAGTGTAGAATATTCTAAGGACAAGACACTGCTATCTGCTGCTCCATTACAGGATCATTTTGCCTTCAAACTCACCCTCAAATATATAGTATTTAAGTGTTGGAAGATATCAGACATCGCAACTTTAGAGATCTTTATACTGAAAATATGTGTACACCTTTTGATCAGCTCTTTTGTAAATAGGGAATTCCTTTATTGCACTTATTTTTCTATTTACAAGTTGGGAACTTTGCAAAAAAAGAAAATTCCAGATTTCCCAACATTCATCAATTCTATAACCAATTCTATATGTATATTCATGCATGTAAATACTGTAAGGTTTTCTACTTTACAATTATAACAGAATATTTGCATGTATGGGTAAACATGGTGAGCAATTATTCAGTATAATTGAATTAAGTATAATTGAATAGTCTATGCCAAAAGCAACACATAATTTTATGATGTGACTGCAAGTGAAAGCTCAAGAATGCTATTTACTATACAATAACGAGCACAAAAACACTGGCAAAAAATAATGATTAAGATATTTTAAGTGATTTTAATTTCAGTCATGTCCAAATATACCAAATTACTTCATATTTCATAGCAAATCAAACATTAGAAGACCATAGAGTGTTTAGGAAGTCATATGGCAACCCATTACAGTCAACACAGCACAATGCTTTTGCAAAAAACAAAATAAACAGAGTAAAGTCCAAGATGCATTCTAGAAGACGTCAGTGGTGAGAGTGCAGACGATTATAAAGGAAATGAATTCCTGGAAATGGCAGTTGGCTGTATTCTAAATTACTACATTTATTTCCATTCACTCCTGGCGTTCTGCACAATACAAGACTTCCTCCGCACAATGATGTTTTTGCTTCTTTTTCTTGGGTCAGAATGCTGCCTCAAATAATGCAGACTGTAATGCAAGTAGCAACTTTGTTGAGCCAATAGATTAATTACTGTAAACTGTTACAGTAGACTATTAAAAATTATTACTTAATCATAGTGAAACTGATGTGAAAAGAAGCAGACACTATATGTCCTTAGACCACAGCTATGTAATCCTTTACACTATTTATGACACTCATTTAAAACAATTTGAATAACTTTCTAAACATCTCAGCTTTTCAGATGCCTTTCATTTAAGTATATTATCAAATGTTAAAAATTTGGATCTACCTGTTTTCTAACATCGACAAATATAAATCTATACCAATAAACGGCAAAGCCCTCACTCACTCACTCACTCACTCACTCACTCACTCACTGACTGACTGACTCATCACTAATTCTCCAACTTCCCATGTAGGTAGAAGGCTGAAATTTGGCAGGCTCATTCCTTACAGCTTCCTTACAAAAGTTGGGCAGGTTTCATTTCGAAATTCTACGCGTAATGGTCATAACTGGAAGTTGTTTTTCTCCATTTACTGTAATGGAGTTCAGCTGGAGGGGCGGAGTTTCGTATGACATCATTACGCCTCTCACGTAATCACGTATTACGTAGAAAGCCAGGAAGAGCTACAAAACACGCTTTAGAAAACATGCATTATATAATTAAGAAGGCAGCGAAACAATTAGAAGCGAGCGAGTGACATATAAAACCATATTCAGCGGCTCACGTGAACTGACGCAGTGCGCAGACAAAAAGTAACAGTTCCAAAGAGTACTGAACAAAAACCGAATTACACTGCTACGCTCAAATAGATAAACCACACGCAGTGGCGCGACAACAAAGCATTCGCCTGTAGCGCCCACGTCCGAGGTTCGATTCCCGAGAGGGGATGCACTAAGTATGTACGCGCGCTTCTCGATTTATTTTAACCTCGCATCCCCTTAGTTTGAGACGTATGAAAACGCATGCGGTTAACGCAGAAAGACAGATCATCTATTCACCTATTGAACATTCATGAATAATGGATATTTTATTCGCGATCAATGATTGTTTTGGTAAAGCCATACTCAGTGTATTCATTAGATGAACGGTAAAAAAGTAAGAGCGAGGGGACGGTAACTTACTGAAGCACACAAGCAAAACCACAATAGCACGCGGGCTCGATGTACTGACTTGCGCGATCACATTCCAAAAAATATTTCTTTTCAAGTTCTATTTAGTCCATATGAGTCAAACTCAAGGCCCACGGGCCACATCCGGCCCGGCGTGTAATTATATCCGGCCCGCGAGATCATTTTATATACTGTATTATTGTTATTAATGGCCCGGGTATATGAAGCGCTGGTAACACAATAAACTACAGATCCCATAATGCAGCGCTTCAGCTGCCTTGCCGAACACTTACCGCGTTGCTGCAAGTTATTGCGAAGCTAGCCCACACGATGCCGAAGAGAAAAGTTGATTCTGAAAACAGAGCCTTTAAAAACCGATGGGAGGCTGAGTATATGTTTACTGACATTGCCGGTAAACCCGTGTGTCTCATTTGTGGAGCTAATGTGGCTGTAATTACAGAATTTAATCTTTACAACGACTGACAAACACAGAATGTAACTTGAACACAACACATCGTACAAATACGACCCTGATTGAAACAAATAATGATAATCGAATCCTTGATCACAGCAACACTCAATAACACTCATAAAAAATTACTGTATATTGACAATCATGTTACGTTATTTCTAAAATGTTCCCTTTTCTTTTTCATAGCTTCCTTAACACACTACGTCTCCGCTGCGAATATATATATATATATACCTCGATCTACATACTCTCAAATACTGTAGATAAGCCACACACCGTGGCGCAATTGTAGAGGCTTTGCCTCTATCGCCTACGTCCGAGGTTCGATATGCCCACGGGTAATGCGGGATACAAGTTTAATGAGAGGACGCAGGATATAAACGAGAGTTTTGATCACTTTGTAACTAAGTTAAAATTGCAGGTGAAGGGGTGTGCTTATGCAAATTCCGAGAGACTGTGTTTGTGGGGGATTGACAGTTAAGGCGGGTGGGGGAGTCACGTCATCATATCCCCTCCCATTTACCTCATTTCGCTCTGAGCTGAGCTCTGCGGCTAACGCCGTCTTCCGAATCAACTTCGTCACACTGCCACCAAATACACATAGAAAAATCCACAAGTTAATACACACGCTGTCTCTAGAGTTTCTCCACACTGAATCCTCCAGGCACTACTTACAAAAGGTTACATTGTCAATCGTGTTACGTTATTTTTAAAATGTTTAATTTTCTTAGCACAAGCACAGCTGAGAAGCTTCGATGCGTGTGCTCCATAACGCGTTAAAAAATAATGCATTTAATCACACTTTGCATTACAATCAAAGGGGAACTTTTGTCAATGCATGATTTCCTGGTACACCGATTACATTGATCAGCGCATCCCAATTCATTTTAGCCTCGCACCACCTTGGTTTGAGAAGAAGTATGAAAAAATATGAGGTTAACACACAAAAACAGATCACCAATTCAAGCTTTATGAATAATCGATTCGCCATCAATAATTGTTTTGGTAAAGCCATACTCAGTGTAATCCTCATTCCATTTTATAATTTTTCCGCCACTAGCCATGATTAAATGAACGGTAAAAAAGTAAGAGCGAAGCGAGGGTGACTTATTTAGGCAGGCATATATATGACAGCAACACTCATGACAATCATGTTACGTTATTATTAAAATGTTTCCTTTTCTTTTTCATTAGTTCTTTAACCCACTACTTCTCCGCTGCGAGGCGCGGGTATTTTGTATATGAATGACCTCCAAAGAGCGCGGAGACTTTAAATCATGTGAACGTGTCTGCAAAAACTGGCGTCTCCTGCCCAGCAAAAGTCGAGCAGCCGGCGCGCGCGCATAGCTGTGCCGGCCTTTGAGACGCTGTGCAAACACGGGACCCCTTTTCTACACCGCGGCAAAATAATATTAAGGCGCTTCGCACTTTATTTTGCACGTATACGATTATGAGGTCGTCAGCTCGGATTATGAAGACACGCACAGGAATGAAGGACTGACAGTGCCATCACAGCCGATTAATAGCTGGGACGTCTCACCAGTCTGCACAAGACCCACCGCGACTGTCCCCAAAAGGCGCTCATATCGTCAGCGAACACATCTCTCTATACACTATATAAAAGAAAAAGGCAACTTTCCTTTCTTTACACCTTTTTTCCTTTTATCCCAAACCAAAGCCTTTCTCTCTTAACACTGCAGAGGACACAAAACTAATTTTCTTTAATTGCTGGTAAGGCACATTACCAGAGGCAGAAATTTGAACGTTCACATAGAAAATGTAATTTCTATACCACAGCCGTCGTGTAGCGCCTTTCTAAAGGGATCTACAACCGAGAGATGATCCATATACATTTTAGCTGCTGTTAGTACTACTTACCTGTTCTGTTATAACGTCTTTAAAATGTAGTTTACCCGCAACCACTCCAGTAGTGCTCAATGTACCTTTACTTCTTAAAACGTTAATGTTTTACTGTTTAATAACTTATAGACTACATTTTATTATTTTTCCCTTGCACTCAGTGATCAAAGCTATACACACACATATAGACACATACATATATATGTATATATATACACATATATTTATATATACCTGTGTGTATGTTTGTATGTATGTGTATACACACTCACACACACACACACACACACATACATACACACACACAAATTATATATATGTGTGTGTCTGTGTATGTATGTATGTATATGTGTGTGTATATATGATGTAGATAGGTATGCATATATATATATATGTATATGTAGATATGTATATAGATATGTATTTTGCTATATATATATATATATATATATATATATATATACACAACAATTACATTAACAATCATGTTACGTTATTTTTAAAAATTTTCCTTTTCTTTTTCATACCTTCTTTAACACACTACTTCTCCGCTGCGAAGCGCGGGTATTCTGCTATATATATATATAGATAGATATGACAACAACACTCATATCAATGACAAAACAATTACTGTACATTAACAATCAAGTTACGTTATTTTTAAAATTTTTCCTTTTCTTTTTCATAACTTCTTTAACACAGTACTTCTCCACTGCGAAGCGCGGGTATTCTGCTAGTGTTCTATAAAGGCTGCCGGTTACTGGGCATATAAGTACAAAATACTTACAAAATTGTCAGCTTATAGCAGTCCTCTGACCTTTCTATTCAGGATTCACTATTTCAACACTAGTGTAAACCCTTCCATCTATTTATTTTATAATTCACTTTCTCCATACAGGACTATGAGGGCTCGGAGTCTGCCCCTATAGTATGAGACAGAAGACTGGGAGTAACCCTTGATGAGGTGTTAGCTCAGGTTGGGACACATTTATGCACACTTAATACTCAGTCACACTGTTTAGTTTAGATCTGCCAATTAGCCTGACATACATACATTTTGTTCGAGGAATTCAGTGTTTGGGTCAGGATTTGAACACAAGACATTGGAGCTCTGAAGCAACCACTATAACTAGAACTACCATAAAAATTTATACCCAATTCAAATCTGCTGACAAAGAGTCTGTGAAGGATGCTCAATAAATGCTGAAGATAAAGCTGAGTGAAGGAAAGGATGCTTACAAAGCTAAAATTGAAAACAAACTCACTCGGAATAACATGAAAGATACATGTAATGGACTAGACATCATTACTGGACTGCAGCATTCCTTCCCTCAGGTACTAAAAGCTAACGTGCTGAACCAGTTGTTAATAGATTTTACCTCCCACTGTTATCTTCTTCCAATAAACAGTAATCCCTAAAGAAAGTTCTATCTATCTATCTATCTATCTATCTATCTATCTATCTATCTATCTCATTACACTTCAGGATATGTAGAGCCAGAGCCTATCCCAAAAATATAACGGATGGGCAGCAGTCCATTGGAAGGCATAAAACACACACACACACACACACACACACACACAACACAGATCCACATTCACTCATAACAGGCAGTTGCAGAGTCATTAGCCAACTAAAATGCAAGTCATTGGAATATGGTAGGAAAATTGGGGGACTTACAGAGAAACATACACAGACATATAATAATGTGTAAACTCAAAATACACAGAGACAAGGGCAGAATGTGGACCCAGAAACTTTACAGCAATAAGACTAAAAGCTGTGCTACTGTTCTGCTCTCATTCTGATCAAATGGATTTTAATTGATTTTATTACTAAAGTATTCTTATATAACAAACTTTCATCTAATTGCAAAGCACTGAAAATAAAAGAAGTGCAATTAATACTTACAAATGCATATGCGCACACATACACACACACACACATATATAAAACTGCTCAAAAAATGGACACAAACACTTTAAAAACACATCAGATCTTAATGGGAAAAACAAATCATGTTGAAAATCTATAATTATATGGACTGAGTAATGTGTTAGGTACGAAAGAATGCCACATCATTTGATGGAAATGAAAATTATCAACCTACGAGGGCTGAATTCAAAGACACCCTGAAAATCAAAGTGAAAAAGTGATGCGGCAGGCTAGTCCATTTTGCCGAAATTTCATTGCAGCAACTCAAAATTGAACTCAGTAGTTTGTATGGCCCCCACGTGCTTGTATGCATGCCTGACAACATCGCAGCATGCTCATAATGAGATGACTGATGGTGTCCTGGGGGATCTCCTCCCAGATCTGGACCAGTGCATCACTGAGATCCTTGACAGTCTGAGGTGCAACCTGGTGGCGTCAGATGAACCGAAACATAATGTCCCAGAGGTGTTCTATTGGATTTAGGTCAGGCAAGCATGGGGGCCAGTCAATGGTATCAATTCCTTCATCCTCCAGGACCTGCCTGCATACTCTCGCCACATGAGGCCTGGCATTTTCGTGCACCAGGAGGAACCCAGGACCCACTGAACTAGCATAGGGTCTGACAATGGGTCCAAGAATTTCGTCCCAATGCCTAATGGCAGTCAAGGTGCCGTTGTCTAGCCTTTAGAGGTCTGTGCATCCCTCCATGGATATGCCTCCCCAGACCATCACTGACCCATCACTGAACCGATCATGCTGAACGATGTTACAGGAAGCATAATATTCTCCACGGCTTCTCCAGACCTTTTCACGTCTGTCACATGTGCTCAGGGTGAATCTGCTCTCATCTGTGAAAAGCAAAGGGTGCCAGTGGTGGACCTGCCAATTCTGGTATTCTGTGGCAAATGCCAATCGAGTTCCACTGTATCGGGCAGTGAGCACTGGGCCCACTAGAGGATGGTGGACCCTCAGGCCACCCTCAAGAAGTATGTTTCTGATTGTTTGGTCAGAGACATCCACAAGAGTGGCCTGCTGAAGATCAATCTGTAGGGCACTGGCAGTGCTCATCCTGTTCTTCCTTGCCTGAAGGAGCAGATACCGGTCCTGCTGATGGGTTAAGGACCTTTTACGGCCCTGTCTTGCTCTCCTTGAGTAACTGCCTGTCTCCTAGAATCTCCTCTATGCCCTTGAGACTGTGCTGGGAGGCACAGCAAACCACCTGGCAATGGTTCGTGCCATCCTGGAGAAGTTGGACTACCTGTGCAACCTCTGTAGGGTCCAGGTATTACCTCATGCTACCAGTAGCGTCGCTGACCATAGCCAAATGCAAAACTAGTGAAAGAACAGTCAGAAAAGATGAGGAGGGTAAAATGTCAGTGGCCTCCACTTGTTAAACCATTCCTGATTTGGGGGTTGTCACATTGTTGCCCCTCTAGTGCACCTGTTGCTAATTTCATTAACACCAAAGCAGCTGAAACTGATTAACAACCCTCTCTGCTACTTAACAGACCAAATCAATAGCCCAGAAGTTTCATTGACTTGATGCTATACTCTGACTAAAAAGTGTTCCTTTAATTTTTTTGAGCAGTATATATATATATAAATATACTAGCTGTGTAAGCCCGTGCTGTAAAAATCCCGGGCTCCTAGAAACCATGGATTCTGGCACTTCAATCAATCAATCGCATCAGTTGTGCATTCACGGCTAAGTGAGATTCTCTTTCCTCAGCGGTTTCATTTTGCCTATGTGCTCACCTCGCTTGTGTATTAGTGGCTAAGTGAGTTTTTCTTTTCTCAGCAGTTTCAGTTTGATAGATAGATAGATAGATAGATAGATAGATAGATAGATAGATAGATAGATA
>JANRMT010062814.1:54295461-54348930 GCA_026402145.1 Polypterus bichir lapradei
ATATATATATATATACATATATCCATGCTTTCTCATAACACTCAAGGTTAAGGTTAACTTAGAGTACATGTCTTCAGGATGTGGGAGAAAACCAATGTAAATGTAGAACACCTTCATGGGCACAAAGAGAATATACCCATAAGCCATTGCATATGTGTTGTATTGCATCAGCTTCTATCAGTTGCAGTTATCATGTAACTTTCAAATTGCCTTTACTTTTGATTTGCCCTAATATTTAATGTAGCCTAAATGGTTGCACTTTCTTTATCTTTATATATAATATGCTACCGTGGCTGTCCGTTTTTCTTTCAGGAATTTTAAATCACCTGTAGCTCACAAACCATTTGACCTATCGACCTGAAATTTGGTACACATATATTATGTGATGCCTATTATCCGCTTTTGGGGTGATGATTGACCTCCAAGGTTATTTCTCTTTTTATTTTTATTTTATTTTATTGTAGAATCAACTCTCAGCAGCGGCCAGCCAATCTCATCCCTACCACCTTCGCTATCACTTCCCCTACCTCTTTATATCATTCTTGAATCAGACTGAAGACTTAAGTGACAGCTTAAGTGAAAAAATAAAGAAAACTTACTAAGTAATTGCAACACAAATGCTGACTTAATCAGTTGTAATGCAAAAAGATGCAGACGAAAGAAGAGAAGAAGCGGGCCGCTAGGGTGGAGAGAAGAAGAGCTTCTCAGGAAGCAGCAAGCACATCAGCCTTTGAGCAAACGAATGTTAAACGTATAGAGAAAGAGTATGAAAACTATGAATGCTCAAGGCAAGTGCATTCATTGCACGTTATCGTGCAGTGCACCGTTACTGGTAACTTATCAACATCTTAGTAGCAGATTCTATACGTCGTAATATTTGTAATAATAATAAAAAATAAATGTGGAAAGTTACAAGCAATTTGATCTGAGCCCATGCAGTTTGAATAATCATGTACAATGTACCTATTCAAATGACATTTAAGATGTGAAGATAATTTAAACTGAAACATGATATCTATATGCTATATGCTAAAAGCTGTACAGTCACAGCTATAGTCAGAAAAAAGGAAAGGTCTAATAAATAAACAATTAAGTAATTAGTTTTGGAAACTCAGCTTTCATATTTGGCTTGCTTATTATGTTCATTTTTACACAGTGGATCTGTAACAAACTAAGGAATATGTTTCTCATATGGGTTTATCAATAACAACAAATTATATTTTTTGTTAACATAACTTGATTAATACCCATGATATGTCCACTTCTGCAAAATATGCTGTTCATTTTCTAATGTTCCGCTAGGATATTCATAATATCAGTACTGTATATACTTATATTACTCCATTTTCAATAGCTGGTTAAGGTCATCTTAGACCATAATACACCAAGAAGAATTAGTCCACTTTTTGGGGGGTCCTAGCAGAGTGCCTATGATGACATAAGGAGAATATGGAAAGTAAAAACAGGAAGCCCATATACCATTACATAATAAAATTATTTTGATATATAGGAACACACAAGGCCCAAGGTGAGATTTCTTAGTCTATAAGAGAAATAGACCACAAGGTAGGAAATGTCAGCACATTACCAATTACAATTTTGCATTAATGTTTGAAATTACTATGTAATGTTGTAGTACAAACTTTATAAAGCTCATTATCACTACTTGTCAACAAAGAACAGTGTTGTGTCCCATAAGTGCAATGAAATGCTTTATTATTCACATAAGCCTAAGGCACTATCAACTTTTCAGAGAAGACATGTGCCAATTACTTACTGATATGAAAGTCTTTGAAAAAAAACAGGATTTCCAAGATTATTCTTTTTTTATAAACAATTACAAATGTGCCTGTGGTTATACTTTGTTTTGCTGGAGCAACACAATTTTTTTTCATGGGAGACATTGGAACAATGGAAAATTTAAAGTCAACCCTATAATAGTAATAGTTATAAAGATGTGAAACCAGTGACCAGTTATGCAATGGGAAAGACACTATATAAATAAACTGTAGTATTATTATTAATGTACTATTATAATAAATTGTATTATTATTATTATTATTATTATTATTATTATTATTATTATTGTTATTATTATTATTATTATTAAGGGAAGCAATAGACAAAATATCATAGAAACCCAACATTATTCCTGTCTGCACAATCCCTTCTCATAGAAAATAGTATGATCAGGGGTGCAGTGATGCCTAGGGTCACACTAAGGTTAGGGCTTTCAGGATATATTTTTAATAAATAAAATAACCTTGATATTCTTAAATTGCTTTGTTACCAGTATACAGTGGCGTTTAAGCTTAACAGTTATACTAGCAATTTCAAAGGAAAACTATTATAAGCTTCTTTTTAAACTTATAATCAGACTATCATAATATTCCCTTTAAAGTTATAATCTTAATATAAATGCTATAAAGTGTGAAAAATTGAGTTGATGGTATTAGAAATTTTAAAATGTCAAGAAACATCAAAAGCCCTAATTAACAAAAAATATTCAAAAAATAACAAGTACATTTTAGGCTATATCAGACAATTTTAAAATAAAATACCTTGTCAAATCAAATATGATGCAATGTAGAAATATTAATGAAGATGCAATGAAGAAAGAGCCATTATCATACAATGTTCTAGAAATTCATGTTTTAGTTTAATAAATGAATATCCAGAAATATAAAGCTACAAAAATGTTCAGAATCAGTGCTCTGTATGTAATTTCACTTTACATCTTAGTAATACTAAATATCCCTTGAATGCATACATTGAACGAGTATCACTATAATTTATTAGACCAACGGTAACTAATACAATGTAATTAAACAAATAGTTCAAGAACCACTCATTATTCTATATTTTTGCCAAACACTTTTATTTATAAGAAGTTTTCAAATTACTATGTATTCTGTGAAATAACTACATTACATACTTCCAGCAACTTTAAATGTCTCAAAACAGGTACCCAGCAAATTTAGATTAACCATCTAACCAAATTTGCATGTTATTTGGTTCTGGAAGGAAATTGTGCCTGGAGAAAGCTTTGGAGATCCGTCCAATAAGTGAACACAGATCCATGGAGCTGTGAGGCAGCAGTGCTAACTGTAATACTGCAGTGCCGATATATTTTCTAACAGGATCATCAATGTTTTAATCTATTTACAGTATAAGTTACTCTGGTACCTATAAACTATGTAAAGTATGTTTGGTTAGCATTTACTGTATAAAGTAAGACAGAATTACACCCACTGTATTAATTTTGTTTTTACTAAATATATAGTATATTCAGTAATGATTATGCATGCCTATAATAATATCTCTTTATGAAAATCTTCATAATTAAATGTTTTAGTATGAAAAGGTGCACTCAATTTTGCTTCACTTCAATTTAATTACAGTTCATTTCAGAAATCTACCCATCTACTCAATCTTCAGAGTGTACCATCCATGAATTATGTAATATTTGGCAAAAACATTCGAAAAAAGAGTGGCTACAAGCAAGCATTTTAAACATATCACATACTGTAGCAGTACCTTCCAAAAGCCTTTGTAATTTGATCTACACTATTCAGACAAAAATTGCACTGGCTCCTAAGAAACAGTTGAAACGACTCCAGACTGAAAGGATATACGCAGTAGCCAGCTCCTTTTCATCTGAATAGGGTAACATTTTAAACTAAAAGAAAAGAGGGAACTTAAAACATAAATACAAACAAAAAACAGCTAAATAACAAATTTTGATCAAATGTAATTTTCAGAGGCATAAAAACATATACTATAGAATTATTTAATTTTCCTGTTGAATGTGGAGCACACTCTGTAATTTGCTAAAAATTAAGAATAGGTTTAGCACTGTGATCAACATGAAGTTTTTACAGAAAGGTTGATCTATGGAACATAAAACAAACACAAAGAGATTTAAACACTGGTCAAATGTTCTTTAAAGCAAAATGTTCTTAAATGGATCTATGAGCCTTTTTCACTATATTAAGTGTTTTGAAAAGTTCTCACATTAGTCTAGAGTTTATGCCAAATATAAAACATTTGTTGATTGAAATAATATTTGAATATTGATGTGTTTAAGAATGAGTTTAAAAATAGATGTTCTTTTTAACTGGTCTAAAACCTAACCACATAATCAATAAGAGTTAGAAAAAGGAGAAAATCCTTTTGAAATCAACAATTCAAAATGGTAACCAGTAAATGATACCCATAAATAAAAATATAATTGTTTGAAGATTGGCATAACAGGTAATTATGAAACCTTGTAGGACTAAGACCTTGTTTCATTTCTTAGATTCTGTTATTTATATGGAATTTGCATGTTTTTTTCCAATAAGTTTTATTCAGATATTTTAGTCTCCTATCATAGTCTAAGACTTTCCTTGTAGTATGTGAACTTGAATTTCTCTTATTGTGACTAAAAGTGGTTATATACTGTATATAAGTATGTCCTGTCAGTGATTGGAACCTTGTACAAGGCTGATCCCTGCTTTGTAACTACTGTTGTAGGAAAAGTCCCCCACTACCTTTCACTCTCAGCTTAAAAAAACAGATTCAGAGTAATGAGTAGACAAACGGACTGGCAGAGTGGACATAGTGGTGCAGGAAGTTGCTTTGTTACCTTAAACAAAGCTTAGACCAAATAATAAGCTTTAACATCCCAATGATAAGCTTTAACATCCAACCTGTGTTCCCTTGGAGTAAAATACAATACATAGTTCATGGTGTACAAAGATATTCATTCATAAACTATAGATCTATGTGAGTATTATGTAAAAATCGAAAGTTCCAGAGAACACAAAATAGTTGAGATATCTACTGTAGTCAAGTTCATTTTGTATTTTTCAAGTTCTACTGGAATCTTAATGGAATATAAAGATTTCAAAAGACACTAATCTTGTATAAAATGTCAAAAATACAATCAATAAACTAAGAGAACACACACCATGTTTTTTTAGTTTATTAATATGTTGTAAACTGTAGTGAATAAAAATGAGACCACAGTGTTCGGTGAACCTTCAGCCAAGGGCACTTAGAAAATGAAGCCTTTAACAAATCATGAGAATTACATGAACAGAGAGTGATGCTGAGCAGGGCAACATTTGGACTGCATTAGAATCTTTTACAGCTATCATCAAGTGATGAAAACTGGCGTGGGAATATTGTTGCAAACTACTGTATCAAGTTTGCTGTATGCAAACATATATTTTATGTACGAAAGGTGCCACTGTTAAATAAAAGGCAAGTCTAGTGGGTGTATCTGACCACCGTACTAAAAGATGTAGAGCTAAATAGGTATTATATAATGGGACCATACAATCCCAAAGACAACCAATTCTATGAACAGCTTAAGAAACTGAATGACCAGTTGATAGGATTAATAGTGCCATGTTCAAGAATATCAGGATATAAAGGTATTTCTGTTTTGTTATTTTAAATTCTTTTCAGCTGTTGCTATTTTATCATTGCTTAGGTTTTGATAGTTACAAAACCACATGCTGATGATGTCATCACGCAGGCCATGGGTAGCTTGCAGCTATTTCACAGGCCTTCTAACAATTATGCACACACACCCTAGCAGTTGATGTCTCACAGGTGCCTTTCGTATATATACAGTAAATAAATGACAAGCAAGCAGAACTTCCTTGAGGGAACTTTACCTCTGGTGATGCAGAAAAAATGTAGTTTCTTTGTGAAGACAAATGGTATAACAGCAACCAAATGGGCTTGCCAAAAAAAGTTCACTTCATTTTTGCACTGGCAGCTTCAAATGGAGACTTGAAATTGTTTTGGTGGTGGGAGGCTGATCATGTATTAGTCAAGCTACTTTGGAGCAATTCTGTTTTGACCCTATATAGAATGTAAAAGTTATGTTTTTGGCATTAGCTTTGCCAACTGTATGATTCTGATTTCTGATCCCTTTTGTTCTGACACTTCAGTCCTTTTTGAGCTAGTAGTTACAGTCCTTGCTTTAGAATGTCAGTTACAGTAGTTTCTTGATTTTAAACACTCTCCAGTATATAAACTGATAAAAAATAGGAGCACACTCTCTGGTACAGTTCACAGTTTTGAAAAGTTTTAACTATAATTTTAGATTTGCAGATTTTGCAGTACTTTAGGGAATCAGGATAATTTATAAATTGTGCAATGGAATTTCCCAAGCATATTGAACATTATACGCATATGGTATTTTTATTTGTGGTGTAAAAAGTTAACAAAATATGACATGAAAAGTACCAAAACTGAATCACTAAAGTTAAATATTTTAGATCTTTTACAATCCTAGGCATTACAAAAAAGTAAGCTATACTAAAAATGTAATAGCATGATATTTTACAATACAAAAAAGAATATACAAAATACACAGAATTATATTGAAAATAAATTGAGCCACAGATATTTATGTATAAACATCTAGGCAGAAAAGTCTGATTTGAAAAAGAGATGTATACTCATGGTGTCCAAATTTTGTAATGCTAGTAAAAAACATAGTAACATAAAGATAAATAAGCAATGTAACTTGTATACGCTAGAGAGTGTTGTATCTGACATCACCTGAGCTAGACAAACCCACTTAATGTCTATTAATCAAAAAACAAAGGAATATCCAGATAACGGTCCCAGAAACTGGCTTTCTGCAGGTTCTACTGTGAAACTAATGAAACTTAAGCTTCTGGATCCTTAATCCTGGAGGGGCTCAAGAAGCGACTTTAGTCCATATTGGTTAAAGAGTCTGGGTGTTTACTGTATGAGAAGGGTTTTTTAAAACCCCTACACGTAGAGGTTCAATTTGTGATGATCTGTCTTGGAACAACCCCAATGGTTACCTAGTCCATGCTACCAGCTTTTAAGGGGCCATAACAATTCAAGCTTCAGGACCCCAGAAATGTAGGTCTGTCACTGCCTTCAATTGTATAATTTAAAAAGCTAAACAGAAAGCTTGACTGAGCTGTTAGGAATGTAATTTAAAAACTAAACCAGGTTCTAAACAGTGTGAGGCAGCAATGTTTACTTTTATCCCATTATGTCATCCAAGGCTCCACCAAATCTGAAATGCTAATCTCAATTGCAAACCAGCTTTTATTACATTTTTAGATTGGTTCACAGCATCCACTCATTTTTAGCTGGTTCTTTTGTGTCATTTATACTGATGCAAACTAATATAACCATTCAGTGAACATTCTTATCACAAAACCCTTAGCCACACCACCCAGTACTGTGCTTAGCTGGAAACCACCTGAATCCATTCTGCTTTAATTGCTAACATATTTAGAATAATATTTAATTTTCAGATCACAAAATATTACAGTACACTGAAACTTCTGATACGCTCCCCAAAATACTGCAAAGTAGTAAGAAAAAAGGTTGAAGATCAGAAGGGGTTAATAAAATATATCATATAAAAGAAAAGCTGTATTCAATAAAGGGTACTATACTCTTTTGAATAGTTGGACAGCTCCCCATTCAGGAAACATTTTTTTTGTTTCCACTATTAAGCATCACCAGTAGACATGGCAAAGTGAACTAACAAAGGGCAATACATTAGAATATTGGCTGAAGACAAGTTGTTTCATCAGAGAAAAATCTAAAAAGGGCAATTGCTCAATAATATTTTATTGAATTGCGAAAGGTTTACAACAGCGTAGTAAAACCAGATGTCCAGTTGGATATGAATCTAGGGCAGAGTTAACAGATTCAGCCATGGAAAATTGGTGTCTAATGGTACCTCTTACTGATTTGAAAATTTATGAGCACAGAGAGGGGTATACAATGAGGAATGATGTCTCATCTTCCCATTTCCTTGTGTTCATGTTAATTCTAGTTGGCATTTTGGAAGAGATTGTGAAATCACTGTTGATTAGTTACTGTCCCTCAAAACAAAATACAGTAAAGATTAGCTGATTTTTTTCTTGAAAACAAAACCAAACTATGTGTATTCAGTGCCAATTTTATCACTTTAATACACAGCAAATCAAAAAAAACTTTTCTTGATAGCCTGGTTATTACTGTTTGTTTTATATTACTGAATAAGGGAAAATAGCATTTACTGTATATACAATTTCATATTGAGAAACCTTGTATTTTCCATCTGTCCCATAGTAAGTGAACACTGCACAGCTGTAGATTATATTTCATTAAGTACAGTTAACTGTATAAAGAGTATACGTCTTGATGTAAAGATTGTTTTGATACAACATCTTACTGAATTGCCTTCAGTTTTCTCAAATTGAATCTTCAACAGATTAAAATGAAGTTACCTTATAAATACCTTGCATCTTTACTGCACTTTAAGGCTGAAAAATACCTTATTGGGTGTATATATTAGACCCATATGATGTATTATAACTTTTCATGCCCCTTCATATTATAACCAGAAAAGTCTTGCTGTGGCTCCCCCACCAACAAATCACACCCTTCGTAACACTGAGGACTGTATAAGCTAAGTGTCAGTTTTGGTTCATAGTTCAGTTGGAGCTTAGTTTATTGTATTCTGCCTTTTTTTACTATCGATCCATCCATCCATCTTTTAGCCTGTTAATCCAGTTCAGGGTTGTGCTGGCAGGAGCCTATCATATTAGCAAAACGTGCAAGGCCAGAAACAGTTCTGGATGGGCTGTCAGTTTAATATAACATGTTTGGTTTTCATTTGTGATACCCTTCTGTTCCTGTTCATTTTAATTGGTTCGGGACTAAAGTACATGAAAAACATCCAAACACAAGGAAAACATGCACACTGAAAGCAGTCAGAGAAAAACCTTTAATCTAACTGTCAAAGTACAGTATGTAGACGCGTGAGGCAGTAACACCAATCACTAATGTTGGTTGGGTAGCTCTTGCGCAAAACAAGAAAACAGGGTCCTGAGTGGGTCTTGAGACCAGATTTTAATGTTTCACTTAATGAAGTCTTATAAGCTGACAAATACAGTAAATGATTTCTGGAGACTGCACACTACAAAAGCAAATGACACTACAAAATGTTATTAAAATGAAAATGAGAATCATGTCTTTTTCACAGTTAGAAGCATCTCTCAACTGTAACTTGTCTTCCAATTCTTTATATTTTCTTTTAAATTGCATTGAGACATTAAGGACTTGGTTTCCTCTCTTAATGCAGTACTCTGCAAATCATAATGTAAGGACCTACCATCTGGCTATCTGAGTTTAACCTTGTTTCTCAGATCATAACCACCATTTGGGACACTGTCTTTAAAAATGTATTTTCTGCATCACTTTACTAAATTTCATTATCTGCAGAGAATGCATCTGATCCCCTTCAAACATGCTATGCTATGTAGCTCTTTCTTGACCCTTTATGCCTCTTATGCTATCTTGGTCTGACAAGAACATTCACACAGCTGTTCTGGTGTTGTGTCCCAGTCCACTACTTTTGGGTAGCTATCACTTTTCATCAACCTTGATTAACTCCTTAATTCTGTCTCCTTTTCCCCATAGGCAGTAATTTTAATAGATACATCTAATGCCTCATTTATTCCTTAATAAAAAAAAAATCTTTTAGCTGCTGAAAAAAATCTTTTAGCTGCTGAGATTTTTTTTTTTTTTTTTTTTTTGCCTTTAGGTGGCAATTGCCATTAGCGAAGAACCTGTACCCCTGGCATAAGTATTTTTTATAAAACATCGTAAGTTACTTAGAGCTTTCTGCCACTAAAACTTTAAAGTGACATTATTGAATCAGTTGTAGATATATTTTCTTTAGTTTATATAGGTTAGAGAGGAGTGTGTTTCTGCTGATTATTGTTTATAAAGGCAGGTGCACAACAAAGAAATAAATAGAAAATACTAGACTGGATTATTCATTCATGTGATCAAAATTTGTATTTAAAGGTGGATATTCCTTTCACCTTGCAGTATTATACCGTTATAATCAGTTTTCATTTTTTTCATATGTTACCCTGCTTCTTATTTCAGTGATGTAAGGAAATATTGCTTATACTGTCATTAATAAGAGCAAGACAAGAACACACCATAGACTGTGTGCCACTTCTTCTGAGGGCACTCTCATACACACATCCACACTTAAACTTACTAAGCCATGTCAGTGACACCAGATAACCAAATATTCATGCTTGGGGATATTATAGGAAAACAAGACAACCTAAAGGAAAATCAATCCTAACACAGGGAGAATGTGGTGCAGACTCCACACAAACATTTCAGTGCAGCATGAGGCTTAAATACTCATGAGTGTATTAATTATTACTAGCAGGACTGAAGAAAAACACAATAAAAACAGAGGCTAATGTACATTTTAATCATAAACAAATACTGCAAATCAAGTAAAACTAAAGAAGCTGTAGCTTAATGAAGCATGATAGAATGAGTTTCACAAGATATGTAGAGAGTTCTAGAAAGAAAGCAAGAAAAGGTGCTACATGAGCCTTTTTTTCATTAGGCAGCATAACATCATGGTAAGGGCACTGGAATTTATACTACAAATTATACAATGATTGTTAATAATTCAAAATAAATCATATTCTTTTATATTGCACATTGTAGAGTTTAAGTAACAGAGCTGCTAGTTCAGTTCTCTCAGAGCCGTTTGCTTATCGTGCCTTTGCTTTAGGTTTAAATATATTTGCAAACAGCTGTAATGAGTACTAATATTGTAAGTCACCTTGGACAAAGGTGTTAGAAAATATAATAGTAACAATAATAATATAAACAACAACAACAAAAGCTTATGTATGATAAAATATTAATTTCAGGAGCCTCACAAAAAACACCTTTAGAATGATTACCAAGAGCTTAAGACACAATTGTAAATTTTAACTATGCACATTTTCAGAACTAAACTGCAATCAGCTAAAACAGTAAAAAAAAATTTAGATAAAAAGTAAAACGTTATATGAAGCGAATAAGTATCCTGTATCATTCAGCTAATGCAATCTGTGCCAAAGCATCATATGTTACTTAACACGGACTTTTTCATGGTAAACACTATCCTTTAGCTCTTTACCGTACAAACGCTGTCATTTTTTCTACAAGTGGCTTGCTTAGAATCACAGAATATCAAAGGTGAAAGATGAACCTTGTAATTAATAGTTCAACTATTTAGCTATCAGAGCGCACCACCTACAATTAAAGTCATCAATGTTTTTAAAATGTTTTAGGATTAATGACATAAATGGGCCAAGGATAAAGCTATGTCATTTGGAAAACAAAACAGTTGGGGTTTCGAAAAAAGTAAATAAAACGTATTTCATATTCGACACTATGATACATCTAGTTTTAAATGATCACACTCAATGTTGGAATAGTTCAAAGCTAACATGACCATTGTAAGCAAGAGTAGCTTCTGTTTCTATTTACAGTGTAACGCTTATAATCGGCAATCACTCAACACTTTATGTGAGTATAAAAAAATATCTCTGCTGATAGGATAAGATAACCGTCAATCAAAATCAACGTCCAGTAGGCGAATATTCAAGAGCCGCCTTCCAGAGGCTCGGTCAAGGGGAGGAGGAACGCATCCATCGGTGAATTGGGCGGTCTTCCCAACTTAAAGCAGCTGGTGTGTTGTTTTTCCTCCGTTTCGATTTGACGTGTAGTCATGTCACTCAAAAGGAGTTTCGCCTGGAAGGGGGAGGGGAATAGAAGAAGGAGGAGGAGGGAAAAAAAACAAAAACATTCTGAGCCTACCGCCATCTTGAATCTGGCTGGTTTCAGTGAATGAGAAGGGGGAAAAGGAACGAAGAGGAATCGGAAGCTAATATCGCCAAGGAGATACGTGACAGCTGCAGTGTTAGAACAAGTGTTCTCCTAAAATAAGAGAGAACACGACCTGTCTGAGCGTCATTTACATCACCGATTGTACGTTTTGTTCTGTTTTTTCGGTCTTTTGTATCGAGAGCGGTGAAGTTGTTTCGAGAGCGGAGTTTGTTGTATTTGAATCACACTTGACAGCCCGGCTGAAATCAACTGCAACAGGACGTTTCCGTACTACTGGAGGAAGCCTACACACATCACCTGTGTGCCACCCAGTGCCCATCGACCTTAGTGGACGTCCCGCACTAATCGGTGCTGGACCTGCGTTAGAGGAAACTCGACAGGACCGGGATGAAAACAAACAACAGTTATGGAACGGCGTGAAAACAAGTGAATCCCCTAATTGTCCATTTTCTGACTGGACTGGAAGGTCGTGGCACGAGATGCTAGAGCGGTCAGGGGCGCGGATGACGCTCTGCCCATGCACGGTGTCACCGAGCCGCAGCCGTATCCGACTTGCCATCTTTCAGATTTTCCTGTGCGAGGCATGCCTGGAAGTCATTTAAGCCAAAACAGCAGCAGCAGTAGTATTGTCACCGGAGTGCGCAAAAACAGAATCGAGCTGTTACACTTATGTTTGCTTTTTGTTGAAAGTTAATATGATGCTTTAAACTTCAGTGGTGGGAAGCAACAAGCGCCTTTATTTTCTGGCAAGGCATCTTTTCTCCAGCTACAGCACTTCTGGGATCTTATTCATGCGCGTATTCCCTTTGAAAAGGTGCACAGGACGGCACAAGTCAATTCGACTACACGTGTCTCCAGAGTTCGGTTTTGTAGTCAAAGCAGACTTTTGCTTCCAGTATACAATATTTGGGATTTTGCCAGCATCCATTTTTTAAAACATATATGTATATTTGAGCTTGCCGGATTCCTTTAAATAACAGATGCGTGCAGCACGCGTAACATAAATCAATACGTGCTTGCAGTAGCTGTACACCCGATCCTCTGGGGTTATACATTTGGGATTTTTAAAAATTGTAAATCGGGAATTACCATCTTTAAAATGGGAGCAGCTGCGAAACTAGCATTTGCCGTTTTCCTTATCTCCTGTTCCTCAGGTGGGTGCAATTTATGTTTTCTGCTCACTGTTGAATTTAAGTCATCGTAATTGGGTAAAATGTAATGCCTTACAGGTTTGTGCTGTCAAGAGGGAATACAGTATATGTAGTGAACTAATGCACTAGGACATAATGCGTTTTTGTTTGTGTTACCACAGTCTCTCAGTGCTGCTGACTGCTACGATTGGCTGTTTTGTTAGTTTACATTGAACACTTCTGATGAGGCGCTATTTTTATGTCGATTCGTTAATGTTGACAATAACCTTGACCAAGACAATTTTTACGGAAAGGCTGGTTGTGCTGTTCACGTGTTGTCTCGAAGACGGTTAAAAGAATAGGCAGTAGATCAACTGCGTGACAAACCAGAAACCGCAAAATAATATTGAGCTGCCAGTGGTGGTATGATTTTTATATTAGTGAACCCGTCGGAATGTTACATTTGCGTACATTTAAAAAAGGCAAATCCAACACGTTATAATAAAATCGAAACAGACCGGTTACAGCAGTCTAGCTCTGCAAATCAAATCAATTAGTTGGTTAATTGGATTTCTTTGGCTACCGAATGGCAGTTGTAACGAAACGCCTGCTTTGTTTCCATTTTTCTTGGCTGCGATTATTAATTTGATCTGATAGAATGTCTAAAGGATTTGCGCGTTGTTTTTCATTTTGCGTTTGTTTTGAAGTTTTTACTTGGACGCGTTGATACAAAGTCATTGTACTGCTAATGTTGTAGGCGTAATTCATAGCTTTACGTTCGTAAATTGTCTTATCAGTTACTAACAATGTGTATCGATCATTCCCAGTAATGTGGTATGACAATGAAATGACTGGACAGGTCAGGCACTCGATTAAAACGCGACATTAATACCTAGCTGGAAAAAATACTAAAGATTGAGGAGTGAATTTGTTAATGCACACTTCGTTATCTGCCTTGTTTTGTAGACGGACGTTTTTATATTAAAGCAGCGTGATGACTGTGCTAGGATGAAGACTTCCTTGTATTAAACACACATCTGCAGAGAATATACAGTATATGTGAATGTCCATGCAAGGATTAAACTATCGACACATGAAACATACTAGTTTTGTATCGATATACTGTATTTGCATGTCCTATTTTTGTTTGCAGACTTTTCATAATGGGTTATATATATATATACTCCACATATGAAAGTTTGTATTATTAAACTTAGTTTTTCTTCATGCTTCTACGTAGCCTGTTTCCATGTATACGTTTTGCCCATATGTATGCAAAAACAATGCAGCAGATACAAACAGACTTCACATATTGAGTATCTGTTTACACGGATAATATTCGATGCCTAAGATCACCGTGGAAGCTATTTTTACAGGGTGAACTATATTCTGTGATTTATTTTTTTATTCAATTTTGACTCGCACTTTGAAAATTACAAACAGCTTGCATAACGTTTAGGTGTTTTTTTTATGAAAGATATTTCACAATATATAAAGTGCTCTTATACAGTTGAACTCGCAATTGTAACCCTGCGGGACAACAGCGTTTTATTTCTGCAAAAGAGAAGGGAGAAAATAAAACTGGTTTGAAATAATTCACATGCATATTCAGTTTTTATTTATAAGTCTTTAGATTAATGGAAGATTTAATGCCTTCTGAATATGTAATGGGTAGTCTTTTGGATCTTTATTTGTACAGCTTTATTAAAATATTTCCTTTAAGATGTGCCTGATTGTTTTTAGTAACAAGTTTGTTTTGAATTATGCTGCATTTAACAATGTTCCAGACATATCCGTGTAATTTTTTGTAGATTTTAAAAAGGGAAATGAAATTAGTATCCCCATTCATTTTTAGTGTTTTACACTAAAATCGTACATGTATCATGCAGGTTTGTGCATTTTAGAGAAATTTTGACATTGCTTTTAGAATATGTGTGGTTTGTGGAAAACAAATCATGAGGTTTTACATAATTTTATGAAAGGTTCAAGCCCTCTTTGTTATAATATTTCATTTGTAAGCATTTTAACCGAGGTGTTTTTTTCTCCATAAATTTTAGGTGGCAAGGTTGTTAGAATTTCTGCCTCATTCTACAGGAGAATTGGTTAGAATCCTAGTCTAGTTAGTGTGTGTGTGTGTATGAGAGAGAGAGTATGAACATTCTCCCAGTGTCAGCATGTTGCAAACCTAACGTCCCACCCCACCTACCCCCACAAATTTAAGTACTCTGATTT
The DNA here is from genome assembly GCA_026402145.1 of Polypterus bichir lapradei. NCBI lineage: Eukaryota > Metazoa > Chordata > Cladistia > Polypteriformes > Polypteridae > Polypterus > Polypterus bichir. Next base: position 54,310,518 of record JANRMT010062814.1, read on the forward strand.
TCCTTGGATGTCCCAAAGGCATGCTTGTTAGGACATTTGGTAAGTCTAAATTTGTCCAATATAGTGTGGGTGTAGGAGTATGTCATGTGACAGACTGGTACTCTGTCCAGGGCTGGTTTTCACTTTGCTCTAAATGCTGTAGCCTTGTGCTTTAATGGTCTACAACAAAGAGAGTTGGATTAAGCATAGTCTAGGTAATGGCTGAATAGATGCATGAATTGCGATTGATCTTAAGCATTTACATTTTTATAGGTTTGCCTTTTAGTTCTTTTACTTGTATTTGTAACAAACCATGTTTAAAACTCACATTCAGTAGTGTCGATACTCAAAAATAGCCTACACTTGCTATACAGTTATGTGGTTGTTTTATTGACCTTTAACCTTTAAGACCATAAGCATGATAGTGACAGTGGTGCACTGACTAAAAATATCTCACCCAACCACTGCTTTAGCTGAAAAAGTGAATGTATTCATACTTGATTTGTAGCAGTATTGTAGCTTAGTATTTACTTGTATACATACACACTTGTTTTGCAATAACTATAAGTCTTGGACTTGTTCAGTTTTGTATTTTTTCAGTTTTAATAGCAGTCTACAATGTCTGAAGTGTTTTGGTGTTAGATTTAGTGGAATGTTTTCTGCGTGTTTGGCAGTAATTTTTTGATAGGCAATATACTAAGATAATTCTGAGAGAATTAATTATTCATTGTCCATTACTTACATTTTGATTTGTTGCAGTTGTACCTTTTAAGGAGTGCTTAATTGATCACTGATAACTGATACTTATTCCAATAGAGACAGGTTACATTGTATATTTAATCTGAAAAACATTGAATTTTGAAACTTGACTGAACAATATGTCTTATTAGAGTCAACAACAGCTTTTTTTCTATAGCACATTTTCATACAAAGGATGTAGCTGAAAGTGCTTTATGAAATCTCAAAGAAATAGTTGTATACAATAAAAAAACAAATTTAAAATTGGATAAGAATAATGATGACTATTTCATATACAAAAATAAATAATACACACTAACATTTATAATTTGTTTGGTAATTTGGAGGTGTGATACAAACATACTACAGGTAAATTGTCAGCTTCTGTAGTGTTGAATTCAAGTGCATTTTGAGTTCCAAGTTTTTCTGGATGATACAGCTTAACAGTATATGATGTATGTGATGTTTTAAGAAGTGTAGGTGTAACCAAGGACAATCTTGTAGTTATTGTATTTACACTATTTTCCTTTATAATAGACAGCAACACCTTTCCTAAAGCTGCACTTGGGTTGTTGTTTTGTAAGGTTAAAGTTTTAGTCAGATATTAGAAATTTATTAAGTAGATTAAGAAAAATGGAAAAGCAAGTTTTAGAAAGGAAGAGGTTGATCTATTTTTAAACCCCCTTGTCCCCCCGAAATGTGTAACAAGGAATTCAGTATCTGCTTTAAATATTTTTTAGTTCATGCTGACTAGTACAGTGTTTGTACTTGCCAAACATAGGTTGTATTATAGTAGTATATTATTAAACAGGATATCTTTATTTTTTTTTTTACTGTTAATACTCTGTTCATTTGTTATAACAAGAACACATGTACTTACTTTATGTACCTCACTGAACCTTCAACGATTGTATACCATCTTGTCACAGAAATTTGTCTAAGCAAGAGGTAGAAGTGGAGCATTCTTGTTTTAGATGCATTTTTAGGTGCAAGTCATCTGTTTTATGTCATTGTAATTTTGCTGAAAGCTAAGACATGCCATTCTCAAACCGCTTATTCCAATTTAGGATAATGGGGAGCTGGAGCCTATCCCCTCAGCACTGGTGCAACACCGAAAAACCAACCTTGAATAGAACATAAGTCCATCACAAGGCCTTGCTTGTTTGTGTGGATAAATTTGCGAATCTGGGATGAGTAATGACATAATCAATGCATTCCTCCTTTCCTCTTAAGGCAGGAGAAAAATACATGACAGGACTAATAAAAGGTTATAGTTTGTGGAGTTATGAACTAAAATCTTTGAAAATGTTTTAAATTAGTAATATTGACAAATGTATCAGTTTGTACATTTTATACTTTTATTATAGTGTTGTTAGCTATATGATGTAATTGCGCTATATAAAATAAAGACTAATTTATATTCACATTTGTGTGAAATACTGGAAGAGTTCCAAAAGACGTATATATTTCTGTTGTGATGCTCTTTTTATTTATGTCCCTTTGTTTTCTTATTTTTATAATGAGCAGTATCGCCCAGACAGGCTTGAGGACATTGTAGTTTCAAATAAGCATTATTGATAAATTTCTTTATTATGGTTGATATTTGAAAGGGGGATGTGCCACCAGTTTAATGTCAAGCCAAGATTATATCATTATTTATTTATTTATTTATTTATTTATTTTTGCTTAAATGTTTTTTTAAATAATGGTTACTAATGCGGGAGTTTAGAAGAAATATAGATAATATCTGTTTTAAGCCAGCAATTTAGTTCTGCATTCCTGGACAGATTACATATGTTCCTACTAAATATCAGCATTTTTATCACTTGATGTTTTTTCCTGGAAAAAGTGCTACACTCATTACAGCATTAGCTTCAAAACACGTACTTGGCAGATAAAATAATGACTAAAACATTTGCAGTTGAAGTATTGTGAGGCACTGGATTGTCTTAGTTTTAGTATAGCTGTAATGTTAAAGTAGTATTTACAAAAGATGTTCCTTTGACTTTATTTTGTGTTGTTAGTGCTTTGTTGACTATGTGGGTAACTAAAATGTTACTGGTTACAGTTATTTTGCACTAGTCTCTGGATCCTTTTTTGTTCTGCTTTATAATTCAGGTATTTGCTGGCTATTTTCTCTGAAATTAATTTGTGTATATAATGTGTTTTCTTTTTTTGGACATCTTCTGGGATATACCAGTGTTACTGCTATAAAATAAAGTGAAATATAAATTAAGTTTTTTGTAATATCTCATGTCCATCATTTAATTAGTAAAGGGAAACGGTGGATTTCTTCACTTTGGAAATCCTAGAAACCTACAGTAACTGGGTTGAAGTTTAAGATCAGTTTGTAATTTTTTTTTAAATACCTTTTAAGATCTGCTAAATAGGATCAGTTAGTAATGTGTAGATATCTAGCTTTCAGCTTACGCTTAATGTTTATAAGAATTTCAGTTTTAAAATATAGACATTAACCAGGAATATTTAATACATTTTTCCTTTTGACTTATTGTTTTTTATTAGTTTGAGATTAATTCCTTTTAATCTGCATAGAAGCATATGGAATGATCAAAGCACTGAATGTGCTGAAATTTCTCGTTTGGGTTTGATTTTTAGTGTTAAGGAGTCTGTTATAAATTTACTCTAATACTTCATAGTATTTTGATACAGACTTTGTTTTTGGATTTCAATTGTGTTTGTTTTTATGTGTGTACTACATATAAAGCCATTCTGATTATTTCATTAAAGCAATTAAATTGGTATGATTTGCATTCAATTTGACTAATAGTATACTGTATACTATTAGTTTCTGGTTAAGATTCACGATTTATAGTTTTTCAATAGCTATTTTTTAATATCTAGTTTATAAGGCCTGCGGTAAGCTGGCGCCCTGCCCGAGGTTTGTTTCCTGCCTAGCGCCCTGTGTTGGCTGGGATTGGCTCCAGCAGACCCCTGTGACCCTGTAGTTAGGATATAGTGGGTTGGATAATGGATGGATGGATAGTTTATAAGGCACTAATTATTAAGTTAAGGAATACATGTGTTGAGGAATAAAGGTCTTTGTCAAAATTCGTTAACACTACCAAAGTTTACCAACAGTAATAAGCAGGAATGATAATTACTTAGATTACAATTGGCTATTTTGATGAAATGTTCAAATGTGATAATGTACAGAAAACCCAGTAGATGGTATTTATGAAGAAATAATGCATGTAAGTTTAACTGTGAAAGAGCCATGCATTAACTTCTTCAAACACTTCAGTATGTGTGATTTATAATCATGATCACCTGTCATGTATAGATCCTATGTTGGTCCTAGAGTGTGCATTTGTATTTCACATTGAGAAAAAATAATTTTTGTATCTTGATTTCTGTCACTTTTAACCAGGTTTAAAATGCCTTTTATGCTGGAAAGAAAAGTACAATATAAAGAAAATTACTATTCTGTAGTGAGTATCTTAATGCAAAAAGATGATGTGGAGCTGGTGCTTTTGAATAGCCACCACCTCATATTCTATTGCCGTATTAAATACAGAAATACTACATTTTAAAAAGAAATGCAACATTAAAGTGCTAAAAATGCTCAGTTATTGTTAATACTTCTCTAAATGGACAGTTAGCAACCACTTGCTATCATATCTTGAAAAACTTTTTGATTGCATTTTTTAAGTCTTTCTCTGGAAAACATGTTCACTACATATAGTTTTAGTAAGTATGTATATTGTTTGGACTGGGGTTTATTTAGATTTACTTTAATACAAACCAAATGATTTTAAGTAAAAAAAAAATAAAAAGTTGTTTACCATGAAACATGGTTAATTGTATACAACCATGCAAGACTTAACAGTGTGTATTTAAGTGAAAAGACCATCTAACTTATCTACTTCATAATTAGTACTTTTTTTGCATTCCTGTATCATGTTCAGATAAAACTACTGTAAATGAACATAATTTCACAATCCATCCATTTTCTGAACCAATTTAGTATCCATATTATAAAGTCAGAAAATTGACAGAACTCATTCTAACTTCATGAGAAAAGCATGATCCAGCACAAGGTATACTCACTCTCTGAGGGCCAGTTTATGTAATTTAAGCCAGGGTGTTTGGACTTTTGTGGCAAATGTGCCTGGCACTGTTCCAACCATGCTGCCTATTCATTTAATAATGAAAGCAAGAAATATACAGTGTGTATGTGTGTATATAATGATGATGATGATGATAATAATGATAATATAATAAATAATATATTATATATATGTACAGCTAACTTCACTCTTCTGGGAAGAACCTGTTGTGTTATCAATTATTCATGCATAATTTTCTTTTTATTTATTTTTTTTAATCATGGTGAATCATTCTAAATCTAGGCACAGTGAGTTGGAGCTTAGCACATCAGAATTAGGTGCAAAGCAGGAAACAATCCTGGACAGGGCACAATAGATTAAAAAGAAAAACTAAAATAAAAATGCCTATTTGTGATTGGTGGGTTGTATTAGATCTATCTTTGGTTAATGTAACTAGAATTCATTAAATTCCCAAGTGTGTCTTCCATGTTCAGAAGTCTTCTTTTAAACAAAGGACAAACCAGGATTCTGTAAATAAAAACAGGAGGTTTTATTGTGGTTAAAAGGTATAATCTGCAAAAAGATTAAATATATACAGGGAGGACATTGATAATAGCTGGTTTTGTGTGTTTGAGCAATGGATAATATCATGATTAAGCTAATAAAGTTTTTTTTCTTCTTTTAAAAACATAAGATACTCTAATTAGAATTTAACAACAATGCAAACTTATTTCTTGATTGGGAGAACACAACAGATTTTCTGTCAGATCTGCCATTTATCAGATTAACAAAGCTAGTCTTTGCCATCAATTGAAAAATCTCAAGTTTGTTTCAGCTTTTGTAATGGTGGGTGTGGTGTACATTTTTCTCTTGTTTTTTTTTTTTTTCTGCAAAGTGCTGGGCCATGGTGAAAAACATGAATGCACTTGCTTAAGGGAAAACTGTAGCTGTTGGCTGTTGAGTTCTTTCACTATAAAATGATTTTTTATCATTTGTTCAGGTGCTGTTTTTCCTAACAAGGAGACCATCATGATACTATTGATTTTGAATCAGATCTTACTGTATGTTTAATAAACCGATTTTTGTTTTAATCATGAGTTGCACTTTTGTTAGAGAAGCAAATCATGGTATTTTGTGAATTGTAATACTTTTTATTTTGTTTCTGCTTTATACTATTTGGATTTTTAATATTCCAGTTAGTCATGGGTTCACTGTGTCATGTTTAACCATTTCTTAGGAGCCAATCTGGTCATTTAATTCTGTTGAACTGCTTAAGTTTTTATAAATTATTGTATGCTATTGAGTTTCATGTAAACCGAATACATTTTGCAGTAAGCTAGTTCATACTGTAAGCTACAATAGGGGATGTGTACAATATAAAAACCTACAAATCAAATCATACTTGAGGTTAGCTGGGCAGAATGCAACAGGTGACATATACATTTATTTACTCACTAGCAGGAAGTGACTTTTATGTACTGTTGGAAATCATTCAAGTCTTATCAGTTTGGTCTTGTGCTTTAGGAGCTCATAGTGTGTTCATCTCTGTCTTGGAAGATATTTTTGGGTGACTGAGTTGATTTGTCTGGTAAAATTTATTTAACACAACCAGTTCTCAGTTTAGCAGCTCATTGCTATTTATGCTGAGCAGTGTGCATAAGAACCCATCCGGTATCTGAATGCAGATCAGGTTTTTTTATTTGAAAAAATGCTGGTGTGGGGGCCACCTGTTTCACAAAATGGATGTATACATTTTGATATGTTTTGTGCTTCTATCCTTATTTTTTATTAAATAGGGTTTCTTCATGTAACTAATCATATAAAGGAAAACAAATGGAAAGTATAGCCAATTATGTTTAAATTTGTAAGCTTTAAGTTGTTAATACCTGTATTTATCCTTGAAGTAATAAACTAACCTCTTCCTATTTTCATCCAGTAATCTTAGTAGCAAGACAGGTAGGGCATTTCAGTCGGTTGCCATCTGCTCCCAGTTGTCTTTATGTCTCTAAAGCCTTGATATTTCGTTTTTTTCCTAACTGCAAAAAAGTTATGCTTGTCACACACTTTAGAGAGCATAAAGAACAGACCATTAATAATCACATCTATAGAACCTGTCCACACAAAAGCTTTTGCAGTGAGTTGAGCAGACCCCAGGCTGTCGGGTTTATTTAAAAAGGGGCATGCCTTCAGTCTACTTTTTATGTTAATTCTTTCATACATACTGACCTTTTTGTTTCTTTGCTTGTTTGTTTTTGTAGATGGCAAAGTAGAAGCAGTATTTTCTGTGGTACAGGATTCCAGCATTGCATTTACAAAATAAATTTTATGTGTGGTTTCAATTTTTTTAAAAACACTTTTTAAAACAATAAATAATTTTATATTGTGTCAGTATTAAAGTACTTCATTGTTTTGCTTTAAATTTTCTATATAATTAACAATTTATGGTATCTTGGAACAATGTAAGTGTTAAGTCTTTGTCAGAATTAACTAATTATAAGTAAAGAAGCTTGTCATGCATTATTACTAATGCTGCTTTAAATAAATTGAAGGAAATATAAATAGAACTAACTTTTTTCTAATATTTTTATGTCTCGTGTGTTTTATGTTTTTAGCACAGGATTTTTAATGAATTATCAATGAGAACTTATGTGACTTACTGATTAAGCTATGTAATAAGTTGCTTTCAGAATAAGTGAAGCTTTTCCAATGAACAAACAAATTTATGTATATTGTTAGCCCTGCCTGTTACAGTCTTTATAAATAATAAACATACATTTAAATCTAAATGTGATTATGACAATAACGAGCAATGAGAATTAAAAAAAAAAAAATGCTTGTTGTGCAATTATTGCCCCTTCAACACAAAGTGTGAAGCTATATCAAAGTCAGCAGTGCAAAAGGTAACTGTTAGTGAAAATTTTGACTTGGAATTATTCAATGCTTTGTGAGCGCAAAAGTACAGAATATTGATTTTTACCTTAGTCTTCTCTTCAAGAGATATGGGTTGCCTTTGTCCTTCAGTATGATTTCAGTTGGTATCATTTATACTTTTAAGAACATTATTAGCTTCAATTACATTACCATCACTTGCCGCCTACAGAAATTTTCAGAGTACTCCTCCATCATAGGCTGCATTAATAATGGAGACATGTGCGAGTACAGGAGACTTGTGGAGGACTTTGTCTTGTGGTGCAAGAAGAACCACTTTCATCTCGTCATCATCATCAAGACAAAAATAGCTAGTGGTGGACTTCTGGTGTGCCACAGAGCTTCTGAGACCAGAACATGGAGGCAATACAGAGCAATAAGTACCTGGAGGTTCACGTAAGCAACAAGCTGGAGGAGTCGACAACATTGTACAAGAAGGGCATACGCAGTAATCTGCTGGAAATGTTCTATCAGTCCATAGTAACCAGTGTATTGTTCTACATATGGTCTCATGGGGAAGCAACATGAGCTTCAAAACAGGAAGGCCTATTCTACCACAGGGTTAACCCTGGACATACTGCTGTTGTGGAAAGGAGGATAGTGGCAAAATTTGATGCCATCCTGAAATATTCCTGCCAGAGTGTGCTCTCTTGGAGCACTTTTAGCTATAGGCTCATTCCACAACGGTGTGCCAAGATGCATCTCTGGTGGTCTTTTCTGCCCACTGCTATCAAGCAATTAAGTGCGTCCTTCTAATGTCCCAAACTAAAAATGCTGATACTCGAAGTTTATTTTGTAATTTCTGTGCAATATAAATGAATTGGTTTAATTGATTTTGTATAATTTGTCCTGTGAGTTCCTATCTTTTCCCCTGGGATTATACAAGAAATTGTATAAGGCTAAATAAAGAACAAAAAAGTCAAATAAATAAACAATAATAATGAGTTTGAGATTTTTTTTTTTTTTTTTACATTTTACGCAACATTCCAACTTGTTTGGACTTGAGGTTGTATTATATAGTATTTACATATTCCAAATTCTGTATATAAGATATTTCAGTAGATATTCAAATATAACACACATTCATATGCCTTAGTTATAAGATTGTTAACATAATAATTGTTTTTTGATTGATAGTGTGTAAATTAAACAGACAGATTTTATGAGAAGAGTTTGGGTTCCAGTGGTGAAATCCTGCTTAACTGCAGAAGAGGAGATGGAAAAGTTGTTGCTCAACAACTGTGTACTAGGACTCTTATGTGTACTGTTTGGATGGGATGGCCTGCTGGTGGAGTGGTTGTGATGTCAGCCCCCTGTGTCCAGGCTCTTCTTTTACATTCCAAGGGAGAGACGTGAAAGACTGCAGAAACTGCATGAATGAACTGTTCCTCATTTGCTTCCTTCTCCTGGTGGTACTTTTAATCGGTCCTTATAAAAGACAGCATACTGCTGTGTGTTTGACAAGTGTATTAAAGTGAAATGTTTTGAAGCAGCTTTTTGTATGCCAGACATTAAAGAAATAATTTAAGTGTTTGCTTTTGGTCATGTTTGGGCCAATGAACTGAATTAATGTGTTGTTTTTACATTATGGTTGACACAGTACATTGAAAAGCATTATGCATTATATACAAATGGAAGAAAATATTTCAAGTATAATTTGTTTGCTCATATAAAAAGATGGTCACTGTAATTGATAGAAGTTTTAAAGTAAGTATAATCTGAACAAATTACAAGCTATTTTAATAGCAGAAGTGGTTTGAGATGCCCTTAGAGCACTCATCAGAACACAGGGCTTTATGCCATTTTCTCTGTCATAAATGGAAGCAAATCCATTAAAGTGAGGAACAGTTTCAAAGGCCAGATGCTTCTTCCAATATGGTGGTGAGTTCTTCTTCCAGCTAGGACAGTGTCCCTAGTTAGCCTTTCATTTTGTTGTGGATTGTTGCAGTGTTTCTGCTGCAGAGCTGTGTGAATAGCTTTTCTCTATGTTTCTTGGCGAAACGGAGTTTTGTATCAGAATCGCAAAACAAAAAAATAGTTCCACTTAAAAATCTTTGGTGTGGAACTGTTGTGGCACGTATTTTAGACTCAGCTGAACCTTCAGATAAATACTGTACATGCTTAGTCGTAATCCCTGCATGGGTCCTATGTACTTGAATGCATATGTGGAAGTTGTGTTTAAAGACATAACTAGGTAATAAAGGAAAACGTGTTAACACTGTCTGAGAGTAGAAAGGCCAGATACTAAGTTCCACATATTGTAATTATACATGGCTTACAGTGCATCCGGAAAGTATTCACAGTGCATCACTTTTTCCACATTTTGTTATGTTACAGCCTTATTCCAAAATGGATTGAATTCATTTTTTTCCTCAGAATTCTACACACAACACCCCATAATGACAACGTGAAAAAAGTTTACTTGAGGTTTTTGCAAATTTATTAAAAATAAAAAAACTGATAAATCACATGTACTTAAGTATTCACATGATTTGGAAAGGCACACACCTGTCTATATAAGGTCCCACAGTTGACAGTTCATGTCAGAGTACAAACCAAGGATGAAGTCAAAGGAATTGCCTGTAGACCTCCGAGACAGGATTGTCTCAAGGCACAAATCCAGGGAAGGTTACAGAAAAATTTCTGGTGCTTTGAAGGTCCCAATGAGCACAGTGGCCTCCATCATCCGTAAGTGGAAGAAGTTCGAAACCACCAGGACTCTTCCTAGAGCTGGCCAGCCATCTAAACTGAGTGATCGGGGGAGAAGGGCCTTAGTCAGGGAGGTGACCAAGAACCCGATGGTCACTCTGACAGAGGTCCTCTGTGGAGAGAGGAGAACCTTCCAGAAGGACAACCATCTCTGCAGCAATCCACCAATCAGGCATGTATGGTAGAGTGGCCAGACGGAAGCCACACCTTAGTAAAAGGCACATGGCAGCCTGCCTGGAGTTTGCCAAAAGGCACCTGAAGGACTGTCAGACCATGAGAAACAAAATTCTCTGGTCTGATGAGACAAAGATTGAACTCTATGTTGTGAATGCCATGCGTCACGTTTGGAGGAAACCCGGCACCGCTCATCACCAGGCCAATACCATCCCTACAGTGAAGCATGGTGGTGGCAGCATCATGCTGTGGGGATGTTTTCAGCGACAGGAACTGGGAAACTAGTCAGGATAAAGGGAAAGATGACTGCAGAAATGTACAGAGACATCCTGGATGAAAACCTGCTCCAGAGCGCTCTTGACCTCAGACTGGGGCGACAGTTCATCTTTCAGCAGGACAACGACCCTAAGCACACAGCCAAGATATCAAAGGAGTGGCTTCAGGACAACTCTGTGAATGTCCTTCAGTAGCGCAGCCAGAGCCCAGACTTGAATCCAATTGAACATCTCTGGAGAGGTCTTAAAATGGCTGTGCACTGACGCTTCCCATCCAACCTGATGGAGCCTGAGAGGTGCTGAAAAGAGGAATGGGCGAAACTGGCCAAGGATAGGTGTGCCAAGCTTGTGGCATCATATTCAAAAAGACTTGAGGCTGTACTTGCTGCCAAAGGTGCATCAACAAAGTATTGAGCAAAGGCTGTGAATACTTATGTACATGTGATTTCTCAGTTTTTTTATTTTTAATAAATTTGCAAAAACCACAAGTAAACTTTTTTCACATTGTCATTATGGGATGTTGTGTGTAGAATTCTGAGGAAAAAAATGAATTTAATCCATTCTGGAAAAAAGGCTGCAACATACCAAAATGTGGAAAAAGTGATGCGCTGTGAATACTTTCCGGATGCACTGTATATGGATAATGGTCAACAGCATCAGGATTCACTGTTGTTTTGTCTGTTTAACCCACTCTTTGTACAGACAATTTTAATGTTTATGAAAAGGGCATTCATTTTTTTTTTTCTCAGACCTTCAATTTCTTAATTATCTTAATTTAGAATTCCAGACAGATACAGTCAGATTTGTTAGTGCAACACTTATGCCAATATTGCTTGTTTAGAAGAGAATAAATTGGTGTAAAAAGTCTTTTAATATTAACTTTGCAGTAAACAGTCTGATTTGTTTTAAAACCATTTTACTAGTAATCAGATGTCTGCTGTTTACATCTAATGAAAAAGGTCTTGTAAAATATGTTTTCAGTAAACAAACATACATTTATACAGAGCTTTCAGTCAAATTTTTTCATTTAAATTATAACATGAACTTTACAGTAATACCCCATTCCCTCAAAAGAGACAATATTTTTTCACCTTGGTCATCTGTAGAAGCTATGAACACTAGAGCTGCAAATGTAAGTAATGTAATTTAGAGGTATTCTACTTCTTGTTGGCTCTCAGTACTTGATTATTGGTATGTTTTTATAATGGTTTTCTGCATTGTTCTTTTTATATTGTAAATTATTTTTTCTGTGTTTTAATCCTCAGATCCTCTTTTTTTGAATATATTTTTTACAAATGGCTTAAAATCTTATTTTAACTTATTTAGGAAGTCATTTTTCATCATTAAAAACTTACATTAAGTAAAATATCAACATACATATCTCTAGCTAGGTATAGTGTTGTTAACTGAATTAACTGACCAGACTTTTTGGGGGGTGTATTTATCATTAGAAGGCCATCTTAGAGGAAAACAATAATACAAAAAATTGTTGCTTATTTGTTTATTTAGATATAATTTAAGCCATCCCTCTCTAATATAAATTTGACTAGCATTGCTTCTTACTCTGTAGGTTCAATTACCTACATCATACCTCAAAATGTAATTTATGAAAACCCTAAATAATGTCAGTGTCTTAACAGTCTTGAAACATGTGCTTTTTTCAAGCTTTGGGGGTTCTACCAAAACACAGTTGAATCAATTTACTATAAATAGAGAAATTTACATTTTCTTTCAGTGAAATTGCATATCATATTTGAATTCTGTGTATTTATATGCAACTCTTGTCTCTGCTGGTTTTATTGTTAAACATCGGGAAACACTGGTTCAGAATGAAAAACATGGCATAGCAGAAAGGTTGTAATTCGGTTTCAAATATATGAGTGCTTATAATAAGCATACCAAGAAAATGCAGGGTTAATCATCAGGTTCAGGAGAAATATTTTATGGATAGATTAATAACATGGTCTGTCATGTCTGGTGAAAAATACTGCAGTTTGCAGGAAGAACCTCACGTGTGGTATTGATGGTTCATATAGTTTCATGGTTTATAGGTACTTTGCTTTATCAGGACCTGGACAGTTTGCTGCTATTAAAGGAATTATGAAGTCTTTTTTTTTTTTTTTTTTTTTTTTTTCTTTTCATATGGTGGAATTCTTCAGGGCAGTATCAGGCCATTTATCTGTGCGCCGAAGCTTAACTTCAGCTGAATTATTCAACAAGACAATCTACAGAAAGACATAACGGCTCTTGATACTGTGTAGAAAATGGCAATCCAGGACTTAAGGATATGTCCTACTTTGACAGGCTTAGAGAATTAAACCTGTTTAGTCTAGAGCAGAACAGACAGTATGTGGACCTAATCTATGTCTTCAGAATCCTCAAAAACATTGATAAAGTAGATCCAGCAGAATTTTTATATCTTAAAAGTACGTCACATTATAAGTAAAAATTGTCAGTTTCAATCACAGCGTAATCTATGTGCATTTAATCTAGTTTAGGTGCTTCTGTTGGCCCATGTTTGTAGACAGTGGTTAGTTCTAAAGTGATGTTACTTTCATAAAATAATTTTAATCAATGAAAGTAATAGAACTAATAATAATACATTTTATTTATATAGCACTTTCCCATGCTCCGAATGCTTCCCGTAGTTTTGTTTTCTCCTACTTGCTGCACAGTTTCCCTTCCTTGTTCACTGTCTGGGACTTCTAGTTTGAAAGCTATTTGCTTCTGTTGGAGAGCTTTATACCCTTGAGTTTCTTCTGAGTTAATTTATTTTTTAAGTATAGTTATACTTTAATTTTGATTTGTGATTCTGATGTAGCTATTGTTTATTACCATTGCTAGGACCAAGAGTGGATATCCTATCCTGGAGTGAACATGCTCCTAGAAGTCATGGCCTGTTATTTACGATGCATTGGGATAAAAAGTCATCTAGGGTATGCATCCTCATCCAACTTAATGGATTCCAAAAACTTTGAAATCCTTTTTGATAACATTTTCTTTGTTTTGCTTCTCTTGTTTTTGAGCTTTCTGTACTTCTGCTGACCTTCAATTTTGTCTCATGAGTATTGGCTCAAGTAAAGTTCTCCTGGTTATGAACATTGCTATGGTTTGTTGAGTATGTTTCGTATGTGCTTGTTCACCAGTCGCCCTCTGAATTCTGAAGCCTGCTGGACATAGTAGTGACCAAAGCATGTATATAAATACCACTTTCCATGTTCTCCCTTTCCCATTTCTGGGTCATATTGACCACATACTTTGTATTCCCTGGTATGAGAAAAACATTGTGGTGCCATTTCAAGTGAGTTTATAGTTATTTACCTAACATATAGCTTTCAGATTGTTTTTTTCTTCTTAAGTGTAATGAAACAATCTGAGTGATTATAAGTGTGACTTTTTTGTTAATTGTTTCATTATTGTTTGCTGAAGAAAACATCAGTTCACTTCAGCAATGTCGATAAAAGTGGCAGGACAAGATTTGTCGAGGTAAAAGGGCTTAAAAGGGTGTGAGGGCTTAAGAGAGAGAGGGAAAGCACACATGCAGTTTGCACCTGGGTAGTTCTGACGTAGTGTGTCATTATTTTTTTTCTCTTTTCTTCTCATGGTGCCTTGTTGAGGCATGGCACAGTTTGAGAATTAGTGGGTAGTGATATCCCCATCCACCATTGGCTCCTTCACTTATGTGATGTCATGCTGGCCTCAGAAAGCATCATTGGATGCCGGAAAAAAAAGTTTGTCTAAGCACGCTGCTGGGGAAAAACAAGTTTGCTTAAGCAAATAATTTCTCCTCAGTAATGCAAAAGGCTGGTCAGTTACTTTATAATACTTCTGTCTACAATTATTACAAGTAAATGTGGCATAGCAAGTTGTGTACCAGTAGCTGCCAACTGTCCAGTGACTTTTCTCAAAAGCTTCATTCAGGTGCTATACAATATACAGGCATACAAGCTGCCCAGCAGAACATTTCATTTGAACAATCTTTTTTTTTTTTTCTCTCTCTTAGTTTGTAGATTTTATTTAAAGACATTAACATTCCAATATATCAAGACTTACTTTAACAACAAAGGAAGCAACATCACATACAATCAAAATACAAGTTTAATCAAAAATTTTATTAATTAGGCCTTGCAATATTTAAAAAAGTTTTGAACAGATCCTCTAAGTGAGATTTTTAACTTTCTCTAGTTTCAAATATTACAGAATATCAGTTACCCAGTGAGTTACAACAGGTGGACTGGGATTCTTCCAGCTGAGCAAGACAAGTCTGCATGCTAATAATGTGGTGTAGGCAACTGTAATCAATTTGTCCTTCTCTACTTTAAGCCCATCTGGGAGTAGAACGAATACAGCTGTTAATGGGTTAGTAGTGATTGTGACACCAAGGCTTTCTGATGGACATTCAGAGATTTTTGACAAGAATGAAATTAATTTGGTGCACACCCAAAACGTGGCCTAATGAGGCTGGACCTCAGTTGCAACATTTACAGGTTGGATCTTGCCCTGAATACATTTTGGACATTTTTCACTGAGATAAATGTGTTTGATAAAAGATTTTGAGTTGAATGATTGGATGCTTAGTGCATATTTAACTAGAGTATAGTTTATGCATGACTGCCTTATACTCCTCTGAGATAGTAAGTAAGTGAGAGATCCTTTCCCTACCATATGGTGGGATGTTTGAAAGGAAGGCGCTTTAAAATATTTTTATATATTGTTTAGATGCAGTCTGAGTCTTCTAGACTGATCAACATTTCTTCTGGAATACAATTGGGTGGTAGGTAAGGACAATTAGGAAGGTTTCTGATTTGAAAGTTGTGTTGGAAATTGTGTTGATGGGAGGTTAAATTTGAAGTGTAATTGTTCGTAGGCTGCAAAGACATTATCTATATATAAGTCCCAAAGTTGTTTTTTAATCCTGAACAATTTCTAAAGCTTACATACTTAGTAGGTTTGAGAGGGTAGAAAAGGTAATTATCATGTAAATGTGTAACACTTGAACAACCTTCTCAGTGCTGGCTAAGTTAAAGATTGTTTTGTTACAAAATGTATGTTGTGAAGTAATGCTGACCTCTCATTTTATTTCATTATGTAAAAAGACGTTTAGTCAGGTTAGCATTTTCTAAGTGCATTTTATTTAGTTTTTATATCAAATATTTTTCTTTGTTTTTACTTGTTAATTCAAACATGTAACACAGGTGGCATGTAGCAAATCAAACATGATATTTTCGTGTGTGTATGATGTTTTCACATGAATGTTCATTTAGAGTTTAAATAGGATATATAACCGTTACTACCAACATTCATTGCAAAAATTGTAGAAGTCTGTAGAAAACAATCATAGAACTCTGAAAAGAGGTAATGGTCTTTTAAATTGTCAGCACATTTGCTTAATCCATTTTAACCCTTACTCTGTCTTTCTTTCTTCCTCTTTCTTCAAAGAGGATATACCGTTTTTTTTTTTTTTTTACATGAGACAAGTCAGAGTCTTAATTGTTTCCCATTCACAAATGGAAGACTGTAATTGGGAAAGCAGAGCATTTCAAAGATTGGTAGATTATTTTGTTTTTTAAAATTAATAAACTATGGGATGTATCAGCAAAGAATATGTTTTGAAATTTTTTAAAGCTGACTTAATCATTAACAGTTGTAATATTTAAAAACAGAAAATGATTAAACAAAGAAAAAAAAACAAGAGCAGAAAACAGTGCTTTTTCATAAATAAATAATGACCAGGTATAGCAAAACATCTTTTTATTTATTTATTTTTTTTACTTCTGTAGCTGATAAATGAAAATGGTATCACCTCTTCAAAACAAAAGGAATTATAATTGGAATTTTAGAATAATTTCACTTAGAATAAATTGCAAGGAGGCTTATTCAACATGCATACATTGTCAAATCTCCTTAATAAAATTCAGAGGTGCATGGTGCCAAAGTCTGTCCAGCAGCACAAAATCACATGGCGGGAAATAGGCCTGGAATGGTACCAGTCAATCGAATGATTCACTCATGCATATATCCACATTTGTGTATGAGTTTTAATACATATGCAAGCAGTTGCCTCACAAAACTGGTTTAACAAGTTTTCTCACAGCCTATACAAGGCCAGGAGGGAGCACATAATAAGCTGAGATCCTGCTTAAAGAAAGTAAAACATCTTCTTTACTTTATAAGGTATCACACACAGAGTTTTTTTGATGCAAACAAAGAAACATTCCTTTGTTTAATAAATCCAACTAAATTCACAGACTGCAAGGCATCTTGGGAAGGTTTATTATCTGCGTAATAAAATAAATAAAATATAATCGACTTGGGACAGAGTAGCATTTCAGAGTTCTTTCAAAAGCTGATAAGCGAAGTATTTCAGTTATTTTATTGGCTAATGACTTTTCTGTCACTTTTGTATGAAAACGCACTGCTGAATCAACAAGAAGCATGGGCAGACGTTACTTTTTGGTCAGGATCCCGTTAGTACAAGCTTGGGTTTGCTTTGTGCGTGTGTGTGTGTTTTATTTTTTTTTTTATAAATAGTCTGTTTGCTGTCTGTGTATGTGATTACTAGTTATGACCCAGATTAATTGTGTCCTTTTTCTGTTATTGTTATGGTGCCAATGGTGGTTAATTCATGAAAGCAAGAGCCTGATTGCAGCATAGCATTTACAACCTTAATTCTTTTATTTTCAAACTAAACAAGGCACTCTAGCTTAATTTAAATATGTTTACCCATATGTGACACATAGCTGGGGTCAGGTTTTATAAAACTTGCGTATGCATATTTCAGACCTCCTTTTGTGCATACGCAACTTTCCACACAAAAGTCAAAATTATGGATGAAAACGTGATGGGAGAGCTTTGGTATATTTATGTCAACATTGACCTTTCCATAAAAGTTGGAGAAAGTGGGAAATTATGACACTTTTGATCAAGTATGGAAATGATGTCAAAACAGCTAAATGGCAACTCGCACAGCAAAAACACTATTGTGATTCACTCTGTGTGCAAAAAGCTATAAATATCATGCCCTGTAGCCTATTCGTAGACTAATGGTTTGACATGACTTGTATGGCACTGCTTGAAAACCAATACAAACCAATACAAATGCTCACACATGACGGGAATGAACTTTTAGTGATGGGCAGAATTTTTTGAACATGATAATGACCAGTGTATGAGCTGATTTGGGCACCGAAGACCTGTTCACTTGTAACTATGTGCTAAGTTAGCCTGGTATTAGAAACACAGACTAGTTATAGAAATCAAGTTATACATGGTAATATCCAGGTTTTAATATTAGCTTTCTGACAACAAGCACCTACCAGTTGGAGCTGGCCAACAGATCAGGACTGTTCTCAAAGATCAGAATTCAGTCAAAAAATGTGACATGGACAGTGATTTTTCCATTCATTTAAATTGTCATCATTTGGCAAGTAGATCAGCGACTGCACTGGTTTATTTGAGACTGCCAGACGTGAGGGTCAATTTTGGATTCATCAGAATCACTTCCGGGCTCACTGTCCATTTTTAGTTTCACCACCTGAGGACAGATTCACTTCCTCATCACTGCTGATGAGAAGCTCCTCAACATCACTGCTTGTATCACTAGCAAGAGCGTGCAACACATAGGCTCCTAAAATTTGTTTCTTAGGAGACACCATTATTACAGTAAGAGGGTTACTGGTCACACTTGCAGATGAGAGGAGAAGACACACCGACACCTTTGCCCCTGTGATGCTCTGATGTAACACTTACGCAAGACCTGCCTACACTATCAGTCAGTCAGTCATTATCCAACCCACTATATCCTAACACAGGGTCACGGTGATCTGCTGGAGCCAATCCCAGCCAACACAGGGCGCAAGGCAGGAACAAATCTCGGGCAGGGCGCCAGCCCACTGCAGCTGCCTACAATGTTGCCCGAGTAATGCTCGGGACTTACACTGACAGCACTTTTATAGCCTGAGTGATTCTTGGTTCTAACGCTTATGCAAGATGCATCTGTACAGTTGCCCGAGTGACACTCGGGACTAACACTTTTACCACGGATTTTGCAGCCCTAGTAACACTCTGGTCTAATGCTAAGAAGGTTAATAAAAAATATTTGACAATTCCAAAAAATAAATATTAATGTGTTTTGGACCAGATTTAATAGAATATTTGTTACTAGTACAAGTTTTGTATTTTTTTTTTTTTTTTGTGCTATAAATTTATTTGCCCCAGAAACTTTTTAAAAAATAGTTATGTCTCCTACAGTACTATCTAATAAAAACTCTTAAAGCTTACCAGTGATAGCCATTTCAAATGTGAGAATGTTTGTATGTATTGATTCACATCTAAAATAACAAATAATTCAGCCTGAGAATGGCAGTGTGTTGTGTGTTGATTAGCAAATGCAAGTAAGGTCTCCACTGTACTGTGACCCAATACATGCACTGTTTTCGCAAAAATGAATGTAATAAAGTGGGCCAATGTATTCCATTTGCTCTCCATACACGCCAACCTTTCACCCTCAGAGATGTGGTTTCTGGTAGGTAGCTTCAAGAATTCTGAATTTGTGATCATGTTTAGATAGTCGTGTGAGCCCAAGGACAGTTATTTATTGCTGATTAATCCTTAAACCGCCACATACTTGGGGGTTAATGCACCCTGGACACCTAATACTTTTTAGATGCACTTTTTAAGTAAATGTCACAATTCACAAAGAAAATGTGAAATTTTAATGGAACACATATTTTTCATGCAAAGAGCATCACAATTACTGCAACACTGGTCATTGCAAATGACCTGTAAAAACTATAAAAAAAAAAAAAATACTACTGCAACAATCTATTATTAAATGTTCAAGGTGCAACTGACGCTATTGATTAAATTCAGTAAATCACCGAGCCAACTGCGCTTGAACTGGCTGCACGCAAACACACAGAGGTAAGTGCTGATGATTGCAGGCTCGTCTAGTGCAGTGGCTGAATGCCAGAGACAGAGGTGCTGCATTTCTACCAAGGCCGGCAGTGGTCGTGAGCTGACTGCTCAACGAATATACGCCACTGACTGATCAGCTCCGGTGTGCTGGCAAATTTGATCTGTGAATCAAATATAGCCGGTTGTGGGGTTCAATGAATGAACATGGCCCAATATACTCGCCCCGCCCCCTGCGTGCTGGCAAATTGTACTGAGACACAACTATAGCTGGTTGCAGCATTCAATGAATATACATTGCTGAATATACTCGACTCTGGAGTGCTGGCAAATTGCACTGAGGAACAACTTTAGCCGGTTGCAGAGTTTAATGAATACACATTGCAGAATGTATGTCGCCGCATACACTTGGCTTCGGCGTGCTTCCAAATTGCACTGGAAGCCGACTCTAGCTGGTTGTGGCGTTCAGCGAATGTACTTTTCCAAATATACTTGCCTCCGGCATGCTGGCAAATTGCATTGGGTACCGACTATAGCTGGTTCCGGCGGTTTAAGGGTTAAATAAAAAAATTTCTAAGGGTTTAAGCAAGTTATATACAGTTTGTTAGTCTCTGAAAGCGACAAATGTTAAGCTTCACTGTTGAACCTTACATACATGTGTGAGCTGGAGGATGCAGTATAGTGAAGATGACAGAGAATGAAGGTGCAGGTACTGTTGGACAGACAGAATTGAAAACTTAAACCCTGTAGCTGTGGTGAGGTTTGAGATAACTGGTAACTTGTGGTGGAGGAGTTGAAAATGTAAAACCTATAGCAGACAAGTGACTTTACTACAGATAGTGAGGCTTTCTTTTCCTCTGACGGGAAAACTTGCATGTATCTAGTGACCAGCCTGCTTTGTCATGCTAAGGCTCCATTTGTGTTCATATTGAGGACGGTTTTCTAATAATCGGTCACTGAGATCTGGAGGTCTAGCACTGGTGTCCCATGCAGATTTGGTTCCTGTCTTTTTGTTTATCCTGAGACAGGCTTAGTACTTCTAATGACCCTAAACTGACTTAAGTGGATTTGATAATAGATAGTGATAACTGATGATTACAGTGTGGCCCAATAGATCAAGGCAATTCCATGGTAAACTGCGACAGACATGTGATTTATGGTGCTTTAAACTGTACCCTGAGTTTTCTCTATGCTGGCTGTTGTTTACATGAAAGTTCCATCCATATATATATCTCATCTTCAGAAAGGATATTGGCAAGTAGTTGCAATAAGAATCAGTTATTTTTAGCTTTGTTTTGTTATCATAAACATCTCTCGAAAATGTAAAGTACATCTTCATTAGAACTTTGTAATGGATGTATTTGGTTAGTTTGCATTTAAGATGTAGAAGCTGAATCTTTTCAGGATAAAGACGCAGGGACAATATACAGGCACTGTATTTAACTGGCTAACATTTGAATTATCTGTATTCTAATATTAAAATGGATATTTTATTATACATTTTATGTATATTTCGCTTTTCCTTAAAATTCAGAATTATCATTTCCTGCATTTGTTTTCCAAGAAAACCAATTCAGACAAAATCAAAACCACATTCTTAGAGCATTTTTCCCCACCAAATAGAAATAGATATAAATCAGTTTAAATATGTTTCATTTGGTCTGTGAAATGAATCATGTTGTTGGTGAAGATAAATCTCAAGCGGAAATCATAATTTTGTGCTTCAGTAAGTTCCTTTATACAAAAAGGCATGTTGTGCAAATTTGAAACAAAATTTGCAGGACTATATTTTGATTTATGTTTATAATTATAGCGTAGTGGTCTTCACAGGCTTTGTGTTCAGAGTACTTTGACACATATTTACAACTTTAATGCATTAATCATTTATTAATTATTACAACTTTTGCTTACATGAAATAAACATCATGAAAAAAAATGCGGGTTTTCCCTATATAAGACTAGTTAAGTTGACTTAAACTTATGTCATGAATTAACAATAATGGGCAGAGAGGTAATCATGTGCAACTGGTGCAGTATTAGCTAGTTTTATTGAAATATTTAGAAACTAATAAAAAATTAAACTTGGGTATTTAGGCAGTTGTAGTTATGAAATTATGGTCCAGATAAAATGTTGTTTAGTTTTTCACAGAACAATTAGGTATACAGTTGGGTTAAATTCTGACACAGTATAATGAAAAAAATCCTGAATGACCAATCTAAATAGGATTTCTTTATTTTTACTTGTCACAATTTACACTGATGCATTTATAGTTGCACACATTAACAAATATATGGTAATTGGGTTAAAACATGAAATCTTAATATTTTCATTTTT
Organism: Polypterus bichir lapradei; assembly: GCA_026402145.1. Lineage (NCBI taxonomy): Eukaryota > Metazoa > Chordata > Cladistia > Polypteriformes > Polypteridae > Polypterus > Polypterus bichir. The sequence continues at coordinate 54,332,636 of JANRMT010062814.1, forward strand.
TTTCTATGTAATGTACTGTATATATTTTAACTAAGGCTATAGCAGCTGATCAATGTCAATGATAGTTAATTGATTATGAAAATAGTTGCCTACAAAGTTTGTTTTTGATTAGATACCTTTGTTAATTATTTTGTGTATCACTTCACTGATGAAGGGTAAAGTTAATCACATTTTGAAATATGGGGGAGACAAAGAATGTAAACATGGCAACAAGACGAGAAGCAAAGAACACAAAAGTTTGTGGCATTCCATCTAAACATCTGATAAGAAATTTGTGTCTGGCTAGATCTAATAAAATGAGTTCACTCAGTACTAGAACACAACCATGATGTTGGAGCACCTGAAAAGAAAACACATCAGAGTAAATTTGATCCCTTTCTCACTGACTTGCTTGGAAATAATCCAGCAGCACTCTGTGTCACTTTACGTTTCTTGCAGGAGCTCAAAATTATTATCTCACAGTGGAGAATCTAAGTCCTCAACATCAAGTCTTTTATAGAATATTTATTTTGATAATAGCAATCACTGGTATCTGCTGCTATACTGAAAAGATAAAGGAAATATACAGCACTTGGTTCACACTTCTTACGCTGGTGCGGTTTTTTATTAAGCAAAAACAAATCTCCACTACTGTCAGTTCAGTTTTTGCAGAAATCCTGTCTGCATTTCTTGAATAAGCTATTCCTTTTTCTCAAAACCAGTTTTAAATCTACTACCTTTTTTTTTCTTCTGTCTACAACATGATACATTATTTATTTGGCTCAAGGGGATAGAAATATCAATCTGTTAAGCTTTATAATTGCAATATATTAAAATATTGTTTTTTCTGCAAAAAATCTTAAAAGGTTAAAAATGAAATAATTAGATTTTTAAGGATTTATATATTATTAATGCAAACAAAAAATTACACAAAATACCTTACTTAATGAGAGGTAGTTTTGCAGCAGAGCATTGAAGAACAAAATTCTAAGTATGCATAAATCCTGAAGTAAAAAGAACCGTTTCCTGGCACAGTTATGTAAACATGTAAAGATAAGTCAAAGTCTTTCAATGAGGTATCCAACTCTTTAATAAAGTATTGTCTAGTATATAACGGTGCAGATTAGTGTGCTTGATTTTGGTGGAATTTGATGATGGTCTGATGCTAGATGTTACAACTATATTTTAAGAACTGGGTTATAATTAAAACTGCTTCCATTGTATATTTGGAGGAGCAGAGTTGTCTACCTCAATAATGCAGGAATCCAGTTGATTTTTTTTTAATGCAGTTTTGCTTTACAACATGGAACTTGACAAAACAGGGTTAAGGATCTGGGGCCTCATGCATAATGCAGTGTGTAGAATTCACACTAAAACAAGGCGTACGGACAAAAGTGGAAATGTGCAGATGCACAAAAAATTCAGATGCCCAGAATCATGTGTAAGCCAACTTCTTTGCATTTCCGCTACATAAATCCTGGTCAGCGTGAAAAGTAACACTTCTGTACGTGCCTGCCGCCCCACCCCGACTCTTCCCAGAATTTTGCATATTTAAATATTCAAATCAATATAACTAGCCACTCAAGTTCAGTGTGCTGTGAAAAGACAATGGCAAAAGTACAGAGACAAAAGAAGAATTTCAGCGAATACCAAGTGGAGGCAAAGAAAAACATACTATTTGTTGGTTTAAGCAGTGGTATAAACAACAAAAGGAAGTTGATTGAGTGACAGAGTGGTTCAGAAAGCTCACAGTGCCCAAAATAAAAAGAAGAGGTCAGATGTCAAATTCGCCATGAAAAGGCGAGTCATAGCCCACCGTCTGAGTGTCATATGGAAGTGTATTAGGCTAGAGAGAGAAAAGAAAAAAAAATAGGGACACAATGGGGAAAAAAAGGGTTGAAATGTCAGCTTTAATCTTGAAATTTCCACTTTGATCACATAGTTTATTTTGTCATTAAAGTATAACTTCATAAACTTAAAATCTTAAAATCAATATTTAATTTACTAGAGTTTTTCAGGTCCCATCATAACTAAAGTAGCACGTTAAATGCTTCATATTCAGTGTGTTGTTCTTTGTGTGCTATGTGTGTGAATCACTACATGCTTTTTAAACGGGCTTTCTCTTATGCCAACAGGACACCAGATACATTACATTCATGATATTACAGCTCTCTGAACAATTTAAATACTTGTAAATCATTTTCATGATGATAGGATTTAAAGCATGTATTAAACATAAGGGCACGGTGGCACAGTATTGGCGATGAGCTGGCGCCCCTTCCAGCGATAGGCCCTGTCTCCCTCAAGATGCTTACTGCGCTGTGCGTGACCAATTTATTGTAGCAGTACTGTCTCTTTCAAACGTACTAACCTCCAATTCCTGTCCTTTTTCTTTCTCTAAGTAACCAATTATTTAAATGTAGTCAAAAATGTATCTGTATAATGTAATATACATACTTTACTGCATTTCATCTTAAAAATATCAAGAGCTCCAAGAATATTGCGCTTGGAAATTTAAATTGACTTAAAAACCAGGCGTCATCATATGTAAATATGTGCTTTCTTCTATTGAACTGTATTTCTTAGTTATTGTATGGTACATTGAGATTCAATATGCAAATCCTCCATAAAGTTATTTTCCTATAAAATGATAAAACGACGACGATGATGATGATGATAATGATAAAAAACAATGAAAAATATACAATATATAAGCATAAGGGGCTCAGGTTGTGCAATATTACAACTGTAGTGCAAGTTTAAAATGAGGCAGTTGTACTTATAAGTGCAAACAGTTGTGCCGGGAGCACTTGATGGACTGATTATGTGTGTTTATAGCTGTTGGGATGAAACTACTTCTGAACCGCCAGGTCCTGACAAGAAAGGCTCTGAAGCGTTTGACTTATAGGAGAAGTTAAAATAGACTGTGCACATGGCTAAGGCAGTGTGTACTAGATGCTGTATCCTGATAATCCTATTTTCAATCAACTGCTGTACAGCTGTGATTCCACACTCAGATACAGTGTGTTCAAATACTCAGAGTGGTGTGCTGAGAGTAACAATGCTAAAGCAGCTGTGGTATTTGGAATAGTTTGGCCATTCCGTGGACCATTATATTGTTACATGTTAATTACAATCAGATGCATTAAACTAATAAACGCTATGCGGTTAATGTCCGTGTATTTGATAAAGCCACGTTAGGGATGTGAATCCAAAAAATAAAGGGAAACCACACAGAACCAGTAGCACTGCTTTGACGCTGGGTGCCATCAGTTTGCAAAACCGAGCCGAAACGCGTTGCATTCAGCTGGCGTGAGAATGTGCGGGGCTTTATGCTTAGTTTTGTTTTTTTACATCATGAAGTGAGCGTGGAAACGGCCATACGCAACACCTGGTCATGGTGTGTGTGAGTATGCTCTGCATGTTTGTTAATTTTTTATTCAGGATCTCAATAATAATATCTCAAAGATGCATGTTAACTAGAAACTCTAAATAGGCCAGGTGTGGTTAAGTATGGGTGTGAGCAATAGTGCCCTTTGATCGACATAGGATGTTTCCTTATTTGTATTAGTTCTGCAGTTGGCCTTTTGTGCATACACAAATTGTGGGATGGAAGATGGATTGATAGATTGCAATAGGGCCAATGTGATTATTCAATGTATTTGACTAAAAAGAAAATTATATAGTTGTATTTTCCTAATTGACTAGTCATCACTGCCTTCACCACCACACTGCACGCTGGCATGCTACAATGCTCTGTATAGTTTTTGAGTAGGCTCATCTTGGCTGAAGGTGCAGAGAAAGGTACCCCCAAATGTTCTAAAGTCTCCTCTGCTTGCTAGTATTTTACCAGAAAAAAGTACAAAATTGTTGTTTGTTCTCTGTGTAAAACAGCAGCATTAGTTTAATGCATGAACATCCCATCCCCTGAGGAAACACTATACTATACTTAAGCACATAACAAGACATCAGTACTGTAAGCAACCCAATTACATTCACTTTGACATCCAGCAATTGTCTCTTTAGCAGTGTGAAACTGATTAAAATGAGGAAATTCATGCTATTGAGTAGCGTTGGCTTGAAAGTTTGAGCCATGGTATTTATTTGAGCAGATAAGCAGGGTTCTAAATACATTTTAACGATCATGTGGGTAATGTCAGTGAAACCTAGTTTGTAGGTCAATGATTGATTTTTGTGGTTATGTCATCAGATCTGCAGTACGACCATATATCTTAGACACTCACCAGACACTCAACTGAAGAGAGGGGCTGAGGTGTCAACGGATCACAAACTAGTTGGTAGGGGAAGGTGTCAGACAGACCAGGCACACCCAGAAGTGTGCTGAAAAAAGTTTGGCACATGCCCCCTTCCCGAACATTTACAACTCATAACTGGATGAATGTTTCATGCATTCTGAGGGAGACTGGTAACATTGAAACTGACCATGCCATATTCCATGACTCCCATTGCTAAATTGGCTGCTTAGAACTGTGGATGTAAGGTCACTGGTGATAGGTCGTGGCTGTAATCCCCAACTCTGGTGATGGACATCAGAGGTGAAGGGAGCTGTCAGACTTAAGAAGGAGGACTTTTGAGCTTGGTTAGCTCATGGGGCTTCAAGGGCAACTGACAAGGTACCAGCAGTCTAAGCACAGTATATCAATTGTTGTAGCAGAAGCAAAAAACTTGGGTATGGGAGGAGTTTGGTGAGGCCATGGCAAATTACTTTTGATTGGCTTTCAAGTGATTCTGGCAGACTTTCAGGCAACTAAGGATGGTTAAGCAGTGGTTTGCTCGTGTAGTTTATAGCAGAATGAAGTGCTGCTGACCTCACCTGGGGATATAGGCGAGCAGTGGAAGGAGTACTTTGAGAAACTCTTAAATCCCACTGACATGCCTTCCTTTGAGGATGCTGAGTTACAGGAGAATAGGAAAAGGACTCGCCCATCACTGATGCTGAAGTCTCAGAGGTAGCAAAAACTCCTCAGTGGCAAGGCTCTGGAGGTGGATGATTTACAGCCAGATATTTCAAAGGTTCTGTATGTTGTTGGGCTGTCTTCCTTGACACACCTCTTCATCATTGCATGGTAATCATGGACAATCCATCTGGATTGGCAAACTGGGGTACTTTTCCCAAAGTTTAAAAAAACTGGACCTATGGATATGTTTCAAGTTTAGTTGAATCATATTCTGTAGGCTCCCTAGGAAGCCTTAAGCTAGGGATCTGTTAAGGAGAATCCAGCTGTTGTTCAAGCCTTGGATTCAGGAGGACAATGCAAATTCTTTCTGGGTGCAGAACAGTGGACCAGTTTTTTACCTTCTCAACAATTCTGGAGAATTTGTTTGAGTATGGAAACAAGTCTGCATTTGTTATGTAGACTTGGAAAATAGAATACGACCATGTCCCACTTGGGGGGCAATGACTAGTCAATAAAATAGTCAATAAAGTAATCATTTACAAAATGATAATTAGTGGCAGCCCTAAATTTAAATAAATTATGAACAGTCCAGGTTGTTTCCTAGAAACAAAAGCCTTAAAAATTATGTGTACTTCAGACTTGAGAATGTTTGTGTAGATTGATTTATATCTTCTTGTTGCAGCGCAGTTGGAGTAAGTTTTTATCCTCCATGTATTCAGACAATAATGTTCAACTTTGAGGTTATGTTGTTATACATACTAAGCATGGTGACATGGAGTTATCACCTGTTGTATATTTACAAGTACATGCAAGTAAAAATTTCACTGTGTTTTCTACACATGACAATAACGGCCCAGTAAATATTTCCAGGCACTATATGCTTGGTAGTCTCATAATTTGCAAGGAGCATGGCAAGGTTTCCAAACTACAATAGTTAATTGGGGACATTATCTTGTTATGCTAGTCTACAAAGTTTATATATTCCAATAAAATTACTATCTAAAGAAAAGTCAAACATTCAAAAAGTTCTTTTACATCTGTCCTTCTAATTATTTGGTTGTTTTACAGATTGATTCCTCTCTTCAGAACAAGAATGATCTAAGGTCAAAGAAATACTAATGAAAAAGCAAAGAAACTTGATATGTATGAAATCATTTAGTTTTTGAAGAAGTAAATAGCATTCTGTTTGGTAACACTTGTTTTCCGCCTTGCAAAAATTACATCTATTGTCAAATCACAATAGCAATATCTAGTAATACCTACTGCACCTCAGTTTGCAACTTATTTTTTAACATTTTAGTGAATGATCAGATAATTATTGAAACTTGTATTTAATTTTAATATTTTGTCCATTTTAAGATATTTATTTTGTGAATGTGTCTGCAGCTCACTTCACTTATCAGTTAATTTGTGCCTACATTTTTTCTATGAGCAGCACTGCCGTTCTAGTTGCTACACACAATAATAGCAGTGAGTTCTACCTTGGGGAACATCATTTATCTGTATACTGGCATCACTTGATAGAGCAAACATTTGAGTTAGTGCTGGGCGGTATACCGGTTCATACCAAAAAACGTTTATTTTTGTTATGATATGGATTTTTCTTATACCGCAACATCGGTTAAAATAGCCTAAACAACTTTTGGAAACTGTTTAAGGGGGGGACATTTTTTACTGCTGCACGCAGTACATGCAACGGGGTACATGCGTTAGTGGAGGTATTGAGCAGTGAAAATGGACAGAGAATGTTCCGAAACTGAAGCTGTAGCAGACGATAAAGTTGAACATGATGACAGAAGAACTTTTGCCGAAAAAAGGAACTGTGTCTGTTGTCTGGAGATATTTTGGTTTTAGAAGGTTGGATGTGGACCATTATGTTCAAATGTGTAAATACTGTTTCTACTGTATACTACTGGATAATACTGCAAGCCAAGTTGTACTTGATTTATTTTTTTTTCAATACTGTGTAATGTACCTGGGTACTGTGTATTAGTGTGACGATGCCGGTCCCCAACAGACTCCCTCTTCCCACATGGGAGTCTGTTGAACCAACACTGTTGATAGTTATGACCAAGATGAGCTGACAAATCTCATTGAAGCTATTGGATGGTGGAAAGTGCTCAAGTAAGTACTTTTGTTAAAAACAGTCAAAAGTAAAACCAAAAGTGTCTATTGTGCAGTGTTCAAAAAAATACAGCACCCTAATAAATAATAAAACCAGTGAAACGTGGTTATAAAATCCATAATAAATAAATCCGTTAAAATAGAGGTTAACATACAGTCTCTCTCCTCACTCGATTGCAGCCCACCACCTTCTGTCTCTCCGGCTCACCCATTGCTGGCGGATCCTCTGCAGCACGAACTCTCTTCTGCCGACCACACATCTTAGCTGCTGCCATACTGCGTGGCCAGACCGTCCGAGGTCAGTACACCTCCTGTCTTCCTTCACGCTAACTCATTCGCTCTTCAGATCCATTGGGAGGTCTTACATTTCGCTCGCCCCACTATACACGCTTAGTCAGTGGGGTGAACCAGCCCCTAGATCGCCTCAGCCTGCGCTCCCTCATGGAGCCCCAGCTCATGCTGCCTTCTCCTTCCTGGTGTCTGGATCGTCTCCCATGATTGCCTTTTCCCTTCTTTAACCTCCTTCTGTTCTGTCTTTTCTTTTTTCCTTCCCCCTATCCTGCTGGCCCATAAATATATGTCACTGTGGGCACAGCGCCTTAATTACATGCCGCAGGAAGCCAATGAAGCAATTGAGAATGATCGCACCCGCACATTCAGGTGTGACTCCCCCAATCACCTCATCAACTCCCTGCGGTCGTGCATTTGTGCACACGGAGGTGGACGTGCCGAACTGGCTTTAAAAATTGGCCATAATTTTTTTTTTTTTTTTGAAGCCGCTGACCCACTATACCACAAATAGCATTATAAATGCAAGTTGCAGTTTTGTTATTATTTATTTATATAGCTTAACTTGAAGCAAGGTCCATATTAATGCAATTTGCCTTAATGATGGTTCAGTTGGTAAAGATGTCATCACCAAGTTGCACTTGTTTTATTTTATTTTTATTTGGTGAATACTGTGTAATGCCCCTGGGCTTGAAGTCTTGAAGTGATTAGTATTATTACTGGAAGTTGCACTATTATTTATTAGTTTAAATATTATGCAGTTTAGCGATGGTAAAGTTGTTTAAAAATTCACTTTAACCTGTCAGTGGACAGAGAAAGTGTAGTTGGTTTACAAAAAATATTTACTATTTATTTCTTTTCTAAGACATGTTCAGTGCAATACAACTTTTAACAAACACTTCTGGATATTTTAGTTTAAGTTGTTTGCAAAATTTTTTCAGTAAAAAGGTTCTTTATTTTTACTGCAACTGGGCATGCAATGTGATTCCTTCTCCATTAGTGCCACCCCCTTGAAAACTATCATTTCATGGGGCCATGCAAACCTGTATTAATACTTGTGTGCACATTAAAATGTTTTTTTGTACAATCTGCAATGCTCATGACAGTGGAATAGGTTATTCTTAGCCAGTCTACTGTAGTAATTGCACTGGAAAATGTGGTTAACATCCACTCACGGTTGAATACCGTGAGACCGATATAATTTAGAAAAATACCGTGATATTGAATTTTTGTCATACCGCCCAGCACTAATTTCAGATTAATCATAATTACTGAAAACCACAATATATTATTCAATGATGATTGTGATGACTCGAAACTGTAAAAAAAAATATTGAGTATTTTGAGTTTTATGTAGGCTCAACCTGTTCTTGTTTGTATCTTTTAATTTAATTAGGTCAACCCTGTTGAGATGCCCAATTTAGATTAGTTAAAATAAATGTATATTGTAAAATAAAATGTAATATGAATAATGGTTTTTCGTTTTCCGTGATTTCCTGCATAAACTTCCATTTTAACCAGCAAAAAAAGGAAAAAAATGAACAAAACATTAAGCACCTGGAAAGTAAACAAAGTCAACATATTAAAAATTAGATTAAATCTAACAATTATGGCTTACTTCCTGAGGATATTTTAGTATTAGTCCTTTCAAAGAGAAAGCAAAACAGGAATGAACGAAGCCTGACAAAAATGATTCTCATCTATGAAAATTATCTAGTAAAAATGTAGGTACCCCGTGACCCTGTAGTTAGGATATAGCGGGTTGGATAAAGGATGGATGGATGGATGGAAATTTAGGTAGGTAAACCGGCCACAACTGGCATTTGTCTGATGCCTCGAGCTTCATTTATTTATGTTTTTCATTGGAGGGTTCAGGAAAGGAGTGTTTTTTTTTTTCTCTCTCTCTCCTTGAGAGAGCACAGAGAATAGAGGTTAGTATATTTATATATTTATATTTATATATAAATTTATATTGTATTTATATATATATTTATATTGTATATTAGTTCATTTTAACTACTTCATGCATCAGCAATATTGTGAGGAATACTTACATTTTTAAAAGTAAATATTACATTTCAATTAGAGAGTTTAATATATAAATTACAAAATTAGTCTTTTATAAAATTGCAGAAATATTTAATATGATCACTCAGTTTTTGGTATTAATATCTGCTTAGGAAACAGTTAACTCCTCAATGTTGGAAACTATTGCTAATGTTTTTAAAAAGAAAACTTACTACACCTCCAAGTACTATGGTTTTTAAAAGTATCCCTCGTTCTTTTTTTACTCTCTTGCGTGTTTAAACATTGGAAGATGAATTTAAATAAAAACTCTAGAACTGTATTTCCATGTTCTCTTTTTCTTGAAGTAAAGTAAAATGTATTTGGTTTTCACCAGTTTAAATATAAGTGAACATGTAAAATAACTCTTTGAAGTTTTGTGCTCAGTGTTGCACTTTTTTAAATAAATGTGAAAAAAAAGAAACTTAAACTGGAAGTATTCACATAATTTAAATCAACTTGCCTAACTAGTTAGTTATTGTCTGTGAATACAGCAGTGAATGTTTTTTCAATGTTGTCTGACTGTCAAAGGGTGGCACGGTGGCGGAGTGTAGCGCTGCTGCTTCGCAGTAAGGAGACCCGGGTTCACTTCCTGGGTCCTCCCTGTGTGGAGTTTGCATGTTCTCCCCGTGTCAGCGTGGGTTTCCTCCGGGTGCTCCAGTTTCCTCCCACAGTCCAAAGACATGTAGATTAGGTGCATTGGCGATCCTAAATTGTCCCTAGTGTGTGCTTGTTGTGTGCGTGTGCCCTGCGGTGGGCTGGCGCCCTGCCCGGGGATTTGTTCCTGCCTTGCGCCCTGTGTTGGCTGGGTTTGGCTCCAGCAGACCCCCGTGTTGAGATATAGCGGGTTGGATAATGACTGACCGTCATCGATACGAAATGCATTAGATAATGAGTATCATAATCAGCAAAAAAGTAATTACAATGAGTATATATACATTACTTGTATTTTGAATAAGAATACTTTGACAATATGGAAATAAATACTTTTTTTTTTTTTTTTTTTTTTTTTAAACTAAAAATTGGACAACCTAAGAACATTTTTTAAAATTTGTTTTACGTAAGTTCTGTTAGTCTTGGTTTATTTCTCTACACAGCATTATTTGGCAGTTGTTCTAATCCATATTCCTTTTCTAACCATAGCTTACATTGAATATTTGGTATTTATTAAACAGATTAAATTCAATGTTTCACATAAAATCCTTAAAGCATTTTGCTGAAGTATCCATGTACTGTATATGTTCTTATATCAATTTAATGGTAATCTCTGTTATTTATTGGTACTCATTTTGTGCCAGTTTTCTTACCATCTTTGACTGCTATAAAATATTAAGATGCAGTGCAATTTAATGAAAGTTTTGTAGTGTTGAACAGCCACAAAGAAAAGAGTAAATATGATTAATGTGCCTTGCAGATGTTGTTTTATATGCTTCAGAGGCTTCCTGAAGTAGACTCCAGTCTAGACAGGCTGGCTGCGCCATATTCCTGCTTTGATCCTTGATTACAACTAGTTGTTGAACATTTATCATATTCTCATTTTAAGTCTCTCTGGACTTTTAGCTGTACTGTACTTTTTTCACTGCTTTAAATTTTTTAAGTAGAATTTTCATTATTTCAATCTGTCTAGTTACCTGTAAACATGTTTTCCTTTACTCATTTAGAAAATGATTTAGCAAAATTATGCTGTTTATATGAAGTACAAAAGTAATGTTAACCTTAAAAACAAGCTTAAAATACATATCAACTAAACATTCTAACTTACAGTGGTAATATTGAAATCTGAGTACCCGTTGTGCAGTTACAAAAACTTTGTAGTGACAATGTGGCATTGGACATTTTGTGATATATGTAACTTGAAATAAAAATATTAAATGTCTCTATTATTGCTTTACTTTCATGTAACATTACAATGTTTTTAGATCACTATCTTACATTGGCAAATCACTTATAGAAGGAACATTTTCATATTTTTTGATAGGACCACTTCTATTGTCATCAATGAACTGGAGTGCCTACTGTTAAGTAAGAAAGAGTAGCCATTTCTCTTTCAAATTAAAGCGGCTTTATAGGACCTACTGTGGTTCAGGTCCACTCTTCCTTTGAAATGGAGGAGCTGACCGCTGCCATGCTCCGTAATCTCTATATTGCAGAGTTTAGGAAGAGTATCACTTCTAGTCTTATTTATGCTTACTGTGTGGATTATTTCCACATTCTGTAAATGCATACACTGATATAATCAAAGGAAAATTGTGTCCTTAATGCTACTAAATGTGGAACATAACTGTCTTTTTGAGCACTTTACATACTAGAACTAGAAAGCTCTGTTCTTTACATGGCCTCACTAGCATAATATAACTTTGATTTAACAGAATAAGAGAGAAAGGGATTTGTATGCATAGTGATCCACACCCTTTAAGTAAAATAGACATTTTGTTTATTTATTTGTTAATACAAATTGCATATTCAGTTGTGGTTCCTGTGGTATGTATGCCTTGTCTGCACCCAAGAGCAAAGATAAAATAAAGCACAAGTCAATGTGGTGTAGTTAAGCAATCTCCTACCCATTACTGTGCTTCATGAACAGTAAGTGAATAGTAATTTTCTGCTGGTAGGAACACCGGCATGTGTCATTAAGCTGTTGCAGTTGATTCAAAATGCAGCAGAATGTCTATGTTCAAACAGCCGAGGCAGGCTTAAGCCACTTCTCTCTCCAAATCACTAGACTGGCTTCCTATAGCGGCATGTATTAATTTCAGATTCTTGATGCTTGGCTGCATGCAGACTAGTCATGGGGCTCTCTCTCTCTCTCTCTCGCTTGTGTGTGTGTGTGTGTGTGTGTGTGTGTGTGTGTGTGTATATATATATATATATATATATATATAATATACTGTATATAATTAATATAATATATATAATATATATGATGCAAACAGCACTGCAAAATGTTTTGGTGCAGCCAACTCATATACTTGAAAACTGGCTGAAATAAGTAATGATTTGAGCAATTGGTGTTTACAGATATTGGTCCAAAGCAGAACTGAGGAGACGGACAAAATATGGCCACTTAAAAGGTGATACAATGGGAAACAAATACATTTTTTTTTCTCTTTACTTGATCAGCTGCTGGCTTGCTGCTGCTGCTATGCCATGTGATATGCATCTTCTGTAGCGCTTCGAACATTTAAAAGCCTCTACAGCAGCTGTCTTTGTCATCTACTCTTTGTCTTTTATTTCTGGCTCCGGGCATGGTTAAATGTCTTGGCACAAAGTCTCGTCTCGCAGGACATGAGTTCTTGATATTTTAGTATGTAATTTAAAAACTTAATAAGAATCTGAAAATCTAACAACATCACATTAAAAGTTCCATAAATTCTGAAAAGAATAATGCCAAACATATATATGTAAGTTTTAAAATAAGCCTGATTTAAAGCATGACAAAAAATGTGGCATAAAAAGTGACATAAAATTGTTGCCTATTAATTGGAGCTGTAAACAATAATGGAAAAGAAAAAAATTATTTTCTGTTTAGCTGACTGTTGTTTGTATAGAGGTTGAAATTAGCAATTTTTTTTTGTCCGCTACCCCTAGTTTAATTCTGTTTATTTTTCAATTTACATAGAATATTTACACATATTTATAACAATGATGCAGTAAAGCAAAAAAATTCAGTAATTTTTTGCCTTCGGATAAGAATTTTTCATTTTTTTATATTCTGTATATTTTATATATTATATATTAAAAATGTGTTCACCTAGTGACTTGTATTTTGACAAACTTAATTTTATGCATCCTGAATTACCAATTTAATTTATTCTTTCAAACTTATAGTATGTTGAGAGTGATTATTTTTACTTTGATATTTTCCACTTTTACATATCCTGTATTCTGTCTTGGTGGCAAACAAATCCCCAGTGCAAGTAACTGAAACATGCAGATTTTGATGTTCTGTTAAACTCACGCTTGCTCACTTCCCATAGGCAGACAAGGAAGATCCATTTTAAAGGACAATATAAAAAGATCTGAACTCATTAAAAAGTTTCTCTTGTAATTTATTGCCATAAAACACACCTCTCTATCAACAGGGCACTGTTTCTTCCACTCAAAGTTGAGCTAGTCAAAATGTATATCTGTGATTCATCTCCAGATGACACCTCAAATTCCCTTTTTATTCCTCAGTTTATTACTCCACTTTCTTTAATTTAAAAGTCCAAATTTCCATCTCCTTTCCATCCTAAAGTCTGCCTGGTAGCTTTCGGTGTACAGGAAGCATTCTGGGAACAAAACAACTTATGGATCTTAATAATGCTCATGAAGGAACATTACAACTTCATTACTGTAAAGCATTGAAAAGATCAGATTATGAGATGGGACAATTTGCTGATCACAGGTCTAGTCAATTGGAGTGAAAATCAGCTTACAGTATTTTTTATATTGGTGGCACCACTGTCTGGTACTTTCAAAAATTTTATTTTGAAACATATCAGATACAATTAGCTAGAGACTCCGCAACAATTACTGTTATACATTAATCCTTACAAATTTTACATCACTTGAGCTGGAATCTGGTGTGTGTGAAGGCTGTTTCAGCCATCAGAAGTCTATGTATCTTTATGGAATGAGTACATACAGTATATTTTATGTATTCTGTTAACATGTAATTACATTCTCTTATCATTGTTATTTTATGATACGACATACTAGTGAAAAGCCCATTTAGTAAAGTGGTCACAATGGTATAATGATAGAATAGGTAGAGAATGGAAATAAAACAATATGAAAAGGAAATCTGTTATCATATGTGGATTGCAGAATATACTGGTTCTATTAAAGGCAGAGTCGTTTTATAGTGCAGAAAGAGTGCCCATGTTTTTTGAAGTGTCAAGTGAAAATTTCTTCATAATGAATTTAATTTGTATTCTTATTAACTTGTGTATTTACGTGTTTGGGTTGTATAAAACACTAAAGACATAAGATTTCTGTGTATACCATGATTTTAGTAAAATGATGGTAAATCGTACCATTATCCCTAAAACAATATGAGCCAAAACTTAGTGGTGATATGATCCTTGCAGCAATAGATGTAAATACTAAGGAGCTGTTGATTGATCTAATTTTTCTATACATTTTTTTAAGTTCATATGGGGTCTGATCATTACCTGTCAGATGAAATTATCTTTTCTTTCTACAGTACTTCTTGTTCATTAGACATTCCAGTCCCTACATCCTTCTGTCTTTGTGCTTGTTGTTGCCTTTGTTGAACAGATATTTCATTCCTTACATTAGTCTTTCTTTTTACTTCTTGCCATCTGTGCTTATTCAGCATTCTAGTTTGTGATTATTTTTCTCTTTCTACCCTTTGTTTTGAACTTCTTTCTTATTTTCAATCCAAAGAAGAATTCATTTTAGGCTTTATCAATTCCTGAGGGTATTAATTCTTCTTAAAAGATATTGTTGTGGACACCAGATGACTGGGGAAATGTTACACCCAGGAATGGATGGACAGCAGATGTTTTACCATGTTTAGCTGAGGCATGGACAGACATTGGGCAGTTTACAATGTTATATTCAGGCACAGTGACATTGACGCAAGTAAACACTGTTGTGTTATGACCGGGCACGGACAAATGCTGGACTGTTTACTGTATTATACTAGGGCAGGGACCGGTGTTGTATAGCTTAGGATGTTATGCCTCCATTGACAAATTGTCTATGGACATTCTGTTGTTTTATTTTTTATATAGTGTTTACTTTTTATAAAAATAAATGTATAGTGTGCATCAAGTGAAGAAATGTAAGTTCAGTCCATATGTTTAATGTTTTGTGTAAATTTTTTTTAGATGACTTTAGTGCCAGTGAGTAAACACTTTGTTAAAGTAAAATATTTAACTTAAATGTATTTCTGAGAAATGTAATTGTACAGTTCTTGTAAGATAATACATTAAATTTACTTAGTTTAAAAACTGTTTATAATTGTTATCATCAATTTCAGAAAGGTGTCAATCCTTTTGTCATTTTATTTATATAGTGAATGTTAAAAAAATACTTAATAAATTAAATGTGGTATCTGCCTTTGATGCAGTAAAAATGGGGAAAAAAATGAAAAATATCCTATCATTCAAAAACCGCCAAATGTAGCTGAATGTTGCAATGTCCATGCATTTTCTAACTTGTTAACAATGGTTGCTCATTTAACAGAAATTAAATATTTTAACTGGTAAAAGAAGGGAGAAAAAAACAAGTCGAACCTCTAGGCTTATGTTTATAAAACAATCTTTAAATACATATAGATACTTAGTTGTCATTTCTATCTTCAAAATAAAGGCAAAAAAATATGGATGTTACAATATACTGTACATAATATGACTGTTACATAAACATTGTTCTTTCAGACATAAGTTTTTAAATGTGATGACTTCTGTATTTTTTGTTTCTGTATGTTTTGTTATACAGTAATCCCTCGCTATATCGCACTTCGACTTTCGCGGCTTCACTCTATCGCGGATTTTATATGAAAGCATAACTAAATATATAATGCGGATTTTTCGCTGCTTCGCGGGTTCTGTGGACAATGTGTCCTTTTACTTCCTGTATATGCTTCCTCAGTTGGTTTGCCCAGTTGATTTCATACAAGGGACGCTATTGGCGGATGGCTGAGAAGCTAACCAATCAGAGCACGCAGCTGAGCTCCTGCGTGCTGAATGCAGTGTTAACCAGGAAGTCTCGTCTCACTCATTCAGCATCAACGTGTTTCGCTGTGTAAAGAGTTGTGCTCTTTAGTGTTTATCTTTGTGCATAGTCAAGCCCTTCATTATGGCTCCAAAACAATCTGCTACTGCTTCAGGGGCCGTGCCCAAGCGCAAGAAGAAGATGTTAGCGATTGCCGAAAAGGTAAACGTTTTGGATTTGTTGAAGGCTACGATT
>JANRMT010062814.1:54368930-54383958 GCA_026402145.1 Polypterus bichir lapradei
GCGCTTGGGCACGGCCCCTGAAGCAGTAGCAGATCGTTTTGGAGCCATAATGAAGGGCTTGACTATGCACAAAGATAAACACAAAAGAGCACAACTCTTTACACAGCGAAACACGTTGATGCTGAATGAGCGAGACGAGACTTTCTGGTTAACACTGCATTCAGCACGCAGGAACTTAACTGCGTGCTCTGATTGGTTAGCTTCTCAGTCAGGAGAACTTAACTGCGTGCTCTGATTGGTTAGCTTCTCAGTCATCTGCCAATAGCGTCCCTTGTATGAAATCAACTGGGCAAACCAACTGAGGAAGCATGTAAAGGAAGTAAAAAGACACATTGTCCGCAGAACCCGCAAAGCAGCGAAAAATCCGCGTTATATATTTAGTTATGCATTCATATAAAATCCGCAATAGAGTGAAGCCGCGAAAGTCGAAGCGCGATATAGCGAGGGATTACTGTACAGTGTTTTTTATTAAAATCAATCAAATAAACAGTGTCCAAAAGTGCAGTGCTCTCTTCATCAGTAAATACATAAATAATCCTTTAAAATTCGTAAATTTTGTAAGTTTAAAATCAAAACTTAAAATGAGAATAAAAACTAGCAATGGTCTTTGGGTCAGTGTTCCTTCCAATCTTAGATTAGCTCAGCGTAACTCCATCTTTGTCTCCCCTGCTCCCCTGTTAGTTGCTCAGCTGGCAGAGACTCCAGCAGCTACTCGTTATCCTTCTCACTTGCTCTGGTGTGCCTCAGATCGTACCCACTCCTTGACAAGAAATCATTAGGGAAAATCGGCTCCTAGAGCGCAGATCCTTAGTGGGGGCCATCGACCGAGCTGCCTTTCCCCGTATTGCCTGGCTGGCTCGTCCTGCCTCTCCATTCGGTGCTGTTCTCATTGCCCTGTTCTTGAGGCTTCTCTTAGGCCAGGCTTATACTTCACGTAACTCAACACGTGCTCCTGCAGGTGCTACTACTACGCAAGCAGTCTATTGTTTATACTTGCACACATACTTGATGGAATCTTCCAGATTTATATAAGGTGACAGTGCAAGATATCATCACGGTGAGAAAGCGTTCAGCTTCCCTGTGTCGTGAATTGCCTTAAACATCCATTACATTCTAAGGACACCTTGCCCCAAAATCTGTGAAAAGGATGGATGCTTCACGATTACATCCATCAGTCCAGGGATGCGCCCATTCCAGTATGCATCGTGCGTGAGGCAGAAACAATTCCTGGACGGGCCATCCGCTCATTACAAGGTGAATACAAGCACACACACACACTAGCATCACCAGATCCCCAAACCTGCATGTCTTTGGAGCACACTGTTGAAACCCATCAGAAAAACACGCAAACACCAAGTAGGGAACATAAGAGACGTGACATTCTGCAAGGCAGCAGCGCTACTGCTCCACTACCATGCTGCCCCCACAAGTGTAATTATTAACAATACAGTATTCATTATTTAACTGAAGGTAACGATTTATCTGTAAAATTGAACATACGTACTTTAATGCCTTTCATCTTGAAAGTGATATCAAGTATAAATCTAGGGATTTTAAATGTGCAGAAAGCTGGAATATCCTACATGTAATGTGTTCTGTGTGGCAATTGCTGGAGGAAGTGCAGGAAGAAGCCGCAGAAGCACTTGGCGATTAACAACTCTGTTGGTTCTAAGATGATGTTTACTATGGTCTACTTTAATGACAAAGTAAAATATGTGATTAATGTATAAATTTTGGGATTAAAGCCGAAATTTCCAGTTTATTCACAAAACAGACCTTTTCACCGTGTCCCTAATTTTTTTTCTCTGTGGCTCAAATACACTGCTGTACATTCCGATGCTTTTGGGAAGTTGCAAAAAAATGTTAAAAAAAAGAAAAAGGTGGCATGTGAGACTTTTAAAATGTATTGCGTCATTGCGATGAGAAATATGTGACACTTGAATGTAAAAGTACCACAAATGCATTTGTATGTCAGCATTTTGCTTCACCTCATCGAAGCATTTATCAAACATTGAAACCCGCACATTGGCCCTGTAGGATCTGCAAAGTGGCTTGCAATCACATGTTGATAGTAAACAGAGACTCTAACGTCACATTCTAACTTGGACACACTGTCTCTAGAGTATAGAAATGCTTGTATGATGCCTTCTTGAGGAATATCTTTAACAGTCTTTGATTAGTGCTAATTCTGTTTCTGCTTTGCGTGTTGTACATTACATGCATCCAGTTAAAGCCCCAAAATGACTATTGAATCCTTTAATATATTTGCTTTTAGTTCATACAGTAGACGCATCCCAGCACATCTGCTTTATGTGTGATGATACATTGAAGATGACTTGAAAGCACTGCTTTAGCAGTTACTTGAATGAAGTTTTGATCTTTTCTATATATTGGGATTTATATGTACGTTTTTCTTAACAACTGTTTAGATCTACAGATGGGAACATAGGTCATAATTACACTTTAAGCAGTATTTTTTGGTGTTTACTGTGTAGCATTAAATTCAGACCTTCTAAGTTACGTCCCTAGGTGTAAGGGAACTGTTGTAATCAGTTACAAATTGCAAACTATTTGTATACTTTTAAAACAGAAAAATTATATTTTATGAGTGTATTGCTGAATGACAGAATCTCTTTAATGCATTTCTATGATTCTGTGGAAAAGGCTGGCCTTACTGAGTTATTCTGTTGAATTGTGAGTGTTTTTTAATGACCTCAGACCAAAGTAAAACATTTATCTGTGCTTCATTGTTAACAGGTATTTGATTTTATGCAGTCTATTTCTAGAATTTATTTCTGTTTAGTTTTTTACAACAGCATCTGTGTGGAGTACATGGGAGTCATGGTGTTTTCTATGCTTCCACTCCCACATATTTTATATCACAGTCCAAATTTACATTATATCCAACCATTTTTTGGTGAGGAGTCAGACACCATCCCAGAAGTACTGGGAACAAGGAAGGAATTAGCAGGCACATTTAACTTATCCATTCACATATGGCCATAGTCCTCATATAAATTTAATTTACAGGTAAATGCAGTACACATAATCATCATTGATAAACAGCAACTTGGTAACCATTAATGTGTACTGTAGACTTGGACAAGATGTTAAATTAAAGGGTTTCCATTAATTTTAATCTGCTTGTGATTTTGATCCAATTAATTCAGTCATTGTTACAAATAAAGCAACATCTTAAAAGACACATGGCACACTTATATAAAAGTCAAATGCTGTTTTGTAATGTATTATCTTGAATCACTACTTGTATGAAATAATTAATACTGAGAGTAGTTTTGCATTATAATAATAAGTCAGATGTTTTGTCCTCCAATTTGGAGTGTTTTTGTTATGGCTTGGGTACATCTGACTAAAATGTGCATATTTTGTCTCATTGGTGCCCCTAATGAGATTTTTTTTGTCAGTTTTTTTTTTTTTTTTTGAATAGCCGAAAGGGGAAATGTTTAGTAACAGCCAGTCACAAAGATTGTCATAATTATATTAAAGCATTTCTAAAAAGAGTAAGATTTAAAAAAAAAATAATACGTGTTTAGCCTTTGTTTAAATACCAGGACTAATAGCGCATTGCTGAATGCCAGTTTTTAATCCTATTTTTATTATATGCATGCATATAATAAATAATAATATTAATGCAAAAATGAATTTTATGGAAACATGTTTTACCCAGTTAGGTCTCTTTTCTCAAACATTGAGAAGTAATAATAAAGTCCGCTGAACTGATTTCTGGCATTATCAGGAGATATCTTGAGATTTCCACTACTAAATAGTACCAGCACAGTCCACAAATGCTTTTATTGTTTGCTTTCGGTTTCGGTTTCTATCAGTAAACTAACACATTTAATGTTATAGATGTGCCAGACAATCTCCCTCCTAGTGTTTAAATGTTCATTATGAAAATTGGTCCAATACTGTTTGCCTGTCTTTCCACAATGTCTGGTCAGAGTGGAGTTTACAGATTTGTCTACAACCACTTACTCGTATTTGATTTAGTAGTCATTGTTTTGTACACCAGTAAATGGGGAACCAACTGTGATAACTACGTATTAGCACTAACTGGAGTATAGTATCTTTAGGAGGAAACACTCAAAGAAGAAATGTGGTTTACAATATTGGTGGTTGAAATTCACATTTTTCTCTTTCCATGGCAGGGGAGATACTATAAATCCTACATGTCTTAAAATTGTGGTGAGGTAGGTAGGTAATAAATTAAACATTTGCTCATATTCTCTTCGACTTTTAAAAAAAAAAAAAAAAAGGTAAATTATTTTCAGTTTGATTCTGGAATATCTGCTAAGTTGCATTATAGTGTTTTTTTTTTTTTTTTCCTTTTTGCAGCATTATTTCTATTAATGATTACTGGTGGACCTTGTCCTGTACATGTTGTGCTCAGTATGTGACATATTTTAACCAAACTAGAATGGTTTTTGGCATCAGAACCAGAGGGTGTGTTTGGCTTTAGTTCATTGAGATGTCAGGTATACAGGTGAAGGTCTTTTAAAAATCTATTAAGACATGCCATGACAAATATAATAGGTAACAATGCCTATTTGAATCATTGTTTTTTTTTTAATATGTTATTGTTTTAAATGATGTCCATTTATTGGTATGTGCCGCTCAGTATTGCTTTTTGTGGTTAATTGTTTGTGACTCTTTAACTACAGTTAAATTAGAATGACAAACTCTTGTAAATTAATTTACTAATGTCATCTAGTAAATGGTTTATAAAGGTTTGGTGTACAGTAGTCTGCTTCGTTATAATCCTTATGTGGAATGAAGTCACTCAGTATTTTTGTAATTACGTTTTGTCAGTGGGATGTGCCTAGTGTGCATTGGGCTCATTTGATGTTTATATTAAACAGAAAGATTACAATTTTTTTAGAGTGAAAAAGTAAGCAGCTGCACTTCAAAAAATTTTGTTTGCACATTACTGTTACCTTTTCTTGTGTTTCTTATTTTGTTTATTTTATTATTTTGTTAAGGTGCAATCCTTGGCCGTTCAGAAACACAGGAGTGCATTTTCTACAATGCCAACTGGGAGAAGGACAGAACAAATCGCAGTGGCATTGAACCTTGTTATGGTGAGAAAGATAAAAGAAGGCACTGTTTTGCTACATGGAAGAACATTTCAGGATCTGTTGAAATTGTTAAGCAAGGTTGCTGGCTAGATGACATCAACTGCTATGATAGGTTGGTATTATTTTTCTAACCATTTATTCAAAAGTTAATGAAATATTGATATATAAGCACATTCTGCCTTTGTTATGACAATATGAGTAATAGTCAGTGATAAAGATGATACAGTTCGGAATGTATTCTTTACCACATTTTATTGTGTACATCTTAATATCAACTTTTAATTAAGCAGTTATACCTGCTTGTCAAAGTGCTATTTTTCAAGACTGTTTTTCAAAAGCAAAAAGAAAAGTGCAAGTGCTGATACATTCTGAACAATTTGGAGTTTTTTTTTTTTTTTTTCTTTTAATAATGAATTTTATTGTTTTAAGGATTGAAAAGACACTTGGGGTTGGATTCTAGAAATCTTGTTGTTTTACAATAATGATAATAAAATATGGACGATTAGGGATGCATCAAAATATATATTTTTTAAATTGCTAATTCCGTTACTCATCATGCTAATTCTGTTACTCATCATCTGATGATGCCAAGTGCCCATGCCATCTGCAATTTAAAAGTGCTGTTCTCATACTGCATGCTTACTAAACAACACACAAAATTGAAACTGTCAGCCTATAGGCATCTTTATCGTGCTCATTTTCATTTGCAGAGCTTTGGCAATTAAATCATGCATTCTTTCTCTCTCATATCTATGAATCTATCCGTCTTACTGTCTCTCTTTCTGTATGTATACTTTTATGCATCTGTATATGAATATGTAGAGATTCATATCACTTGATTAACTGAATACTAAATTTGATGTCAAAATTCTGACTCCTAAGATGAAGTTAATAAAATAGGATAATTACAAAATGTAGTTTTCCTTTATTAGGAGTTAGTTTCACATTTAATTTGTGAAGCTAACTTCGGCAGGCTTAAACTGTGACAAAATTTTCAGAAACCCATCAATAAACATTTAAACAAGTTAAAATTATAAACACCCGGGGCTGAAAATATGCCCTTTTTTAAATTGATAATAAATCCATCTGCTTAACAAACCCTTAAATTTTCATTATAGTATCATGGTGAATAAGAGTATATACTGCTATTATTAGGTATAACACAGGAGCCAAACAATGAAAGATCAGGATGTCACTTTACCAAAGGACGTTCTAACTCACACTGACTTGTACTCTATATAAAACCAATGTACAGTTTCCAGTCAACTAAATATGTACAAGTAGAAGGAAACTTAGATACTAGCAAATGGCCCATGTAGAAAACGGGTAAAACATGCAGACTCCTCCTGTGTGGTAACTAAACCTAATCCAGTCTATTGCCATACAGCCTTTAAAAACAAATATATATGTAAATAAAAATTACAGAATAAAGTCATTCATATTTTTATTATTTAAATTTTTCTATTTCAAAATTCCTTAATTTCAGGTAAAAATGTTAGTGAGCGGTGAAAATGAAAATATTTGATGTTTGGTGGTTCCTTAAGGAATGCTAGTGATCTTAGTAGCTTAAAGCAATGGATATCACTTGTTTTGCCATGTCTTGACCTAATTAAGTTTAGAGATCACTTCAGTTGTCAGGTTTTAGAATCAAACCTTTTAAGTAAGCTTTAATAAAGTGTATATATAGACTGTTGATTGTGTTGCAGAAGCTGGCTGTTTGCACACTAGAATAATTTTCTAGTGTAATAACTTTTTAGATGTTAACATAAATTCACTACTTAATTAACCATCTATAACATGCAGCCAGGAACCACATGCACTTCGTGAGAGTGTTCTGCAACCTGACAGTTTAAAGGAACTCTCCCTGCCTTCTGCCCACCTACTATGGCCTCTCTCTTACTTTGGTAAACATGGACTATTCTGTAACATTTAATTACATTCAGTATGGAGGAACTCTCCACTAATTTGGTGGAAGAAAGCCCCGTTGTATCTCTGCCCAGTGGCTGTTCTAGCACCTTGGAAACACCTATCAATCATGCACCCTGTCACTTTACACTTTTTTTTTAACCTAGCTAAAAATGTACATTCAGTGTGCTAGAAAATCATTACATTTTCTACATTTAGGGTAGGTTGGCCAGGCCCAATGTAACATATATGCAGTGTTAACATCACATGAAGCCTTTTTATATGATGCTCGTTTTCAATTTTGTGTTTTGGTAGTAGTTCAATAAATGTCATTCCTTGTTACCAAATCCAACAGAGCACTTTAGTTGATAACATGAACTCAGTGCCTCCATAAAAAAAAAGAAAAAAGTATTTTGTTATAAGAGCTATTAACATTTGTGGTTTAGAAGGCACTGGTATAATTTAGTATCACTTAAATATTGTTTATTTGCATTTTTGTCTGTTTTCTAACAATAAAATGCCTCTTTCAGACAAATTTGTTTTTTGGTTTGCTTATATATACACTGACACACTTTTTTCCCCTAACAGAAATGACTGTGTGGAAAAGAAAGAGAGTCCTGATGTTTTCTTCTGCTGCTGTGAAGGCAACATGTGTAATGAGAAGTTTTTTTATACTCCAGAAACTGTGGGAATACAGCGTAAGTCTCATTGTACATGCATAATAAAAAATAAATAACATTATAATAGCTTAATGATGTTTTAACTATTTAGTATCATATTTTAAGGAGAACACTACAATAAAGTACTTCACAGAGTAATAGGCTATACAGTTTGAATCAAATCATGCAGTAAACTGGGGTGTATTGTATGGTACATAAAATAGTAAGATGTAAATATAAAGTTATAAACAATAAAGTTATTTATGGTACAGTAACTCAAACACCGGGAAGATAAATGCTGCTGCGTATTGAGTTAAAATTCACATTTTAGAAAGTAATGGTTTAGAAGTGAGTTTCTAGACTGAATTTAAATGTGGAGTAAAGAGATTCACTAAGAGACGCAAAGAAAATATCCCTATACCAAGAAAAAATGCTTCAGTGGACCTTGACTGTCCAAAAAATATATCAGGGCAAGGCCATCAGGCAGTGTTTTTAAGGAATATTACACACAGTGATTTGTATGTACATAATTGTATCATGAAAATAATTAAAGGTTACTGTGCATTTACCCTTTTGATATATTATTTGGTTGCTTGTTGAGTGTACAAGAAGCAGAATTAAAAGCAGTTTCAGGTACTCAAAAGACTGATACACTGTCAATTAGTTAAAACAAGTAAGTAATGATGAAAGCATGACAAGAGTACTTTTGTGTTCTTCATGGAATTATTCTATCATACTCTGTAGATTCTTTGTGTAATGGTAAAATAGACAATGAAAACTGTAGTGTAAAATTAACACTAGCAGTGTACAGTATATTAAGTTACTTTTAAACCCTTAAAACTGAACTTTGTTCTTTAGGTAGTTTGAAAGCTTCCTAATACAGTATTCAATAAGTAATAGTTATAAGAAGAATTTTGATTAATACATTTAATTAAGATATGCATTATTTTACCAATTTATTATACAGTAGTGCAGTGGTTCTCAACCTTTATTCATATAGGGGTCCTTCCAGTGTACCATGAGGTTATGTGAAGGCCCCCTATACATACCATAATATTTACCTTCTTTGTACCTTTGCTGAAGTCAGAGTTAGGTGTTTGCTGTTGAACTTACATTAAAGTAAAAAAGATTTGTTTTTTTAAGCATAGTGCAGAATGAGTAGGTCATTTTAAAAACAGCCTGTATGTTTTTATGAAATAAATGTTCCAATTTTAATTACAGGTAAGTGCACTATGCCGAGCCACGGCCCCCAGTTGAGAACCACTGCAATATTGTTCTGATTTTTTTTTTTTTTTTTGCTTTTATAAGTTATAATGAAAATAATCATTTTCAGAAAATTTTGCACAAACTAATTTTTACAGATTCATGTTAAAGGCTTATTTATGTGAATGCATATTAAATTTTTTTCAGCCTGCTATCCTTGCACCGCCACATTTATTTTCAATTCTTTTTCTGATATATTTTATTTTAAATGAAAAATGCATGGTTTGTTAATGTTAGTTTTATATTTGTAATCTGGTGTCTTTTGATAAAGACTTTTGGTCCTTGCAATCATAATGTTTTATTTGTTTAATTGTATATTGATTAAAAATATTGTATTTTGCCATTTCACTGTTCAGTGATGACTGGTAAGATACAGATTGCTTAGGGATAGTAGTTAGATGCCTTTTCTAGTCATTATTTTTGAGAGGATTACATATTTCCTCTTGTGTGTATAGGAATTATCTAGGCCTTCTGGATTCTTCCAGCATCCTGAAAACATGCAAGTTGCTTGGCAACTGTCCCAGCAGTGTCCTACAATGGACTAATGTCTAAGATGGGTTCCTGTCTTACATTAAAAGCTGCATGGATAGACTGCACTTTTTATTATTCTAAAGTAGAAAATTGGGTTTAAAGTGACTAGATTACTTTTTATTTTATCTTTTCAATCTGTAAGTTTAGAATACTAACAGTTCCCTTAGATACATAACAATTGTAGCAAATAAATGGTAATTATTATGTGATTTCCAAGTGGTTAAAAGTAGTTTTGCAATTCCATAAGCAGTGTGCAGAGTAAGTCATGATATGTAAGTTTGCAAGAAAATAAAGTGGTACCTCGGTATACGTCCGCTTGGAATAAGTCCAACTTGGTATACGTCTTGTTTGGACGCGAAAAGTTTTGCTTGGTATACGAACTTTGTTTGGAATACGACTTGCGTGCTACCCATGTTTACCTCTCTCGAGACAAAGCCACGACTGCCCACGAGTGTCAGTGCGCCAGTTGCTAGCATTCAGTGAACAACCCGCTCTATAACTCTCTGTGATTTTTCAAATGTGTGGTATAGCGGGTCCACAGCTCCTGTCAAAGGCCAGTTTTAATATAAATAATCACTGTGCTCATTGCTGCTTATCTTGATAGATAGAAGCGCAAGTCGGCTAGAAGGGAAGGAGAGAGAGAGAGACGGTGCAGGAGAGCGTTGCAGCTGAACAGGGAGCCTGGGTGTTGGGCCGACACCTGGGAATAGTAGTAGTGGTCACTCCCGCTGAGTGATCATGGAGCGGGATTGACCGGAAGGAGGGTGACTCTCCGCGTAAGGCTGCGGGAGTCGGGACTTGGGCGAGTGTTTTCCCCAGCGCAGGCACCCTGGTCGCTGTGGATCCCAAGTCGCTGTCAGGAGGAGCCTACCGGAGCCAGGGATCGGAGAGGTGAACTGAACAGCTGAAGTAGACAGACTGAAGGTCAGCTGCAAGTAGGGCGACTCCCCTGTTGGGAAGCAGGGGGTGCTGCCAGGTAAAAAGGCACCGGGCTTCTTGTGTTTTTTTTTTTTTTTTTTTTTTTTAAAGAATGCGTCCTTCTGTATTTTAACCTTGTTGTTTTTAAGAAGACTTTTTGCTATTGTTTTTAACCTCCACGCTTCACTTCTGATTTTATGGATTATTTATTGGAACTTTGGACACTGCACTTTAATTTGAACAACTTGTTTTGTTGATTGTTTTAATAAAAGCACTTTGCACTTTTTCACCATCCCCATGCTTTGTTGTGCCTCACTGCTAAGCTCATCGGTAACATTACCGGCGGTGCAGGGTTCAAGGGTTCCCCGACAGCAGATAGGAGTATACAGCAAACCCTCATCGTCACAACGTGATTTTGTGTTTTTTCACATAAATTTGAATAGATTGTTGAAAAGTATGAAGGTGGCATGCGTATCCGGGACATGGCTGTTACATACCGTTTGCTGAGAACTACGGTATCTATGATTGTGAAAAACAAAGACGTTATTAAAAAGTAAAGTGAGGTTAAATTTTCATTTATTTCATCTAACTGCTTTTGTATTTATATATTTTAGTATTAAGCAGTGTTTAAATTATTTTATACAACCCCATCAATGTATAATATGCCAATAACAATAGGATTTTTTTTCATGGGAAAGGATTAATCATTTTCCCATTATTTCTTATGGGAAAAATTAGTTTGGTATACGCCCTGTTTGGTATAAGTCAAAGGATCTGGAATGGATTACTGAGGTACCACTGTATTTGCTTTGAATATAACCTGATTTTACTTAGTTGAGTGAAATGTTGGTATAGTTAAATATTCTGTAGTGGTAAAGCAGCACTGTGTTAAAAACACTGCTATTTGACTGATCCATTGTTCTGGGTTTGAAGCGGATGTGTTTGTATGCTCTTCTCTTGTCTAAGTGGATTTTGCTCCAGTATACCACCCTGTCTCAAAGACATACATATTTAATTATTTAGTCATATTTGTTTAGTCATTTTGAATTGGTCCTGATGTTTGTGGTCTATGTTTATGCAAGTACAGTGGAGCCTTGGGTCACGAACGTCTCGGAACACGTACAAATCGGGTTACGACCAAAAAAGTTCGCCAAACTTTTGTATCTGTTCACAACCACACACTTGGGTGACAAACAAGCTAGTTTCCCTTCCGGTTCGTACGTGCCGATGATTTCCGCACATGTTTAGTCTCTCCCTGTACATAGTTCTCGGTCAGATGTGCGTACATGTAAGGCTAGTTTTCTTGGTTGGTTATGGTTAGTTTTTGTATAATTAAGGATTGTTCAAATTTTCATTTTTTTCCCTTTGCTTAAAACTCATTAAAAAAAGTGTTTACAGCGAGCGGTTCATAAGGCTGTAGCGTAAACTCTTGCAATGTTAGTTTCCTCTGTTGTTCAAGGTTTTTCACAGTGGTTCTTGCAATGTTAGTTTTCTTGGTTGTTTATGGTTAGTTTCTGTATAAATTAAGGATTTTTCAAATTATAATTTTTTTCCCTGTGCTTAAAACTCATTAAAAAAAGTGTTTACAATGAGCAGTTTGTAAGGCTGTAGTGTGAACTCTTACAATGTTAGTTTTCTCTGTTCAAGGTTTTTTCAGTGTTATTCAATGTTTTTACATTTAGTTTACTATTACACTGTGCATTCTATGGTATAATTAACTATTTTTGTGCTTAACAATCTTTAAAAAAACATATATTTACATACAGTTCGTACGGTCTGGAATGGATTAATTGTATTTGCATACAATCCTATGGGGGACATTAGTTCGGGTCTCGACCAAATCAGGTTGCGACCAGAGTTTTGGAATGAATTACGGTTGTAACCTGAGGTTCCACTGTATGTGAATGTGTGTGAGAAGGCCCTGTAATGAATAAATAAATAAATAAAACTATACATTTCTACTTCGATTTGAAACTGATTTGAGATTTTTATTTTAACAAGTTTTCAATTAAAGTAGTCTATCACTGCAAGTTATTCATCCACTATATGCTAGAGCAGGTCAAAATGTGCATTTTTGTTGATTTATAATAGTCTTTGTGTCATTGACTATTTTAGCATTTCAAAAAGAAAATACAGTAGGGCTGCATCAGTATTCACCTACAAATATTTATTTAGAGCTTTGCTGACAAAAAAACAAGCTGGAAGGACAGTTTCTTCCTATGTAAGTCATAAACACTCAAAAGACAAACATTTTGTTTTTTTTGGTCCGACATGTAGAACCAAATTATTCTATATTCTGTTTATCATTGTATATACAGTAATCCCTCCTCGATCGCGGGTGTTGCGTTCCAGAACCCCCCGCGATAGGTGAAAATCCACGAAGTAGAAACCATATGTTTGTATGGTTATTTTTATATATTTTAAGCCCTTATAAACTCTCCCACACTGTTAACATTATTAGAGCCCTCTAGACATGAAATAACACCCTTTAGTCAAAAGTTTAAACTGTGCTCCATGACAAGACAGAGATGACAGTTCTTTCTCACAATTACAAGAATGCAAACATATCTTCCTCTTCAAAGGGAATGCCTGTCAAGAGCGGAGAATGTCAGAGAGAGAGAGAGAGCGCGAGAGAAAAGCAAACAATCAAAAAATCAATACGTGATGTTGGGCTTTTAAGTATGCGCACCATGATAAAGCGGCTGCAAAGAAGGGAGTAATGTGAAGGTAGTCTTTCAGCATTTTTTACAGGAGCATCCGTATCCTCTAGGCAAACAGCCTCTGTGCAAACAGCCCCTCTGTTCATACCCCCTCCCTCAGGCGCAGAGAATGTCAGAGAGAGTGAGAGGCAGAGACAAGCAAAAAATCAAGCACCGCGCGGGAAGCATATCGTATATCATTGAGGAGTTTTATTTAATACGTAATACGTGCTCTGATTGGGTAGCTTCTAAGCCATCCGCCAATAGCGTCCCTTGTATGAAATCAACTGGGCAAACAAACTAAAGAAGCATGTACCATAAATTAAAAGCCCCATTGTCCACAGAAATCCGCGAACCAGCGAAAAATCCGTGATATATATTTACATATGCTTACATTTAAAATCCACGATGGAGTGAAGCCGCGAAAGTCGAAGCGCGATATAGCGAGGGATCACTGTATTATAGTATTCTGAACTAGATTAATTTTAAAAATAACATTATCTTGAACCAGAAGTTTCATTACAAAAATCTGCAAAAAAATGTATTTATGCCTGCTTTATAGTTTTTTAATTATTTCAACAAAAACTGATATCTTAAATTCTTAATACTTTTTAAATTATTACTATGGCTTTTGCTGTATAATGATAAAACATAAAGGCAGAAAAACCTTTTTTCATTAATCAAAAAAAATACTTTCCTAATGATTTCTTCAAGTAGCAATATTAGTTAGTTAATAGATACTGATACTATTTAAAAATAAATTTAAAAAGTACATATTTTGTAGCTTTTTGACAACATCTAAATAATAACATCATAAAGAAATAGCATCAATAGTTATTCTCTCAGTCGTCAATTTATATATGATGGAAAATGTATAACTAATCTCTACTGTATGCATTGTTGTTAGTTGTTTTAATATTATTGTAATGTGTTCAGTGGATAAGCATTGTTCTTTAGGAAAACATGATCCATTGTCTGAAAAACCATTTGAGATAGTCCTTTTTATTTTATTGGATTAACATTCAAAGCAATTATCTGCATTTAGGAGCTATGTATAGGTAGACGTGAGAGCACATTTCAATCTATTCCTAGTGCCTTACTGTTCTTAACTGATATCTATTTGCTTATTAAATAATGGTCAGAGCCTCTGTAGACCAATTATAGATGAAGAGTTGCTAAGGTAATAGAATGTTCAAGCGACATTGCAAAACGTAGGATAATTGATAAAGAAGTAGGATTGTAATTTTACCTCCTCCTTAGACACCAGAGTTAAGAGAGAAAATGTAGTGTACAGCCAGTTTTTTTCCACAAAATGAATATGCTGAAAGTATAAATTAGTCTTCTGGCTTAAATATTATATTGTGTGTGGCACTTTGTATTTTACATTCTTCTTATGTTTGCCCCATCTTTCTTTAAAAGTAAGTCTCACAGGAAGCTGTTAATTGCCATTGTTGTAAGGTACCAGCTGCACTAATTGTCAATACATGTGCAAATGACTTCTTCCTGTCTACACTGTCAGCTAGTTAAAGCTTTTTTTTTATTTATTTCAATGAAGTGATTGTATTTTGAATGGTTGTCTGCCTGGCTACAGTGTTACTGCAGCCTATAAAAGTGCAGTTGCAATGAGAGTTAGATTTATACATCTGAAGATTAACAGGATCTGTTTCTGTTATTCCTGGAAGAATGCCTTTGTATCCAGTATCAGTGGAGTGTCCCAACTTAACCTCTTAACGGTTACGATCCTATCATTTTAGAAGCCTCCACCTCCTCCAAAAAAGACAAAAGCAAACAGGCCTATGTAGCGTATTTTCTTCTAACATCAGTTTAGCTGCTGTTACAGTTGTGTTATATATATACATACATATATATACTCAGCAAAAAAAGAAACGTCCCTTTTTCAGGACTGTGTATTTCAACAATAATGTTTTAAAAATCCAAATAACTTTACAGATCTTCA
>JANRMT010062814.1:54388958-54452037 GCA_026402145.1 Polypterus bichir lapradei
AAATGAAGACTTTAAGTTCATACTTAATGCAGTGTGAGTTTTTTTTTTTTTTTTTTTGACTCAGCTAAATTCTCTGAAACCTAAGACCTGAAGAAGAATTGTGATGCAGTGGTACTGCAGCTTGATAGTGTGATATGCCAATAAATGTTGCTTCTTTTTAAGAATGTGGCTAGCTGTTCCGCTACGATGGAAGAAGTTTATTGGAAGTTTCAGAGCAGCCTGCAATACAAAAGTGAGCGTGTGCTCAAAACAGCTGAGTTGAAATAGCTCCGTAATACTGGTATTATCAGTCACAATGGCTGGTTCTTTTTCTTTTATGTTCCATTCATTAAATGTCGCTGTCAACAAGCATCAGCTCTAGATCCTCATTTTAAAATGTTTCCTTTTTGACTGAAGACTGCAAGGACACATTTTCTAGACTGCTTAATGTAACTGCTACAAGTGAGCAATTGAAGATATGTGTAACTTGTAGAATTATAGAAAGACATAGGTGTTCTCACCGTATCTATAATTTCGACTAATTCAAGATTATTTTAAATGTCCAATAAGGGAATATATTTGACTAACAGTTGAAGGGTGTCTACACGGAGATTCATAACAAACAAATAGGTTATTGAATAACATTTATTATTTAGGAAGCAATATTTAATTATTTTGTACAGTAATAATCACAAGATGATATAGATGTTTTATAATTTAGATACCATTGCATTAAAACAAGAATCCCCCCCATAATGTGTTTTTTTTTTTCTTTTGTTCCACATCTTCCAAATACTGATGGTTAACTGTTCATTACTAACCAAGCATTTCTTCTTAAATATCATTCCATGCATATGCATATATTATGAAGTCACTACGTAGACATCCTTTAAATAAAGTGTTACTGAAATTTGTCACATTATACTAATGTTCTCTATGCATGGTTAAGTAATTTCTAAAAAAAAAGCCACCATGTCAAATATATCAGTGCATGCTAATTCAGTCAAGATAAAATCTATATTGAATTAAATCAGGGCATTATGAACTGGGATCGAATCAAATCGGGACATCAGTGTTGATACCCAGCCCTACTGATTAATACTGTGCAATTCATTGACAACAAAATGATGTAAACAATGATCAATGGACACCAAAATCACCAAACCATTGAGGGTTGGATCCAACATCACACCAAAAATCACAGTCAGAAATTGAAATCACAGGGTAGTCCAATATGTGTGAATTTCACCACAGCAACTCATCATGTGACTCAGTGGTGTAAATGGCCCCCACGATTCTGTATGCACTCCCGACAATATCTGGGTATGCTCCTGATGAGATGACGGATGGTTTTCTGAGGGATCTCCTCCTTGACCTGAATCAGGGCATCAGTGAGCTCCTGGAAAGTCTGTAGCACTACTTGGTAGCATCGGATGCACCGATAGAGAACGCCCCCAAGGTTCTCAGTTGGATTCAGTTCTGGGGAATGTGCAGGCCAGTCAATGGCATCAATGCCTTTATTATCCTGAAACTGCCTACACACTCTGGACACATGAGGCTAGGCACTGTTCTGCACCAGGGAGGCCCCACTGCACCAGTATAAGGTCTGACCATGGCTCTGAGGATTTTATCCTGGTACCTAACAGCAGTTAGGGTACTGTTGCCTAGCACGTGGGGTAGTGCGAACCTGCAAGAATATGCCCCCCAGATTATTACTTACCCACTGTTGAAACTGGCTATATTGTATGACGTTGCAGGCTGCAAAACATACACCACGGTGTTTCCATACTCTTTCACATCTGTCACTTGTGCTCATTGTGAACATGCTCTCATCTATGAAGAGAACAGTGAAGGGCCCTTATGCCACCCTTATGGAGGCGGTTTCTGACAGTTTGATCAGAAACATGAACACCAGTAGCAAGCTGAAGATCATTTTGTTGGGCTCTGGCAGTACCCCTCCTGTTCCTCCTCATACAAAGGAGCAGATTCCAGTGTTATTGCTAGGTTGATACCCTTCTACAGCCCTGTCCAGTTCTCCTCGTGTAATGGCCTGTCTCCTCTATGCTTTTGAGACACCGCAAACCTCCTTGCAACGGTACATATGGATGTGCCATCCTGGAGGAGCTGCTGCAGGTACCACCAGTAGTGACAAAGATACTTGCAAAACTAGAGAAGAATCAGGCAGGCAGGATAAGGAGAGAGCAATTGTCTGTGGCCACTACCTGCAAAACCATTCCCTTTCTCAGGGTTGTCTTCCTGTTGCCTCTCCAGTGTACCTGTTATCACTTTCATTTGCACCAAAGCTGGTGAAGCTGATTCACAATCACTTATGTTTCCTATCTGGACAGATTGATATCCCTGAAGCTTAACTGACTGTGTTAATTAACTGTTCCCTCAGTTTTTTGACCAATATATTATGTTCTTAGATCATGAAAAGTCCAAGTTACAGCAAAAGTGTTCATGATTTAAAGATGGCTGAGCAATTTCTAGAGTGATATTGTTGTGAACACCTTATCTGATAAGCTGTCAACTTTTAAACACTGTTTGAAATAATTGGGTGTGGTCTCCCTTAGACTTTCACGTATACTCAGATATGAGGATGGATATTTGAGGAGTAAACCACAAGACAATGATTATATGTTTTATATTATGTACATTAAAGAACCATCAAAAGCAAATCAAATCAAATTAATAATATATAGAACAATTATAAAAGTAAAGTTGAAAAAATCAGACTCTGCAGCTGCATGAATAAAAGGTAAAGTACCACTTCAGGTTAGTGGAAACAGCCCAAACTTGGATAGAAATCGACATTTTGTAGCTCTGCAAAATTTGGTTGACCTAAGTGAAAACATACTCAAGTTATCATGTTTACATGCACACACACAACATAATTGCAAAAATGACATTTTTGCACTCGGGAAGGTCTAAAACGTAGAAATTCATCAAAATCTAGACATTGAATTTTTGGATGATTACAATCCCAATACTTCATATGTTAGAAAGTAAAAAAAGACAAGAAGCGAAGAGAGCTGGGATTCCATGACAGAAAAAAAAAACAGTTTGTTACAGTAATGAATTGATGATACATGAAATGAAGACTTTGACGGAGTGACTACAGTCAAGTTGGAGGAATCTGAAATAAATTGTAATGTTCCATGTGATAACAATGCTGGACGAGGTCATGTGATAACAAGGCTATATGCTGGTTCAGCTTTTAAAAAGCGTCAGCAAGCTGAGCAAGGTTGGATCGAAAGTTTTTTTTTTTTTTTTTTTTTTTTTTTTTTTTACTAGAACAATGACTTCCAGGATGTTTTGGAAGCAAACAGACATGTGATTCTTTCTGATGTAATCAGAACCCCGACCTGTGGTCAGGGTCTAAAAGTTCTTGTAAACCATAATTGTGAGCCACCTTTAAGTGAAAAAGCTTTAGGCCCAAGAACCACATTGTCAAGCTTTGGTTAGAATCTTTGAAATTAAGTGTGATCAGAGACTAAGATGAATTCCTTACCTAATATATAATAAATTAGTTGTAAT
This sequence comes from Polypterus bichir lapradei, assembly GCA_026402145.1. Taxonomy (NCBI): domain Eukaryota; kingdom Metazoa; phylum Chordata; class Cladistia; order Polypteriformes; family Polypteridae; genus Polypterus; species Polypterus bichir. The sequence continues at coordinate 54,392,475 of JANRMT010062814.1, forward strand.
GCAAGAAAGTTTAATAAGGTCGACTTCCTCGACTGGAAGTGGTTGCCTGTTCCCAAGAGACGTTTCTTTCCACCATATTAGTTTACCTATAAAATGTTTGTTTATTATTATCAATTGTTTATTACATTAAATAAAATATAAAATACTGGAATTCACCAGTCTCTGATCTCCAATCATCTGACCATGACTCCACTTGGCTTTCTGTTAGCTAAACCCCTCCAAATTAGCCCAATAGGTCCCTGAAACCCCTCTTTTTGCACGGTCCTTTGAGCTGAATGTTAAACAGACCAACCAAGAGCAAAATGGATATGGCAGTGTGTACAGTTTGTCATCGAAACAAGCAGCAGTGCAGAAGAGAACACCCAAGTTGACATCCCCTCGTCCAGCCAAACCATTTGGCTTTCATTCAATGGGCTTAGCCGGTGCGGGCAGTAAGCTTGCAGTATGCAGCCAAGGTCACCAAGAGACGAGAGTTCCAGCTCACCTATCAGATTATGATGTGAGATACTGTCCTTCCAGAGGTAACGAGCCCTCCATCTTGAGCACCAAGCAAAATGAAAGTAGCAAACTGAGAAGTGCTGTTATCACACCTTTGCATAAAAGTAACCGATCAGTTACTTCGGAACACAACAGCAATAGATCCAGTGTACATACAGCTTTAAGTCAGATCTCCGTTTCCTTTCGAGACTCAGAATCAGCAGTAGTAAGTGAGAAAAGGAAACATGCTGAACTGGCGGAGATTAAGCGGCAGATAGATGAGGATAAGAGAGCCAACGAGTTATAGAGCCAGCTTGAAAACCAAGTGCGCAACACGCTTCGCCAAAGAGAGAGGATGATGCAAAGGCTTTTTAGACAGCACCGTCTTAGACAAGCTGTAAGGGACTTGTAGGAAGCTAGTTTGATATCGGCCTTTCTTAAACAGAGTGAGGTTGAAGAACGTTTATATATTTGCGTGCTTTTTAGTCATCTGACTTTTCTCTAGGATTAAATGTGGACTCTTAAGTGGTAGTATGTTATCTACCAGACCCTGACCATTGCAGTACAGGTGGAATAATTACCACTCCAGAAGTGACTCCTCCCAATATTCCCTTAAAGAATGCAGGTGTAAAACTGCAGGGTGACGGCACAAAACAGATTCCTACTGCCACTACAGCAAAGTTTATTCAGAGAACTGTATATACTGTACCAAAAGACAGTTGGGATTTAAACTACTATATGTCCTTAAGTGACAAGGTGCTACAGCAGCATCTGACTGGGTAAACATCTGTTTTGAATTCGAATATATCCCCTTTATGGGGCTGCTCACTTCCCAGATGTCAAACTATATAGACCTGTTTCACACATTAAGTGATCATCAGACAGATTGGCAACAGAACACCATATCTTTACTGTTTCATAATCCAGTGCACACAGCACCAACTACAGCATCTGTGTTTTTTTTTTTTACTACAATAAATAGGATGCATTTATTAATTGCCTCATCACATGGCATTCCAAAGCCAACCCTGCCTTACTTTGAGAGTGGTAAGGAAAGTGGCTTTGCTGTTCTTATGATGGTATTTGATAGTCTTATTAATAACTATGCACACCTTACTGAACAATATAAGTGTCAAGTGTTACTTGAGCAGATTAAACTACCAGTTGCATACAAATTAGCCAAAGCGTACATGCATGATGCATACCCATACACAGCAGCAGAGCTTTAAAGAATAAGTATGGACAGTAGGGGTGGGCGATCTTTCCAAAAATCACATCATGATCTTTTTAACACAGTATCATGATCCAAGATCTGAATTGTGATCTTATCTTTTCAATGTGGCATACACTTAAGAGAATATCTGAACTCAAACTCATTAAGACCTAAGTTACACTTTATTTTAAATATCAAACAAAGCTGAATTTAATAGTGAATACATTACATATGAAAATAATTCTAGAAATAATGAAATGTAATCAAGGGCAGTTTTCAAATTCTGACACTTTCAAACATGAACATTCTTTAAAAAATTGTAATCAGCAGCTAACAGATAACGTAAATATAACCAATATAAACAAATGCACTTTTAAAATTTTGGCAGTTTCACACAACATTAAAAAATGTTTTACAGTTTCAGTTTCAAGTTGGGATCAACAGCCACATAACCATAAAACTGATTTTTTTTTAAATATATATAATTGTAAACATTATAAGTGCAAGAAGACTGTTTCACAATCATTCCAGGTAATAAAATTAACATCATAAACCAAAACAGAGTATCAGACAGGTAAAATTAGAGGTAGAAACAGGTGAAGAATCAATTGTCCAGTACCTTTCATTTTAAATACAGGTGCAAACAACTTTACTATGCTATTAAACTAGCTGATTAAACTCCAGGCACTTTCATGTTTAAAATATGTAACTAAAGATTAGGTACACATTCTGTTTACATTAGATGTAATGTTTTTCTGCTTATGCAATCACAGGTTTTTGGCAAGGAAAATCAATTGATCCACTTTATAGGGTTTCAGAGAAGACCTTTGACTTGTGACAATAGTGCCACCTGTGCTAAACACTTTTTCTGATGGGGCACTGGTTGCTGGGATACAAAGATACCTTTTTGACAGGCATCCAGACTTGGGTACAACTCGGATGTTTGACTGGACCATAAGTTACTCGTCTTTGCAAAAAATTTGCCTTTCTTTAATTGCTTTGCAACCCTCTGTCGGCAATCACTATACATATGTGGAATGGCCATTTCAAAAAAATATTGGCAACTTAGACGATCATTTCGCACATCTAAAGTGTGCATCGGTTTCTTAAAATCCACGTTGTCTACCGCTTTGAATGGTACCGTATCCTTAGCTACGTAGAATGTGACCGCCTCAGTCACCTCTTTCCATCGTTTGCTGCTTTTATCATATTTTTTCGACTGCTCTAATGCATTGGTCAACGATAACTGTTTATATCTCGCAACCATGCAAGATACAAATCAGTGGGGTTGTACTGACTGGACTGAAACGGTCTTGGCATGTTCCTTCGCATGTCTCTGTTTAAGATTAAATAGATTTGTCGTATTGTCTAACAAATTTTACATATAATTTTGCTTTGTGCAGTATCTGACTGTGCACAGCCGAACCACTGCCACACTACTAACATCAAGTCCTTCTTTGGCACAAGCTCCTCATCTGCCATGCTGCTTGCTCTATGAACTGTTTTCAGCTTCTTCACACAAGAAAGCCGTGGTGGGGACACGTGATATAATTTGGCCAGCAACAACAGGAAATCATTCTGTTGGTTTGTGGACTTGGCACGGATACATTAGTATCGAGTATTAGAAGAATATAAAAGATCACAATCTGTACAATTTGCTTGAAAATTAGATTGTGGACATCTTTAAGATCGATCACAATTCAAAAATCATCAGATCGCACAACCCTAACGGACAGACTCAGTAACTTGTCCAGAGTGAAATTGGAAAGCTAATGAATACACCTCCTATTAAAATAGGAGACACTGAGGCATTTGATGAATTTGCTCTCTGAGTCCACTCACTTGTTGGAATGTTGATAATGCTTGGAGACAATAGGTGTGAACTGAAATGTGGTTCACATGTTGTTCGGCTTCAATGCAAACTACTGTACATCCTATTTTTCAAGATGGATTTATTGAGTACTGCATAACACATAGAATATTTGACTGGAAATGCTGGCATAACTTTTACGCTGCAGCACCTCAAATCATGGGCAGAACGAATCTCAGAGTAAGTTGTTCTTCTTTACCAAGGTGAAGTCATGAAGTCAGAGAAAAGAACACCACCTTCTTACATCAAGAAGAAAGAAAACCCCACCTCAGTACATTGTTGTGCAGGACCAGCTGAAACAGCAACATGCCCTACACACACAAAATGTAAATCAAAGGCTGTGCTGTGCTGCCCATACTTTGATTGTAAAGACCATTACCTTAATAACTGTGCAGAATTTAAGAAGTTAAGTACTGACCAGGTTATACAATGGATTAAAGACAATGACTACTGTTGGAAATGTGCACGTTCACATAAGCCTGAAGTCTGCAACTTAAAGAAGCCCTGCAGCTCTTCTAAGGAGTGTCACCTAACCATATTACAGTACATGAAACAATTACTAACTCGAAGCAGAGTGTCTTAATGACAGTTGTTGAGCCAGAAATGATATAATTTGATCATCAACTAAAAATAATAATAATGTCATGGTGAAGATTGTAAAGGAGCTACTCCACAATGCTGGACGATGCATTGAGGCCTTTGCTATACTAGACGATGGTTCAGAGAGAACAGTTAACTTGCTTTTAGCTGTACAGAGTCTTAAGCTGGAGCAAAGAACAGAGACACTGACTCTTTAGAACGGTGAGACAGGATCTTTTGCAGATGAATGGTGCATCAGTCACCTTTGATATCTCTCTAGTAGCAGAGCCCTATAAAACAAACAAAATTATGCGACCATTCACTGCAGACTGTCTTCGGTTCTCAGAGTATTCTTGTCCAATTTCCCAGCTTCAGAAGTGTTACCATCACCTACAGGGCCGTCCATTCCCAGAAATAAATAAGGTTCACCCCATGCTTCTCATTGGTTCAGACTTTCCGCATCTGAATGTACCAAGACACCCAGTGATACAGGGATCACGGTACACACCATTAGCCATACATACTAATTTAGGTTGGACTTTACAAGGTCCCGTCCTGTGTATGACATTAATCTGCATCCATCCCTGCATGTAGGGCCTCCAACCTGCAGGGAAAAACTTGGAGGTTGGTGGAAGAATTGGCACTCCAGCCACCATAAAAAACCTCACACTGTTCCACTCCATCTGAACAGTGTGGTGCTGAGTGTGGTGCTGAGGTGTCACCCATTGCGTGGCTGCACTCCGGTCCTAATCTGGATCCTGAATTGGTTTGTCATGTGGTGGGTGCAGCAATGCGCTGTATCAGGGCGTGCTCCTAACCTTTTACAATGTCCCACAGGTCTGCAGAAACTGCAAGTAAATGACCACTCATGTATGCTGACATCCATTAGTGCACCAGTATCTCAGCTTATGTGTAATGTAAAGTGCCAATGCCAGATGGACAACTGTTGCAACCAAAAAACACGAAAGTGAGTAGTGAAAAAGTGCAATACTATGCCACCCCATTACTGTGTAAGCACAGTGGGACCCATTTTAAAGCCACAAAAGAGGCAGTATTACACAGCCTACAAAACACTGTATGTCGTCTTCCTAGGAACCCAGAACTAGCTCATGTTTATAACCAGCAAATCCAGCAGCTGGTAGGTTTTGGGCATGTAAGAGTTCTAAATCAAGCAGAAATCATAGCTATACTGTTTCTCCAACACCCAAAACATTATCAGTGTCAGTATCTTTATATCAGATCACTCACACAATAGATCCATGGCCACAGACTGAAGCTTTGGACCCAATGCGGGCAAAAGTGTTTCAGGCTGTTCCCAGGAAACCTTTCCACATTTTAGCCCTATTCCAGTCAATGCAGACGGTATTCAAATTGAATGCCCCTGTACCCCCAGCCATTGAGACAGAAGCACTGAAACAGTCTATTTAGTACCAAAGCAGTTACAACCAGAGTTTTCCCAGCCAGGTGGGAAAACCAGGTGAAACATCCCAGAAGTACAGCAGGAACAGCTGCAGTCAGTAATCAACACTTTCCATACCCAGGACCAATCTATCCCAGCAGCAGGCAGTCATCATCAGCTTTCCCATCTGTTATTGTCTGAACTCACTCTGCATATTTGTCAAGTGTGCCTATTGAGTGATCCCACGACTGTAGTTAACTGGCCAATTAAGAAAGTCACTTAAACCTTTGAGGGAGTCTTAAGTTTGCACAGGCCATCTTCAGATGAATGATCATTTTTATAAACGTAAAATGTCAAGACTGATACGGCTTCCTGACATAAAAGATAATGCAAATGACTGTAAAGAATAGTTTAAACTTTCTTTTTGTTTTCAAAATTGTTGCCCAAATTTAGGCAGTGTAAGAAAGTTTAATAAGGTCACACCCTCGACTGGAAGTGGTTGCCTGTTCCCAAGAGACTTTTCTTTCTGCCATATTGGGTTGCCTACAGCATGTTTGTTTGTTTATTCTAATCAATTGTTACGTTAAATAAAATATAAAATACTGGAATTCACCAGTGTCTTATCACCAGTCATCTGATAGTGACTCCTGCACTCTCTCCATTTCTCAGTGAGGGCTTCATTGTCCATGGCAGCATATGTATTTTTCCCCATTCCCAAACGCTACCTTTTTGGAACACTGTGGGGTGTTCCTCTTCATTAAAGTTACTGCTCCCAATGATGTTTTGGATTTGTCTGTGTGGAAAGAAAATAGAGAAGTTAGGAGCCACTAAAGTGAGTGCTGTGCATATGTCTATTGTGTCCTGAAATACAGACTTGCCTTTAGAATTCTATACCATGATTTGGCTTTGTGCCGCTTCTGGAAAATCTGCTTTTGAGATTATCACAAAGTACCATCGGCTTTGGTACAGCAATATTTGGACCAGGCCAAAGATAATGGTTATTTCTAATAATGCTTAGATTTTCATTTTTTTAAACAACCTCCAGTTCTTCTTTGATCCATTTTGCCTCAGGGATACTACAGTGTCATTCATAAGCCAGTCAATGGGGTTTTTCTTGATGTAATGTGAGATAAATGTGGTTTGCCCCACTTTGGTTTTGTTCTTTATTCATTTTATTAGTATGTAACACCATGTAATCTGCTAGCCTTTTTTCTCTTTTATCTCACATGGCCCCTCTCAGTATTTTAGATGTTTCCATCAGTCACCAAAACCAAGTACCATCGTGCAATCACCAGACTTTACCTCACATAATATCCAATCGCATCCATGGTTGACTACCTTTTACTGTATCCAATGAACATTCAGCAGGTGTTTTCTGATAATATGTAATTTCTCAATCAGTTTTTTTTTAAACTAGGGGGTTCTGCCTTTTAACATCATTTAAATAATCTATATTGTTAATAATTAAACATGTGAGGACACATGGTGTCACAGTGCTAGCAACGAGCTGGAGCCCCATTCAGGGATTCTTCCTGCCTCGCGCTATATTTTTGCTGGGGCTGGTGTGACATTGGATGGATAAATGGATAGAATAATTTAACATGTACTACAAAGATATTTCAAAGTTCCTTAAAAGTTTTGAAGAATCGTTGTTCTCAGGCTACAGATGGTTTGACATCTACAGAGGAATAGGAGGTTAGTACCTTTTGAAAGAGACTGTACTGCTGCAATAAATTATTTCATCGAAGGTCACACACGGTGCAGCAAGCATCTTGTGTGAGGCAGGAACAAATTCTGGACGGGGCGCCAGTTCATCACAGTGTTCCCATGTTTAATAACATGCTTTAATTCCTGTCATCATTAAAATATCAAGTATACATCTCCGTATTTAATTTATTCAGAGAGCTGTAATATCATGAATGTAATTGATTCTGTGTCCTGTCGGAGGAAGAGAAAGCACATAGTGATTCACACACATACAGCATATACTATAGAAGAATACATACAATACAAATCATTTAACGTGCTACATTAGTTACGATGATATTTGAGAAACTATTAAACGATTTTAAGATGAAGTTTATGATGTTCTACATTAATGTCAAAATAAACTAAATGATTGCAGTGGAAATTTTGAGATTAAAGTTGACATTTTGAGCTTTTTTTGCCACTGTGTGCCTGTTTTTTTTGTCTTTTCTCTGTACCCTAATAAGCTTCCTTATGACTCTTAGATGGTGGGCTATGACTCGCCTTTTCACAGCGACTTTGATATCGGACAACTTCTTTTTTATTTCAGACACCGAGCGACTTTGTGATCTTGAGCTTTCAAGTTACTCCGACACTCTGTCACTCGATCAATTTCCTTTTGTTGTTTATACCACTGTTTAAACCAACAAATAGTAAATTTTTTCTTGCCTCCACTTGGAATTCGCTGAAATTCTTCTATTTCCCCCATGATTTTGCCATTGTCTTTTCACAGAACGCTGAGCTTAAGGGCTATTTATATTGATTTTCATATTTAAGGAATAGTAATTCTGGGAGGAGTTGGGGAGTGGCGGCAGGCACGTGCGTTACTTTTCACGCTGACCGGGATTTATGTAGTGGAAGAACATGGAAGTTGGCAGACATTTCCGCTTTTGTCCGTATGCCATGCTCTAGTATGAATTCTATGCATGGCATTATGCATGAGGCTCCTGGTCTGCTAAGATCTCTTTAAACAGCATTTTTAATTCATCTGCATTTGTTTTAGCATTTATTACAAGAAGGTACGTATGGCCTTCTGCCAGCTATTAAAGAGAAATAGTAATATCCATTCACTTACAGGGGAGTCTCAAGCAAATGCATTAGAAATAATGGTGTATGTTGGCATTTTTGAATCTGTGACAAGTTGTATTCTAGGCAGGGGGCACAAAATTCTTTACCTCTGGATCTATTCCAAGACAACAAAGTCTTATCATTAAGTGTTCAGGTGTTTTTATCATCACCTAAGTGACCTTGCCATTAAATGGAAATGTACTAACCGTAACAATTTATTATTGCGGCTGAAAAACTAACAATTGTTTGTGCACGATCTTGCCTTCATCGATTAGTACCCAATACAGGAACTCTTGAAAGCTACCCAAGACTTCTGTTTTTCTTGCATTTCAATCATCATTTTATTGTTTCATCCTTAAAAAAGGATAAGCTGAAATACCCAGCGTTGCCCAGGAGGAAAATAAAGTGTTTTTTTTTTATATTGTTTGAGAAAAATATTATTAAAAAAACACAACTTTAAAAATAAAAATAACAAATCACTAATGCGCTTGTATTGTTTACTGAAGTACGTTGTTATATGTAGGGTGGTCCAGATCTAATTATGCAATTTTCATTACGCTATAACTTAAGTTTATTACATAGAAAATAACCTGAAAAATCCCAGACCATCGAGAAGTGTGCAAACTGACGACATGAAGAATCATCTTTGCACTGAACTGGAATCTTCCCCGCATAAATCAAAGTCATCCAGAAGATCTGGATCTGCATAATTAGACCTGGACCACCCTGTACAATGTTTTTAGTTTTTCCATCTTTAGCCAATATATAAAGGTTCTTAGGACTTCCTGCCATTGAACATGCCACATAAAGTTGTCCATGTGAGAAACAGGCTGTGTCCAAATTGATTCCAGCAACTTTCAATGATTGTCCAAACGTTCCGAGCATCAAGTGGATGATAACAGACATAAAAGACCGAATCTCCAATTAGTCTCTTCCAATTGAAATTCTTTTATAATCAATTGAAGGTTAAATATTTTACGTATATAAATAAATATTATGAAAATCGACAAAAGCTACAAAGAAAGCGTTTTTGCTCGATGAGAACCTTCAGCGCTAGGATGTGGTCGATGGTAGACTAAGTATAAAACCAGACTGCTCTGGTTGCTGGTAGGTGAGCAAGTGATCATGGATCCTACTGAGATGACCCTAGCAAGGACCTTACTCGGCACCAAGGGCAGTGTTATCCCCCTGTAATTGCCGCAATCCAGGGGATTACCCTTGCCTTTCAAGATAGGCATGACAAGTCCTGTTTTCCAGTCGGTTGGGATGATGCCGTCTCTCAAATGGAAGCAAAGATTGCTTGCAGTGCCAAAAGGACAGCCTTACCACCAGCCCGGAGAAGTTCATCCCGAATACCACAGATCAATTCAGTATTCCCTACCCTCCGCTGCTTTACCATCTGCGTAATATTAGTGAGACTGGGTGGTTCACAGCTAATTGGAGGATCAGCCTCAAGAACCATGGACCCAGAGATGTCCAACTTACCTGGAGGACTAGCTTTAAAAAGCTGCTCAAAGTAGGCCACCCTGACTACGACTCTCCAAGGATCACATTTGGATGTGTATAATGCTTCAAATTCTCTGTAAGCAGGACGTGGGTCACTAGACCATAGATGGTGCGTCACTTGCTCACAGATTCCTCTAACAAATGCTCCCTTCTCTATCCTCAGAGCCCTCGCAGCCATCCTTCTCAGTTCCAGGTACAGACTTGAGTTGCCATCAAACCGTGCACTATTAAAATCTCTGTGATATCCAGGGTGCCAAGCTAGATGAAATATCTCCTTCTGGGGACACTGGCAACACCAACACAACTCTCAGCAACCTTCAGGGTCACGGATGGTCTTCCACATCACATTAGGATTGAGAGAAGAAGAGAGGAGTCTGAGTGTCTACGCTTGCGAGTGTTCTGGATAAAAACTAAGATCCAGGCCTTTAATGATCTCTTGGGCATATCCATCAGCAGTGGGTCTGTCTGCAGAGAGATTTTTGACCTCTTTGAGGGGTTTACTTACCTCGGCAGTGACATGTTTCTGATGATTTTTCCTATGAAGTCAGCAGACAGACTGGGGGGGGGGTGTCATTAGGTCACTAGAATTGGGTATGTGGCACTCCCAATATCTATACAAAAGGATGAAGCTCCTGGTGTTTCCTGTTTTGTGATATGGTTGCAAGACATGGACGCTATCCACTGACCTGAGACAAAGACTGGACTCTTTCTCATACTGTGTCTTTTCGGAGAATCCTTGGAGACCACTGGTTTGACTTGGTATTGAATAAGTAGTTGCTCTTGGAGTCCCGAATGAGGCACATTGCCTGCATTGTGAGGAAGCTCAGTTATGGCACCAGAGCAATTATGGCATGATTCCTAGAGGGTAGTCTAGCTCACAGGACCCACATTATGTGTCATTATGGATTATGTGCCATGTTAGTAATTATTGTATTTGCTGTTTGGTTTAACCCCATCATGTTTAGTTAAATAATAATGTTTTAGCCTGGGACCAAGGAATAAGAGCTTATTATTTATTTTTACTTTACATTCAGAAAAAAATAACTCAAATATAGATACTGTATATCTTAAACTCTATAGTTAAATGTAACACATTTTTGATGAAGAAATGATCTAATATTTTTATGGTTTGTAAAATCTTAGTTTAAAATAGCTACAAGTGTATAATGTGTAAGTTTCAGTGATGTACAAAATTCCATATAAATGTGAGTACGTTTTTATCTAGTACTCAAAATATATTGTGTTTCGTGAAAAACAGATTTTTATTTTTTGAGCCAAGATACATACATACATACAATTTGATTATATCTGGTGGCAAAACATTTTTATGAACTTGGAACTGCATACATCAGGCAATCAAAAAGAAATTTTGTACGTGTACACTGCAAATATTATTGAAAAATTAATTCCTTTAGGAGACCTAATTTCTCTGCTCTTTTCAATGTCTTCTTTTGACGTACCCTTGCACAGATGTAGGTCCTGGATATCAGAGTGTTATTTTTGCTTTTCTTTTCCAGGCTCCTATTCCCCTCTGCCTTCTGGGCACCTCTCAACTCTTCACACGGGTAAGTAGTTTGTTTCTGTGGAAGGAGCTTGCTTTTCCTTCTAAGATCTGTCATTTACGTGCAAGATGAAACTATTGGAAGCTGCAGCCTAATCTCTTTTGCAGTGTTTCAGGTTTTGGTTATAATATATTACAGCGTTGTAAACATCTTTTAATTTTGTAAGACTGGCATCATTTCCGGGTTTGGTTGGTTTCTTCTATCTGCTGTTGACAGGATTGTCTCTGACTTCACATTGCACTTTAATGGATTAAAGCACGTTTAGAACCTGGATGAATTCAAAAATGAGAAACACAGCTGTTATAATAGGTTCATGACTGATATAAACACAAGCTTAGGAGAAGCTGTTTATTTTAGAAGAAGTAGAAATAAAGAACAGTATGAAGATGAACATGTTGTATACCTGTTGATGGAATTCTAGACAGAATTACAGATTGGAAGCTTTACAGACAGTTCTTATTAACAGACATCACAAATGAGCTCGGTTTATTCAAAACAAACACTAAGTCTTCTATACAAGTGGCATAATATCAAAAGGTTAATAAACAGTGGGTAATACTAAGGTTTCTATAGGTAATTGTCTTTTAGGCTTGTATCTCTGAAAATGTTTTGCTAATAGTCTTTATCTCACTGGAATACATAAAGACTTTTGTTTTTCATTGAAATAAGAACTCTTGATTCTTTTCTGCCTCTGAAACTAACAGCATTACTTACTTGCTTTCAAAGGTAGTCCATGTTCTGCGCACTGCAAATGAAAAATGGTGTAATTGGCATTTCTGCCCCTCCTAACAAATAAAATTGAAAAAAATAATTTTAGCAACGGGAGCTTGTAATGAAAGTCACCAATTTATGCAAGTTTTTGCTTAAGATTCTATTTCCTTCTGTCAGACCTAGAATTTTCAGAATGAATAGAATGAATAAAGTTAAGTTTAGAGGAGTGTTTTGTTTTTGTATACTACTTAACATAAATATATTGTTTGATCAATTCTTTTTTAATTAACTGCACGCTTAAATCATGCTTAGGTGAATCAGTGCACTCATAGACAAAACAGAAATGCACAATGAACTGGATTTAGACATAAAGACTTCAATTTCCCCAAGAAGCAATTCTCATTGTATACTAGGCCAGAGTTATTCAGCGATTTCTTTTCTTTTTTTTTTTTCCTTTTCTCTCCCAACTCCCAAATTTATTTTTTTTTTGGTTTTTATCCAGTTGACATTTTGTAAGAAAAATAGGCTGCTGCCGTCTGTCCAGGAAAGTACCATATCTGGGTAACATTGCTTTAGCTGCAGATAGAGCAGGCAAATTAAATACATGTGTACATTTTTAGATAGCAGAATCTGCGCATCCAGCACTTGTCTGTTTTCACTTCAGTAGCTAAGAAGAGAACATTTTCCCTGTTTCCTTTTGGCAAGTTAGAAAATTCTTTAAATTTAAGAAAATACAGTAATATGATTATTGCATTGTTGCATTCGTGAATTCTAGTGTTCTGAATCAAACTTTTTTTTAAACAAACTCCACATCTTTAAATGCAACATGCTTATAAGCAAGTGGAAATAACAGTACGTTTCTCTATTGTATGTATATATATATATATATATATAATAATTCTGTTTTACTGTACAAAGAAGTGTAATTTTGCTTACAGGGAGTCAAATGTTATTGGGAATGATGGCTGTAACCACATACAAAAGTCATTGTGCTGCAGTACTAATGATAAATCTGATAAAGGTTGTGGTAAGAACAGATTAGACATTATGATTCCTGCCTGCGTAACTCTTGGAAAACTGTACTTGGGTCAAATTTCTCTCTGGATAAAGTTTTTATTTCTTTATTTTTTATTTAGTTAGACTAATTGTGAATTCCTTCATGAAACTGCTTAATAATCCTGGCTGTATGGGGTTTTCACATTTTTTTAAAGTTGAAATCCATTTAACTATTTCAATTTATATAATGGGCACACTACTGTATATGAGTAGCATATTAATGCCATGGTATTGGAACCAACTTTTATTTTGTATGTAGTGTGTATGCTTTACCTATTTCCATATGAGACTTACTGTAAGATTTCTGGTTTATTCCCATGTTTCACACGCTTGCTGTTAGGTAGATTAGTCACTATAACCTGATATGTGTGTGGGTGTTTGCAGGAGTATGACCTTTTGCTTATAATCTTTAGCTTGCTATAACCTTCAGCAGGAAACAGTGGATGTAGGAACTGGATGTTGTAAAGTTAAAGACTCCATGAATAATAAAAAAAAGCATTTATTTGGCTTGAATAGATTTATTGTGCTCTTGTACTCCATATCCACATTTTTGTAAAAGAGTTTTTAGAGTTTGAACTCGTAGCACAAACCTCTTTAGTGTAGCTTGCTGATGACCATCTTTTTTTTTTTTTATGTGTACTTAAATTCTGAAATGAGTGTGTAGCACTGGTTGTAGTGAAAAGAACTACATTCATGCATGGAGTGGGCAAAAGATTGATCTATGAAAATAATAATTTATTTTGTCTTGGGTTCATGATTATCAAGTCTTCACCATAAACTAGTTAAATATACAATTTGTTACTTTATAAATTCAAGGCATTAGCCAATTTACTACTTGAATGGAAGCATTAAACATGCAATCTACATATAACATACAGCTGTTCATGTTTTCCGTACTTTAAAATATAAAAAATATTTACATATTTAACAATTTTAAGTCTAATGCATAAATATATGTATATACAGTATAGTATTATAGTATTATATCATACATTCTTGCTGTTTAACTTTACATTTTCAGTAAATTAAAACTGATGCTACAAAACAGTATTAGTTAAAATTAAGGTTTCTGGAGACAAAATATTTTGACATTTATAAAATAACACATTTTATGAGGAATCCAAATGTGCATAAGGTCTAGTGCCTCAGAATTAAGTTCCTCAACATTAATTGTACAACAGGTTAAAAAAATAGATTTCAGGTGATAAGGTAACTTCTAGATTTTACATAATTGCTGTATTTAAAAAGACAGAGTTCAGAGAAACTTATGCAGTACAACATACCACATGAACCTTGGAAATCTTGTTTAGTTTTCCCTTGAATAGCAGGCAGTCATTTTTATTTTCATTTTCTTTTCTATTTAATTTTGACTGATCTTTCATCCTTTCAGTGATTTTCATATGTATTAATAAAGGAGTGCAGTCTGTCAATTAACCCAATGAATTTGCTTGTAATATTCAGATACATTTTTAGCCAGCATCTTTTAAATACTTGGAATTGTGTTTTCACAGTTTTTACTGGATGTGTGCTTTGTGGAGAATTATATAATAAAAACACTACTCTCTCTCTCTCTCTGTGTGTGTGTCTCCATCCATCAGAGCAAACAGATTGGTTAGTTTAGCTTTGATGCCTCAGTAGTAGAGATGATTATACGGTACATACTTTAGGGGTACAAAGTTCAATTCCTGGTTGCTACATTTTTTCCTTATTTGTTTTTACGAAGAGGGAGTTAAAGTGGGTAACTTACCAAGCAAACTTAGATCACTAAATACTAATGAGGAACAACCTAATTTGCCTTGAAAGATGTATGAATGATGTTTTCACAGTGAGTAATGGTGGCCCATCTGCCATTGATAGTAGTCAAACAGCAAGAAAGGCACCTTGAAATGACAGAGTCTGAGAAGCAGACCTTACATGAAAATGATCGAAAGGGGAAGTGCCAGGTAAAAGAGATTGGGACACAAGAAGATAATGAGGAAAAGCATAGGGGTAACACTGAAGGTACATGTAGGGCAACAAAGGACGAGATATGTGAAGATACCAAGAGGATGTATAAGAGGGACACTACAGGTATTTGTAAAGCAAGAGAGGTTGAGGTATGCAAAGATACCGAGACAAGGCTCAGGGATAGACGTTAGAAAAGGTGAGCATATATCTCTCTTGACCAGTGTTTACACTTGGCCAGTTTTATGTGGCTCTGTCAAGAGAAGAGAAAATGAGAAGATGATAATAGCTGGTGTGGAAGGTAATAGTGATACAAGAAATACAGTGTATAGAGACAGCCTATTTAGTTAGAAGTAGAGTAAGGGATATGGCAGCAGTACATTTTGGTGTAATTTATGCTACAGTTATAATTTAACTAGTCTCATATAGAAACAGTCATGCATAGTGTATTTGATAATATTGTTTTCATAAAGGAAATACATAGAAACAGAATTATTTTTTTAATTATTTAAATTAAACTTTTTAAAATTTAGATATATTTACAACAGTTCATTTTAATGATTTTTTTTTCCATATATCAGTCAATTCAAATATTTTAAAATGTATTTTTATAACCTGGCTTCAACAGGTAAACGTATCTAGTTATTATATAAAATGGATTCGTTTTTATGCCGTTTTTTCCATTATATTCACCATGTTATATATAAAAATAGGAAATATTATACTACATAGGATAGATGACTAGAATGATGGATCACATTATATGTGTGTGTGTTTTTTTTATATTTTTAATCAACATTTTACAGGAAACAAGAATGTACTGTATCACTGCATAATTTCTGTCTCAGTATTACTCTATATTTAGCCTCATGTGTAGCTGAAAAGTGAAATATATTTCCAGCTGTCACCAGCTGAGTACACTGTTAATTTGATCTTGTTTGAGCCTTTTGCAATAAGTACATGACTATTTAGTTTATACATCCATGAGTCTAGCAAGCAAACATTTAATTTTGTAAATGTTAAAGAAATAATTATCTTACAGAATGTACTCATAAATTCACTTTATCAATGAAAACAGTAAATCAGGAGTTCATTGACAATGCTTTACGAGTTCCATAATTACAGATGTTGCCAGAGCTCAGTTATTTTAAGGCAGCAGGTTAAATAAGTGGTTTGTGCGTTACCTGACAGGGTTGCGAACAGGAGATTGGAATTGATTTAGAACAGTTCCACATTATCAGGATCTGTGATGCAAACCTTACAAAATCTAGGTGATTTTGGTGCACGTATCACTGTTTCTTGTTTTTCTGGCTTCTTGTTCTGTCTATAATTAAATATGCACCAGTTAAAATATCCTTGGTATTCAGTTAATTGGGTTTATCTTCATCTTCATTATCTTTATTCGTATTATTTGAAAAGCTGCAATAGAGTTTATGAAATGTAAAGAATTTGGGATAGACAGCTGTAGTGACCAATTCCTTTACTTACTGCAATTGCTTTCATTGTGGAGCCACTGTTGTGATTTCATAGAGTAAACTTTTTTGTTTTCCTCCTGCTCTAGCAGTTCTGTATGGAGTTCCATACTGTTAAACTGTATAATCCGACTACCCAGTGTTATTATTACTGCAAAGAAAGCGTTAATAATAAGGTAACTGGCTAGACAATAACTGATTATAATTTGTAAATCAGTGGTTTTATTTTGCTTCTGCCCTTTTGAAATTTTTTTTTCTTTTTCTTAATAGAAATCAGGTTCATACATGTCAGCCATAAAAATTGACTGTCAGCATTTATTATTCTGGGACCTTCTAAGGAAATGATTAAGAACAAAGTTTTTTTTTTTTCTCCCAGTTGTGTATTATTTTTCACTACAGAATTTTTTACTTGCTTTTGGATTGTGCTTTGAATATTACACATTATTAATAAGTCTTAGTAAAATTAATATTAAATATTTCTCATTAATATTTTAAATATTGGATGGTCGAAAATTCAATTGTTACAGTGTTTGTTTATATACAGTCCAGTTTATTCAAATAAGGAGTGTTAGTTTATTAACTTAGAAAATAACAGAATATTGTTCTTAAAGTTCAGGATTAACTGTGAGCTTGATGCATTAATGTTTTAAACTGATTACATCATGTGAATTAGTGATCATGTGTAATAGTTGCATTTTCTGCAAGATAAACATTTAGTCACTTACCTACAAAGTTCAGTTACTGCCACCTTCTGGCCATTTTTCATGTATAGCTACAGATAAAGGTGTGTTGATTGTGTGCTAACAGTTTTTTTTATTTTTGTTTTTCTTTCAGCTACATCTAATCCTGTTACACCAAATACTCTATTATTTCACATATTACTTTATTCCCTTGTGCCGATTATGGGGATAGCTGTCATCATCCTATTTTCATTTTGGATGTACAGACACCACAAGCTTGCATATCCTCCTGTTTTGGTACCCACACAAGTAAGTATTATTATGAGTCAATGTTTAATACATTATGTACTTTTTTTATTTGTAAATAGATAAGCAGTCAATAGTAGTATAAACAGATATAAAACAATGTTGCCCTCCAGAAGTTAAAATAAAATCAGGGCATACAATTTTAAGACTTATGTTAAGAAATATACAGTAGATGTACGGTATACTGTAGCATAGTACCGTGCAATGTAGAGCAGATAGATAGAACTTATACACACACAGACACAGACACATACACTATGGTCTGAACACACAAGAGAATAACTAAAAGGGAAGAGACTTAAAAAAGAGAACTTCTGACTATCAGTTTATTCTATAATTGTTTTTAAACATAATGTAAAAATTATGTAGTGACTTTAAGACAGGTTCAAATCTAACTAATCAACATAGACTTCATGTTTTTTATTTGACACTTGGGTTGCCCATTTGGTCTGGTATAATAATAAACATCTGATCCCTTTCCCTTGTGATGGCCTTTTCCAGTTCAGACAGAGCTGGCCATTTTTGCCACTTTAGTAAGTGGTTGCTACTACATTGGCCTGATTCAGCAACTTGATCCTAGTTGTGTCGGGGCTTTGGTTTTCCAGTGTATACACTGATTTATCATTGTTTTAACTCATCCACTGCCTACCACACAAAGTAATCATTTATTATCATTGCAGCTATAAACCTTGTTCATGTGGCCCAAGCAGGTTCAAGAAAGTTGCTACCACACCAGACATTATTTTTCTTATTTTTATACCCTTATTTGGCATTTTATTATCATTTTTGATTTTCTTTTATATTATATATAAGTTTAACTTATATATAAGTTAAATTTTTCTTCCAGACCTTAGTAACTGGACATATCCATTTATTAAGGTGGATTATGTTAACAGAGAGGACTTGCACTAGATTCGAATTACTAACTGTTAACTATTTTTTTCCTCTGTGCAGAATCATCTATTAAAAGGAGGTGAAAAAATAAGTTTTAAAAATGTAGGTTTTGAAGAGTTGCATTATAAATCAAAAAGAAAAAATAAATAACGGAAGTGTATTTTGTTTTTGGATGTATAATTTTTTGTAAATAAACGGTTTTATTTTTCCTTCTCAATATCTCCATTTATGTGGTAGAATAGGTCAGTATTGCACAGAACTAGTCAGAGGGTGTAGTGTGTATAGTTTATTGTATTTTTTTATATAATACGTAAGTAAATTTAGATTTTTAAACTTCGTTAAAAGGTTATGATAATCCAGTCTCTTAAACAGATGATGATGAGGAGGCGATGCAGTTGTCAGCCCTGCTGTGTTTCAGCACCAGGGGACTGGGTCCGAGTCCTAGACTGAGCACTCTGTGTGAATTTTGCACTTTCCTCCATGTTTACGTGGGTGTTCACTGGATGTTCTTGGTCTCCTCTCTTCTCTGTATTCCTGCTCAGTATCACCCTAAAATTGAAATATTGTGAAAAATATTTTTATTCTTCCAGACCAAGTTCTTTTGTGCTTGGAATAGTTCTGATAAAACAGAACTAAAAATGAATGCATTAAATGTGCTGCTGCAAAATGGTTGTAACAGGTTGTAACATTTATTTTTGTGATATGATGTTAGTTGAAACAAGCATTATTCTTAACCTGTGGTGATAAAGTTGGGTTTTCTGCAAGGCAGTGTGGCATAGTTTTGAAGGTTTTTGAACTATTAGTTTAATACCTGGTTTGGTTCCAAATAAATAAATAAGTAAATGTAAATATACCTGTATTTTTAAGATAGCTATGTAGTTCAATAGCTAAGGTGTATTTGAATTTATTTTATTTGTTACGTGCAAAATGATGTTATACAGAAAAGGAAGGGAAGAATAAAGAAAACGTTTTGTATCTGTTTACAATGTTATGTTCGTCCTACAATAGTTTTGAATATATTACTTATTATGACAGTTATTTGCAAAGAGTTAAAAGTGAGTGTGCTATAGTTTCAGATAGAGTGTAGCTTAAAGGAATAGAAAAATTATAAAATTGTGGTCTGAGCTTCGCTTCAACTAAGTCAAAATAATAGAGATAAACAGTCTGCTTAAACTACTAGCACACAAGCAATTGTATTTCTTCTTGGCAGTACTGAACACATCGTTTACAACTCACAGTCTAACATTTAGAAGCAAGTGAATGAAACCTTGCATTCAGAAACTGGTAGAACCTCCTTTAGCAGAAATAAGGTGCACCATATGTTCCCTGCTATTGATGATATGACATGCAGAATGTTTAAAAGAGATTTTAGACCATTTTTCCTTGCAAAAATGTTTAAGTTTTTTTGTAACTTTTATTTGTATTATTATTATTATTGTTATTTTCAGATACAAATTGAAGAAAACCCACCTACTTTAGCCCACTTTATGTTTTATTGACATTTCTAGGAATCCTTGCATGAACAGCTCACTTCAGGTCTTGGCCCCAACATCTCAATTGAATTGAGATCTAGACTCTGACTTGGCAATTTCAGAACACATTGTCTTCTGTTTAAGACATTTTGTTGTTCATTTATTCCTGTGTTTCAGGTCATTGTCGTCATGAATCATCCAATTTATTAAGCTTTACAGCCAGACTGATATAGTGACATTCTTACTGACAGTCTCTTGTAAAATTATTTTTTTCTCCTTCTAACGCAGAACCTTTACATGTATTAAATTTTTGTCTCGTCAGCATACGAAATATTGTCCCAGAAGCCCAGTGGGACATCCATTTAGTCTTTTGCAAAGTTTAGAAATGCTGCAACATTTATTTTTCTTTTGGAGAACAGTGGTTTCCTTTCTTTGCATCCTTTCATGAACACTATTTTTGTTCAGTGTATTTCCTATATTGTACATATAGGCAGAGACTTTTGCAAGTTCAAGATATTTCTGCTTGTTCTTTGCTGTTACTTATAATAATAATAAGAATAACAAAAGGAGATGGTGATGGGTTGGGGACCAGCTGGTATTCTGTAATATGGCAAAGTAAAATGTGAAAAATAAAAAGTACAAATAAAAAAAGGTAATTTCGGACATTGCTAATCTGGTGCTGCCTTTTCCTAGGCCGCCTTTTCCCCCATCTTTTACTAACTGTCTCTTAGGGCTCCATGCTCTCTCCTTTGTGGTTCATGCTTGAGTACCATATTCCTACACTTCTGCTCTTTAAATTTCTCCCTGGGCAGAAGAGGTGGGAGCTTCTGAGACCTGTGTGAAAGTGATTTAAGATGGCGTTGTCATCCGGGCTGCAGGTGAAAAGGAAGAGGCTATTAACCGTGTTTCGCAAATGCTGGTTCACGAGTCTTTACCCCTGATTTGCCATGTGGATGCTCACGATTCATGTGTGTACGAGCGACAAACCTTAGGGTTCTTTTTTCACCTCTTTTAGTTTTTAATGCTGTGTTCTTGCCATGATCTTTTGCAGGATGGTCACTCCTAAGGAGATTAGCCACAGTACTGATTTTGTTTTCAATTTGTAGGTTGTTTAATCTCAATGTTGATTAAGGAACATCTAGGCCTTAAAAATGCTTTTTTAGCCTTATCAAGCTTTATGCAGCTCTACAGTTCTACTTTATCTAAGTTCCTCTGATTTATTTTTTTTATTGGAGCACGGTTCATAGAAACAAACCTTTCTTGATCTTTCCAGTTCATCAATAACCAAACATTGTGCATCTTTTTATTGGACAGGGTACCTTCATCTCCAATTAGCTTGAAGAGAAGTCACTAGCCTAGAGGTTTACATACAGGTACTTTTCCTGGCATGGACTGTGAATGTTTAAATGGTATTTTCAGTATTGACAAGAAAAGGTACAATTGTTTTCTGTTATTAGTTTAAGTCACATTGTATATGCCTATTACTGTGACTTAGTTGAAGATCAGACCACAATTGTGTTAGTAATTAAAGAAGAACTTCAGGAAATTTCAAAAGATTAACAACATTGTTTCTTTCCATTCTTGGTTCTCGGTTTAATAAATTTGTTTCAGATAATGACAATTTTATAAAATTAATGTGCCTTTCAGTGGGTTGGTGTCCCATGAGAGGCTGATTTATGAATTGCTACTGTTGGTTCAAATACCACAGTTTTTAAATAGTCATTTTTTCAACTTGACCCCACATTTGAACAAGCTTTTTTAAGTTTACTTTTCAAACATATTTTACTAATGGTACGGTATTGCTTGTTTCCTTATGTTATTTCTGCTGCCTTTTCCAAAGATTTCTGAATCTGACCTGCTTTGTATTTGGAACTAGGGAAAAGGAAGATCTTCAGGTGTTAATATGCAGACAACAAAACTCTAGTTAAAGCATCACTGCGTACTCTATTTTTAAGCACTTTGTTGATAAGGACTGGTTTTATTTTTTGCAATATTTTTTATGTGTTGTCAAATAAAAAAAGGAGCACAGAAAAAGGTTTGCGGTAACCACACTGTATACTTGAAGACTGGGTGAAAAAAGAGAGCAAAAGTCATCAATATGTCATTGAGTCCAAAACAGAACTGATGCATGGCTAATAAAATGGCATTTTTAAGGCCAGGTGGCAAAAGTGACATTATCAGGCCTGGAACTGGAAGTGATGTCATCGGGCCCAGGCAAAATTTCCTTTGGGTGGTCTGCAGAAGAAAGACAGAAAGGGTTAGTGCACACTGCCACTCCCCTGGTCCAGCATGGAATTACCCTCTTTTGAGCCTTTTAGCTGCATCCCATGCGCACATGTGTGACTGTGCAAAATTGAACCACTAGACAACTGGTACTTATTGCAGTTTTGGCTAATGACAGTGTTAAGTGACACTTGGAAAATTAAATCTGTAGCAATAAACTATGCAGAGAAATATCAAAGAAGCTATAAAAAAAAAAATTGACATTTTATTCTTTGTAAAATAGGTTTTCAAGAAAATGTCAAACTAACAAGAAAAAAGCAGGGTAAAGAATAATTAGCACTGCAGTAATTTCCTGTAAGTCTTCTCCATGGGCATGAATGCAAATATCTGTTTCTCACATTCTATGTAATCAGTATATAAGTAATGCCTAAACAACTGGAATGGAAATGGTGTCTCTTTGGTTTCTGGTGTGGGTAGACATACCTGAACTCTGAACACATAGTCATCAGTTTTA
This sequence comes from Polypterus bichir lapradei, assembly GCA_026402145.1. Taxonomy (NCBI): domain Eukaryota; kingdom Metazoa; phylum Chordata; class Cladistia; order Polypteriformes; family Polypteridae; genus Polypterus; species Polypterus bichir. The sequence continues at coordinate 54,415,167 of JANRMT010062814.1, forward strand.
ATAATTTAAAATCTCCAGTCATACTTTCACAATTGTGGATACTTAAGCTTCTTGCTGTAATTTGAAAACCAGAAAGTTGATACTACATTATACCACTTATTGCCAAGCATGTCCAATTATGTGACAAGAAAACCTAGAGAATGTCAAATTAGACGACTGTGTGACAACATTCCAGCATAGTTCTCACATTTCCAAACTATTACACATTCACTGTTTTTTTTTTTTTTTTTTTTTTGGGACACCGATTAACTTGTCACCTGACAGAGCTGTTGTCCATGCAAAGGCTTTTTAGATATCCCAAGTTCATGCAACAAACTATGCCCTCCACCCCCTAAAAAATGATGTTATGTTGTGTAAAACACGTAACGTAAAATAGACAAGTGTCTCTTCTGTTGTCAGGTCCAAAACACTCGTGTTCCTTTGTCTTTCTTCCTATGCATTATACATCAGGGTGAGCCTTCATTGACTGTCAGCTCTCACATGTACTCAAGCCTGTTCATATTCTAAATTTTCCTTTGGGATTAATAAAGTTTCTGCAATCTAATCTAATGTGTTTTAAGACAAAATCAAACCTGTGTGAGTCGCAGACTGGTTGGACTGAATTATGCTGGGTATGTCACACTAGACAACAAGTCTAGTAGATCACAGAGCATGCCACGACTGTCTCTGACTTGCTAAGATAATGCAAATGAAGCATACAACTGAAACTTGCTGGAAAGATTGTGTAATGTGACAGAATATTAAGTGAAACAAAACAACATTTGGGTCAAAGGCCACAAGTGAAATACACAAATGTTTTTTTTGCCAATATAGAGCTCAATAGGTGTGCTGACCATTTAAATTGACTTCTGTAAAGCAGTAGGGTTGGGCAGCAAAATGTACAGTGTAATATTAAAATTGTAAAATAACATTCTTTTTGATAAATTATCAAAATTTATATAGGAAAGTGTTCTCTCTGAAAATATCAGTTTATTTTCTTCTATATATGTTACAACATTCTTTGTACAAGTCATAATATTGGGATTAATAAAGTATCTATCTATCTATCTATCTAATAACCAGGAGTTTCCCAGGCGCCAACCAGGTTTTCATTTTAGTTTTTCTTTTAGTTCAGCATATTTTAAACTACATTTAGCATCATTTTTGCATTTTTGTTTGTCTCATCACACTGCAATTTTCAAGTGAACTGTAAAGAGATGTTTGGAATTGTCACCTTAATGACACACAGTGCAAAATGCATTTCTAATATGTGTACCTGTACTACTGACAGTGTTCAGGACTAAAATGTGTTCCTATGCTGTGTTTATTGTAACAATAATTCTGCATAGTTAAAGCTTCAATAGAATAAGTATCACTGACCCTTCTGGCAGTGGCAGCTACAGTACTTTCAGAGCTCTGCAGGTACTCAAGATCAGTTAATTTTGTTTATTTTTTATATAATTAACACTAATATAAACTTTCAAGACAATTTTATCTTCTGACATTTCTCGTTGCTTGATTGTTTTTGTGTTAAGCTTTATAATTAACAAAAGCACCCACTGAAAGTAAATTCTGTGACATGTTCAGTTTTATTTAACAGTTATGGTTATTGGATTGTAGTTAAGTATTTCTTAACAAGTCTGTTCAAGACTTGAAGTATTGACACTTTTTTATTTGAGTAAAGTAGGGGAGGGCATATTCCTGCCTTCTTTGATGCCCAATTTTGTCTCTCTTCAATGAAGTTTGTTGGAGCTTTTATCATTGAAACCTATAAATGGATTACACACAACTGTGTGGTATCCTGGAGCAGGAAAAACATCTTAACAGGATTATTAAAAAAGGCTATGTCTTTATGGAAAAATATTATATTATATCATATCTCATTATTTTCATGGTTATTCATAAAAGAAACTAATAAAATATTACATTAAGGACAACATGTGGTAATAAAATATGAACATAAAGGATAAGATGCACATTTTAAATGTTTTCTTTGAAAAGATAAGAGTATGAATTTATGGCCCTGCTACAGAAGAAGATTAAATCATTTTATTTTTCATTTTTCATTCAGTCTTTCATGTCACTTCTAACAGTGTTCTTTTCCTCCAATGCATCATGCTAAACTATTTTCCCTTTGCATTCACAATGAGGTTGAGATATTTGTCATTGTATTTCAATTTTTCATATACTTAACTGGGGTCATAGAGCTGGAATTGATTCAGTTGGAGACTGCTCTGGCTGCTGCTAGTTTCAGATTTCAGGAAAAATAGTGCTTCCCAATCCAGGTCATCCATCAACCCCTGAAACTACTTTATCTGCTTTCATTTCATTCTCACTGGAAACAGTAATTTCTTTCACCTCTTTTTTTCCTTCACAAGCACGCCTTTCATATAATGATAGAGGTAAGATAAGTTTAATTAAATCATAAAGTTCAATGAATTTGGAAAGTCAGATAACCTGGTCATTTCATTTTTCTCTTCAGGGTCTCATCTCTATAAACGTGGTTCTTTATTTTTTTTTTAATACCAAAAAAAAAACCAAAAAAAACCCCACAATTTTTGCATGGACCGCATCCTAATCCTCCTCAGACTGTACAATAAAAAGAAACATTTGCAAAGTTGCATGCTCACACAATGACCCGCACATTTTGGCATGATTGATTAGTTTGTATGTAAATAGCTGATGCTGTAAGTATGCCATGGATGCTGCTTGTTGCTTTTGTAATGAAATCTACCCAAGGTTTTTTTTTTTTTTTCTTAGTGACAAAAGTGAATATTTTTGTATTGTGCTGGAGTATTTTTTCCTACTAAATTTCATGAAGATATGTATGGCATGAATATTCTGAATTCCCCACCTGCCCACCCCTACCCAAGTGCTTTTTGTCTGAAAACCGTTTTTTTAGTTTGTAAATGTAAAGCATTAGTTAAGGAACATGACAGCCAATAATTGTCTTTTTATCAGTGGTTGCCTAAAAATTAAAAAATATGTTGGGGGCAACATATTTTTCAGTTACTTTGTTGCTCAATACTCTTAAATGATTCTCTATCCAGAAACATTACCTTTTTTTGTAAATCATTAAAACTGTTGGTGCATATTTGTTCACCAAAAGGGAGCATAAAGGTTAATGTCTGACATAAACATTACTTGATTTCATTTATGTATAGGGTAAAATGTACTACTATGAGTGAATTCTGTACATGAAAATATGCAATGTATTACAGACAAGTGTAAAAATGGAAGCACTGTTATTCGCTGGAAGATTTCAATCCAAAAACTATTTTTTTTAATGTTCAGTTTTACTGTGTCTCAAATTACAAAAAAAATGTGCATCTGTCAGTGTTTACAATCATTGCAATTTTTTGAGAATTTATTGTTCTTGTTTCATATTTAACAATCACAGGTAACTGACCTGTATATACACTGCATTTTCATGATTTCAAAAAATGTGTATATATAAATGCAATATATATGTACAATATATTTAAATTGCAGTTTTAGAAGCAAAAGTTAAGTGTTTAGTGTATATGTGAAACACTTCTCTATACAGCTGGTAATATAAGTAATCCACATGTTCCACTTTTTAAGATGTGTTTTTGTCCAAATTCGAGACACATTCAGCCAAAATGCCAGAGGAAGGAAAATTTAGAGAGTGAAAAATAAACAGCTGTTCATATGTAGGCTGATAAAAAAGACAGGCAGCTTCTTGTCCCTTGAAAACATGGGAATTTCACATAGAACAACCCAAACCAAGTGTAAAATACGCACATTTGTTTGTTTGGAGTTTAGTATACATTACTACTCCAAACATGGCCTCTAATGTAGCAGTTTCTCTAACACAGTACTACAAGGTATGACCTTACCAACAACAGAGACACTAAGAAAATTTGTAACACTAATAAAAGCTGTATGCTTTTTATAACCTATTTCACAGTGTTGCACATTCTTCTCCTATAAGTATTGGTTTTCCCCATAATGTTCTGTCTGTCTATCTAGCTTTCTTACATATGTGAACAATGTGTGTATCACAATAATAGAACACTCCAAATTGGGCCCAGCATAAGTATGTTTGGGGTTTTGTGAGAGTTTATCTTGTCATCTGGTGTTGCGTCCGCTGTTTTCTTTAGACATTAGAATAGAAGCTAATATACATAATAGAAGCTGCTGATTTTCTCCCCCTATAGTGTAAAACAGTGCCTTGCAAAATATTTCAGACCAGTTTTATAGTTTTACTGAGTAATAGATCCTATACCAAACTGGAACTCAAAAATTTTATTTATTTTATTAATGTAACATTTTTTATGCCCAAAGATTTAAGGAAAAAGTTAAGTATTCAGTCTCCAATCCTTAGTGCCTCCTTTGCAGAATTAACAGCTTTAAGTGTTCCAGCTTTGCACAATTCTCAGGACTAATTTTGACCCAGTTTGGTTTTTGTTGCAGGCAGATGTGCTTTAGATTAGTCAGTTTTAAGTCACATTAAAAATAATATTCAATTCCTGTGTATTGGTGAAAAAGAGAACAAAATTTCAGTGTAGGATTATTATTTGGGAGAATTTGAGAATTGGTTATGCATGATTTTGTAAGGTGTTATAGCGTCAGTAATGCTTATGTAAAAAGTTAAATAAATAAATAAAACACATGCCAGAAAACACTCACTTCTATTCTAGTCTGTCTCTGCTTATAGCTTCATTCAGTAATACTCTTAAAATAAAAATGTGTGACATGCATATCATATGTAAGTACAGTCAGAACTGCCACTGTATAACAGTATAACAGTTTGTGTACATTTATGTGCTATTTAGCTGAAACTGGTAATTTTAAGTGGTTTACCCATCACAACTTTGGTAAAACTTTGTGCACATTTGTATAGCTGGAACTGTGACACCATGGTGAGTGAATCAGTGGAGGCGATCAAACTGGGCAATCCCTGCTATAGCCTCAAGACCACATAGGAACCTATAGTAACCTTTTTGTAAAATATCCAATTATTATATTCTGTTATTTTGTCTCTAGCTACACTCTTGAATAAAGACATTTAAAATATAATTGTAGTAGTTGTTGCCAACAACAGATGTGTCCATAATCATGAATTTGTTGTCAAAAATAAATCGTATCTGCTTTTCCTCTTATAACACATTGTGATTTGAGATTTCAAACCTCTTTCACCTCTATTTATAAGTCTACCTTAGGCGTGCATTCAATGGTCATATTTAGATGCTAGAACACACAATCTTGCATTGCATTGGCACAACATATTTTCTTTATTACCAGCTAACATTACTGTGACAATTGCCAAGCCAGACCCCTATTTTGAAGTCAGATGTGTTCTGTTCAGAAGTGAACTCACAGTAGATTACTGTGTCTATATCGTATGTATAATTTTTCAATCGAAGCCATTGGCAGTTGACATTTTTTTGTAGAAACTAACTTGAAACTTTTATGGGAAAAGGCAATATACAGTGTGTGTTGCCTGTATGTGTTTTTGTATATTTTAGTGAAAAATTCATTAGTTTTTTTTTTTTTTTGGTGATTTTTTTAATCCTTTAATTGCCATATACAATTTCTAGTATTAGGAATATGTCATTTTTCGCATACAACTACTTGCTCTCCAGAGACGTACATGGATGTTTCTACTTGATTTTCAGCTTATTTCTATTGTAGGTAATTATCCACAGTTAAATATCAATATTTGTTATTGAAAAATGTATTTATATGTCTAAATACTTTTGGTTCTTTTGGTTTTGTCCATTTACAGTGACATTATTATAAATCATTGTTGTTTTACAATATTTAACATAAAACCTATAAAAGCATTATAGTGTAGAATATGCTAGACAACAGTAGTTATGTTTGATACTTCTTTTGGATATTTCATAATTATTATGCAATAAAGGTGGACATACAGTATCAGGTTGGTATGTTATGACTGTTTCTTTTAAGTGTCTTCATTGTTATTGGTTTGTTTATTAGAAACTTGTTTTACTTTCATTTATCTATTTAAGACAAATATTGGCTAAAGTTTTTCCTTTTGTGCATAAAACAGCACATTGAATGATTTCATCTGTGCAGGCAACATGTGCATTGTTTAATTATTTAAAACATCTGTAAAAAAGTTAATAGCTTTATAATCTGCAGACCTTTTATAAGATTTATTTTTGATTTATTTTAGGATCCTGGGCCCCCACCACCATCTCCATTACTTGGCCAAAAGCCATTACAGTTACTGGAGCTTAAAGCTAGAGGTCGCTTTGGTTGTGTTTGGAAGGCACAGCTTTTAAATGAATATGTGGCTGTCAAAGTATTTCCAATTCAGGTAATAATAAGTTGTTTATAAACATGCTGTATAGAAAAAAAATTTGTATTCCACTGTACATCTTTCACAGTGCTCTTGAAATCTGTTACACTAAATTCTGGGTTAAATATATTCTCTTTTTAAATAAGCCATAGTTCTTTGTTATAGATGAGCTTCTATAGAATTCTGTTGGCACAAACACTCAGGGTATCTTGATTAATAATAATAGACCCTTTTCTCCTCCTTACTCCAGATCCAAAAACCTCCTATAATGAGGTGGCTTTGCACATCCTTTTGGGGTCAGGACTATGCTACACTTTGGTCTAGAAACAACAGTTTAAAAGTCCCTTTATTGTCCCCTTGGTGTTACCTTACAGAGAAACACGGTTCTTGCCCTTGAAGCCATAGACTTTATACGCTTCCCCTAATGGTTATATGGAGGTTGCTTCCCTTGGGTCAGTTCTCCTAAACCTTGCTTTTCAATGAGGAACATGTTCCCTACCTACCACAGGTAGTGGCCACATGCTGCTGTCTGTCACTAAAAGATCTTTCGACCTCCTAACAGGTCTCGCTTGCTTCCCTTTTCTGGGTTCCCATACATTTGCTCCGTGTAATGGAATATAGCTGCCCCACTGTTGCCACATTGGATGAGGAGGAACTGTGCTGCAGGCAGTTTTGACCCGGACCTCTACCACCCCCAAACCCACTGTGTTTGTGTTTGTATTTCATATACCATGCAAGTGTGTTTGTGTGTGTGAGAGAGATAGTTTAATTGCAAAATCCTACTTATCAAAAATTGTTCTTTGTGATGTCATGTAACATACTGATAATATTTTTTTTCACCTATTTCTAATTTCTTTAGAATTTTTTTTCTTCAAGACCCAACATATCCATTACTTAAAAGGAAGTGACATTTTACCACAATATGAAACAAAACCATACTTCCCTGTTGAGCAGTAAAAGTTTTCTATAATATAATTTAAAATTGCCATGTGATTCATAATCAATCACCTGTACAACAGTAGTTTTAAATATGTAAATATGCTAGCTATCATGCTTTGTGATATAACTTTTCATGCATGTATACCATATATTATGCCTGTGTACTCAAACTGTTTAGTTACCACATACTGTTAAGTGTTTCTTTGGTACTATTGCATTATTAAACAAAATCATAATACAGTGTACTGTTTTACTACTTTAATTTTTTAACAAAATAAGTTTGTATTAACTTTCAAGATATTCAAGATATAATAAGAGAAATTTAGATTAAGCACATCACTTCTGTATTGAAAGTGCATAAATGGGTACACAGAATAAAAAAGTATTTCTTTGTTCAGATCACAACTAGTTCATTTCTTCATTTCTCAGAAAATATAGTTGACGAGTGAACTAAATGACAGACTAATTCACAGTTTAATTTGTTTAGGATAATACTGTTACTCATTTTAGCTATTATTGCTGTTTTATTTTTAATCTATTATTCTATAATCCATTATTACTGTTTTATTTTTAGCTTACTTAAATATTGTTGAATTTTGTTTTTGGCCTAATTCTGTAAACTTTTTTTAAATAGTAATACATTTACTGACATTAATTAGTTGTCAAAATGTATGTTTACCACCAATGAAGGTCTGTTTGTAGTATTAAGTAGAGATTACATTGGAGCAGTGCTTTTCTTTTAACAAATAACTGAAATTTATCATTCCACTAGTAGTTGAAAACTGAGTTACACTAACACCTGAATCTGAACTTATACACTTTATTTATGACCTTTGACCTTTTCCAGTAACACCTCCATTAATTTGTGTTAAAGTTTCATGTTGGAGAGAATGGGAGCACAATTATTCCTCCTTAGTAACTTCTTGGAGTTCATCATTGGCTTCCACTGTCTATCCTTCTCAGGGAAAAGGGTCTTTAAACAGATGTTGCAAATGGGATGTTAAGAAAATTGGTGCCATTATTATTATTATTATTATTATTATTATTATTATTTTATTTTCTAAAAAGAACATTTGCTTTGAGACTCATAAAATAGATGGCTGTATTAATAATTAAATTTTATTTCTAAACAAGTTTGTTCTAGAATACCATTTATTAATATACTATTTTCTCTGTCATTTTAGAATAAACAGTCATGGCAGAATGAATATGAAATCTACAGTTTGTCTGGAATGAAACACGACAACATCCTCCAATTCATTGGTGCAGAAAAACGGGGAACTAATCTTGACGTGGAGCTCTGGTTGATAACAGCTTTTCATGATAAGGTACCATAGTACGATATAAAGCTGGTGTTTAAACTGTCATTTGATTTGTTTTACATACTGTGCATGAGACTAATTTTACATGAAATTAATGATACTGGTATTAATGGCAGAATGGTATAAATTAAAACAATTATTGAAGAAATACTCCACAATTTTAAACCTGCTTAGTAAAATTTAAAGTAGGAGGGGGCAGAGCCTTTTATGGCACTACTTGGCGCAAAATAAGAAATATCCCTGAATAAGTCATCATTTCATCTTTAGGCGCACACACTCACGCTTAAACGGGCCAACCTGAAATTGTCAAGCTCTCCTCAAATAACAAACTATGATTTGTTGGTTGCAGTGCAGCAGGCTCCTAGACCAAGTAAATAAGGTTGCATGGGTATTTTGACATTAAAATCAAACAATGTATTTAACCCTAAGATGATTTGTCTTGACACAAAGCACTCCAAGAACACCGTCATGAAATTGGGATGCTCCCTTGCTTCAGAGCATGCAAGACAAAGCAAGCAGATGGAAAAAAGTACAGAGCAGTATGCAGTCAATTTTTTAGAAAAACCTCCTGTAGTATACCCGAGGCCTCGGACTTAAAACTCCTGTATTTGCGAAGTCAAGCTTTTTTTTCACACTCACTCATTTTCCTCATAAATTTGCATTGTGACATAAACCATACTTTACAAGAAACATGTGAAATAAAATCCTTGGAGATAAGCAAATATTGCAATGCTGAGATTTGACTTATGGTTTTAATATCTAATTAGGGAGCTCCGCCCCCTGCTCACTTCGCTCACCAACCCCTGTGTTTGGTTTATCGGATATACAATTTTAAAAGCGTTTTTTTTTTTTCTTTGGAATTGTTGCTTTAACTGTTGCGGGACCACAGATTCTCATAGCGTATGGTCCATTATTGTGTTAATCCATGTTTTGTGCATTGAATGATGCGAAGGCGAAAAGAGTGTTTTCCACTCTTTGTCTTTTATTTCTGACGTTGATTTGTCCTGCTATTTTTTCAATTACACCTGGTTCTGATGATTAATTCCCTTTTGTTTGCGCTAATGCGATCTTTATGCGATCTTTACTGTTTTTTTTTTTTGATACTGTAGCGACTGACGTAATAAAGTGTCACAAAATTTTTACTTGAACAATCGCCGACTTCGTAACCCCAAACACAACTTTCTAGCACCCTCTCCAACCCCTCCTCCCCCGGGTCTTGTACCCCCCTACCGCATCAATCAATACCCCACTATCAGTCTTCCGTGTTGTACCCCGCCCTCCCTCAATCGGACCTAACAGTCACTTAAAACAAAAAAGGCTTCAACTTGGCTGGGACTTTCAAATTTTACTGGTTTCATATTCTGTACCTTTCTCTGCAAGTGTATCGCACCATCATTTGTTTGAGCCTTTCGAATTCCACTGCTTTCATAATCTCTTATCTGTTTTTTTTTTCTCTCCAACGCTTTTTGGTCTCTTTTCTCCGAGCTGCTCTTTCTTCTTTGCCGAGAGCACAGGATCTGTGTGTGCTACGTGTCTTTACATGAATCGAGTGTTTTGCTGGCCATGCTCTTATTTGATAAGAAGGGCGTGTCTTGCAAGAATCTCCTGTTCCACGTCCCCGCGAGACGGCCCTGGGACAATCTCTTGGCACCAAGTCTCATGTTTACGGTCCCCGCGAGACTCTCCGTGGCCAGTCTGTTTTGTCTCGCGGGTCTTTTAAATGTCTTCCGAGAACTTCTGAGGAGATCACGTATCGTCGCCCTGCTTTTTCTTTCCATGATTTTTTTTAATAATAGAGAGATGTATAGGCCAAATACTGTCTGAAGGGTGGTAAAAACTCAAATTAGTTTTTATTCCTGGTTTTCATTTATAATTAATTTAGAAAGATCTGTAGAATTGTGTCTTTACATTGATCATATAGAGATTTTCTCTTTGTCAGTAAAAACATTCACAATCAAATACAGATGGGTCCCAGGTTATGCTTTTTCGACTTATGGCAATTCCACAGATGTGAGCAAGCACATAAAACCACAAAACATTTCTTTTCAACTAATCTTTAGCTAGCAGCTTCTGTATTTTTACTTTCAAAAGAAGCATGGTAGTTTTAACACTGATGAATATAGTACCTGCCATTAATGGAGAGGACTATGGACTTTGCCGTCATTTTGTGCATATGTCACTGAATGTAACTGGCAGCACGCACAGTAAACTCCGTTTTAGACAAGCAGCTTGAGCTGTAGCTGGCTGTTGAGCAGGAGTGGTAGAACTTGCTGTTTGTGTGTAAGTATGTGTTCCAGAAGTGTCGTCTCAGGGAGTATTTGCCAGTGGGTGGGGAAGTGAAACTCCACAACCTCTCAGCAAAGACTTCACAGATCACCAAATGTGTCCTGCATTATGTGCAACGGCACAATAAGTTCTACTACTGGTAAGTAACTAGGCAGCTGTCCGCCTAGCTGAGGAGTGGTGGAGCCCGTTATTTGTAATGCCCATCATCCTAATTATGCATCCCTGCCGTATCATCTCAGGGAGTACAGATGCTTACCAAACACCGCATTTCTCTGCTGAAGGTCTTTTAGCTTTTCATGCCATCATTGTGCCACCTTTGTGAGGTGCTGCGTTATTATAAAGACCCATAGGATGTTTAAGCATGAAGTCAACATGCTTTATTTTGGCTCAACTTATTTGTTTGTGATTTAAAGTACAGTAATATTGCTATACTGTCATTTTTTTATTAAGTTTGAAATGTTTTTCTGTAAAGTAAGTTATAAAGCATTATGCATTTTGCTTTTTTTTCTATTAATGGAGATTTTTTTAGTGCATGTTTCAATTTGTACGCAAAATTGGGTGAAAAATGTCATCAGGAATGGAACTTATTTGTAACCCAGGGCAAACCTGTATGTAATACAATAAATTGTGACCTGTATTATATATTTAATACAGTTATCCCTCCTCGATCGCGGGGGTTGCGTTCCAGAACCCCCCGCGATAGGTGAAAATCCGCGAAGTAGAAACAATATGTTTGTATGGTTATTTTTATATATTTTAAGCCCTTAGAAACTCTCCCACACTATTTATAAATTTTCTCCGCACAGTTATACAGTAAACCCTCGTTTATCGCGGTTAATCCGCTCAAGACAGATAAATGAATTTCCACGAAGTAGGATTCTTTATTTATAAATCTAATATTTTCGCAGTTAGAGCATAGAAAACCTGTTTACGACCTTCTAAATACGTTTTTTAACATTATTAGAACCCTCTAAACATGAAATAATACCCTTTAGTCAAAGGTTTAAACTGTGCTCCATGACAAGACAGAGATGACAGTTCCGTCTCACAATTAAAAGAATGCAAACATATCTTCCTCTTCAAAGAAGTGCGCGCGTCAGGAGCAGAGAATGTCAGAGAGAGAGAGCGCGAGAAAAGTAAACAAGCAAAAATCAATAGGGCTGTTGGGCTTTTAAGTATGGGAAGCACCGCGATAAAGCAGCCGCAATGAAGGGATCAATGTGAAGGTAGTCTTTCAGCATTTTTTACAGGCGCGTCCGCGTCTGTATCTTCTAAGCAAACAGCCTCTGTGCAAACAGCCCCTCTGCTCACACCCCCTCCGTCAGGAGCAGGGACGTCAGAAAGAGAGAGGTAGAGAAAAGCAAACAATCAAAAATCAATACGGGCTGTTAGAGCTTTGAGCACCGTGCAGGAAGCATATCTTATATCATTGAGGAGTTTTATTTAATACGTAATACGTGCTCTGATTGGGTAGCTTCTCAGCCATCTGCCAATAGCGTCCCTTGTATGAAATCAACTAGGCAAACAAACTGAGGAAGCATGTACCATAAATTAAAAGACCCATTCTCCACAGAAATCCGCGAACCAGTGAAAAATCCGTGATATATATTTAGATATGCTTACATTTAAAATCCGCGATGGAGTGAAGCCGCGAAAGTTGAAGCGCGATATAGCGAGTGATCACTGTACTCACTGGGGTAATTTTTCAGTGTGCATAAGACTGATTGTATGGGGAAGATGTGCATAGTACATATCCACACTGATCTTGCACAACATTTTCATTAACAAAGATATTCTTCAGATGTTTACCCATTCAGCAAACCTCCTTTGAGACATTTTAGAACATGGTTATAAAATTTTGTGTGAAAAAATGTGAAATATGGGCTTGTTTTGTTTTTAGAAATTAAACCTGAAGCCTGGTGTTTTAAATATATTCTAACTAAAAGGATATTTTTTCTTGTTTTTCTTTTCTCTCAGAAATATTTGAAGATCTTCTGTTTTTATGTTTTCGGCATATTTCCTAGTTTTTCACATCTTTCATTTTTATGTTCTTTCTCCAGGGCTCACTCACTGATTACCTTAAAGCAAATGTGGTTAGCTGGAATGAGCTGTGCCACATAACTCAGACCATGGCCAGGGGACTGGCCTACCTTCATGAAGATATCCCAGGATTGAAAGATGGTCACAAACCAGCTGTAGCTCACAGGTAAACATAGCAGAATATTAGTTAGCATTGCGTTGAACATAGCATTGAATATTAATTCTATATAGAAAATACATCTGTTTAATGCACTTTATGTTTAACAATAACAGGGATATTAAAAGCAAGAATGTACTTCTGAAATCCAACCTGACGGCATGTATAGCGGACTTTGGATTGGCTCTAAAGTTTGAAGCTGGAAAATCTGCGGGTGATACTCATGGTCAAGTAAGCTGCTTTTCAATCACTTGATTTTCAGATGTATTTCTCTTTATTTCCTTCTCTAACATTATTAAATGTAATAACTGTTTTACAGGTTTATAAATAAAATCCTCAAAGTCAGGTAATAGTTTTGGTTTCATTCCATGCATTAAAAAAATAAAACATGTCTTATTAAAGCAAGCAAAGCGTTTTCAAGCAAACTCTGTTTTTAATACTTTTTTTATTTTTATTCTAGCAAAAATAACAACTTCCATTTATTCTTATTAAGTATGAGCCACCACTCTGAGGCTAGGGATTTGCACAGGCTTCTGGTTCGAATGCCATAAACGCCAAAAGTGACTCTAATTCATCAGGCCCCTGAGCAAGGCCCTTAACCTCCGTCCTGGGTATGATGTTAATGTGCATCCAGCCCTGCATGTAGGCCCTCCCACCTGCAGGGAAAAACCTGGGGGTTGGTGACAGAATTGGCACTCCAGCCACCATAAAAAACCTCACATTGGGTCCAGTCCATCTGAACTAGTGTGGTGCTGAGGTGTCACCTGTTACATGGCTGCACTCGGGTCCTAATCTGGGATCCTGAGTTTGTTTGTCATTTGGTGGGTGCGGCAATGTGCTGTATCAGTGTGTGCTCCTAACCTCTCTCTTATGAAGCACATTTCCACTAAAGCGGTCAGCATGCTACACAGTAGTTATAAATACATACCGTATAGTATGACAGTAAAACTGAATTATAAACATATGCATAAATTATACATAAAGGTTGATTTATAATCCAGATAAATCAAGATTTTGATTTAAGTATCCTGCAGTAAAGTGAACAGTGTATCAGTCTGATAAAAGTAAATGAGAGGGGGGTAGAATTATTATTGATGGAAACTTTGTTTTAAGGAAAACAACGCAAAGTGCATCTTTATCCTGGACTTTCACAATGTAACCCCATACATTTTTGTTTTAACCTATTTGATGCACAAGGCTTGGATTCAGCATTTCTGAACAATAATGTCAGTTAATTTCCCTGCAGTTAAATATGTTGATAAAATACATAGAATGCATATGTCCCACATTTGATCTTTAAAAATTTGTATAAGTATACACTTATCTACAAATTAGTGTGGCCAACAAGAAACTGCTCATTGTGAAATGTATGAGGGGTGTGAAAGAGAAGAAGTGTTGAAGCAAATGGCATGGTTAACAGTGTGTGCAGTTGGTGTCAGCAAAATGGTGGTGGGAAACTCAGTGGAAAGCATGGGTGGGTTACAATGGTCAGAGTGTCAGTGAGAGTAGCTAACACTGCTCACTGTATATGCAAGAAGCCCCTTCAGTCACCCTGGGCTATTGCATTACTGTCTCTGTTTTGAGGAGACATTCAAAAATGTGACTGTACTATTACAGTACCTTTCCAGGTTTGGCGACTTATCCCTGAAGCTGGCAGGGTAGGCTGAGACTTCCTGCAACCCTGTTATCAGTTATTCAAGTTCTGAAAATGTATGGCTGGATGATATACAGAGTGAATTGTGGAATGTATGAAGCCCCTAAGCCAAAAGTTAGACTATCTGTTAATTTAATTGAATTCAATTCACTAGATCGTTCTCATCTGAGCATTTACACCCTGCTTTTTTGTTTTAGGTTGGCACAAGACGGTATATGGCACCAGAGGTACTTGAAGGTGCTATTAATTTTCAAAGGGATGCCTTCCTTAGGATAGACATGTATGCCTTGGGATTGGTATTGTGGGAGCTTGCAGCACGATGTACAGCAGCTGATGGTGAGTAAACATTTATTAGTTAGCTAATGTGACATCAGTTAAAGTAAACTTACTAATGATTTTTGAGCAGAATACTAAAGAGGTTTATTTTGTACTCGGCTGATGAAGTGTTGAGACTGTTGTCCCAAAGCACTTTACTACTTTAAAGGTGTACTTCTATAATTTACATACCCTTAAACCCACTCATCTGTACTCTCAAGACATTGTGTGGAGTTTCTTGTGTATCACTGTAAGACACATAACTGTATTGTGTGCCTCCCTGGATAATGTGGGCATGGTGCTGTAACAATGTGCTTAGATTTAAAGATATTGTGCTTTGAAGTCATGACTGATTTTATTAGGAATGTTAGTAGACTTAACACCCACCTCAACAAAAGGCTCCAGTTAAATGAGACATTCTCTTTGAGTTTGCTATCTCATACTTTTTTTTGTTAATTTGATGAATCTTTTTAGAAGGTATATGGTAAATAGTTCATTTAACTAAGTTTTCCCCTTTTAAAAATATAAAGACACATGAGAAAGTAAACACCCTCTTTCAGATTGCACATGGCTTCTGCAAGTTAGCTTTTTTATGCAATAAATATTGACAAACAAAATATGTGTTGTCATCTGAGGCAAGAAGGTAATTTCTTGACTTTGAGGTTTATGTAATGCTTAGTTACAGTGGGTATAGAAAAGAATCGCCCCCTTCAAAATATTTACATTTGGTTGCTTCGCAGCCTGAAATGAAGACACACACAAAAAACATTTTTCCAGATGTGCATCTTATAACAGCCAAGAGAAAGATATCATAGCAGAAAAAAAAAAAAAAAACAGAATCACTAAAATGGTAAAAGGATGACCCCATCCTAAAAAATACTTGTAAACTCAATCAGATGTAAGTAATCACTTTCTCCATTGTGCTTCCTCCTGTGATCAACTGTAATCATTCTGATTAGCTCAGCATAAAACAGTTATTGCTAGAGCATTGCAATGCTTGGAAGTGCAACTGAAAGCAAATCAACTATGGGTGGCAAGGCACTGTCAAAGGATCTCAGAGATAAACTTGTGGACAGGCCCAAGTCAGGAGATGGATACAAAAAAAAATCAAAGTATTTATCAATCCTTAGCAGCACAGTAAATGAAGAAATCAATAAGTGGAAAGTGTTTGATACTGCTTAGGACCCTTCCTGGATCAGGCCAACCCTGGAAACTGGATAGAAGAGCGAGGAACAAACTGGTCATTGGGGCTACCAAGAGGCCTATGGCAACTTTGAAGGAGTTACAGGAATTTTTAGCAAATATTGGTCACTGTGTGCAGGTGACAACGTGGCTTGTATGGGACGGTTGCAGGAAAAAAGCCACAGTAAAGCATGTAGGTGGTAGCATCCTGTTATGGGGGTATTTCTCTACAGCAGGGAATGGGGCACTTGTCAAGAGAGAAGGAAAAATGGATGTGGCAAAATACTGTCAAATTCATGAGAAAAACCTGCTGCCCTCTGCCAGAAAGTTTTCAATGGGACATAGGTTCACCTTCCAACATGACAGTGACCTGAAGCAGACAGCAAAGCTAACCACATGGTCACTGAAGGAGAAAAAGCTGAATGTCCTTGGGTGGCTCAGTCAGAGCCCAGACTTAAATCCTACAATACTGAACATCTGTGAAATGACTTGAAGATTGCAGTCCACTAGCGGCCACCATCCAGTTTGACTGAGCTTGAACAGTTCTGTAAAGAACAGAGGGCAAATATTTCACAGGCTAGATGTGCAAAGTTGGTAGAGAAGTACCCCAACTGACTCATGGCTGTACAAAGCAGAAAAGGTGCTTCCACAAAGTGCTGACTCAGGTGGATGATCCTTTAACCATCTCAGTGATTTTGTTTTTTATTTTTTTCCTAAACTGTTGCTATTATAACTTTATAAGTTGCATTGAGTAAATTGAGGGGAATTTTTGTTTTGGTGTGTGTCATCATTTCTGGCTGCAAAGCAATGTGAATATTTTGAAGATGGGGCGATTCTTTTCTATTCCCACTGTATACCTTATAAACAAGAATTACAAACCAGTTACAAAACACCTCTACATTTGTTGTTGCAGAAACACTGTCATATTTCAGAAAATAGAACAAGTGTCATTTATATTTAAGTATTTGTTCAACTTAATCTTTTTTTAGTACTACTTTACTACATCTACATGCCAATTTTTTGTAATGTGGCATCTGCAGTATGTCCCCCCCATAACCCACCCCCCCCCCCCCCCCCAGGTCCATTCCTGGTTAACACATTGACTGCTGGACCATTTATCTCCAGGATGCTGCAGTATAGGTCTGTGCATATATGATAAGTAATGCAGTCAGTCAAAACATATAAAAATGTAGGGGAATGTATTAGAAAGCAAAGGTTTTATTATCAATAGTAACTCTGTCAAAACTCTGAAAATGTAAATAAATCCAATAAAAATGTTAAAAAAAAAAGCGCTTATTATTTTCACAGGCAACACGATTAGATCTCTGCATTTAAATGATAGTCCTAGAATCATGGCATCATGCAGAGTGCAGGCGTAGAAACACATGTGCTGCAAATGTAATGTGTTTCTTTGCGCTCTCCACACTTGTTGCTCAGAATACATTGCAGTTAATCACTCCTTGTGCTCAAGTGGGCAGCAGAATGTCCATTTAGTGCTGTCCTGACAAATCGGACACCTTCAGGGCAGCTATCTGCTTTATTACCAGATCCTACAGGTTGACTGACACTGTTAATCACTGTCATCATCTTCAAAATATTCATCTGGCAACAAATCTATGGAATGTCTACTTACAACACCGTTTTCTGCAAACTGTTGCCTCCAAAAAAAAAAAATTCTATGGCTGTTCACTAGATGGCAGCACTGTAGCATGTAACTGAGACACAGCAGCAGAGAATGCCAACGTGCTGGCTGTGTCTATAATGCCTGTAAACTGAGGTACTAGTTATACTGTACGTTGTGCCTTGACAGACTCGGTGAGATACGAGTTAACTTGTACCTTGTGTTCAAAGCATTAATGTCTGTGTGAAGCTTTTGAAATTGGGTGGGACAGTGGCACAGTGTGTAGAGTTGCTGCCTCACGGAGTCCAGCATCCTGGGTATAGATCCCACATGCAGATTTTGTCCTCATGATGTCTGCGTGAGTTTTCCTCCAGCTGCTTCCGTTTTTGCTTCACAATTCTGCTTCTTTGGGCCCTCGAGCAAGGCCCTTAACTCAAAAATTGGTCCGGGGTGCTTTACAATGCCCGACCCTGAGCTCTGGTCATGCAAAAAGATCATTTCCCCAATGGGGATTAACAAAGCATATCAGTTCAAAGGCATCCTGGTCAGATTAATTGTCCATTTGAAACTGGCACCTGTGTGATCAGGATTGTGTGTGTGTGTGCCTGGACGGACTCTGTGATGGACCGGTGTCCTGCATTTTCCTGTCATGCGCCCAGTCCTTCTGGGTTAGGTACTAGGCCCCTGCGCTGAAATTAGATTAAGCAGGTTTAAGAATTAGATGAACTTTTTGAAAAAAAAATAAAAAAAGAAATAAATACACTTGTTATGAAATATCTATCTATCCATTATCCAACCCGCTACAGTAAGTCCTAACTACACGGTCACGGGGGGTCTGCTGGAGCCAATCTCAGCCAACACAGGGCGCAAGGCAGGAAAAAAACCCCGGGCAGGGCGCCAACCCACAGCAGGGCACACACACACATACACCAATCACACACTAGGGACAATTCAGGATCGCCAATGCACCTAACCTGCATGTCTTTGGACTGTGGGAGGAAACCCACGCAGACACGGGGAAAGCATGCAAACTCCATGCAGGGAGGACCCGGGAAGTGAACTCAGGTCTCCTAACTGCAAGGCAGCAGCACTAGCCACTGCGCCACCATGCCACCCCTGTTATGAAATATGTGTAGGTTAATACTTATATGTATTATATCATAACTTATGCTTTATAAATTCTGACATAGCTAAAAGAAAAATGAGACATGAGCTATTCAGCACTATTTACACAACACTTTGGATTAATATCTATATTTCATTCTTTTGTAGGTTTTTTTTTTTTTTTTTTTTTTATTGCTTTTGGTCATCGTTGACATGAAAATAAATTCTAAGACTTTGCAAACATTCTAAACCCAGTGCCAACCTGTTGTACTATTGTGAAAGTAATACTTTTAGTTTATATTGCTGGACATTTTCATGTATGAACATATTTTGTAATTTGGAATATATTATTTAAAAAATGGCTTCACTCTCTTCAAGTTAAAAGGTATTGTTATGATAGCTTTTATATTATTTTGCAGTTTAGATCATTAATATAAATAACCTAAATAGAGAAAAAGAATCAGAATTATGTTGCAGACTTGGGAGATTTATATATTTTGTGTGTGTTTGCTTGTAGGTCCAGTTGATGAGTACATGCTGCCATTTGAAGAGGAAGTTGGGCAGCATCCATCATTGGAGGATATGCAAGAAATTGTGGTTCATAAAAAAATTAGACCAGTTTTAAGAGAATGTTGGCAAAAGCATGCGGTATGTACCTACTAAGAAATTCACAACTGTTAACAATTCCTGTTTCCTATAGAGCAATGAAGATGCAAATTCTTAAATTAAACAAGTATCTTCTGAGTTCATGTTTCATATGTTGGACACACTACTTGATATTCTGCATACCCCAGGCTGTGTCCCAGCCTTGTGACTAATGGTTCAGAGAGAGGCTCCAGTACCATGAAACCCATCACCAGAGCAAGATGATTATGAAAATGAATTGTTGAAAAGTTTCATAGAAAATGTCCCATTTATCCATTTTTAACTTTGTAAAGCCAGTTTGGGGTTGCAGGGACAAGAACCTGTTCTTGCATAACTGCTCACAGGACAAGAGAGCAACTGTCAGTGGGTCACTGGCCTGCCAGTTTTGACTTGCTAGTTAACCTGCCAAACACAGACAGATCTGGTATACCCAGGATCAAGTCTTAATAAAAGTGGGACCTTAAACAATAACTAGTTTTTTCTCAACTTTTCATACACAGAGAAAAGGTAAACACATAAAAATGAATTTCAGAAAGCAACATTTAAAAAGCAATGTTTGTATGCTGTATACAGAGAGGTGCATTTATAATCCCAATGTAAAACAAGCTTTTGATAAAAAGGAATGCTGTTTTGTAAATAAATCTTTGAGAGAAAAGACGAAGAGAGTCCTCAATGGGAAGTACCTGCTGGCAACTGCAGTATAGACAAGTGGAAGTTGGTGTAAACCGTTTTGTGAGCAATTGGTTTATCACAATTGACCAAATGACACAATGTTTGGTATTTAAAAAAAAAAAAAAATTTGCTGGGCTGAAAAAGATTGCACACTGCATTACATTTATATTCTATATGTGGCATTAATTTTATTTTACAAAAGTACATTTCTTTATTTAAAAGCTGCATATTCAATTTATTCTCTTATAACGCTCCTCTTAGATAACATACTGCATATTCACAAATATAGTTAAAGAAAACACATGAGGACTTAAACACATCCATACAAAAATGACATTAATACTTTCGAAAATTGATATGAGATTGAATTTTCGGACGTTTGTACAGTAAGGAAAAAAGAAATTGAACTAATAAAATGCATGGCAAGTTGACAATGGAGAAGAGAAAAATATAAACTAGCGCTGAAAGTTGTAAGTGAAAATAAACTTCTTGAAGCTCATGATTTCTTTGGAATATTGTTATTTCAACTTGTATAAACCAGGCGGCTCAGTCCCTCCCTGGACACACATCCATTTGTTATGCTGATCGTTTTGGAGAGAACACAAAGTGATCTCCTCATTTGAAATTACATATCAGCATGCAGTTAGGTTGAGAAAGGAAAAGTTGCTCCTTAAAGCTCAAAATAAAGATACGCAGATGAAGAATCCTATTGAAATTCTTTCTCCTACATTCCTACCTCCACTGAAAACATCTATTAGTTGATGAGCAAGCCATCACTATGCAAATGCGTACTTGTACAACTTTGCTGTCCATCTTTGACTCTGAAATGGCAGAGGGGCTACAGTACACCCAGCTCCTCAGCAAGAATCAGCAGGTTTGTAACTGAGAATGTAATTGTGATCATTTTACATCGTAACAGGCAGGCAGTAGTGCCACTTAGGAGGCAGATATCCTGCACAAGGCCAGCAAACATTATGCTCTGTTCTGTCCGCCAATAAAAGTTGTATTCAGCCCTGTGACTAAAATGAGAAGTGTCAATGGCCAGTTCACGTAAACAGGTACAGAAGAGGCATGTGTTCTTGCTATTTGATAATTAACAGAAAAGGTTTAAGGATATAGCATAAAATGTCTTGGTTGGGTTAATTTCTCAAGACAGTTGAAAAACATAAGAATTGCCCAATTGGACAATCGTACAGTTCAAGTAAAACTCTACACGTTTTGTGCTTGTTTATCAGTGTCCTTTGTATGGTGAACTTTGTGTTGACTTGATAGTTTCTGAAAAGACAGACATGACACAGATGTTTTGTGAGTGGTCTGAATGTTTCATTATGAAATACATGAGGGGAAGCAGAAGTTTGTTTTTTCCCCCTTGTATTTTTAGCGTTTTATTTGGTGTCATGCTCCTTTAAACAGAATTGTTTTGATCTGTAATCAAAGATACAGTATATACAATGAAAATTCCATCCGTTTATAGGCAAGAAAAGTTATAGATTAAAAAAAAAAAAACTAACATGAATCCTGAAAGATGACAACAGTGCCAAAAAATGCAGATTGCCTTTATTAGCCTATGAGCTGTGCTTAAAAGTGAAGCTTACCTGCAAAATAATTCTTACCTCTCGCTGTCCTGTTTCAGGGCCTGGCAATGTTGTGTGAAACCATAGAAGAATGCTGGGATCATGAAGCCGAAGCCCGGCTATCAGCAGGTTGTGTGGAAGAAAGGATTATTCAGATGCAAAGACTGACAAACACCATCACATCTGAGGACATTGTTACAGTAGTCACTATGGTGACAAACGTAGACTTTCCACCAAAAGAATCCAGTTTATGATGGTTCTGCTTCTCAAGAGAGAAATATGCATTGACCAGTCAGACTCTACCCAGGAGCTGCTTAGACTGCGCGAGCTGGTTACCATTCTGACCACTGCATCAGAACAGTACAGCAGCCAACAAATACTTTGAAGCAACAGGACGGGTCCCATTTCTACTATGCATTGACTTCGGGAAAACAGGGGAAAAACGAGACAACAATGAGTGATGGAGGATGAATTCCTGATTGTTACAAGTTGATTGCAAGAGGGGGAAAAAAAAAATCAGCCGGCAGATTTTTTTTTTTTTGTTTTTTTTAAAACAAAGAGAGAGGATATATATGTAAGCATCGTCATACATTGGAAAAGGACTTTGTAATTTAAGGATATTCAAATGTCAGGTATATATATTTTTTTATACCTGACTGAAAAACTTTAAAAAAAAAAAAAAAATGAAATAAGACTTCCCAGAAAGGACAATTGATAGTTTTTTAAGAAAAGAAAAAACTGAAAACAAAAATAACCGTTCATTTCATTTCAGTATAAAAAAGGGCAACTTGTTTTTAATGCATTTGCTGTTTTGTGTTTATATGATTGACTATTGTAATGCCAATATGAAACAGCTTGTGAATGTTTAGTGTGCTGCTGCTGCTGTACGTATATCAACTACAATGGTAATCAAGGTTATGTGGTGGGATTCGCTTCCAAGCATTACTTCTAAATAACCATGAACCTCCCTCAACAAGGTATACCTCAGTTCCACATCGGCGGAATATTGATTTTATGTTAACACTAAAACAATTGGAAAACATCAGTGGATCTCTGCTTGGTATTTACACTTAAATTAAGTGGATAAACACACTATGGAAGAGCAAAGTGCTCTCTCTGCCTATGCCAACAGAAAACGGCCATTCATGAAAACAGTGTTTCTGCTCATTATTGTTTAAGCTTCTCTCTTATTTGACCTGCTTTTTTTAATGATTATTTTTTTTTATAATATTTGAAATTACTTTGTATTGTTGTTTTAGAAAAAAGCTTGATAATCTATACAGTTACCCACATATTTAATTTAAAACAAGATTTGAAAGCACTTCCCCATTTTAGGTTTGCTGTGTAAATCAAGAATAAGGTTATGCGCATGACTTTTTGATTTTATTCCCTTGTAAACTGACACTGGTATTCCCAAGTGGAATTTTGTGTGCTTTTTTTTTTTTTTTTTTTTTTTTTTTTGTTTAAATTTTGTAAGACTGTAATTTAGTGTTTTTATGCCAATCGCTTTTCCCCACCGCATGATTTTGTGTTGCTTTTCTGTACCTGTTACTTGACACCCAGTCCAAGCTCTGTTGGTTTCACTGTATCAGATACGCCTCAGGAATCTTTACTTTCTCAACCCCCTCTCTCTGCTTTGAGCCACAAGTCAAGATCATTTTGGTGCCATCATTTACAATAAATGTTCAAAATCGGGGTGTGGATTCGGCCCCGATGTTAGGATGTAAGCCACATTAAATTTCAAACCAGGGGACAAACATATACTGAATGTCATTGTATGTGTTTAAAGATTTAAAAAAAAAATACTACTTAAGAGATGGGAGCAGTTACTTTTTTAAGCTTTCATGATGCTTCCTTCAGTGATAAAGGAAAACTATGAAAATAGAGGAATATGTTCCATATACACAGCATATGAAAAAGAAAAAAAAAACAATCAAAAGAGGAGACTTTTTGTTTTTTTTTTTTTGTTTTTTTGGTTTTGTTTTTTAGTTTGCAGTTCGCATATACAGTACTGCATTTTATCAATTTATGATACTTGCAAAAAAGACGTCTACTTTTATATTTCAAATATTTTATTTTCACAAACAGATGTTCTATAATTCTTTTTTAAAGAATAACATTTCAGGGATACAACTACTATGCTTTACTAAGTTAATTATATGCAATCAGTGCAGGTACAGAAACACACTGACATTGCCAATTTGGCAAACTTTTCAAAGGTGTAGCATTTTTAAATAATACAGTGCTGGGTGTCTCTTAGATGATAAATCATGCCAGGCCTGATTATTCAACGATAAACTGGTGCCAAGTTTATTGTAAATGTACACTAATAATGCATCCCTTGTTCTGACGAGACCCAAACCTAACGAAACGAATGTGCAAGTCTGCTCAGCAGTAGCGTTGTCCTGCTTTCTTAGATGTCGGATCGGTTTGTTTGTTTATTACAAGCAGTATTCACAAAGGAGAAAGGTACCAAATGCTGTATGTTTCCGTTTGAGAAAGTATTGTACTGTGAATGTTTCTGCGTATTGAAAGGTAGGAGCTGTGTAAAACTGAAAATTCTGTACACTAACCCATTGACTTGCCAGTACATTTATTGCTGCAGTCTGTGAAAGAGGTTTTCTACAATTTGTCACTGGACTCCAAGCAGGGAGGGGCGGAAGTCATATATGCAATTACCTGTGTATTACACCTGCCATTGTGGTGTTCACCGTTGTGTTTTTTGTGTAAAAGGAAAGAAAAGAAACAAAAAAGACACACAATAATCTAAAAACACTGTAGCCATGTGAACTCTGCTCCATACTGGGTTTTAGGTATTTTGGGTGTCATTTGTCCCTGTTACATTTTTAAACATCTGAGATAAATTGCTGCTTTCCTCTCTTCTGCTGTCATTGTTTAGAAATTTACTGAGAAGCCAAATAAATTCAGTTCCTGCTAAACATCTAAACAAAAAGGAGAACTCCAAGGATGTAATCGGAGTTCAGTATTTCATTAGTAACCCCTGCAGTGAATGGGTCACTTGTCCATTCATCTCCTCCTTTATGTAGGAAACTAATATTGACGCCACAAATGACACCCGATATCTTAACGTGGTTTACCTCAGAGATCTGACCAGCAGTGTGTGATAAGAAATCTGTTTCAGTTCACGTGACACACATTACCTCTTAATATGCCGGAAAGCTATTATATTAGCTTGACTCTATGTATTTCTGCTGATGTTCTTTGCGTCTTGGGCACAGATGACTGTACTACTGTCAAATTGTACTTGCCATTTTTCTGCAAGTATTTAACAAGATTTCAAAGGCCTAGTTGGAAGTAGTTGTTCAATATTGTACAGATCAATTGTATGCTATTCCCCTTTAAAATAAAGTATAGTGACTGCTCTGTTTTGGGGTATAAATCATTTACTCATTATTTTAGGTGCATTTACAGGACATAACTGTAATCGATAAAACCAAGAAGAGGAAAATATTTACCATGAAGAATTATGAGAAATCTTCATGGACTTGAGAATTGCAGGCATGCAGAAGAAGAAACATATGTTGAGTAAGTAAAAAAAAAAAAAAAAGGTTGAGAATTCGTTCCTGGCCTGTCCATGTCACGGCAGAGTTTGTTCGAGTTTCCTTGGGGTTTTGCGGAAAAAAACGAAACTTGACTGGGCAGCCATTGTGAATGTATCAGCTACAAAAGAGTGTTGCTTTGTGTTTCTTCAACAAAATGTGTTTGTGCTGCTAATACTCTAAGTGTTAGATGGTCGTCTTAAGAGAATTTAAGTTTTACAATATGGATTATTTGAAAAAGAAAGAAACCAATTGTACAGAGTGTTCTGAGGACTGCGGTTAAAATAGCCAGTGAAAATTTTGATAGATAGCAAACGTCTTTAAATCCAGGTGACATTTAGAAATGTAATGACTCTGTTGTTGCACAAGACACTAGTTGTTTGCTGAAGGCTCAGAGTGCCTGTTGTTGGGGGCCATTGATGACACAAGCAAATCAATAAGTTCATGGCATCCTGAACATTCGATGACCAAAATGGTGCATATTTTAGATACTATAGAAAACCTGGGAAGCTTGTGTCTTTAGAGTGCACCTCAGGGGTCACTTTTTACGGCGGCTCTCAGGGACCGTTCTCTCTCCCCATCCCCAACCCGAATTTTGTCATTTTTCTCCCAAGAAAATATCTCAGTTATTTCAAGTTTCTTGCCTTTCACTGATCATCAGCCATGTTCTCTTCCAAAGGGTTGCATGCTGAAACTTTAAGCCCAACAAAGATGGCTCTATGTATCGAGGCCTCATCTGGATCTGGAACTGAATCCTTCCATGGCTACCTTTTGTGAAGACCTGAAAAAATCCATACCGGACTAACTTACCATTTTGTCTGACTCTTTCTGGGAAGAGCTTGTTATAATCCACCATGACATAGCAACAAAAACAACAACATTTATTTGTATAGCACGTTTTCATACATGTGATTAGCTCAAAATGCTTTACAAGATGAAGAAAGAAAAAAGAAAAACATAAAAATAAGATTTGGCAATACTAAGTAACAAAGAAAAAAGTAAGGTCCGATGGCCAGGAGAACAGAAAAAAAAAAACTCCAGGGGCTGGAGCAAAAAAAAAAAAAAACAAAATCTGCAGTGGTTCTGAGACCAAACAGCCCCCACTGGGCATTCTACCTAACATAACTGGTCTCAGATTGTCCTCATGGTTTTCAGGCTTCACATGGAAGAATTAGATGATGATGATGGTCATGTGGACATCTGGTCTTTGATCCATCAATGTAGGGACTGCATGGTGCCTTGAAGTGAGACACACGCTGCGGGCTGTCAACCTACGGAAGGCAGCTGGACCTGACGGCATCTCAGGACGCGTACTGAAAGACTTTTAAGACTAACTGGCTGGGGTCTTCACCAGGATATTCAGCCAGTCTCTGTCTCAGTCCACTGTGCCATCCTGCCTGAAATCCTCTGTCATAGTGCCTCTGGCCAAGAAACAGACCATCACCAGTCTTCATAACCACAGGGGTCAGTGCAACTAGTCTGTAGTCATTAACTGCTTCGAGAAGCTCATCAGGAACCACATCATGTCATTCATTCCTCCCATGCTTGATCTGAACCAGTTTGCCTACGGCGCAAACAGGTCTATGGAGGACGCTGTGGCCACTGTTCTCCATGCTGTTCTGTCCCATCTGGGGAACACACACTGCTGAGGTAGTGAAGAAAGCCCAAAAGAGACTCTACTTCCTGAGGGTTCTTAGGAAGAACAACATACCTGAGAAACTGCTGGTGTCCTTTTACCGCTGCATAGTAGAGAGCATCATGGCCTACTGTCTCCGTGTGTGGTTCTCCAGGTGCACAGTAGCACAGAGGAAAGAGCTCCACAGAGTCATTAAGGTCGCCCAGCAGAGAGTTGGCTGTCCTCTCTCCTCACTAGAACAACTACATAGTTCCTGTTGTCTCAGGAACATCAAGAAAATTCTTCATGGCCCATCACACCCAGGACATTCATTGTTTGAACGCCTGCCTTCAGGCAGATGTTTCAGATCCATAAAGACTAAGACATATAGACTGAGAAACAGTTTCTATCCTTCAGCCATCACCATGCTGAATGCTGCTAAGTGGTCAATCTGACCGAGTGCACCTTCATGTTTACAATACAACTCTAAGTTAACAATGGCTATGGGACAAGTGCAATATGATGTATGTATGAGTGGAAAACAGTGTCCGGCTGTTATGGACTATTTTGGCTTTAACTTGTGTAATTGTGTTTTTATTTTATTTTTGCATTGGAAGATTGCACCTAAATTTTGTTGTACAATGTCTCATTGCTACAATGACAATAAATAAAGATTTGATTTTGTCAGGTAGTGGTGGCGCAGATTGCAGAAGTTAAGGGTGAACAAAAAAAGATTCCTAAGGAATTTAGAACTTTGTGAATTTGGTGAACCACTATGAAAATAAAATCAAGATGCTGCAACACCAAGTTATAAATGTCCCTCCAAACTTAAAGCTGGAGGACAGGAACCAAAGAAATAATGTCTGCCTCTTTGGCATCAAGAAGCATAAGGAGAAGAGAGATCTGATGCAATTTCTGGACAAATTATTACCAATAATTTTTAGAGAGCAAATCTTTGTCTAATTATGCAGACAGTTTGCTGGCTCTAAGTAAATTCCTAAATCTCTCAGCTTTTTATTTGAAGGCCAACAAGGCCATCTTTTCCCAGATTTAATTCCTTCTACAGGCTTTGGGGTCCAGTCGGTAAGACCAGCATGCAGGGCAGGTCTCTTGCTGTGTCTTCTCTGTCCTGTTCGACTATAACTTCTCATGCTTAAGGAGATGTGATGTGATGTTTCAGGATCCTAAACAAAGTGAGAGAAGCCATTCATAACTTCCAGGTTACTAGCATTCTTCCTTCATTGCTGCCATTTCTTTCTGATTTACTCACAAGGCTGTGTGTCCCAACTACCCAACCTGCTTCCTGCACTGACTCCGTTATTTATTCCAACTTTGTTTTGTAACCATTTAAGTCGCAGCTTCCCCTTTGTTCATTAAGGTTCTTGATATCAATTACCAACTGATACTCCTTTGTCAATTCATCATATTAGTTTACTGACCTCGTTTCTACAGGATTGTATGTTTTCCTGGGTTACTGTAGGTGGTCCCCGCACCCGCTCATGGCAGTTCAGCCTTCAGGTGCCACATGCAGTAAAACACTGATCTCCCCTCTGGGTCTAGTTTTCCTCAGATTATTACTTTCATTAGCCATTAATGCACTTTGATACCATGTTATGAAGCTTTTCCTGTTTGTGCACTCAGAGGGTGGGTTTGGGTGGGCTTGTTGCCAGTGTGTTCTAGAAATTAATCTATACCCATTGTGTTTTCTTTTTGGGTGTTCTTAAAGGTTCTCTGTGGAGGGGAAGGAGTCTGGAGGTATGTTTTTTGTTTAATGTTGGTGTTATGGGGGTGTTTTAATTGTGGGAGGGATTGCTGTGAGGAATGCTTGGAGCTTTTGTGCTAGAAGAGTAGTAAGAGCCTGGCGTGTTATTTTTGTCTTCCTTTTCCACACTTACTGTGCCTAACATTTTTTTTTTTAGTGCCTAATAGTCAACACTTGGAACATCCAGGGTCTCGATTCTATTGTCAAAAGATCCACCATCATTGTCTTTCTTTGGTGTAATAAATAAGATGCCATCTTTCTACAAGATACCTAAATATCTTAGTTAAGATGTGCCCTGACTTAATAATAGCCCTTAATGTTTGGTGGCTTCCTCCTCTACAAGCGCTTGTAAATGTGGTGTAATCATTGTGACGTGATGGAACAAGTCATTGATTCAGGTTGAGATTCTAGGGGCAGATTTTGCTATCTTCTTACCAAGTTTGCTGGTTTAAAAAAAATACTGTTGCACGTTCGGTCCTACGTCCTTTTAGCTATCAGTTTAGGCATCTTTATTTAATCCAATTTGTCACTTTAAAAACTAATAATTCTAGGAACTGAATCATATGCCCCCCTCGTGCATTATCATTTACTTTATTCCACATTCTCCATGGAAATTTGCCTCGAACTTTTTTTACTTTAACCCCTCCACTCAGGACTTTTCATTCTTTGCAGAGTTACTCCCAATTTAGACTGGATTACATTTTCATCTCACAAATGCGGTCTTGTAGTCACAAATGTCGGTGTTGTCTCTAATGCTCTCGCGCGATCACAATGTACTCTGTTCACTCAGGCGCTCCCACCGCCTCATCCCTGCACTTCTCGCTTGCCCTTTAACCCAGCTTTAGTCCAAAATGTTCTTTTCTTCCGGAGACTTGCAGCTCATTTGAAGGAACTGATATCTCCAAATGCCTGTATGATGGATAATCCCGTATTTTGTTTGGTATTTCAGGCTTACAGAATTTGAGGCCCACTTATCATCTTTAGATCCTGCATGTGGTTGATTCTCAGCATGAATTATTAATAATTTGTACTTGACAAGACACATATTTCTTGCTTTTGCGAAATGGCGTATTTGAAATTCAGTGCATGAGAGCTAAACGTTATGTATCTGGAGCTACACCCAATAGGATATTAGCCCATGGGTTTTTGAGATGGGAGTTGTTTGAATCCACCGCTGCCATTAAAAATAAATTGGGGCCAACAAGAAGGCCTCTTTTAGCAGTGGCTGAACTCAAGAAAGCCTTAGAGGCCATGAGCAAATGGAATTCGTTCTTTCTTCTCGCCCAATTCCTATGCCAAAGTCTGTAGCCCCTTCAACTCAGATGATCTCAGTAATGAATATGGTACTCACCTGACCCTGCCAAAATAGGGCAAAGACCCCTTACTTAAACAATCTGATCTACTGTCCAATTTCCTTATTAAATTCTGACGTCAAATTCTTGGCCAAAACGTGTGCTCTCCATTTGCTATCTGTCATACATAATTAGTACCTCCAGATCAAACTGGATTTATTTATACATGTTATCCATCTGACAGTGTCCATGTTTTCTCTATTTGGTGGATTTGGCACCTACCTTATCTTCAATGCTTGTTCTTTTCTCTTCAGATGGTGAGGCTGTGTTCAACTGCATGAGACCCTGGGTTGATTCTTAGTTTACTCATGTGATTTAAACCCCCCAACTGCTGTAGTAATTTTTACTAATTCTGACACATCTTAACTATTTTGAATTCACAGGGGTGAATTTCATCCCCTCTCCTTTTCAGTCTCTTTCTTGAACAAGTGGCCACATCTTCCAGCAAAACAGCATTAAGTACCCTCTTAATTGCAAATGACATTATACAAAGAAAATCTTTATAGACTGATTATATTCCGTCTTTCCTGCTGATACCCCTTCACACGTACTGTATGTCATGCACTTGATTTCTTCAGTGAAACCATTTCAGGGTATAAAAATATCTGCCCTTCTCCCTTTAAGCCATCCTTATCCAAATTTGCCATTCTCTTCTCCTGTACTCAAGAATCTGTTTAAATATCAATCATTGGCATTATTAATTTGGTCACCTTCAGTTACCACCATACCATTAACAACATTAACTAGCTGGACACATATTCCTCCGTCTTTCCACTTTCGCTTGGCTATTATTAACATTTTTATGGTTTCTCATATACAGTAAATTTTGTTAGTTCTGTGCTCCGTCTATCAAGTACTGGCTTGAGGTCAAAGCTTTTCTCTCCAGATTTGTTGGGAATAGCAAGAGATTTCATATAAAGCAATGTGCCCTAATCTAGGACAAGTCTGATGAAGGAGCTTCTCATTCTTACTTAAAGCTTTACCTGGGACTGGCTTGATAAGCTGATCAATCCTCCATCTTGATTTTTCATCTTCACCTCCATTATGGTTGAAGTCCTTTCTTGCTACTGTACATTTAGACCTTTTTTCCCCTTATGCTTTAAAGTCCTGGCACTGAATTCCCATCCCATTCCCATCTAGCACTCACATACCCCACCTTTCTTATAAAGGAGGCTTTGCGAATTAGTCGGCACTCCATGTCTTTCCTACATTGGTCTATTTAGGTATTAATACACTGGGAGAAATGTTTGATGACTTGGGCCTCCAAATACTGTATTGCAGGCACTAAGGCTGAGGTTCTCCATCTGTGTCTCCTCCTCTTTGTCATTATTGTGTGTTGCTTTCCTCCAGTGTTCCTTCTCTTCCACCATTTTCCTTTGCCCATTCTTTCTCATCACATACAAAAAGCAACTGCTTTTCTATTTGCTTCTCTGTGCAAAGCCTCCTACGAGCTCTTGCCTTTGTACTCACTGAGGAAATGTGATCTCTCTTCTTCCATTGCTTTCTAAAAAAACACCATCTGTAAGGTCATACAGTGAAGGGAATGGGAGTGTCAAGTGTGACACTTGGGGTAAGGAAAGTGTGTCAGCCATCAGAGATGCTTCTACCACTCCAGGGCCAGTTTTGAACCAAGAGTCTACGCTTTATGGACTTCGAACGAGTTCATTATGTGTATGATACATGTACTGAACACATTTGCAATTTGCAGTCCACAGCACCCTCAGTAAATGCCAGTAGAATGTAATCTAATGTAATTGACTGAAACAATTTCATCCATCCATCCATTATCCAACCTGCTATATCCTAACTACAGGGTCCTTGTATTTTAAAATAATAAAACCAAGCAACCCAGCATTCACAACCCTAGGTGCTAGTACTCTATTGCCATTAAAAATGTTCTTTGCTAAACTTTGAAATACTGCAAAATGAAACTACTTTGAATAACATTATAAATAAGTACACAGTACTACTTTCTGAAACATTGCCTAGTAAGACTATTAACATTCCTTTAGTTGATGCCATGATGGATGGTTTTATGTTCTTTCATAAATTAGAAAATATTGGTAAAGGAGAAAACCTTACAGTACATCGTGTGACGATGGTCCTAAAAATCTCTGTGATTTCACATTCTTTGAAGTGCTCCTATTTTACACTAAAACAGAATCCAGCACAAATGTAGGAATAATTTACATATCTTAAGTAGCCACAGTCGATTTTCATGACATCATACTTTTGCTAGTCATTAAGTATGAATATATAGTGTTGATGGTTTTAGTATTTACATAAATGTACAAACTGACATTTTAGCAAATGTTTTGTACGTCTAACAAACTCTGAAATGTTTTGTCCAACTCACTATCACAATCATACATTTCCTTTAATTACAACCCTAAATGAAACGACATATCTCACTACTTAATTATGATTGACTAGTTCCTGCCTTTGTCAATATGGGCACAATAAATCTAGATTGCAAAACTAAATCAGAAATACTGTATATGTATACTGTGAATAGCTCTTATTTCTAGAGAACAAAGTTGTTGAAAACAACAAAGTTAACAGGTCTTCTGAAATGCACGGCTTTTAAAAGTTTTTTCTGGCCTTTTCTGAATTCTGTTCCATCATAATAGATGCAAACAGAAAAGACTGTTTTGAACAGCTGTTAATATGATAATAGAAAATATAAACCTATGACATGTCACTTAGACCCAAATAAAGGGGGCTTGACACTTTCTGTACAGCAGTATTTAGTGACAATCTGTGGTCAGATTTAGCAAACTTGCATATGCACAAAAAAATGTTGGAATGTGCATATGCAGCTCTCCGTGTAAACGTTGTTATATATAAAAGAAATTTTGATGGGACAGCTTGTGTTTATTTATTGCAACTCAGCGTTTTGGAGAAAAAGTGTGAAATAATGATACACTTGATCAAATAGGGAAATGCAGCCAAACCAGCTAAATGACAACTCATGCATATATATAGGGTGACACAGAAAAACGGGAACTTTTGAAATGTGTAGTGCCAGCCATGTACAGTTGGCAGCACTGCGGAACAGGGACCTTGAGCTGTAAACAATCTCGCCATTTAGTAATCAATTGCAAAGCAATCAATGGCAGCTGTGCGAGAATTGTTCGGTAACCGTGTCATCTCAAGATTCGGTGACATTCCCTGGCCCTCAAGATCACCGGATTTGTCCGTTTGTGATTTTTTCTTGTGGGGCTACCTTAAGCGTCTGGTCTACACGACTCGGCCAAGGACACTGAATGAATTGAAACAAAGAATTCAAGACGAAATTTGTGGTATCCCAGCTGAGATGTTGCAGCGATCAATGGGGAACCTCAACAGCAGATTGGAAGAATGCATACGTACAGGAGGACGCCATCTACAGGACGTAATTTTCAGACATTG
Source organism: Polypterus bichir lapradei (assembly GCA_026402145.1). Classification (NCBI taxonomy): domain Eukaryota; kingdom Metazoa; phylum Chordata; class Cladistia; order Polypteriformes; family Polypteridae; genus Polypterus; species Polypterus bichir. Next base: position 54,448,649 of record JANRMT010062814.1, read on the forward strand.
ATAATTTGGATTACTGTCTCTTAAAAGGCAAGTTGTAGTGGTTCAATTGCTGTCAATAAATTTGGATTTCTTCAGTTTTTATTGGGTTTTTCAAAAGTTCCCATTTTTCTGTGTCACCCTGTGTATATATATAAATAAATAAAATCCAAAGTCTGTACGTTTGTCGCGGTAAGTATCACAGTTTGCTTGTGGTTCCGATTTATTTGTGCGAATCCGAGAGAGCAGCTGCGGGCTAAGTGGAGGGGGGTGGGGCCCTCCATTCAAGTCAGTCTACATCTCGCCACGTGTTGCAGTGTTAGGCTAGAGATAACTGTTTGTTCAACAGACATTATCATCTACAGATTGTTAAGGAGTCATGTTTGATGTTTTTGAGAGTGAGAGAGAGATCAGAGCTCCTTGTGTTTTAGAGGGTAGCTGCTGATTGCCAGAGATATCATGGCCATGTGCTTTGTCTCACCACGCGCGCGAAACGCTCTCCCGTCACAGCTGAACACGATCAGATATAGTGCCAGCGTTGCAGCGTACCTACACTCCGCTTGGCTAGAATTACATTTTTTTTATTGATTTTTAAAGTTTGTCCTGTTTCACTACTACATAGTTGGAGCCACAGGGGACAGCTAGTAATTAATATTATCAAGCCTTTATTAGAATGTGCAATGATATGGCAAACATATTAAACCTCAACAGTGAAGAGTATGATGTATAGACTCTATTTTAGTTCCTTTTCAAGAGGGACTGCTGCATATTTGCACTGAAGGAGTTTTTTTAATTATTGGTCAGTTTATATGAGCTACCTGTTGTTACTTCTTAACAGGCTCGGGTCACCTTTGCAGGTGTTTTGTTAATTAGCTGAGTGGAGTGTGACACCAGGAGTCCACAATTCTACAATACTGAGCTTTTTCACAATATTCTAATTTTCTGTGATACTGAATTTTGGGTTTTCATCAGCTATAAACCATACTGAGCAAAATGAAAAGAAAAAAAATGCTTGAAATAAATCACTCTGTGTGTACTGAGTCTATATACTTCACTTTTTGAATTTAATTACTGAAGTAAATTAACTTTTCAATGATATTGTAATTTATTGAGCTGCACCTGTAATGGCAGGTGGCTTGGCACTGCTTGAAGACAAAGCAAATGGTCATATATGAAAAGAACAGGCTTTAAGGGACAGCATTTGGCCATGATAATGGCTGGCTTATGAGTTGGTTTAGACTAAGAACCATTCTCTCAAGGGGTGGGGATCGATCTGTCCTTAACTCAATTTTTCTTTTTGTAAAAACTTGATTGATTTGTATGGATTGCAATAAAATTAATAAAGAAAGAAAAAAAAATAAGAAGAACCATACTCTTAGAACTATGTGCCGAGTTGTCCCTGGCATTAGAAAGACAAACTGCCCAGAATCAGACTCTGCCTGTTCAACTCATCCACATTTCAGCTTCATCAAGCACTCGTATTGCAAACACCTACTGAGAAAAAAAGCGGCTTTTGTTTACAGTAAGCAGTTACATTTCATTAATGAACAAATCATCAGTGATGACAAGATGAGACTGATGAACGTTGCAGGTCAACCCGTGATTCATTTATTTAGAAGCAAAGCAACATTAGTCAATTTAGGGTTGTTTCAGGGTAGCAACCTGGTGGGGCCTGAGGCACACTCACATACACACATTTACAAGATGAAATGTAAACGGCTTTGAAATGTGCACACAGCAGATTTTATAGATATATTTTTATTGATTTTAATGTAAACTTAATTTTTTGAGTGTACATTTTCCTGTTAGACCTGGGTTTGCTTTCTGTGTTCTCCCCGTGTCTGCGTGGGTTTCCTCCGGGTGCTCCGATTTCCTCCCACAGTCCAAAGACATGCAGGTTAGGTGCACTGGCGATCCTAAACTGTCCCTAGTGGGTACTTGGTGTGTGGGTGTGTTCCCTGCGGTGGGCTGGTGCCCTGTGTTGGCTGGGATTGGCTCAGCAGACCCCTGTAACCCTATGTTAGGATATAGCGGGTTGGACAATGACTGACAGACAGTTTCCTGTTTCTTGGCATATACATATTTTCACACTTGATTGCACACAAAGTTTTATAAATGAATGACCTGAAAGTGTCATTAACGGGTGCAGTGTCAAAAATCAGAAACACTCATCTGCCCTGTGGAATGGCAAAATAACGGCCATTAGGAAAGACGTCATGATCCTCTTTTTAGTAGTGACTCAGTAGTAGAGATTTATTTTCCCACATTCATTGTTAACTGACACAAGCTTCGTATATTATATACTCAGCAAAAAAAGAAACGTCCCCTGACTTTCAACTGTTACTTTCAGTAGACTTAATGTGTAAATATTTGTATGAACACTAAAAGAGTCAACACCATAAGACATAAACTAAAAATGTTTCACAATGTGTCCCTGAATGAAGGGAGGCTCAAAATCAAAAGTACCAGTCAGTATCTGGTGTGGCCACCAGCTGCTTGAAGTACTGCAGTGCATCTCCTCCTCATGGACTGGACCAGATTTGTCAGTTCTTGCTGTGAGATGTTACCCCACTCTTCCACCAAGGCACCTGCAAGTTCCTGGACATTTCTGGGGGGAATGGCCCTAGCCCTCACCCTGCGATCCAACAGGTCCCAGACGTGCTCAATGGGATTGAGATCTGGGCTCTTCGCTGGCCATGGCAGAACACTGACATTGCTGTCATGCAGAAACTCACGCACTTTTTGCCACTCCTGTCTGGTCCAGCGAAGGTGGGTTTGTGCCCATAGGCGGCGTTGTTGCTGGTGATGTCTGGTAAGGACCTGCCTTACAACAGGCCTGCAAGCCCTCAGTCCAGCCTCTCTCAGCCTATTGCGGACAGTCTGAGCACTGATGGAGGGATTGTGTGTTCCTGGTGTGACTCGGGCAGTTGTTGTGGCCATCCTGTACCTGTCACGCAGGTGTGATATTCGGATGTACCGATCCTGTGCAGGTGTTGTTATACGTGGTCTTCCACTGTGAGGATGATCAGCTGTCCTTCCTGTCTCCCTGTAGCACTGTCTTAGGCGTCTCACAGTGTGGACATGGCAATTTATTGCCCTAGCCACATCAGCAGTCCTCATGCCACCCTGCAGCATGCCTAATGCACGTTCACGCAGATGAGCAGGGACCCTGGGCATCTTTCTTTGGGTGTTTTTCACAGTCGGTAGACAAGTCTCTTTAGTGTCCTGCGTTTTTAGAACTGTGACCTTAAATGCCAACTTTCTGTAAGCTGTTAAGGTCTTAGCGACCATTCCACAGGTGCATGTTAATTAATTGATTATGGTTAATTGAACATGCATGGAAAACATTGTTTAAACAATTTACAATGAAGATCTGTAAAGTTATTTGGATTTTTAAAACATTATTGTTGAAA
>JANRMT010062814.1:54452437-54468964 GCA_026402145.1 Polypterus bichir lapradei
TGAAGATCTGTAAAGTTATTTGGATTTTTAAAACATTATTGTTGAAACACACAGTCCTGAAAAAGGGACGTTTCTTTTTTTGCTGAGTATATATATATATATATATATAAAAAAAAAAATGGTCATGGTCTTCTACCTAATTGATCTTATTGTATTATCTAGCCATTTATTTTTATTTTGTATTCAGAGAAAATTTAGTTTGCTATTTACAAGTAAAAGAAAATTAGGAAATGTGCATTTTCTACCATTCAATTTTCACTTGTGTTTACTACATTCTTTAAAATTCAACTTTGATTTCTTAATTGGACCCAAATACTGACTATTATTAACAAGCAGTGCTGACTTAAGACGCTGAATGTCACAATCACCTCTGCTAATTAGCCAAACAGACATGACTGGCTCACTGATCAGTGACACTAACTGAAATAAAAACCTGCGGCTATGTATGTACCCCGACCTGAACTTGAAAACCAAGGAAGTATAATTGATAAAAAAAAGGAAGCATACTCTGGGAAAGTGAAATTAGCCTAAGGAGCTGTATAGCAATTCAGTGCCATAGGCAAAATGTCATTTTGAAGCAATAAGAGGCGAGTGTAAAGTCAGTAGTGGAATACAACTGATAGTAACATGTTTAACTTATTAACATTTTAAAAAAAGGAAGTGGCACAGACATCTGCAACTGTAGTGTAACACGTTCATGAAATGTGCAGACTTCCTCTTGAGCAGTGGAAGGGGGAAGCCTCTCACACTGCTCAAGAGGAGGTCTGCACGTTATACAGGCACACATTCAGGTTGTTTTGTTTGGGAGAGCTAAAAACGCTACAGACTTGGATACAGACTCATCACACTATGCACTAGCAGCAGAAGATAAAGAGTTAATGGGGAAGGCTAAGCAAACAGAAATGAAGTCCAACTGGTTGGATGACGTTTTGGAGAGAACTCTATATCTGTACAAGAGTCAGCAGTGGCTTAATGCTGCTGCCCCGCAATCCCTGCGGATCATATTCACATCCTGTCAGAGTCTGTACCTGAACAAGTTTTCTTCCTACATGCCAAAGATTTTCCAGTCAGTTTTGACGGGGAGAGGGTTTGGTTTGTTCCATTGTGCTCACTCATGAACTGGCATTTCCTCCTGGGTTGATTCCACCTTGTGACCAGTGATACTATGATAGCCTTGGTTCTCGGCCGTTCTAAACTGGGTTCAGTAATGAACAGGCGGCCATTTTTCTGTTGTTCCACACACACACATCAGAATTTAAACACCACAATATTTGAACAAACTCTGAACGAATTACAATCTATCCATCCATCCATTATCCAACCCGCTATATCCCAACTACAGGGTCATGGGGGTCTGCTGGAGCCAATCCCAGCCAACACAGGGCGCAAGGCAGGAAACAAACCCCGGGCAGGGTGCCAGCCCACTGCAGAATTACAATCTATCTTTTAAAAAAAATAATCTTAATATAAAAGGATACATGTCTGCCTGACTGTCTAGTTGCCATGTCTTTGTTATTCCAAAAGATGGCACATCATAAACAACAACACTGCTTTTATGAATCCCATACCAAATGGCATATAACAGAGACACTGAAATTATATGATACACTACAAGTGTTAACACTGAGGTCCATGTTGATCACTCAGATTTCAGCCCATCTTAGCATGGCTAGTACTTCAAGATGGAAACATTTCTGATTATAGTCCTTATACAAATCGCTTTAAAGCAAGACTGAAATATTTCTCTTCCAAATTTGACAGTTTATTACCCCTCCATCTTCAGAGTTAGATTGTATGCATATTTTAAAGAAAGTTGCCATTTTTGGCTGCAAAATATGAGTATTTGTACAATGTGTACAGTCAGACCTATTACCCATTATATAACCTTATTTTTTTTTTTTTTTAATAACTTCCTAATAAATAAATATAAATATTATATATATATAATAAATAAAAGTCTATGTATGTTCCAGCATCACTTCTGTTTCTCATTGGTCAACTAAAAATACTGTAGGGTGAAATCAACCCTAACCCACCCCCTTCTGGGTAGGGTTGGGGGTGATCTTGCAGTCTTGTATGCATGTTATCATCCTGTTGACACTCAGAACGACCACCAGAGGGCGAAATGGAGGAGATTGCCAGTATTCTTCATGTTTGAGCACCACCACTGCACGCCTGTTGCTTTTCAAATTAAATAGAGTTGGCTGGTCCCGAGCGTCAACTGGATGATAACATACATGCAAGACAAACACATTAGTGAGTCTTCATTGTTTGTTAATTTATTTTTAAAGTTGTGTTTCTTTTAATTATATTTTTTTTCAAACAATTAAAAAAAAAAAACAACACTTTATTTTCCTCCTGGGCAACACTGGGTATTTCCGCTAGTATTCAATAAGCCCACTCAATAGTAAAACAAGCACAAGATCTAAAGAGAATAAATAACGTACATGCTACTAATATGCAGGTTTTTTTAAGTCTGTCTGGAAAAGGTTTCAGATATTCCAAGTCATTAAATCCATAAAATTACATTCAGTACCCAAATTTTTTTTTTTTAATTGTAAATAAAATAAAACATCTACAAAAGTGTTTCTTGATAAAATGTCATTTGCAAAACACCCAATTACAATAGTGTAATCAGACAAACTAAATTCATAAAAATTACTGATGCAAACTGGGCTTAGAAACCAAGCTTTATTACTTTTTTTTGTAGCTGCAAAATGTAAGACATTTTAGTCAAACTACATATATTTGAATATTTTTAATGCAATGACATTATCATTAAACTTGTATACATGCACCACTGTGGTGTGTTCTTCATACATACACATAGTGCTATGCAAAGGCAGACGCAGCCCACTGTTTGACATCGGTGGGACACTGAGGATATCTCTGCAAGGCTTCCATAATCTGACTGTTGTCTAGCAGCAGTTTAACAAGTTGATATTCTTTTTGTATTCTTACTGAAGGTCCATCCATTGACTTTACCAGTTCCAGCTGGTGCAGATGCTCAAAAGCCTTTAAAATACAAAAAGTAGTTTTTGAGAACATGTTAAACTACACATAAGAAAAGCTATCTTTTATTACCTGATCATTGTTAAGTTATTACAATGCTGCTTGGCACAAGAGAACAGCCAACTCATCTGAGGTAAGAGCCAGCAGACCACAGCAATGGAGGCATTTTACCCAAATTATTTTGTTGGGGTTTTGCAGTGACAAAGACCTTTATTGTTACATTATCTGTGTGTGTTGTGTATGAGGGCTGCTGTGCACTGAGTGAAGCATGCTAATAATCACAAACTCATGCTGCCATCGGCGACTAACACTCTCGGCTTTTAGTTGTTTTCAAACACAAAAGCACCAAAAGATCAGCAACTGTTGAGTAATAGTAATATTTAACAAGAAATGTGGTCTTTGGCAGCAGGAGGCAATTCTTCTATTTTTAACTTGTTTTCCCTAATATCACATCACATGTATTAATGTAATCAGAAAAAGAACACCGCAAATGAGAAAAGTACCAGGAGGAAGCATTCCTGATCCAAGGAAAAGCAATTAGGAAAGTTATGTGACAAACAGACAAATGTTATTGATGGTTAGAATTTTAGTTACAGAAAAAGAAAACAGAATACAAATCTCTTTAAAACTAAGGGAAAGCTAAGTGTACATAACATTAATGAAGGTTTCAAATAATTTTGGTCACATTCAAGCTTTTTAACATTCCTCTTTTTATTACTTAACAAAAACAACTTGGCTACAGTGAGCTAGAGTCTTTTGAGACAAATACATGATGCACAACCAGTTTCACCAAGTCATTGGGCATTGCATACAGTCATGTGAAGAAGTAAATAAACCACAAGACTTTTGTTTTCCTTTTGTGAACATACTGTATCTTAATTTAAACAGAATCTATAGATAAGGGTGATATAATATAACAAACCATGCCACGTGTACATTTTGCAGTCAATAAGTACACCCCTTCATTTATCACTACCTCAAAAACCTAAAATTACAACCTGGGACACCAGATCAGGAAATGATTAGATCATCATTAGAGAGGTTCTCGGAGGATGTGGCCTTTAAACTGTAGATATATGGTTTGGGTTGCTCTTTGTTGTGGAAGTGTATATTATCACCATGCCTTGATCAAAAGAGCTCTCTGAACCTTCACAAAGAATGTTATAGATGGATGCCTATAAGTCTGGGAACACATTTAAAAAAGATCCCACAACTGGAGGTCAACCATTTAACTATTCAGAATGTTATCTACAGATGAAGAAGATTTCAAATAACTGCCTAAATTATACTGACATGTGAGGTGTGTCAGGAAGAAACACTTCCTGTTGAATAACATCAGAGTAAGACTAAAGTTTGCCCATGAACACTCAGGCAAAGACCTGGGGTCTCATGTATAAGGCCGTGCGTAGAATTCACACAAACATGGCAAAAGGGCAAAAGCGGAAATGTGCGTATGCACAAAAAAATCCAGATGCATAAATCTGTGCATTCGCCAACTTCCACGTTCTTCTGCTCCATTAATCCCGCTCAGTGTGAAAAGTAACACACGTGCCCGCACCTGCTGCCACTCCCAAACTCCTCCCAGAAGTATGCCTCTTTGAATATGCAAATTAATATGAATAGCCCTTAAGCTCAGCATTCTGTGAAAAGATAATGGCAAAAGCATGGGGGAAATAGAAGAATTTCAGCGAATACCAAGTGGAGGCAAGGAAAAACGTACTATTTGTTGGTTTAAACAGTGGTATAAACAACAAAAGAAAGTTGATCGAGTGACAGAGTGTCGTAGAAACTCAAAAGCTCAAGTTTACAAAGTGACACAGTGCCTGAAATAAAAAAGAAGTTGTCAGATATCAAAGTTGCTGTGAAAAGGCGAGTCGTAGCCCACCGTCTGAGTGTCAAATGAAAGCTTATGAGGGTACAGAGAAAAGAAAAAAAAAAATAAGGACACAGTGAGAAAAAATGCTCAAAATGTCAACTTTAATCTTGAAATTTCCACTTTAATCACATAGTTTATTTTGTCATTAAAGTAGAACATCATAAACTTCATCTTAAAATCGTTTAATTTACTAGTTTCTCAAATACCATCGTAACTAAAGTAGCACGTTAAATGATTTGTATTGTATTTGATCTTCTATGTGTGTGAATCACTATGTGCTTCTTAAACGGGCTTTCTCTTCCTCCAACTGGACACAGAATCCATTATATTCATGATATTACAGCTATCTGAATAATTAAAATACTGAGATGTATACTTGATATTTTCATGATGATAGGAGTTAAAGCATGTTATTATGGGTGGCACAGTGATAGTGACGAGCTGGCGCCCTGTCCAGAGATTTTTCCTGCCTCCCACACCGTGCACGACCTTCGATGAAACAATTTATTGCAGCAGTACTGTCTCTTTCAAACATACTAACCTCCAATTCCTGTCCTTCCTTTTCTTTCTCCAAGTAACCAATTGCCACACAATCAGCTGTGTAATAGACGTTAAGCCATCTGTAAGCTTAGAACGGCAATGCTTCAAAACGTTTAAAGAACATTGAAATATCTTCATAGTACATGTTTAATTATTCTATCCATCTATCCTTCCAGTGTCGTGCCAGCCACAGCAAGAATACAGCGCGAGACAGGAACAATCCCTGAACTAGCTAGTGCTGCGTGTCCTCACATGTTTAATTATTAACAATATCGATTATTTAAATGATGTTAACATTTTATCTGTATAATGTAATATACATATTTTGCTGCATTTCATTTTAAAAATGATATTGTCACCATATGTAAACACGCGCTTTATAAAGTGACTCAGGTTGTGCAATATTATAACTGTAGTGCAAGCTTACTGTGAGGTAATTGTACTTATAAGTACAAACAGTTCTACAAGGAACACTTGATGGACTGATTGTGTGTGTTTATGGCTCTTGGGATGAAACTGTTTCTGAACCACGATGTCCCTACAGGAAAGACTCTGAAACGTTTGCCGTTTGAGAGCAGTTCAATAGAATGTGCTTGGTGCTGTATACCAATAATTCTCTTTCCGATCAGCTGCTGTACAGCTGTGATTCCACACTCAGATACAGTGGGATAAATACTCTGAGTGGTGCATTGAGAGGAACAACGTTAAAGCAGCTATGGTATTTGGAATAGTTTGGCCATTCCATGGACCATTATATTGTTACAGGTTAATTACAATCAGATGCCTTACAGTAATAAACAATATGCAGTTAATTTTAGTGTATTTATAAAGCCGTGTCAGGGATGTGCATCTAAAAACGAAAGAGAAACCACACTGGAACAGTAGCACTACTTTGACGCTGGGTACCGCCAGTTTGCAAAACCGTGTGGAGAACTTGCGTATGCCAAGCATTTAGCTAGCGTGAAAATGTGTGTGGCTTTACGCCAAGTTTTGGTTTTATACACTGCAATTTGAGCGTGGAAATGGGAGTATGCAAAATTTTTGTGCGTACGCACCATTTATACATGAGGCCCCTGGACTTCTGAAACAATATTCTCCAGACAGACAAAGCAAGAGTTATTTGGTCACAGTACCGGAAGTCATGTTGTGTGAAATCCAAAGCCAGCATTTGACCAGAACCCGATACCAACTGTAAAATATTGTGGTAGCAATATTATGCTTTGTGGCTAATTTGCTGCATCAGGGCCTCAGCAGTTTATCATTATTGAACCCACTATGAATTCTTTGTTGTGCCAGAGGATGCTTGATTATAATACAAGACTATCTGTTAGAAAATTTAAGCTCAATTGCATGTGAACTTTCAAAATGAAAATGTCATTAAACAGAGCAGGAAATCCACCAAGGAATGGCTGAAGACAATTAAATGGTGAGTTCTGGAATGGCCATGTCAAAGGATGGATCTGAAAACCCATTGATAATGGGGGTGATTTGAAATGAGTATGCAAGATATCCATCAAACACCATGCAGCTGAAAGAATTCTGCATGGAGGAGTGGGAAGAATGTTCTCTCTGTCCATGTCAGGGACAGTTATAGGAAATGTCTACTTGAGGGGCAATTCCAGCTATTAAGGCCAAAGATGGACTTACTGTACTTTTTCCAGATGGAAATGGCATAATTGTTTATTTTGCAGTGAATATATAATTGCAATGTGAAATTTTTCTTTGTTTTTTCCCCTAATTACATCATCTTTCTCTAAATACTAGTTGTGTTACCCGGATTTACATGGGAAAGCTCGTAAGACAATGGACCTTAGTTATAGTGCTGTGGATTAACTGGATATATTAAGACTAATCAAGTCTTTTTCTTTTGGTTCAGGTTAAGGTGTGGAGGTGTAAAAGGGTGGGGAATCAATAAGGTGGGATTTGGAGGGTGTTGGTCATAAAGTCTCTTTTGTTATTTAGGTGTCCTTCTTAAGCCTGCATATGCTGGGTTCATGTCCTAATGGATATAATGAGTGTATCTGAAATAAACTGGATCCATTAGGATTAAAAGTCAAGACCAAGGTAAAGAATTTAGGGGTAACTATTGACATTGACCTGAATCACATATTAATCAGATGACTAGGACAGCATTTTTTCCACTTAAGAAATATTGCAGAAGTTAGTATAATATTGCAAGATGCTAAGAAATTAGTTCACGCTTTTGTTTTTAGTTGGCTAGATTACTGTAACGCACTCCTCTCAGGACTACCCAAAAAAGACATAAATCAATTGCAATTAGTGCAGAATGCAGCTGCTAGAATCTTAACTAGGAAAAGAAAATCCGAGCACATCTCTCCAGTTCTGATATCACTCCATTGGTTACCGGTGTCATGCAGAATTGACTTTAAATTACTGCTTATGGTTTACAAAGCCTTAAATAATCTCACTCCATCTTATATTTCAGAATGTCTTACACCTTACACTCCAAATCGTAACCTTAGATCTTCAAATGAGTGTCTGCTTAGAATTCGAAGAGCTAAGCTTAAAAGAAGTGGTGAGGCGGCCTTCTGCCGTTATGCACCTAAACTCTGGAATAGCTTGCCAATAGGAATTCGCCAGGCTAATACAGTGGAGGACTTTAAAACACTGCTGAAAATTACTTTAACATGGCTTTCTTACAGCTTCATTTTAGCTTAATCCTGATACTCTTGTACAGTATATGCATTTAATTACCATTATTATTCATGGTGGCTCCGAAATCCGTACTAACCCCTACTTTCTCTGCTGTTCTTTTTCTGGTTTTCTGTGGTAGTGATCATCTTTCTTCATCCTTTAAAGAACTTTGAGCTACATAATTTGTATGAAAATATGCTATATAAATAAATGTTGTTGTTGTAATGCCTGTTAATGGCGTTTTCATTTTATGTTAAAAAAAATTCAGGGCTAATACCAAAATACCAAAGAGCTGGCTGAATCATGGCTCTCAAACTGTTTCAGACTATACTGAGGCAGATGTAAAAGTTAGTGACACTAAAGTAATGTACTGTCTGTCTCAGGGTCTTTAGGGTATTCACTAACACATAACCTGGTAAAGGTACTGCAGTTGTAAGACTGTACCAGTGGTCTGGCCAAGCGATTCCTGTTTCAGAAAGTGATAATACTGTTCATGCTGAAAAGAGTTGATTGAATATAAATTATAATATCTTGTTTTGGTAAATAGCAGGTACGGTTTAAGAAATTAACTGTTCAAAGTTTTTAATACTTTGCCTTGCTTACTTCAGCATTTGGTGATTAGAGTTTTAAGAATGAATAACTGTTTATGAAGTCCCTAATGCAAAAGAAAAAGGAAAAAAAATGATGGGGAAAATTATAGAAGTTCCTAAGTACTGCAATGTTAAAAAAAGGTAGATTGGGAATCAAAGTACTGAGGTTTTAACAGTGCAATTATTTTCCAGTAGATGGCAGTGTAACATCAGAGACTTTTAAGGAAAACATACAGAAGAAAGCTTATCATTAACATAAAATACTAAAAAAGATTGACAGAATACAGCTACTTTAGGCAGATAGTTTATCTGTATGACACTTAAAAGCATTTTACTTATCATACTTCAGTCATAGTAAGAGAGAGAAAAAGCGATTCTTACCTTTATAACCACAGGTTTTTCAAAGTTATACACTGAATGTGCTTTTCTCTGGACAAATTTCTGAAATTCTAACAAAAAAATGTTTATGTCAGTGCTATATTACCAGTAGGATACAATGCATCATGGCACCAGCTGAATCTTTTGCTAGCAGCACTGATCTAGTGGTTTTGAGGAATTTTGAATAATTTGAGTTATGACAATTTGCTCCATCTTTAATATTTGGGGGACATAATAAGCAATCAGGCTATTTGCCCACATTTTACATCTGATGTTATGTTTGGGATCATATTTATGCTTAAAGACCATCTATACCCAAGAAGCCAACCTCCTGCTGGATGCAACAGGCATTGGGGCTAAAATATCCTGGTATTTGCTAGAAGTCAGCCCCTTAGACCACTAGCAGAGTAAAACAGCTACTACATGGTGGCATGCATGGTCAAAACGTTCATTTTGGTCTCATCTAACTCCAATAATGTTTGCCAAAGTTTAAGTGCTGCAGTTTGTGGGTTGCCCTCAATCAGGGCTGCTTTTGTGCACCAATAACAAAGAACTTGTTGACAGTGAGGTGGCCTCTACAAATTGATTCTGAAAGTTGATGAACTCAGGATTTTGCAAAACCATGACGTTTCTGAAATGGTGATCTTTGGATTCTCCTTTGCCTCTCTCATTATCTTCGTAACTCTGAGAGGACAAAAAGTTACACGTGTTCGCTTCTTGGTAAATTTCCTAATATTCCAGAGTTCTGAAACTTTATGACTATTGACTGTGCTTAGTTGTACTTTCAACTGTTTTTGTATTTTTATATATACGAGTTACCTGATCTGTGTAGGTCACCAACCTCTGTCTCTTCTGAGGTGAAAGCTCTTTTGGTTTTAACCAAAGATGAATGACCAAGAAATTTGATGTGTTAGTGTAACCTTTGAACTTCAGGGAAACAAGAACTTGTGAAGGTCAGTAATACAGTTCCTGGTGAATGTGCACTTTTTAATTGATGTTGATTTCAAAACAAAACCAGCTTTGTTTTATTTGAGGAATTCTTCTGTAATGCCAATGATTTTGACTTTATGTATTTGTGAAATATTATTACTTTTTAAATAACTTTTATTAGAGTAAAGTAAATTTCCCAAATGTATGAGAACAGCATTTGGTTTATTATGTGTACATGGCCATTTTCACGAATAGTGCCAATAATTCTTGAGTTGACTGTGCATCATGTGGCACATGTGGTAATTAATACAGAATATAGAGTAAGAAGAGACAATGAGACACAGTGGGGCTGCTGCACCACTGAATTTGTCAAAAATGGTCCAAGTACGTAAGTGAGGATCACTGAGTTATAGAGATGATACAAGGGGAAGCATGGGCAATATTAGGTTTGAGCCATACACTTCACTTTCTTGTTTTAGCTAAACGTCAGATTGAAGTACAGTATATATATATATATATATGTACATATATTGCTCACCATTATAGACCATCTGAAAATTGAAAGGTTCCCCATCATAAACATCATTTAAATGTTTCATGGCAATAATCAGACAAAGTTCCAACACAGAAAGACCTGAGTGAAATAAAACAAAACAAATACAGTCACAATATAACTAGAATACAACTATCGGCATGCAAATGGCCTCTCCATAGGAGCAAATTGCTTCCCTTTCTGAGCTTGTTGAGACCCCAAACATCAAATGCATTTTACAGAATGTGTCATGTCACATGCTACTTTCACTAAAAGAGTTTATTTTAACTGATGCCTTGCTCTCCCTGGAAAAGTATCAAGAGGAAATGGGCAGTTACACCAACTATGCTAGACTCCTCTTTATTATCCTGCTACTCACATGCTACAAGGTAAATATATGCTGTAATAATAAGACAAGTTCACCTACGTATATCTAAACAAGTTAACTTTGCTACCGCTGAGTGTTAATTAAAAAGTTAATGGAACATATTACACTTAATATTTCTTTAGAGTGAAAATGCAAATTAGCCAAAGCATCCTTGGCATCTGTTCTGAAATAATGTGGTTATTTGACAATTTTGGCACCATATTGCCCAACTCTATAAATGAACTGAATAGTGACAAAATTTGTATATTCTAAACTTGGAAGACTTGCATTATAAAGTCAAAAAAACTAAGTCATTAAGTCTCACAAGTAGAAACTTCAATACTTAGGAATTATTACTTTAATACATTTTTTTTAATTATTGCAAGTTTTATCTGGACCAATTAAACAATTATACATTCACTGAGAAAATTATTAGGAACACTTACACCTGCTTATCCATGCAAATACCTAATCAGTGAATCATGTGGCAGCAGCACAGTGCATAAAATCATGCACATACAGGCCAGGAGCTTCAAACATCAGAATGGGGAAAAAAATGGGATCTCATTGATTGTAACCATGGCATGATTAGTGGTGTCAGACTAGCTGCTTTGAGCATTTCTGCAGCTGCTGATCTCCTTGGATTTTCACACACAACAGTATTTATAGTTTTCTCCGAATGATGTGAAAAACCAAAAACATCCAGTGAGCAAAAATTCTGCAGATGGGACTGCCTTGATGAAAGAAGTTAAAGGAAAATGGCCAGCCTGGTTTAAGCTAACAGAAAGGTTACTGTACCTCTCTGTACAACTGGCATCTTAGAATTCACAACACATCAGACCTTGAGGTGGATGGGCTATAACAGCAGAAGACCATGTTGGGTTTCACTCTTGCTAGTTAAGAACAGAAAGCTGAGGCTATAGTGGGCACAGGCTCATCAAAATTGGACAGGTGAACACTGGAATACATAGCCTGGGCTAATGAATCCCAATATTGTTGAGGCACACAGATTGCAGTGTCAGAATTTGGCATCAACAGCATGAATCCAGGCTGCTGGTGGTGGAGGTGTAATGGTGCAGGAAATGTTGTCTTGGCACCATTTGGGCCCGATAATGCCAAACGGTTACCACTTGAATGCCATGACCTAGTTTAATATTGTTGCTGACCATGTGCATCCCAAAATGGCAATAATTTACCCATCTTCTAATGCAGGGGTGGGCAAACCTTTTGACTCAGGGGCCACATTGACTTTTAAAATTTGACAGACGGGCCGGGCCAACACTAGATGCTTACATGTCAAACAAACAGGCATTACAGTGTTAATATTTACATTCACTTTTAGTAGGAACAGTGTTGTTGATCACCCTTTTTTGCCAGTGCATCGAAGTCTGGTGTTAGTTTTGTTGTGGCAATTCTCAGAAGAGATCTGAGGTGTTCATTGCTCAGCTGGGATCTGTGGGGTGCTTTGTTGATGTTCATCACACTAAAAGTCTGTTCACACACATACATAGAACCAAATAACACCAGCATCCTCTGTGCCATCTTCTGGATGTTTGGAAATTTGGCTGTGCTTAATGAAGCATAAAAATCCAGTTTAAGAGAGTTGAACTTCTCCTTTAAGACGGTGTCACATTGGAGATCAATCAGTTCCAACTGCAACTCCTGTGGTGCCGTTTCAGGGTCCTGTGTGAAGGGACATGACACCAGCTGAAGTGACTTGTAAATTTTTCCAAAATCAGAGAACCGACTGCATAATTCTCCATGCAGGTCGTCCAGTGATTTCCTGTATTTTTTCAGAAGTCGAGGGGCCTCTTTCAGCGTAGCCAGTGTTGGGAAATGAACGAATGAGTTGTTTGACATTTGCTTCGAGAATAAAGCTAGCTTGGTTTTGAAGGCTCTGACGTTTGTGTACATTTCATGCACAAACTGGTCTTTCCCTTGTAGTTTCACGTTCAGCTCATTCATGTGTATCAGTATGTCCACAGCACAAGCTAAATCACAAAGCCAATCTGTGTCACTCAGCTCAGGAAAATCGCCAGCTTTCTCAAGTAGTTCCAAAAATGAGATAATCTCCTGTCTGAGCTCCCACACTCGTCAACATACTTTCCCCAAACTTAACCAGTGGACACTGGAGTGGTAAAGCAAGTCCTGGTGATCAGCGTCAATTTCTTCAAGAAACTTAATAAACTGACGATACTGAAGTCCCCTCGCTCAAATAAAGTTAACGAGTTTTACAACTGGCTTCACTACGTAGTCAAGCTGCAATACGGATTTACACAGTGCTTCCTGGTGGATTAGGCAGTGTAAGAAAATTACCTCCTGCTCAGGGTTGTCCTCCTTCACTCTCTCCTGGATTCTTTTGAGCAACCCAATGTTTTTTCCAGTCAGATTTGGTGATCCATCTGTGGTAACGTTGGCGAGCGTACTCCAAGGTAGCTTGTGCCTATTGATGACCCCCGACACGCTGTCATACAAGTCCTCTCCCCGCGTTTTCCCCTTTAGGGATTCCATGGCCAAAAACTCCTCCGTTATCTCAAAATTGTCATTAATCCCTCTGATAAAAATTAAAAGCTAAGCAGTGTCCTTTATGTCATTACTTTCGTCCAGTGCCAAGGAATATAATGTAAATGACTCCGCTTTTTTGTTTAACTTGCTAGCTAAGTCTTCGCCAATTAGCTCAACACGGCAACTCACTGTCCTGCGTGATAAGCTATTTTTTTCAAATTTGTTCTTTCTCTCAGGACACAAGATACCTGCTGCCTCTACCATTCACTCTTTGAGAAACTCCCCTTCAGAGAAAGGCTTGCTGGTCTTTGCTAATTTGAATGCCAGCACATAACTTGCCTTCGTGCTTGATTCTTGGATGGCAGTTTGTCGGATAAAGGTGTTTTGCTGAGCCTGCAAACTAGCTGCCAACCTCTGAGCAGTAGCTGTCCATTCTTGTGTTGACTGGTTGGTAGCGTAATTAGCATGCTTGGTGGAAAAGTGACGGCTGATGTTGTATTCCTTTAAAACTGCAACGGTTTCTTGGCAAATAAGACATACAGCCTTTGACCAGACTTCAGTGAAAAAGTATTTAGTTGTCCATTCCTTATTAAACACTCAGCACTCACTGTCGACTTTTCTTTTCTTTGGCCCATTCATTGTTGCAGATGGGTTCAGAGCAGTAGCAGATTAATAACAGAGAGTAACCCGGGCTCCTTAAAATCAAGTCAATGTATCACTGCGCCTAATGCGCCACCTGGTAGAATGCCAGGCATTACAGGACAAGGTCAAATGAATGCAGTTATAATTATGATATGATTTGATTTGGGCAATTTTGTACCAATCTTTGGCGGGCTGGATTAAAAAGACCAACGGGCCGGATGTGGCCCGCGGGCCATAGTTTGCCCACCCCTGTTCTAATGGTTACTTCCAGCATGATAATGCACCATGTTACAAAGCAAAAGTCGTCTCAAAATGATTTCATGAACATGGCAATGAGTTCAGTGTTCTTCAGTGTCCTTTCCAGTCACCAGAGCTGAATCCAATAAAACACCTTTGGGAGTGTACGGCTAACAAATCTTCAGAAATAATGTCAGGCAATCATATTAACATGGACCAGAATCTTGAAGGAACATTTCCAACATCATGTAGAGTCCAAGCCATAAAGAATACAGGCAGTTTTGAGAGCAAAAGGAGGCCCTATGGAGTATTAGTAAAGTGTTCCTAATAGTTTCTGTATACAATAGTGAGTGTATATTTAAATTCGTAAGAATTTTATTCAATGTATCACATAATTACTTAATTCATGTTTATACAATATACTGTTTCAGTCCTGCAAAATAAAAATGTTCTTAAAATGTTTGATTTCTACCTCAGTTCATTGTGAAATTTCAAAAATGTTAAAGGAACAACAGAACAGATAACAGACACTTAATAACAACATAAAAACGTATTATCTTATACTCCTTTTAAAGCGTGTTTTTTAAAGTTATGAAAAAAAATTCTATCATATATCTTTAATGACCAAAATTAAAAAGATGTGCAAGAACAGGGCAGAGTGCATAGATAGTGGCTCTCTAGGTACACGCTAATTTAAAAAAAAGATATCATTTATTAAATTGTTTAATGATTTTTAAAAAAAAAAAAAATTCCTACCGTGTAGAATATTTGCTTTGGAATCCATTGTGCAAAGGTGGCTAGCTTCTAGCAAGTCTGCTAGCTTAATTGTTTTATTGGATGCAGTCACTCGGCAAAGGACACGCATCTAATATTACAATTTCAAAAACATAAGAAATAACACTATTATAGGACATTGGCTTTAGGTTGATGTATACCCTTTTACAAATAATAATCCTAAATATATTATGCAAAATATCTTTCAAGAAAACGTACAGAAATTACACAAAACAATAAAGCATTTCTCAGGCAAATTGCCTATCTGTAAAGTAAAACATATTCTTTATCCTTTTAATAAGCAAACATTATGTATGTTTCTCACATTGAAAGTCAGTATATAAATTAATAAGTTAGTTTTAAGCAAACAGAACATATGTGGAAAAATCCAAAACTATTTCTCTTTGTTTAATTTGAAAATATATTAATTCACTGTGCAACCTGAATAGCCATTGTGACAGGCGGACATTACCATTACCTGGCCGGGACGCCAAGGGAATGGAAGGACCAGGGGAGAGAGCATTGGTGAGGCATTACGTCCCTGGGATGCTGGAGAGTAGCCCTCCTGGGTGGCTGTGGCACCATGGATTCCCGCAGGGCACTCTGGGATTTGCAGTTTGGCACAGGCCTGTTGGGTTACTTAGGGGCAGCCAGAGGGAGCTGCAGAACCTTTATAGCAGATTTCCCCCACACCTGGGAGTGATTCCAGGTAACGCTGATGAGCCACCTGCAGCATTCCCAGGAGCTGAATAAAAGGTGATGCCTCACTTCATTCGAGAAGCCAGAGTCGGGAGGAGGTGGATGAAGCTTACCAGAGGGGGAGTGGAGGCGGAACGACTGCACAAGAGAAGAAAAGGGCTGAGATTTGTATTGTGGTGCATAACACTGTGCTGTGCTCTAGGGAACGAGAAAAGAGTCTCTCCTCTATAAAAATAAAATGTATTGTGTGTTGCATTTGTGTCTCTGCCTGTCTGTGTTTGGTTAGGACAGTTATACGCAATTAATCTTAAATGTTTTATGTTTCACAAACATTTTCCTTTTTGAAATATTTGTTAAAAAAAAAAAAAAAATATATATATATATATATATAGTACAGGCCAAAAGTTTGGACACACCTCCTCATTCAATGTGTTTTCTTTATTTTCATGACCATTTACAGCACTCCATCACTCTCCTTCTTGGTCAAATAGCCCTTACACAGCCTGGAGGTGTGTTTGGGGTCATTGTCCTGTTGAAAAATAAATGATCGTCCAACTAACCTGACTTCTGCACAACACAACTGCTGGTCCCAACCCCATTGATAAAGCAAGAAATTCCACTAAATAACCCTGATAAGGCACACCTGTGAAGTGAAAACCATTTCAGGTGACTACCTGTTGAAGCTCATCGAGAGAATGCCAAGAGTGTGCAAAGCAGTAATCAGAGCAAAGGGTGGCTATTTTGAAGAAACTAGAATATAAAACATGTTTTCAGTTATTTCACCTTTTTT
>JANRMT010062814.1:54469364-54491514 GCA_026402145.1 Polypterus bichir lapradei
TATATATATATATATATATATATATATAGGCCTTGGAAATTTAACATGTTCATTTTTGCGATTAATGTGGCCCATTTAACGCAAAAATATTGTTGCATACAGCAATGGCAACAAAGCAAATGCTTCAGGCAGAGCTTTGGTCAGGCCAGCATTTTCATGTAATTTTTCTTAGCATTACGAAATAATAATAAAAAAAAGTTAAGTGGGCACCTAAAGAATTACATACACATCCAGTACCATATTTATATACTACCTTTAAAAAATTTATCACATAAAATTGTCATTTAAAGGTTTGAAATTTCATATTACACCGTTCATGATATGCCATATGTCAATACGTAGCACTGGTGTTCATTTTCTCATTTTGTACATACTTGACATAGGTGCAAAGGAGGGGGGTTATGTCAGTTCTGGGGCAATGTTAGAGAAAAGTTGCGAAGGAAAAAAGTACATTCTTTTTTTTTCCCTTCAAGTTTCTGTAAGAATCAATATCAAATCACAGAAGTGCTAAATAAGTTATCTTTGAGTGGGACTAAAACCAAAATAAGTCTCTAGTACTTAAGTACTTAACTCATCGGTCTGCCAGGTAGTCTAAAGTGCAAATTACCCTAATATAATGACATAATTCTACAAAAAAGAAGTAAAATGATAATCCCTACCCATAATTCCAGTTTGTAGTATCTTCGCTAACTTATGAAAACCACGCAACATAATCATCCAAGTAATGCATGGTGTCAGTTTTTAAGTTAGGTAGCAGTTACGGGGATGTATTTTAGCGTGCCAGGAGCAAAGGTGTTGATAGAGCAGTGTTTTCTAACCATTTTTCTGTGGTGGCACATTTTTGTAAACCAAAAAAACATAAGGCACAACATGACTATCAATCAAATAAAGCATTAATTCTCTTAAATGCGCTAAAATGTCCAAAGGGGCGAGAGCGAGGTGTAGATTCATATTTCATTAGAACAAAGACATTATGAAAATGTCTAAAGCAGTCGCTGAAAAGCACCAGAAAAAAAATAAATTCTCCAAGTGGTCCAGTAGCTTCAGCAAAACCCTAAACCTAGATGCATCTTCAACAAAATGGAGAAAGGAGGACTATACTTATTAAAAAGAATACTTTTTTAAACGTTTTGCCCATTTCCAATGCTGTGTATATCACAATGATTTCTGGCATGTTTCAATGTGTCAAAAAAATTCAGTTAGTGATACAAAAAAATAATGATTGATCAAGTGGAGAAGGGAAAATTTTCTGAAGCCACTGGCTATTTCAAAGTTTGCTAGTAAACTGTTTTTAGTAAGGTTGTAAATAAGCTTATATTCAAACTAGCATGTTTACTGATTAAAAGTAAGGCTTTACAGCCGACTATTTAAGAATCAGACAATTACTGAAAACAAATGAAATGGATTTCTATCAAAAAAAATACCTTACCAACAACAGATGAAGTGAACGAAAGTCTTTACTTAAGAAAAAGTGCTTTTTCAGAATTTCTTCTACAGATGCATCTCTGCTTAAAGACTACAAATAGGGAAAAAAAACAATAACTGATTACAGGAAGTAACAAAAATACAGAAATAAATTAAATCAGTTTAATTACATAGACGAAGATAATGGAAATAAGAAATAAAAAAATTTTACACACATACACACACACATACAAAGGAATACAGGTATTGGTAAAGCCAAAACATAGTATGCTACAAATAAACACTAACCCTTATGGGTGCACATAAAGATATACAACTGTGAACATGAGATTTAATAGCATAGTGAATCCTCCACACCACAATTTTAAGTTAAACTATTTAAAAGGTGACTAATTAAGAATTGACATATTTTCAATATACAGTGCATCCAGAAAGTATTCACAGCGCATCACTTTTTCCACATTTTGTTATGTTACAGTCTTATTCCAAAATGGATTAAATTCATTTTTTCCTCAGAATTCTACACACAACACCCCATAATGACAACGTGAAAAAAGTTTACATGTACATAAGTATTCACAGCCTTTGCTCAATACTTTGTCGATGCACCTTTGGCAGCAATTACAGCCTCAAGTCTTTTTGAATATGATGCCACAAGCTTGGCACACCTATCCTTGGCCAGTTTCGCCTATTCCTCTTTGCAGCACCTCTCAAGCTCCATCAGTTTGGATGGGAAGCGTTGGTGCACAGCCATTTTAAGATCTCCCCAGAGATGTTCAATCGGATTCAAGTCTGGGCCCTGGCTGGGCCACTCAAGGACATTCACAGAGTTGTCCTGAAGCCACTCCTTTGATATCTTGGCTGTGTGCTTAGGGTCGTTGTCCTGCTGAATGATGAACCGTCGCCCCAGTCTGAGGTCAAGAGCGCTCTGGAGCAGGTTTTCATCCAGGGTGTCTCTGTGCAATGCTGCAGTCATCTTTCCCTTTATCCTGACTAGTCTCCCAGCTCCTACCGCTGAAAAACATCCCCATAGCATGATGAAGTCACCACCATGCTTCACTGTAGGGATGGTATTGGCCTGGTGATGAGCAGTGCCTGGTTTCCTCCAAACGTGACGCCTGGCATTCACACCAAAGAGTTCAATATTTGTGTCATCAGACCAGAGAATTTTGTTTCTCATGGTCCTTGAGTCCTTCATGTGCCTTTAGGCAAATTCCAGGTGGGCTGCCATGTGCCTTTTACTAAGAATTGGCTTCTGTCTGGCCACTCTACCATACAGGCCTGATTGGTGGATTGCTGCAGAGATGGTTGTCCTTCTGGAAGGTTCTCCTCTCTCCACAGAGGACCTCTGGAGCTCTGACAGAGTGACCATCGGGTTCTTAGTCACCTCCCTGACTAAGGCCTTTCTCCCCCGATCGCTCAGTTTAGATGGCCGGCCAGCTCTAGGAACAGTCCTGGTGGTTTCGAACATCTTCCACTTACAGATGATGGAGGCCACTGTGCTCATTGGGACCTTCAAAGCAGCAGAAATGTTTCTGTAACCTTCCACAGATTTGTGCCTCAAGACAATCCTGTCTCGGAGGTCTACAGACAATTTTTGAATTCATGCTTGGTTTCTGCTCTGACATGAACTGTGAACTGTGGGACCTTATATAGACAGGTGTGTGCCTTTCCATATCATGTCTAATCAACTGAATTTACCACAGGTGGACTCCAATTAAGCTGCAGAAACATCTCAAGGATGATCAGGGGAAACAGGATGCACCTGAGCTCAATTTTGAGCTTCATGGCAAAGGCTGTGAATACTTATGTACATGTGCTTTCTCAGTTTTTTTATTTTTAATAAATTTGCAAAAACCTCAAGTAAACTTTTTCCACATTGTCATTATGGAGTGTTGTGTGTAGAATTCTGAGGAAAAAAAGAATTTAATCCATTTTGGAATAAGGCTGTAACATAACAAAATGTGGAAAAAGTGATGCGCGGTGAATACTTTCCGGATGCACTATACCATGGAAATACTTGTACAATGGAATTACAATATATATCTTGAAAAAGTATAGCAACGGTTAGAATAAGCACAGGAATATAAGCACTGATAATTACTCTACTTTAATACATATAAAGTAATTAATTAAAAATAATCAAAAAAAAGTTTAAAAAACATACAATTACCCTTATATTTTGATTCCATTCTTCAGCAAATCTCTTATCTGGAAAATCTTCAGGTAACAATAACTGTTGCTGAAACATTATTACATACTGCTTAAAGTCACATGAGGTTAGTAAATGAATCTGTCTGTGTGAAAATCTGGACTTTACTCGCTTTTCCAGCAACTCCAGTACATCCTAAGGTAAATAAAAGAAGACAATATTCATTATCAATATCATTACCTTATGATAAAGAAAGCAAATCATTAAAATAATGGCTAAAATTACATTCTATATGCTTTGAATTTTTGGAGTTCTATGTTGTAAATAACTGATTTTTGACAATAGCAGCAGCTGCCTTAACATAAAGTTTTGAATGTTTTAAATAAAACAAAATTAAATGTCTTACTAGACGACATGTGAGCCCAACTACTGCAATTGGAGTCTGAGCAGACTGGGAAATGTCAAACAGATTATAAAGAAGGGTCTGATTCTTGTGATGTGCAAAAAGGTCAAATTCATCTAATATAAAAAGCACTGAACGGCTACTATTTCGATCACCTGAAATAAAGAAAAATACAAGTACTATTACATATTGCCAGTTGTAAGCAAACTACATTTATAAATAAAACCATGCATTATTGCCATTCATTCAATCACCTTCAATCCACCAAAATCCAACCACCAAGGTCAAGGAGACTGAAGACTACCCTAGCAGCTTAGGGCACCACTCACACAAATGCCCACTCTTGCACTGGGGCAAATTTAGCATCACCAATCAAGTTAACATGCATGTTTCTGAGGATCCATGTGTCACTGTCCATCTGTCAAACTGTATATAATCCTTATGAGTCATGAGTTTATGGTGCAATCTACAGAGAAACAGGACTCAAAAACCTTTTAAAAAGGACATAGATATTACTATTTGTGTTTATTATTTAAGTCATATCTGCTAATAATTGATGAGAAGGAACTGTGGTTACTGTTTTTTTTTTTTTAAGGCCGATACCGATGACAGATTTTATCTTACTTGATTGGCCGATTCTGATACCAATTCTATTTTTTTCTCTCTTTATCCCTTTAAAAAACTTTTTACGCTAAGCTCCGGCATAACCAGAAGCCCTATATCCCATATTATAGTTTTATCTTTGGTATTTTTATAATTAAACTGTAGAAAACAGTTGTTAACTATTCATTTTTTATTATTATATTTTGATTTTAAATTCTGTAAGCTTATTGTTCAGTGACCATAAAAATACTAAAACAAATAACATTTCCTTAAAATACATACTTTATTTTTGTACATACTTTATTAGTTATTTATTCCTAATTCATATGGAATAAAAGAAAACAAAATGCTTCTCAAAATTACAAGCAGTCTGAAACAAGGATTAATTAAAAAAAGTTTCCACAATTTCTCTAACAAAAAAATTATATACAGCGGCACCTCGGTATACATCCTTAATCCGTTCCAGGTCCTTGGACGTATACCAAACAAATTTTTCCCATAAGAAATAATGGGAAAATTATTAATCCGTTCCCATGAAAAAAAATCCTATTGCTATTGGCATATTATACATTGATGGGGTTGTATAAAATAATTTAAACACTGCTTAATACTATAATACATAAATACAAAAGCAATTAGATCAAATAAATGAAAATTTAACCTTACTTTACTTTTTAATAACGTCTTTGTTTTTCACAATCGTAGATACCGTTGTTCTCGGCAAACGGTATGCAACAGCCATATCCCGGATGCGCATGCCACCTTCATACTTTTCAACAAGCAAATCAAATTTACATGAAAAAACACAAAATCACATGGTGATGATGCGGGTTTGCTGTATACTCCCATCTGCTGTCGGGGAGCCCTTGAACCCTACACCATCGGTAATGTGCCTCACTGCTAAGCTCATCGGTAACAACAAAGCAAGGGGATGGTGAAAAAGTGCAAAGTGCTTTGATTAAAACAATCAACAAAACAAGGTTTTCAAATTAAAGTGCAGTCTCCAAAGTTCCAATAAATAATCCATAAAATCAGAAGTGAAACGTGGAGGTTCAAAACAATAGAAAAAAGTCTTCTTAAAAACAACAAGGTTAAAATACAGCAGGAAGCATTCTTTAAACAAAAAAAAAAAAAAAAAACCCAAAAAGCAGCCCGGTGCCTTTTTACCTGGCGGCCCCCCTGCTTTCCAACAGGGGAGTCGCCCTAATTGCAGCTGACCTTCACTCTGCCTACTTCAGCCACTTCATGCATGCTCTCTCTCGCTCTCTCTCTCTCTCTTTCCTTTTTTCCGTCCGTCCGTCCTTTCTTTCTTTTTCCTCCCCTTCTAGCCTACTCGCGCTTCTGTTTATCAAGAGGGCATGGCAGCTGAAATCAGCAGCCCCTGGAACAATCATGAATGCGGATGGTCTCTCACCTGTGCACTTAGGTGAGAAAAGCCAACATCGCGAATTGCCCTGAGAACCGCTTCGGCCCAATACTATCCACTTGCAAAACCACCACACCCCCTCACCAAGCCGCGAACGCGGTGATTATTTTAAAACTGGCCTTTGACAGGAGCTATGGACCCGCTATACCACACACGTGAAAATTCACAGACAGTTATAGCGCGGGCTGTTCACTGAATGCCAGCAACTAGCGCACTAACGCTTGTGGCCAGTCGTGGCTTTGTTTTGAGAGAGGTAAATAAGGGTAGCACGTGAGTCGTATTCCAAACAAAGGTTGTATACCAAGCAAAATTTTTCGTGTCCAAACAGGACGTATACCAAGTTGGACTTATTCCAAAGCAGATGTATACCGAGGTACCACTATGTATGTGTGTGTGTATAATATACATATATATATATATATATATATATATACATACACACACACACACACACACTGTTTGTTCTCACACAATTCAATTAGTTGATATTGAAATGTAAATATACATTCATTAATTGCACTACAGCATTTTTCCTGTTAAAATATACATTTATTATATTTATACAGGTGTTTTTTTTTTCCTTCAGTGTATCAGCTACACTTTTGTAATTCTTGAGGTGGAATTATAAATATAGATTATCATTTTAATTACATAGTAGTTGTTTCTTATCAAAACACAGTACAAATCTTTAAAAAAAGCCAAAAATGTTTCAAATATTCATAAGTTGTTTATCAAGAAAATGACTAACATGCTTAACAGGTTTATAAGTAAAAGACATTTTGCTTTTAAGCGATCGAGCCTATTGTTTACTAAGCAGCAATTTCAAATTTGGCTTTATCTTTTCTTTTACCAATTAAAAATGTAAGCTGCTGCATTGTAGTTTAACAAGCGCGAAGGCCAAACTCAAACTGTGTCCATTTTAATTTAATGGTTAAAATAAAAAGGTCTTTCTTGCCTTGTTTTCCTAATTGCACAGAATGCCTTTTGTGATCTTCCAATTTACCAATCAAGTCATTTTTAGTGAAAACTGGCTGATTGATTGGACTGTCCCTATAAAATCAACAAGTCCTACATAAAGTGGTATTTATTTATGCCATTCTTTTTCAAATTCTAAACAAATGATACTGCATAACTGTATTATGTGTCTACCCTTAATAATGTAGATGATGCTAGCAAGGCTAGTAGATCTGAAGAAGGTTTTCAGTATTTTAAATAATTTAAAATAGTTGCAAACAGGGAAATAATAATAAAACTGTCATATCATATAAAGTTGATATTTATTTATTTATTCCAGGGGTAGTCTAGAACACAAAATAATTAAAAAATTAATAGTGGTTGGTTATTTCTCATATTTTCAGGTTCTTAAGAGAAGGAAACCCAGAGATTAACAATGATAATACAAAGATTTAATAACATGACATTTTTAAATATCCTTGTTAGTTTCAGGATGACATTGACCATGGATCTCAACATCAACATCTGCATGTGTAAACAGATTTATGTAGAACCTAGTAGTCTGATTAGAAATAATGGCTGTTAGCAGAATATCTCTTAATGATGTGTCTTGGACATGCACTTAGTTGGCTTTTGCAGCAAATTTTATATGTGGAGGTGTTATACTTACTGAAAGAAATTAACAAAATCTTTTGTAACCTGAAAAGGATTAGTATCCTTTAATCCTTTTTATTTTATCACAAGTACTGCATTCAAAAACATCCTTTGTGACACACATAAAAAGAGGCACAAACCTGTCGATTGCTATACCATTAGCTACCTTATTTGTAGCTGATTTTCTTTTATTTAAAAAAATAACCCAGAGTTCAGAATCTACAGAAAAAAAAAAAACTGATTTTGCACAGAATTCAAAAATACTCCTTTCATGCTCACAAAGAAGTAAAACCCACACTATTAGTAATTTCTGAGCTCAGACAAACCATCTAATTAAAGAATTGAAAACTAAGATAAATTAATTTTCTGAATCAGGAATACAAAAAAGTCCACCTTTTTTCAATGCTTCAAGAAGGAATGCAAGGTTTTCTGCAAAACTACCCTAAATAAAAAAATAGAAACAAAATAATTTAATAATTGCAGTAAAACATTTAGCACATCAGTGTGGATAAATTAAAAACAGCTTTAGTACATTTTTAATTTAATAACATAAAACTAGTTTTAATGTTTTTAATGTCATTTTAATAATTAAAGTTATTTGTAGTGGTAAATATAAAATACCACTATCATGTTGTATTCATTATAAAATTATGCTGGAAGAAAAAAAAGAAGTCAGTGAAGTGTTGGGCAGCAAAGTAGAAGAGAAAGTGCAAGCCTGCCACTGCATAATACATCATCCTCACAACTGCACTATAGAAGTTAGGAGCCTGCTTACTCAGTTGTGCAGTGGGAGTTTCCTTTAGTTCAACTAGGTAAGTATCTGCTTTCCGTTTCAGAGGCCCAGGTTTACAGTTACCCTCTCTGTGCGAGGACATGAAGTAGATAAAGGCAACTGGGTGCTGTCTCACCAGTGACAATCATTATGGGTACTAATAGGTTGCTTGTGTAAGCACAATTTAAAGTGACATGCTAGTTACCACCCTAGACTTAAAGCACGATACTAGTGAAAAACATTCAGCTAAACATGGACCTGTGGTGGGTAGCATGCCATTGGGGAAATAGCCAATGAAAGCTGATATGACTTGCAAAGAACAACAAAAGAATCATGGTCAATGAATCAACAGTTGACTACAGCAAATACAAAACTGGTAAATTAAAATAAACAATTCATTGTCTGTACTTGTCAAAGATGGCAATCTAAATAAGCTTCAGTGAAGTCAGCAAAAAACATGAACATTTTATTGTATTTTATAAACAACCACTAACATTCATAGTACCTACAATTATGATATTGTTTTATTCTTTGCTTTTAATCTTATTGTGGTTTTACTGTAAATTTGTGAAACAATTTTTTCAATACTTTTTAAAAAAAGTGATACAGTATATAAATAAAATATATTACGATCAGTCCTAGTTAGTCTGCACCTGTGTGCAGTGGAACTCTTCATTACCACTGTGTATGTCTGTTTCTCTCCCAAAAACACAATTGGCCTGTCTATTTTACTGTGCCACCTCTGTCCTTACAAATCCCCTTGCTAGCCAGCCAGCCTCTGACAATATACATTTGTGTATTTTCTATGATCATATCAAACATTTAGATATTTTGATCAATGTTGACAAAGAATTAATACATTCTCCTTTAATGCTTTGATGTTAGAAAAGATGACATCTTTATAGTAATTGCTCTATTAGGATACTGAAATAGAGAATGAGAGAACAGTTTCTGTTTAAAGATTTCAACACAAGTTTATCCAGCCAATATCTAAAAAGCTGAGATCTCTCACAGTAACTTCATCATCAGTGCCTCTTAAACATTTGCTTGTTAAACATCGTGTTACGGATTAAATTGTTTAAATTCAATGGTCTAAAGTAATTTTCAACCACAATCTATGGATGTAAATTAAACCACAGTGATTTAGGTATTTCAACAAACAGTACAGCACCTTCTCCTCGCTTCCTAGTCTGTAATTTCCTGAAAGGATTATAACCATTGATATGACATTGAGTGCATTTATATGTGCTTTAATAACCCAGTAATTCACAGAAGTGTGGTTTCATTTTATGATAAGAAAAAATGTAACATATTTAGTTATTTTTTGTAAGCTATGAGTAATGTAACTAAGTTACTTTTAAAAAAATAACACTCCCTACACCACTTGGTAGACACAGTCACGGCAGCTGATGAGGACATTTAACTCTTTTTGTGTGCAATTTAATAACATTGGTGTCCTTTGCCAAGGGACAACACCATAAGTGTACTCAAGCATGTAAACAGGAGCCTTAACTGGGTGACTTGCCTTGCCCCAGTTTTGTGTGTGCATGCAAACACACTAATTTTTCCATTCAATTTTATTAAACTAGGATTCTTTCAATCCAATTGTGTAATTCCATTACATAAAATCAAGATAATTCTCTTACTTCTGGCAAGCAGCAGTATTAAAGTAATTATTGGGATTTTGGTAAATGTATAGCAAATATAGCTATAATATACATTTCTGGTTAAAATCTTAAAACAAAACTTAAAGATTTAATCAAACTAATTTTTATATTTATTAGTAGACCACAGATTTGTTTGGTTATCACTCTATGTCAGATCATTTTATTTTTTCTTAATAAATGTAATACAAGAAAACAATCTCAAAATAATTTGAGATTTTAATACAATTTTATATATCTAACATATTCTTACTCAAAAGAGAACGTTGCGGTGATTTGGATTTTGAATATGTTACTGGTTTACTACTGCATTTGTATCACTGATGGACTATTACAACTCACCTTAGGCATGCTGAAGGTATTAGAACCCCTACAAGACCAGGGATATCACTGGAAAAATTAACCTGCTTGTTATGACAAGGAAATCTGGTAATACTTATTGGCCAATAGCATTCAAAGCATCTCGAGCAGAAAACCAGAATATGAAAGAAAAACTTATTTTATAATTATAGAGTGTATTCTGGTTAAGGTATTTTATGGAGCAGGGAGAAAATAAAACGAAAAGTACATCAAAAGATAGTTAAAAGTTACAACTGTTTCAAAACAGAAAATACTTAAAACTTACAAAAACTCTCTCTCCGATAACATTCTCTAGATTTAATTGTCTGGTTATTTCTTTAAGAGCAATCCTATCATCAGTCTGCAACAAACCTAAAATAGGAACAAGAAATTAAGCAACATCAACAACAAAGAATAAACCTGATAAGCATGCTAAAAGTAAATGGGAAAAAAAACAAAACACTACCATTTAATTGAACTATTAACACATTCCCCTTGATGTGCTTCATTCCTAGAAGTTCAGTCAAGACAGAATTTAACAGCTAAAAGAAAAAAAAAGTAATAATTTCAGGTGAAAATGAAACATTAATAAAACAAAAGTTTATAAGACATTTAAATTTTAAAAAAGACCATTGATTCTGTATGCCTTATAATGTTAAACAATACTTAAAAACTTCCTGGTATTACAGGGGTGGGGATCGATCTGTTCTTAATTTTTTCTCTTTGTAAAAACTTGATTGCTTTGTATGGATTGTAATAAAATTAATAAAAAAAAAAAATAAAAATAAAAAAAAAAAACTTCCTGGTATTTTACATATTACTGACTGCTTTTTTATTGCTATTTTACTTTAATTTATCCAGGTCAACATACAAATTCAGCAGATAGTTTATTTGTGTTTTAAGATAAGATACAACTAGTAGAAAATGGTTTAAGTAC
Source organism: Polypterus bichir lapradei (assembly GCA_026402145.1). NCBI lineage: Eukaryota > Metazoa > Chordata > Cladistia > Polypteriformes > Polypteridae > Polypterus > Polypterus bichir. Next base: position 54,480,694 of record JANRMT010062814.1, read on the forward strand.
AGAATAGACAACTCCTAATTTTGCACAAGTGCACATGATATTACTTAACTGAATTCTTTAGATCAGTTTAAGAATTTAGAAAAAAGTCTTTAATGTCTACTTATGTTTTATCAATTAAACATTTAAGAAAGGCTCCCTGCCCGGGGATTTGTTCCTGCCTTGCGCCCTGTGTTGGCTGGGATTGGCTTCAGCAGACCCCCGTGACCCTGTCTTATGATATAGCAGGTTGGACAATGACTGACGGACATTTAAGAAATGATGGTCTCCTACCAGTAAAGAAGTCTTTGTAAAGCAGTAACTGTTTACCATTTATTTAATAAAAACATTTCTCAAGTTTTTGCCCAGTTTTATAGATTCAGCAAGGAGTTTTTTTTTCTTTTATTTCTAATTAGTTGTTATTGCTTTAAATTAGGTACCATCTGCTAAGTACAAGTTTACTTAATGAGATATTAAGAAAGACTCTTAACAGACTTCAGTGTGCTGATAGATCTATAATATTTCTTTACAGACTGAAGATTAAAAAATAGTATCAAAAGTATCTAATCCTTCTAAATAAAGTATGTTTTATCATTTGACTGTTTGGAAACCTTGTTATTAAATTGAAAAAAAAAATCTTAGTCACTGAATCAACAACGGTATTTTTGAATACCGTTGTTAGACAATATCTTTTGTGCTTCATTCTTAAATAGGTAAAGCTTGCTAGTTTGTAGACTGTGAGATGAGTTTATCTCCCACAGATATCCATCATTGTCTTTTCAATTAAAATATACAGTGGTGTGAAAAACTATTTGCCCCCTTCCTGATTTCTTATTCTTTTGCATGTTTGTCACACAAAATGTTTCTGATCATCAAACACATGTAACCATTAGTCAAATATAACACAAGTAAACACAAAATGCAGTTTTTAAATGATGGTTTTTATTATTTAGGGAGAAAAAAAATCCAAACCTACATGGCCCTGTGTGAAAAACTAATTGCCCCCTTGTTAAAAAATAACCTAACTGTGGTGTATCACACCTGAGTTCAATTTCCGTAGCCACCCCCAGGCCTGATTACTGCCACACCTGTTTCAATCAAGAAATCACTTAAATAGGAGCTGCCTGACACAGAGAAGTAGACCAAAAGCACCTCAAAAGCTAGACATCATGCCAAGATCCAAAGAAATTCAGGAACAAATGAGAACAGAAGTAATTGAGATCTATCAGTCTGGTAAAGGTTATAAAGCCATTTCTAAAGCTTTGGGACTCCAGCGAACCACAGTGAGAGCCATTATCCACAAATGGCAAAAACATGGAACAGTGGAACATGGAACCTTCCCAGGAGTGGCCGGCCGACCAAAATTACCCCAAGAGCGCAGAGACGACTCATTCGAGAGGTCACAGAAGACCCCAGGACAACGTCTAAAGAACTGCAGGCCTCACTTGCCTCAATTAAGGTCAGTGTTCACGACTCCACCATAAGAAAGAGACTGGGCAAAAACGGCCTGCATGGCAGATTTCTAAGACGCAAACCACTGTTAAGCAAAAAGAACATTAGGGCTCGTCTCAATTTTGCTAAGAAACATCTCAATGATTGCCAAGACTTTTGGGAAAATACATTGTGGACTGATGAGACAAAAGTTGAACTTTTTGGAAGGCAAATGTCCCGTTACATCTGGCGTAAAAGGAACACAGCATTTCAGAAAAAGAACATCATACCGACAGTAAAATATGGTGGTGGTAGTGTGATGGTCTGGGGTTGTTTTGCTGCTTCAGGACCTGGAAGGCTTGCTGTAATAGATGGAACCATGAATTCTACTGTCTACCAAAAAATCCTGAAGGAGAATGTCCGGCCATCTGTTCGTCAACTCAAGCTGAAGCGATCTTGGGTGCTGCAACAGGACAATGACCCAAAACACACCAGCAAATCCACCTCTGAATGGCTGAAGAAAAACAAAATAAAGACTTTGGAGTGGCCTAGTCAAAGTCCTGACCTGAATCCAATTGAGATGCTATGGCATGACCTTAAAAAGGCGGTTCATGCTAGAAAACCCTCAAATAAAGCTGAATTACAACAATTCTGCAAAGATGAGTGGGCCAAAATTCCTCCAGAGCGCTGTAAAAGACTCATTGCAAGTTATCGCAAATGCTTGATTGCAGTTATTGCTGCTAAGGGTGGCCCAACCAGTTATTAGGTTCAGGGGGCAATTACTTTTTCACACAGGGCCATGTAGGTTTGGATTTTTTTTTCTCCCTAAATAATAAAAACCATCATTTAAAAACTGCATTTTGTGTTTACTTGCGTTATATCTGACTAATGGTTAAATGTGTTTGATGATCAGAAACATTTTGTGTGACAAACATGCAAAAAAATAAAAAATCAGGAAGGGGGCAAATAGTTTTTCACACCACTGTAATTAATGTATTTGCACTGATCTTCTGTGATGAATTGCCAACCAATATGTGATTGGATTCTACCTAACACCCAGTGGTCCTGGACATGGATGCAGTCTATTAAGATCTGGAACTGGATTAAGCAGGTTTGAATATGTGACATTATGTTATATTGATTTATCAGGCATATGAACATGCTCCCTGTCCAAGGCTCTTTCCAGTCTTACAGCCAGTATTACTGGCACAGGCTGCAGACCCCTATGACCTTGAACTGAATTAAGCAGGTTTGTCAACTTACAGATCACAAATACATAAAACTGGTCACTTATTTTTAAGACTGGTGAATCAGCAGAATGTTACAGACTTCGCTGTGACCGAGCAGAATGCAGGGGAATTAAATGGCAAGATGGTGGTAAATAACACAAAACCAAAGTTTAAAGACACACTGCCTGTTTCTTTAATGCCTACATTCTGGCTGAAAGTAATGAAAAACTTTAAAGATCCACAAATTTTCCAACACACACACACCATAATGTAAGACATTTTAAAGTAATGTTCAGAATATATTACATGATTGGTTTCCATTATAAGAAATATTCATATATAAAACCTAACTGAACACTCCTTTGAACAAATTCAAAACATAACCATAGGCCAGTAGCAACATATAGGACATTTAAAAGAAACTGTTATGCTTGTTTATACCATTGTCTTCCCAGAGCCTCTGGGTCCAATAATTAAGACAGAGTTACTCTCTCCATGAACAACTGTCCTCTTCAGCAATTCCAGCAAATGTCTGAAATCATAGTGAATATTAGGTGCAGATAACAATTTTTAAACTATGCAAAGCAGTTTTAAATGCAGTTTAAAAAGCTACACAACATGACTATACATGGGATTCTTTAAAAAGCAGTTTTTCTAAACAGTCAAATTACAATTATGCTAAACATGACGGTAAATCAAAGAGTAATGTCAATTTGAAAATTATGCAGTAACCACTATGAACAGAAGCTGACACAACACATTCACAATGGCTTATGGGTAGTTCAAACATGCACAGCAAAGCGCTCTACCATTATATGAAGCCAACGTTAAATGAACATGGATGCTCCACTGTGTGATTGCACCATTGTTGAACAACATGCAGTAGTGAGATTTCTTTGGGCAAAGAGAGTGAACGGTATCTATGACAGACAGACAGACAGAGAGAGAGAGAGAGAGACAGACAGACACCATTTATCTCAGTGTTGTGTTCAGCATTTTGTTTTTTAATTCATGTTAATTTTTTTTTTACATTAACTATATTACATTATGAAATTTGAAGAGTGGGCATATAAATAAAAGTGCAATATATAAAATAAACGGAATACTCCTAGACAAAACACCACAACATTTACCATGTATCATTATGTCATTAGGATATGCCATATATGGCTCTCAAGGAGAATGAAAACAAATAAGGTTAAGTCATTATACAAAATAGTAAATTACAACAATAAAAAATAAAAAGCAATACATATTTGAAAACAATAAGGCATGTGCTTTTTTTTGTTAAGTTAGTGATTGACTGGCTCGTATAAACAAGGTACATACTTTTGTTGCATATCTACTCCAAATGGCTTTCCATTATTTTTCTGGCAACAAATTCTCTCACGCAATATTTTCTGGACCTAAAAAAACCATTTAACAGAAAAAGAAAACATTTAACAATTAAACAAAAATTACTTGAAATATTTAAAATACTGTATCTTCTTATCTAATATGCTAGTCTGTTTGTCTGTCCAAGACTTTAAATCACCTGTAGCTCTCAAACCATTCGACATACTGACCTGAAATTTGGTACACGTATACTACATGACGTCTACTATCTGCGTTCGGGGTGATGATTGACCTCCAAGGTTATTCATCTTTTTATTGTAGAATCAACGCTGCCGTGCGGCGTATGTATACGGGTGTCGTTCTCATCCCTACCACCTTCGCCATCACTTCCCCTACCTCTTCATATCTTAAATCATTCTTGCGGCAGATTGAACATTTAAGTGCCAGCTTAAGTAAAAAATTAAGAAAAACTTACTAAGTAATTGCAACACAAACACTGACTTAATCAGTTTTAAACGCAAAAAAATGCCGATGAAAGGAGAGAAGAAGCGGACCACTAGGGTGGAGAAAAGAACAGCTGTTCAGGAAGCAGCAAGCGCATCAACCTCTGAGCAAACAAATGCTAAACGTACAGAGAAAGAGGATGAAAACTATAAATCAAGTGTATTCAGTGCATGTTATCGTACAATATGCAGTTACTGGTATTAAATAATAACTTAAAATATATTATGTTTTGATAGAGAAACAAAGAGTAGTTTTTATAGTAAACATTTTTTTCTCTGAAAACTTTTTACATGTTGATTTGGTTTTGGGTACAACACTTTGGTGAACAATCAGTAAACTTAACTCCCCCCTCCCCCCCCCCAAATAATTTTACTGGAAAAGATAGGCATATTTTCAAGGCAGTTTTTCTTTCAAAAGTTTCGTCAAATTTTAAAATGAGAGAAATATAACAGACCAGCTTAAACTACCCGGAACTGCCTGGATGTCTAATGTCAAAATCAATTTTTACTGTCAGCCAAAAATAAAACTATACACAATGTGGCCAATCAAATGTAGAGGCCAATGGTTTCCATACATAGACTTTATTAGAGTAATATTTTCCAATAATAAAAAAAACTTGTTTGAAAAAGGACACTGTAATAATGTTACTTTAATGTGAATTGTGCATAGTATTTGAAATGTACTCTACTGCAGTGGTTCCCAAACTCAGTTCTTGTGGTTGCAGGGTTTTGTACCAAACAAGTTCTGCTCTTTAGTTGGACTCCCAGCCTAATGAAGTAAAGTCTTATTTCCTTGTTTTTGGATCAATACAGAAGTAATTAAATTAAGTTTGGTAATTTTTTATTGGGTTGTGCAAAAAACATATGTGTTACATTGGCATCATTTAGATTTGTTTTTCTCCATTATCTACTAATTAACACATTAGAAGGCTTATACTGAAGTAGTTGAAGCCTTTCAGTATTCAGTGTTGTAAACAAAAACTTCCAGCCATATGGAATCACCAGGACAGAGTTTGACAACCACAGCTATAGGAAAGAAACTTACCCTAATTTAATGCACAACTGACTGGAATTCCAATCATGAAACCTTTAAAAACAGTCAGAATCACAGACCAATTTACTGTTTATATCTGTAAAGTGAATCCAGTAAACACCCAAAATTCTACCATCATTACAGAATTACCATTTGATTGAACTGAATACATTAAGGCCTAGTATTCGGTTAAGCTGCGTACACTGGATTAGTAGGTATTACTCTGCAATAAATATAAAATATGAATAAACAATTTATAAAAGTAGTCTTGATAGATAGATAGATAGATAGATAGATAGATAGATAAAATAGTGCTTAATGTTTAACGTTAGAATTTTTTGCTTTTAGAGTATGGGAGGTGGACTTAAGATAATACATGGTTTCTATATTTTTGTATTATACTAGGGGGCTTTGCTTGCCAACCCCTCCGGCCTGCTCTACGTGCCAGCCACTTTGCGTCTCTGCCGCTCACGTATGTGTATTTCACTTTCGCCAAAAAACAAATCTTTTAATTCTCACGGATACATTTTTTCTTTGGGATGAAACACTATTGTTTTTTCCCCTTGATGGCAACACGAATTAGATGATCTAAAAGTCTACGAGTTTAAATCCGAACAATATATTCATTCTCTTTTCGATGTTCCGTTATTTCACCGAGTAATAATTTCCGTTTGTTTGCGTTAATGCAATCTTTACTATAATTTTTTTGAGACTTTAGAATTTTAGTGCTTTCATTATCTCTAACCTGCTCTGCATGTGAATTGCGCCAACATTTTTGAATTCTTTACCACGTTCTACTTTGTTATCTACTCCTTGTGTTTTATTTCCGGCCCCGGGCATGGTTAAATCTCTTGGCAAAAAGTCTCTCTTGCAGGACATGAAAAGTATCTCTCTGAAAAAGTCACGTCTCATCCCAGGCTAAAAGGTCTTGCCTCCTCCTAGGATTTTTTATTATAATAGAGAGAGAGATACATATTTACGGGATGTCTGTGTTTTAATCCAAATCATTGTGAGTCTATGGAAATACAAAAATTATTCATAAAATATTCTTACACATTAGAACAGCTGATATTGGCAGCTGCAGTACTACATAAATGTAAATATGCATTCATTTATTTTTTTTTACATAATTTTAAACATTAATTATACTAGAATTTTTACTGATTTGATATACCTTAAAGTATTTTGCAATTTTTTTTTTTACATTGTACTAATTATTTGTAATTCCTGAGGTTTAATTATAAATGTTTTATTTACGCAGTACTTGTTTCTTACCAATCTTACACTGTACGATACACAAAGAAATAATAAACACAGTACAAACATATTTCTTTTGCACAGAACACACAACTACTGTATCAAAATGATTATTTGCAGAGTAGAGTGTTCAATCACTATAACTACTGAACTTAAAATATTAAATATTGGTGAGTTATAGTGAAAAGATAAGGAGTTTTTGACTTTTACTGTAAGTGCATTGTACAGCCATTTGCAGAATTCATGTGATAATTGTAAGAGACTGTCCCATATTTTTCTGTCATCACTACTATAAGTAAGAGGCACAGCTTTTACTTCTGCATGTCCTTTTGGCTCATCACTCATCGGAGGCTCACAGCTGAAAAATTGAACAAACACCTGTTTTCTTTATGTGCTCTTGTCTTTCTTTCTATTTGTTTTCGTTTTCATTTTACGATACATATTGACATTTCATATCACACTTTCTATAAAATGAGTTAAGATGTTTTTTAAAACAATAGTGTATGGCACAGCAAACAGCCAAGTCATCTGGCAGAACAATTACTTTGGATTCCCAAATTACCATAGATTGACAAACATTTTCACAGTTATAAATAACTTTAGCATAGTGACTTAATTGGACATGAGCAAAACAAGAAAGTGTGAGTCTTAAAGCCTGACAAACCTGCTTAACTCATTTCAAAATCACAGACAGTGAGGACCTGTTAATACTGCGGGAGAGTGGCCAGCCATGATGCTTATATAGCTTTAAAACTTAGAAGTGAGAGCTTTCTGTTTATGTTCATCTTTGTCATTACTTTCTTTAAGGCAGTGTGGAGTGCCACCTTATTTTCACATGTGTTGCTATAAAAATGGTCTACCAAGGCTTACTGATTTCAACAGTTTCCTGACAGGAACATTTGCTGCATTGTGGTTATAGGGAATAAAGTCTTTTTTGTCGTTCTACTTGACTGCAATCATTTTTGCTTTTTTGCAACGTCCAGAATGCTCCCCGCTGTGGCATTACACAGGCACATTAGGACAGTTTGGTTTTATGGTGCCATGTGTATCAGTTTCATTATTCATGTAAACATCTAATGACCAATTCACAATTTCAACAATAAAGCTGGATTCAAAAAATAGTTCAGTTTTAGTTTTTTTCTAAGACTGTGTTTTGGTCGAAATCTCCACCACACTCATTAATAGTGATTGTTTAAACTACAGTAACAAAACACCTAGAGATACTCATGATTTTTTGCAGCATGTTATTTCATTCACTAAATGGCAGCAGAATACTGTTTCAACAGTTATTCAGGCTTAAAAATATAAAGCAGATCATTAAATATCACCCTGTGTCTGACTCGTTGTTAACCTTAATTACACAGAATTCCGGCTCTCAGAAACAGTTGTCACCTCACCAAGCTTCTTGCCAATGGTCTTGTAGACCATTCCAGCCTTGTGCAGTGTGCTTTATGCACATAAGTTGAGATCAGGAGTATCTGTAATTGATTGATTGATTGATTGTAATTTGTGTGCCATATGGGCACACAGCCAATCTGTGGTAGCCAGAATTCTGGCTGGGCTGTAGGGGATCAAATACTTATGTCTCTCAATGACATGCAAATCAGTTTATAACTTTTATGTGATGTGTCTTTTCTGGATTTTTGGAAAATATCCTCTCTCTCTCTCTCCATTAAAGTGAAACAACTATAAAAATTAAAGACTGTTCATTTCTTTATAATACTTATTTCGCTCACTATATATATATATATATCTATACTAATAAAAGGCAAAGCCCTCACTCACTCACTCACTCACTCACTCACTAATTCTCCAACTTCCCGTGTAGATAGAAGGCTGAAATTTGGCAGGCTTATTCCTTACAGCTCACTTACAAAAGTTAAGCAGGTTTCATTTCGAAATTCTACACGTAACGGTCATAACGGTCGATAACGTTCGACAAAGTCCGCAATGTTGAACTTTCTTATTTATGGCACCATCTTCACGAAATTTGGTAGGCGGCTTCCCTGCGCTAACCGAAACCGATATATGTACTTATTTCGATGGTATGACGCCACTGTCGGCCGCCATATTGAACTTTCCAACGTCACTAATTTTCCAACTTCCCATGTAGGTAGAAGGCTGACCCCATCTTCACGAAATTTGGTAGGTGGCTTCCCTGCGCTAACCAAAAGCGATGTACGTACTTATTTCGGTGGTATGACGCCACTGTCGGCCGCCATATTGAATTTTCCAAACATCACTAATCCTCCAACTTCCCGTGTAGGTAGAACGCTGAAATTTGGCAGGCTCATTCCTTCCAGCTTACTTACAAAAGTTAAGCAGGTTTCATTTCGAAATTCTACACATAACGGTCATAACGGTCGATAACGGTCAACAACGTCCGCCATGTTGAACTTTCATATTTATGGCCCCATCTTCACGAAATTTGGTAGGCGGCTTCCCTGCGCTAACCAAAACCGATGTACGTACTTATTTCGGTGGTATGACGCCACTGTCGGCCGCCATATTGAATTTTCCAAACATCACTAATTCTCCAACTTCCCGTGTAGGTAGAACGCTGAAATTTGGCAGGCTCATTCCTTCCAGCTTACTTACAAAAGTTAAGCAGGTTTCATTTCGAAATTCTACGCGTAACGTTCATAACAATCAACAGCGTCCGCCATCTTGAACTTTCTTATTCATGGCCCCATCTTAACGAAATTTGGTAGGTGGCTTCCCTGCGTTAACCGAAACCAATGGACGTACTTATTTCGGTGGTGTGACGCCATTGTCAGCTGCCATATTGAACTTTCCAACGTCACTAATTCTCCAACTTCCCGTGTAGGTAGAAGGCTGAAATTTGGTACTTATTTCAGTGATATGATGCCACTGTCGGCCGTCATATTGAACTTTTCAATGGTCTTTGTTACTTATGGGCCCATCTTCAAGAAATTTGGTACATGGGTTCCCAACACTAACTGAATCCTACTTAAGTACATATATATGTCCATAGCCTGCAGCTCGGTCACCGTGTGAAGCGGCGTTGGGTCCCCCATCCCAACGCCTCCCACGTTGTTGGCTGCCTGCCTATATAAGGCCATCTGTCGCTCCAGTCTCTACATTCCCTTCCTTGCTTCGCCACGGTATTCACGTCTCCCTGCTGATAACTACAGCCTTTTTATTTAATCCACGGCTTCTCCGCTGTTTTATTGTTCATTTATTACGATTATAGTTATTGTGTAGGTATTTTAGACTTACTTTACATTGTTCAGGTACCCGTTTCCTTTATCATTCCAACCGTACCCCCATTAACATGTCTATCGAGGTGATCACCATCGATCAAAGAACTGTCACTTACCAAGTGGTTTCCATGCCCGGAGATGGCACCTGCCTTTTCCATTCTCTTTGTTACATATTGCACGGCCATATCAGGCTCACTCTTGATATCCGGAGGAACATTGTGTCTTATGTATTGAATGACTGGGACAGGTTCAAGGTGTGGACTGATGACGGTACAGGAGATAATTATACCACACAGGAGCACTATAAGAGTGAAATGCTTAAGTGTACCGAAATGGCCAAATATTTTAAACCTTTGGACAACCGCCAATGCCTCTTAAACATCTTAGATTCACAGGTGACGATTTCAGTAGTGGACACTTTGATGTTTAGAAATGTTTAAACTCTCAAAAGCTGGATGTGAAGTTATCAATCAAACTGATTGTATGCTTACAACGCTTGACAGATGCCGAATGTCTCTTCAACACAAGTCCTACAAATACTGTCGTAATTGAAACAAACCATGAAACTCAAACCGATTATGACAGCAGCAATCCAAGCTGTGAGATTTGAGACAAGATTACTGTTCACATGGCTAACTGTACGTTGTATGCTCAAGAGTAAGCTCAGCGCACATCTACAGCTTGGTCATATTACAACTGAAGGGCCGAACTGACAACGTGGCATACAAAGAGATCCTTAACAAATAATTATTGGTATATTTTCCCTCAGTTTTAAAAACGTTTAACTGTCTTCTTAATAAAAATTTTAAGGCAGTATTTCGCCGCTGCGAAGC
>JANRMT010062814.1:54500298-54533863 GCA_026402145.1 Polypterus bichir lapradei
CTACACGGGAAGTTGGAGAATTAGTGACGTTGGAAAGTTCAATATGGTGGCTGACAGTGACGTCATACCACCGAAATAAGTATGTACATTGGTTTTGGTTAGCGCAGGGAAGCCGCCTACCAAATTTCGTGAAGATGTGGCCATGAATAAGAAAGTTCAATATGACGGCCGTTGTTGACCGTTATGACCATTACGCGTAGAATTTCGAAATGAAACCTGCTTAACTTTTGTAAGTAAACTGTAAGGAATGGGCTTGCCAAATTTCAGCCTTCTACCTACACGGGAAGTTGGAGAATTAGTGATGAGTCAGTGAGTGAGTCAGTCAGTCAGTCAGTCAGTCAGTCAGTCAGTCAGTCAGTCAGTCAGTGAGGGCTTTGCCTTTTATTAGTATAGATACACACATACACATACACACACCTAAAATGGTCACCTTAAGGAGGTGGTCACCTTAACCAAAGAAGGGCATATGGAAGGAAAAATCAAGGCTCTATGGAATAAAAATTTGAAAGGAAAGATGAAAACATTATTTGCTACTCAGAAACAAGGAAAAACAAAAAAGTACTAATATTGAAGAAAAAATGGGAATTTTCCATTTATACAGTGAAAAATTTTGAGAAACCGTATTGAACAAACCTTATGTAGTACGAATACAAAATGTATGAGACTGGCAGTAATAATTATTAAAAATACTAAATATTAGCTACAAAAAACAAAGAAAAAATATTTCTATTTTAATTCTTTTTTTGAAATAAAACATTCAAACAATATTTAAAAAAAGAAACAATGCACAATTCATAATCAAAAAAAATTGAAAGAAATAAGTAATCCACAGAAGCAACAGAGTCATGAGTTGACAAGAATTCCACAAGTAAACAGAAGTAAGATGAGGGGCAGGGAGTTAGGGCTATTCCACTAGTTTCCTGGAAAACTATCCCTTCCTGAAGCTCTAACATTAATTATTATACCTACAGAGAAGAAAGGGGACAAATTTTTATGTTTTTCAAAATTATTATTATTTCTTAATCTGGTCACTATAGCCAAGATGATTTTCTTCCTAGGGATCAAGGAGAGGTGGTTAATGGTCACAATAGGCAGGTGGTCACTTTATACAAACATTTTTCCGTATAAAACACCCTGTTTCTAAAGGGACAAAGGAAAAGTGGTCACCTTGACCAGTTGGTCACATTAGCAGGTTTTACTGTATATTATATACACACACATAAATATAACTTGTATATAAAACACACTTGATGTCATCAGTATAAAAATGAACTTTCATACTTGAAAACATTTTTCATTTCATATTGATTCATTTCATATTGATATTACCTGATTTAAATAGTAAAATTCACATAAATCAAAGTAAGGATTTCAAAATGTTTTGTTGCAAAAGTAAAAAATGCATTTTAGCCAATTTCTCACTATTCGGCTAAAAAGTAATACAATAGACAACACCCTGTCTGCACAATTAAATGTGAAGCTTTTAGCAGAAATGACTAACCAATGAAATGCACTCTCCAATTGACAAACTGCCATCTTTTGACTTCCTTTTGCTCATGGTCAGATTATTTGCGTACCTAAAAAATAAAATGCATGAATTACATTAAAAGCAGGAAAATACAGAAAACACAAAGGAGCCCTTCTCATACACTTTTAAAAATCTTTTAACATATATTGGGACTCAACTGATATTTAAAATCATTTAAGATTTTTGCATGTGTTTTTCAAAAACAGAAACAGGCAGATGACTAGGGGATTAGTTTCAAAGATTCATCATTATCAATACGCTCCTAGTTTACATCTGTGTTTTGGTTGTTTGAATGGGGTGATTTTGTAGTAAATTTACAATGGGAAAGGTCAGGTCTTTACCACCTATTTATTATTTAGTAGAGAAAGGGAGAAATCATTTACTTTATAAGCACTTTCTAGTAAAATGTTACCATAAAAAGTTTTTTTCAAATATCCCGAAACAGAGATGTTTATGGACACTTTAACCATAATGTGATTTGCATTTATTTGGGGAATATCTACTGGTGTAAAAACATGTTTAAAATATCTAACTTTTTTAGGCAATAGTTTTTTGTTTAATTTTATTTAAATGTGAAAGCCATATTAGGGACAATTAGCTTACATTATATTTGGTATATACAGTGGAACCTCCGGTCACAACCGTAATTCGTTCCAAAACTCTGGTCGCAACCCGATTTGGTCGTGACCCGAAGTAATTTCCCCCATAGGATTGTATGTAAATACAATTAACCCGTTCCAGACCGTATGAACTGTATGTAAATACTGTATATATTTTTTTAAAGATTCTTAAGCACAAAATAGTTAATTATACTATAGAATGCACAATGTAATAGTAAACTAAATGTAAAAACATTGAATAACACTGAGAAAACCTTGAACAGAGAAAACTAACATTGCAAGAGTTCATGCTACCGCTCACTGTAAACACTTTTTTTTAATGAGTTTTAAGCACAGGGAAAAAAATGAACATTTGAAAAATCCTTAATTTATACAAAAACTAACCATAAACAACCAAGAAAACTAACCTTGCATGAGTCGAGTTCTGGCATGAAGGAAGTGAGCAGGAAGCTGGGCTGAGAGGAGATTACAGTTTTGAGGTAAAGTCCCTCTGCGCAATGCACGTCTGACTGAGAATAATATATTGTACAGGGAGAGACTGAACACGTGCGTAAATCACCTGTGCATATGAACTGGAAGGGAAATGAAATAGAGCACAAAGAGTTCACTGCAAATGCACAGGGAGAGACTGAACACGTGTAGAAATCATCGGTGCATACGAACTGGAAGGGAAAGTGGCTTGTTCATCACCCGAGTATGTGGTCGTGAACAGATGCAAAAGTTTGCCGAACTTTTTGGTCGTAACATAATTTGTATGTGTTCCGAGAGGTTCGTGACCCGAACTTCCACTGTATACACACACACACACACACACACACACACACAGTACTCCTGCCCCTCATTGCACATTTTTGTATAGATCCCTTTTGGCCTTACAATTAACTTTGTATGCTTACTCATGGCTTTAAAGAAATACATACATCAATGGCAGATACAATGCTGGCTGCAGTACATCTTTAGTATCTGGCACTAGTGTAAATGTTAACACAGTGGTCAAACTTATCAGAAAATTTACAATTAGGATTTCTTTTACAAAATTATTTAGAAACTACATCAAAGAAACACATCACACAACAAACATACATCATTAAATCAGATCATAACTAGAAAGCAGGTTGTTAAATCTACATTTGTTTATACCCAGCCAGTTTAGAGCATCCAGTTAACCCAATGTGCACATCTTTTAAATAAAAGAGAAAGTCTTGTAAAAAAATAACATGGAAATATGCTTTATTGCAGTGACTAGATAGATACTGCAATGGACTGTTGTTGGAGTTTCCCCTTTAAAGGTTGCAAGCCTTATTTCTGACTAGTGTCTTATAAGTAAAAGAACATCTGTGTGACAGTAACAGCAGTAACTTAGAAATTGCTAAAGATACTGGTGTTTATATACTATATCTGTATCTAAATACAGGCAAAGCCATCGCAACAAAGGTGAAACTTTAGTTGAAAAGAATTATATGTTGAATGGACCAGGGCACGCCCTAAGACATACCTCTCTCTGATTAAAATAAAAACCCAACAATAAAACCCACATACAATGAAAATGAAATTTTACTAAACATTTATTTTTTTTTAAATGTGATATTGTTAGAAAAAAGTCTTATGAAGAAAAATAAAAATGAAATATCTGGGCCGGCATCAATATAAGAATTCCGGCTAATAATTTAATATCCAATAATTTAACTTGTGTTTAACTGAATATAATAATGCTGTAAAGAATGCCCTAGGCTATTTACCTCTGGTTTTCACTCACCTCAATTACTGTTGGCCTGTATTCTGAGATGTACGTGTTCTTTTCCAGAACCTCAACGTACATATCAAGAGCATGTCTCTTCATCATCCATCCTAACCTTTTTTCTGTTTTGGGAAAACCCTTCCATGTGTATCACTTGATTTCACTGTATTCAATGTTTGCTCTATCTGTGCTTGCAATATTTCATTTGCTGGCGATTTTGCATCTGTATCAAAATTACAGTCCTTGTATTTTAGTTCTATAATAGTGGCAGTTTAAATCCCACAAAATTTAAAAAATCATTTCAAAGAGTGTGTTTTTTTCTGATTTTAGATTCCAAAAAGTCAGAGAATGCACTTTCAGTAAATTAAGTGAAGGAATCCAATGAAATACCAAAGCTTTAACTTACTCTTTCAATAGTAGCAATGTACAATAAAAACATTTTTGTCTACATAAAAAGGCATACATGGTTTTTGAAACAAGATTTACTAATTGTAAATGTTTTTTAAATAATTATCTTTCTGCCAATCACAAATACAATCAAAATGCTGCGCTGGTACAATACACTGTCATTCACAGAAAGCTGTGTGGTGTGGGCCATAAATGACAATCTTGTTACCATGCACCCCCTCCATAGCCTTTATAATGGTACTTGCATTGGCTTGGAGTAGTAAATATTATCTTTAGGTATTTTCCACATTTCAAACTACATGTGAACACAATGCTCGTGTGTGTTACAAAGTATTCTGGTACAGGCAAAGTTGCCTTCTGAAATTCAAAATTGCTGTTGATCATGTCAGCCCACTGAAGTTAACCTGATCAGCTGATCAGTTAACCTGAGCATAATCACAAGACCTACATCAGATGTCTATAGAACATTAGAATAATTTGGACCAGAACAGGCCATTCGGCCTAAAAAAGGTTGCCAGTTTGATCCATTTAAAATATGCCAAAATAGCATCATGTCTGGTTTTAAAGGTCACTAAACTCCTACAGTCTAACACACTACTTAGTAACTTATTCCATGTATCTATGTTTCTCTGTGAAAGCAAATACCTCCCAACATTTGTGCAAAATTTACCCTTAAGTTTCCAGCTGTGTCCCCATTATCTTGTTGCATCTATACTAATAAAAGGCAAAGCCCTCACTCACTCACTCATCACTAATTCTCCAACTTCCCGTGTAGGTAGAAGGCTGAAATTTGGCAGGCTCATTCCTTACAGCTTACTTACAAAAGTTAAGCAGGTTTCATTTCCAAATTCTACGCATAATGGTCATAACGGTCAACAACGTCCCCAATGTTGAACTTTCTTATTTATGGCCCGATCTTCACGAAATTTGGTAGGTGGCTTCCCTGCGCTAACCAAAACCAATATACATACTTATTTCGGTGGTATGACGCCACTGTCGGACGCCATATTGAATTTTCCAAACGTCACAAATTCTCCAACTTCCCGTGTAGGTAGAAGGCTGAAATTTGGCAGGCCCATTCCTTACAGCTTACTTACAAAAGTTAAGCAGGTTTCATTTCGAAATTCTACACGTAACAGTCATAACGGTTGATAACGGTCATTTAATTATAAAGTAACTGTCTAGTTCCAAAGTACTAACTCCTGTCATAATTTTGAACATTTCTATCATGACACCAGTTAATCTCCTTTTGCTTAAACTGAAAAGGCTGTTTTAATTTTTCTTAACAACTCATACCTTACAATCCTGGAATCAGTCAAGTTGCTCTTCTCTGGACTTCTTCTAGCACTTCTATGGCTTTTTGTAGCCTAGAGACCAAATATGTACAGAGTACTCCAGATGAGACTTTACCAGTGCATTATAAAGCTTGAGTATAACCTCCTAAGACTTGTACTCTACACATTATGCTATATAGCTTAACATTCTGTTAGCCTTCTTAAATGATTTCCTGGAGGGTCCCAGTGGCTGCAAGTTTTCATTCTAACCTTTTTTTTAATTAGTGACCTTTTTTGCTGCTAATTAACTTATTTTGAATTAATTTTAATTGACTTGTTTTTTAAGATTTTTTTCCCCTGAATTTCTTCATCGTTCCTCTGAATTAATTTCTTTACTTAAATGGCACCCAAATAGAAATGAAATGTGAAGTGAGTGAACCAACAGAAGAGCAACGAAGTTAGGGCCTCAAACTCCAACCAGTTGCTTAATTAATTTGACTCTGATTCTTGTTGTTAATTAAACCCATTCTTTAATTCCATGGCTTGTTGCTATTCTCATTGTACAACAGCTTACATTTCCGAAATAGCTGATTTTGTCTTTTCTAAGAGCACTGTTAAAATGTTCTGGGTACCTGAACAGATCAGCATTTCTGAGATCTTTTCTTTATTTTCAGATTGTATGATCGACAGTGTTGACAATGCTTTGGTTTATTTTGTATCTCATTATTCTTTGGCTACTAATTAAGGAAATAGAAACAATTAAGGGGTTTGAGTCTTCAAGAGCAAGTCAATTAAAATTAATTCACAATTATTATTAAACTGGATCTAACCTGGACAGAAAAAGGGGGGGGGGGGGAGGACACATCCAGATACAAAACTGCATAAGAGGAGAAGGACATCAGAATGAGAAACAAACATCTTACAAGTCCTCATTTGTCTTCTTTACGAACCAACAACCAACATGGAATTACTTGCAAAGTAACAAGACAGACAGTTGGTAGTGTATTGTAGCAAGTTATGCAAGAGGTATTAAAAAAAAACAAACCCAGGCACCTGCAAAAACTCCATGCAAGTGGGTGAACCTAAGGGAGTTGTTGGTGTTTCAGTAGAACAGTCTAGACGAGAACAGGCCAGGCAACACAACAAAGCTTGGCAGTCCTATCCACTTAATTGTTCCAAAATAAGTCTAGTCTTGAAAGTCCCTAAAGTCTACAATACTACTTGGAACTGTCTTGGTTTCAATGGAAAAGGGTAGTCACATGAAATATTGATTTAGATTGTTTATATCTGTTTGCAACACTACCTAGGAAGTTTTGTCATTAATAAAATGTATCCAACACATTGTTTTTAAAAGCATTCCCGCTATGTCACAAGTGTCTAAGACTTTTGCACAGTACTGTAGATAATGGGAACAACGTTTGTACAGTGCATGGCAGGATGAAATAGCTTATGTAGGAGAGAAAACTTTATGAAGTACAGGCTGACTGTCCCTGAATGTTGCAGAAGATGTTTTTAACCTAAAGGTGAAGTTTTAATGGAGAATAAAATAATGATGGTGCATGGGATAGCAGACAGTATTGGGATTAGTTGTCGGACAGCTGAATCAATTTTTCATTAACAATTAAGGATAACTAAGGTATAAATATATTGGCTATCCAGGATGTTGTATCATGAAATGAAGCATCACTGTATTTAATGGTACACTGTAATCACTGTATTTAATGTTACTTGAGCTAATGAATTTGGATGGAAAGATGCTGTATTTAAGAAGCAATTTGTAACTGGAGATGAAACCTGGATACATCCAAACCAACTAAAACAATGAAAACACAGTGATTGTCCAACATAAAAACACTCAAGGTCCAAGCCAGGGCAAACAACACCATGGACTGGCTGTAATGTTCTTCTTTTATTCATATTTTATATTAATTTTGAAAACAAGGAATTTCAGAGAGATACATCTAAATAAAAGGCTATATAAACTAAAGTATATAATTATTGTCAGTTGTGGCAATATTATATATTAATGTTATGTAAAAAAAAATCTTGGGTCAAGACGTGATCATCTCGGAGAGACACTTTGAAGTCCCGAGGGACTACTTGCACGACATGCCCTACTTAAAAACAATTTCTCTGAGACACTTTAACGTCCCATGAGACAAGGAAGTGAAACAAAAGAACAGCTGCTGTACAGGCATTTAAATGATCGTTGCGCAGCGCGACATGCAGATCATGCAGCACGGCAGCAGCTGCTGGCTTAAAGGACAGAGCAGGAGGGTTTGGTTGGGGGTGAGGGGGAGCGAAGTGAGTAGAGGGCCAAGCCCCCAAATATATATCTCTGAGACGACCCCCAAAACAGGAATGGTTTAACAGGTGGAGGCCACTGGCATTTTTCCCTCCTCATCTTTTCTGACTGTTTTTTTCACTAGTTTTGCATTTGGCTACAGTCAATGTCACTACTGGTAGCATGAGGCGATACCTGGACCCTACAGGGGTTGCACAGGTAGTCCAACTTTTCCACGATGGCACATCAATATGTGCCATTGTCAGAAGGTTTGCTGTGTCTCCCAGCACAGTGTCAAGGGCATGGAGGAGATTCCAGGAGACAGGCAGTTACTCTAGGAGAGGTGGACAGGGCCCCTCGTAGAAGATCCTTAGCCTATCAGCAGGACCGGTATCTGTCACTTTGGGCAAGGAGGAACAGGATGAGCAGTGCCAGAGCCCTACAAAATTACCTCCTGCAGGCCACTGGTGTGAATGTCTCTAACCAAACAATCAGAAACAGACTTGATGAGGGTGGCCTGAGGGCCTAACGTCCTCTAGTGGGCCCTGTGCTCACTGCCCGGCACTGTGGAGCTCATTTGGCATTTGCCATAGATATCAGAATTGGCAGGTCCACCACTGGCACCCTGTGCTTTTCACAGATGAGAGCAGGTTCACCCTGAGCACATGTGACAGACGTGAAAGGGTCTGGAGAAGCTGTGAAGAATGTTATACTGCCTGTAACATTGTTCAGCCTGACCTGGTTGGTGGTGGGTCAGTAATGGTTGGCGAGGGGGGTGGGCATATCCATGGAGGGACGCACAGACCTCTAGG
Source organism: Polypterus bichir lapradei (assembly GCA_026402145.1). Taxonomy (NCBI): domain Eukaryota; kingdom Metazoa; phylum Chordata; class Cladistia; order Polypteriformes; family Polypteridae; genus Polypterus; species Polypterus bichir. The sequence continues at coordinate 54,508,963 of JANRMT010062814.1, forward strand.
TAGGTATCATTAGGTATCGGGATAATGCTTTGAAGACAGAGCAAATTATCATGCAACCTCAGTGGGGTGCCCAAACATTTACATAGCACTGTATATACATTATATACACACACATGCGACAGCAACAATTTGTCCAAAACCCAGCGGCAAGAACTTTAACTAAAACAAGAAAATATGAACATATATCACCAATCTTAGCATCAATGCATTGACTACCTGTGCCCTTTAGGAATGATTTTAAAATATCTTTAAATGTATAGTCAACTCCAGAATTATCGCCACCCTTCATGAAACAGAACTAGAATGAATATATAAAAGAACCACCCATGCAACAAGTAGTATTTTGGGCTTAGACAAATAGGTAAGCCTCATGCTTTTATTGTCAAATAAAATCCTTTAGTAACACAAATTTTCATAAAAATGCAAACACCACATTTCAGTATTTGGTGGGGCCTTCCCTGGTGAGAACAACAGCACTCAGCCTCTTTCTGTAGACAGTAACAAGGTTGGAGACTTGTAGAAGGATCCTGGACCACTTTTCGATGCAGAAAATCTCCAGCTGAGATCCTTAAGTTTTCTCCTGTGAACTGCCCTCTTCCACTCACACAGCAGATTTTTCAATTAAGTTCAAGTTTGAAGACAGAGATGGCCATTGCAAAACCTTGATTTTGTGCTACTGCAACCATTTCTTTGTTGATTTGGAAGACCTCACCATGGCCCAGTTTTAGCCTTCTGGCAGAAGCAACTAGATTTTTGGTTAAAATGTTTTGGTATTGAATGAAATTCATTATGCCACTGACACAAGCTCCTAGATCACTGGTAGCAAAAGAGCCCCAAAGCATTACCATATTTTCCTGTGGGTATAAGGTGCTAATACAAGTTAATGAAAAACGAGCAGAATGCATGCGTGGGGGTAGGATGTTGCGGTCCCTGAAAACACTTAATGCATCTAACTCCTCCTTATGTTTTAATCCTTAACAGGCAAGTATAAAATGAAATCAATAAGAAAAAAAGAATTCCCTAGATATGTATAAAGTCCATTCTTCTGTGTAAGCCTTTGTGCACAAAGCAAATAAGCATTTAGTTAGTGCTATTTACCTTACACTAAACCAGACTCAGAGCTCATTATCTGCAGATCATAATGATTTACTATTTCACTGCCACCGTAATTTACTATGGTGGCCAGACATTCAGGTGACAGGGACAGTCTCGATTTCAGGTTACGGGTCTCGATAAACAAATGAACAACAAAATTTCTGTTTTAACAGGCTGCACATCTAATAAAATGTTGCTCAGCCGAAACAAACATCTCCATTATATATTTAGAACAGGATGTGCAAAACTTCAAGGGGGACTCCCTCATACCCCAGCTGGATGTAATATACTTATAACACCACAATGAAAACCCCAACAGGGAAAGCTTGATTAAGAGCTTGTGTTAAGCTGGTGTCACAAGAATAACCAAGAAGCTGACAAAAATAGAACAGCCATTTACAGTGGAACGAATGTTTCAGAACACGTACAAATCGGTTTGCGACCAAAAAGTTTGCCAAACTTTTGCATCTGTTCACGACCACAGACTCGGTATATGAACAAGCCAGTTTCCCTTTCGGTTTGTGCGCACAGATGATTTCCGCACGTGTTCAGTCTCTCCCTATGCATTCCCTGTGCAGCGAGAGAGAGAGACATAGACACACACACACACACACACAGATGAGCGCGAGAGAGACACACACAGACTGGCGTGCAAAAGAGACACATGTGGGAGAGAGAGAGAGAGAGAGATACGGCTGGACGCATAAGGCTTGCTTTTAAAGAGACAGATCCGAGCATTGTTTTAACCTTGTTGTATTTAATGAAGACATTTTTCTATTGGGTTTTAACCTCCACTTCACTTCTGTTTACAACGATCGGTTCGTAGCGTGCATTGTTACTTTTCTTGGTGGTTTATTAAATTACGGATTTTTGAAATGTTCATTTTTTTCCCTGTGCTTAAAACTCATTAAAGTGTTAGTTTTCTCTGTTGTTCAAGGTTTTCTCAGTGTTATTCAGTGTTTTTACATTTAATTTACTATTACACTGTGCATTCTATGGTATAATTAACTATATGTGTGCTTAAAAATCTTTAAAAAATATATTTACATACAGTTTGTACGGTCTGGAATGGATTGTATTTACATACAATCCTATGCGTGAAATTACTTCGGTTCACAACCAAATCGGTTTACGACCAGAGTTTTGGAACGAATTATGGTCGTGAACCGAGGTTCCACTGTATTTGTTTCCCATTCAAACACAATGTGGAATCATATTATTCATTTGTGACAGGTGTTTTTTTTTTTGTTTTTCCTGATCCCTCATTAATGATGATCAGATAAAGCATTCATTGAACAAATGAGGGTGGGCCTTGCTGTAACGCAGGCATTGAACAAATGAGGATAGGCTATATACCTGGGCATACAGGCTACACAAGTGTTCCAGTTTGGGACTTTGAATATCTGATCACCCTATAATTTACCATCAGAGTGCCACATTCATCTGATATCCATAACAGTCAGTCACTATAATAAAGTTTACCTTTCACTTCTGTCATTCCATAACATTTTCCATAACTGAATAGCTTTGAAAGTCCCATTTCATTAAAATTACTACAGCCAGATATGCTCAATAAATTATTTCCAAACTTTTTTTTTTTTGGTTATGTTTACTGGCAATTGCAAATTGTTACTATGTATAAAAGGGAGTGTGTGTGTATATATGTTTATCATGTCCAGGATTGAGAAGGTTCTAAAACCTACCTACTGACCTCAGTCTATTGAAGGCCACAGTGCTTGTACAGCACTTCAATGTTACATAGTGCATACATTTTCTAAATTGTTGTTTTTATGTCCTCCCTGACCATGTGACCAGAGTTTGCAGTTAAGCTGGACATTAAGACTTTGTACCGTTATAAATAACTATTGTTTATTTTTTATTTTATTTTTGCAACTTGAGTTAGCTATTAATATTTTAGGACACTTTCAGCTACTTTTGTATATTAAAATGTGCTATATGAATACATGTAGATGATAATGCCTTGTACCCATACCATACATAATGCTACTACTAAAACTAAATGCATGTCTGTTTAAGACGTGTTATGCAGAATTTCCAACATAATTGTGTATGGACCGTTTTTTAACAGAAAAAAAGTCAACGGGAATATCAGAAACTGAAGCTTGCATCAGATTACCTTTCAACAATGTAGTCCCAAGTTTCCTATATGTCACATTTCAATATAAAACATTAAAAATGTAGTATAAATATGCTTAACCTTACTCCAGTACTCCAAAGGGTTGCCAGACGCTAAGACATTTTCTTGAGGGGATTCGTCAATAACCAAAAGATGTCAAAGTGCTTACAAAACACCTCACAGAAAATTACGATAGCCATTACCTGATGTGGTGCGACCGGTATGTGAAACATGATTATCATTTTCACATGTCCCTTTCTTCTGCATATTTACGTATGTTTACAGCTACTTAAATTGTACATAGTTTAAGCATAATGGTGGCGCAGTGGTAGCGCTGCTGCCTCGCAGTTAGGTGACCTGGGTTCGCTTCCCGGGTCCTCCCTGCATGGAGTTTGCATGTTCTCCCCATGTCTGCGTGGGTTCCCTCCGGGTACTCCGGCTTCCTCCCACAGTCCAAAGACATGCAGGCTAGGTGGAGTGGCGATTCTAAATTGGCCCTAGTGTGTGCGCGTGTTTGTGTGTGTCCTGCGGTTGGTTGGCACTCTGCCCAGGATTGGTTCCTGCCTTGTGCCCTCTGTTGGCTGGGATTGGCTCCAGCAGACCCCCGTGACCCTGTGTTCGGATTCAGCGGGTTGGAAAATGGATGGATGGATTTTAAGCATAATGTTTTCTAGGAAAAATGTAGTGCGATTTGAGACCCTGTGATACTCTTCCCAACTGTGCTGCACGCCGAAACGCGGTTGACAACGTCTGTCGAGGATTGCTTGTCCGTCGCCGAGGCAACCGCAAATTCGCAGTCCCGCCGCGTAACACGGTTGATGCGGGGAATACTCTAGTCCGGCCACTGCTTGTTTTCTGTGTCAGCGTATATTGAAGTGGTAGCTCTCGTTTGAATACATAGACGCGGCGTCCTCTCTCAAGTACAAGACAGTGACTCACGCGTCAAGCTACATATGATCTGTGTCCAAGCACTTTTAGTCATGTGTCTGGCACATAATTGTATCATATTTCTGGAAAAACTACTCATAAATCTTTAATTTCATAAAGCGGAATTTTGTTCCTAAAATTGTCAATCTTATAACAAATCCGAACTGTGATTTATTATTGTCGGAGTTTGAACAGTTTATTAAAGACAAATAATGAAAATACTCAGTGGTAAATATAAGAAATAGACAAGATCTCTCTGCCCTGCACCTCATGTTTATATCAAGTCACGTCTGTTACAAATAAAACTTTGAGAAAGGACTAAAACATAATAACTGTCCTAACTAATTTCCTCCCACAGATTTTTCACGTCTCTTCTGTTCTCTTCGGCAATAGCAGGCAATTCCACTTTTGTAAAATGTCCCATTACAAAGCAAAACATTTTCTTTCAATGATTTTTCAAAAGCGGATAGAATTTCTTCATAGTTCATACAGTTAAAAATAAAACAGATGATGTCAATAATGGAATAAAAACACATCATAATTCACACTATTGGCAATAAAATAATCTGTATAGGCTTGACTGCACTTATAACTCTACAGTACAAGCCATTAGATGCAATGAGAAGTAGAGTGTAAAAAATATATTGCCCGATGTTGACACCCTTCATGTGATGAAAATTGCAGGTAACGGATCGTAACATTACAAAAATTACTTGTTGGTTAAAAAGGCCGACTTTAACCTACTCCCAATAAAACTGCCGCAAATGCACTACTAAAGCAGATTAAAAAACTTACCTTTATTTCTTTATCTTTAGATTTCCCTGTCTCTCTCTCTCACTCACTCTCTCCACCGAAAGTGGCGCGGCTGCAGTTGGATATTATTCCTGCTTTCATTGGAAGAAAAACGAGGATGACCTTTCACCTTCCACCTCACGAACTAGCCTTTTCCCTTCTTCCGTTGATTTCACCTCAACTTCCGTTCGCCCCTCGCCGTGCATGCTGGGACACCTCCTTGTCCTCCAGGCCGCTGTCTGCGGCGCAGGCGCTGTGTAGAGCTCCATCTTTCTATCCCAACAAGCCCAGGGAGAGAGCCAGCAGCCAGCAGCTGATGGGGACGCTTTTTATTTTTATTTTTAAAGGGACAGAACCTTATTTTAACCAGCTCAAACCCGCCGTTTCATCACCTTTAACCTTCCAGGGATTCAGTGGGAAAGGTAAAAATGGGGAAATAAGGGCTTAGATATTTTTATTACGGAGAAAATCCAGAAAGCCCTTCTTTTCTCTCTGTCTCCCTGCTTCTTCTTAGCAACACAACCCTCTCCTCTCTCTGTGTCTCTGCTTTGGCCCTGGCTGGAGACATTTCTGAGGAAAGAGACCTCTGTTAACACACAAAATCAACCATAATAATAATAAACTTCGTTATTTCGTTGTTATGAACGTCGTGATTTTGTTTCCAAATGGGATGCAAAAATATCAAAGGTAAGTGTGCGTTTTTAAGATTCTTTTATGATTTTTGAATGGATTTTCTGGATATGTTTATCAGCCTTTGGGTTTTGAAAATGCACATTTCTCTGTTATATTCTTTAAAAGTGTTTGTTTTTGCTATTTCAAATATTTGTTAAATGGGCTAATACGAAATTCTGTTTGTAACTGCAGTGTTTCATTTAACCATTATTTTGACAGTTACGAGTTATTTGTCTGATTTTTCAGAGGAAGTCGTTCGCCTGTACGGAAAAATATATCATAGGCGATTTATATAAAATTATTTCTTCTTTAACTATGCTGCGTAAGGGATTGCACGCCTCTGGCAAGGAGGGTATCTCAAATAGGTAAACGGCAGGATTATACGGTGGTTGGATGTACATGGTCATAAAAATAATTACAGTTGTATATAAATCGCGTGCATATAAATGATAACTAGCCTAGTGTATGCGTTTTGGTTATTTTAGTTTTCGCACATAGGTGTTACTGTCTTGACTTGCTGCTCCTATGATTGACAGAGCTTCAAGGTACGTCTGCAAACACGATTAAAGCTGGTAGTAATGTACAGATCTTATATCGTGAAAAGCTGCATTGTCGGGAAGTGTAATGCTTCATAGTTATTGATGTCACTGAATAGAATGATCGGAAGTGATTTCATGACTGAAGTGACTGGGAGGAAGAGTTTATAAACATCAGATGAATTTGATATTGATGCAACACCCGTAAAAAATACACTGATGCACTACATTGGTGCTGTAAACAACAGATTTCATAGCTTTTTTAGCGGTATAGTATAACTGTTAACACATCTGATTAGGTAAAAATGAATGTCATCTAGTGTGCGGGCCCAATATAATATCAACCAACAGCTACTTGGTTATTTTGTTCGCTTAATTGTTATTAACGTCAAAAACAGAACAAGAAAGATTGTTAAATATAATACAGTTTTACTAATCAAAATATACTGCATAATATAGATGCAGAATTAAATTGCATCAGCTTTTTAAAATATAAATATATTTTTAAAAAGCATAGCATACTTTAAGTAGGATTGACGATGTATTTTTATATACGTTTGTCCGCACAGACCACAGAAAACATTAGTTACTGAACTATTTTAGATTCTTATGGTTCTACTGTATAATTATTTTGCTTCTATGCTGCAATATTTTACTTACGTGAGAACCTGTGAGTAAGACTTTTAAGGATTTAAAATGAAAAAAATTAATTTACATTGAAATTAACAGGCAGACTAAGACCACAAACTTAGCATTTTCTGACCTTGTTTTCCTTATGCTTTTTGTTCTTGTTTTATTGCAATGCTTGTGTTTCCATCCATTTGAAATGTATTTGACATAAATGTACAATTGTGCTATACTTTGGATCTAATAATATACTTTCTTCAAAGCATAATTCAAACTTTAGGGCAGTAACTAGTATTAGAAAATTAATGTCACAAAACTGGTCTTTCCAAATTGTAATTTTACTTAATGTTTGTCCTGCTTGCCTTGGAATCCGATTTATGCAGTGGTTAAATAAGCTGTGAATTATCTTCAATCTGTAAAATGTCTGTGCTGAAAAATATTCATGTTGACATCAGACAGCCTGGTCTATAACACCTTGCTGAGTTAAACACATTACTCTCTAGTAAATTTCTGCTTTATATTTGTTTGAACGTTCTTAAGACTGAAATATTATTTAAAATGAAAATGTATGGTCTCAAAATACTTAACTGTTTTAAGAATTTTTTTTGTAGTATGTTTTTTGGTAGTTTTTCAAGACAATCATTTTTAAACATTTTAAATGTTTGCCTACTAAGTTAGTAAAGTAACTGTAGTCTTTCAACCTAAATTTCAGAAAATTAGTGTATGTTTATAAACCAGTTAAAATTGCATATTATGTTTTCATTTTGCATCGTTCAGTATTTCCACTTGGGTCAAAGGTTAACTTACTTCAAGTTGTTTGCTACTAAATTATTTAAGAATAGATTTGTAGCTGTTCAATCTGAAGTTATTTACCTGAGAGTTTGCATTTTGTGATTATATGTGTTTCTTATTTTGATTTGTTTATTTTCAAAATAAGTAGTATGAAAAATGATTGCTTCCTCCCTAACGATGCAAGGATATGCTGTAGCATCCTGAAGTCCTAAATTGGGTTAAGGGAGTGGGAAAGGTTTAAATTAAAAACTTGTCATGCAAGTCCGAATATTTAAAAAGCTTTCAGTAATACTTGTCTTTATCTCATTCATTATCCTTAATAATTCAAGTGATAGAAGAAGTTGTCAAAAATTATATCAATACATTTACCAATATTACTGTGCATGTTTTCTTTTAAGTAGCCCAGAATCTGAAAACAATACATAGCTTTGCAGTGTCATCCCAGTGCTAGAAAGCATTAACTTAAACTGGCTTATGGAAGAGAAATCCTTATTTCAGATTTCATGTATATTTTCATACTATTCTGCTATATAATATTGGTCCCTTAATGCAAATTAATGTTTTCTTGATGTGTTTTTAAACACATTTTATATTGCAACAAAATTGTACTTAAACAGGTATGTTCTCTACATGTGAAAAAGCTAGTAGAATTGTTGTGAAGATACATTATATTAGGATTATAGAATTTAGAATTATAAGCATCCTATTAGGGCTCAGTTCATTACATACATACATCATTTGCTATGTATGTATGTATGTGTCTATATGTATATGTATATATAACTGAGCACATCAATACATCTCTGGTCAATTTATAGCCAAAGCTCAAGAAGTATTAAGCCAATTAATTTGAAAAACGGGAATATTTGACAAATTAAACAATAATGAAAAATCCATATTTAGAAACCAACTACAACAAAAGTCAGTACTTCCTTATGTCAATCTTGATTTTTGATAACAGATTCAAACTTTCTGGGCATGGATGACACCAGTCTCGCACAGGATTGGAGAGATATTCTGTTATTCTTCACAAATTATTATTTTCAGCTGCTTTCTACTGGATAGGTTTGTTGCTCTACCTTTCACTTTAAACTACCTCAAAGGTATGTTCTAATGGAATCAAGTCAGGAGACATACTTGGCCAGATTATAGTTTTCACTTATTTCTTCTTTAAAAACTGTTATTTTTTTTTTTTTTTTTTTTCCCCTGTCTACAAATGTGATTTCCTCATATACCTATTGCACTCATGCAGACCCATATCAGCACACACTTACCTCCGTGTTTCATGGTTGGCACTATGCAGTCATTGTTTTAGTCCAGGCCAGGTCCACGTCAAACATGCTGGACCCACCAAATTATTTTGGTTATATTTGACCAAAGAGTGTTCTTTCAATATTCATCACTCTTGTTTTCCATGTTTTTTTGCAAAAATTATTCTTGCAGTTCTGTGTGCAATTTTTTTCTTCTTGGACACTGTCTGTAGGGGTTAATGTCATGCGCTGTTCTTCATACTATCTAAACAGTCATGGAAACACCAATTTCCACATGTAATCTTTGTGCCAAGTCTGAAGGACTTGTCCATATATTTTTTAGCTCAACCTTGCGTAAATGGCAAATTGTGTATGGAGTCATTCTTTGTTATTGGTAGTATTTTTTTTACTTGTGCCTGACCACTGCTGCTGCTGTGTTTTGGCTTATGTTCAGTACCCTTCTGATGCTTTTGTATCCTCTCCCATCTTTATGAAGTCTCCCAATCCAGATTCTTAATTGTTCAGGCAGTTCCTTACCTTTAGGATCCATGTTGCAAAAGACACTAGCCAGGCCAAAAATAAGAAAGTTGTGGTGTTGTTCACTAGTAATTTTATAACCTTGTTCATGCCATTAGCTTTAATTTTAAAATCATAGGTGTAATCACATTTGTTGCAGTGTACTTTGTGGGACAGTATTTTCAGTGAAGTCTGTCTGTCCTGTTTGCTTGAATTACATGAACAATCAAATAATTTTGAATCTAAAAATTATGCAATTACCATTTTAGTGATATTGACCAGGGGTGTACTGAGTTAATTGCTTAGTTCTTATTGATGATTTTTTTAAATTTATTTTTTCCCCTAAAAAGCAGTGGTAATTGAAATATGTGTGTTTCAGAAATTGTGTAGTGACTTGCCCTGATAAACCTTTGCTACTTGGATATCAAAAGTACATGTTTGGCAAAGACATGTGTGTACAACATGCTTTACTTCTCCAGCAACTAAAAATGGCCTCTTCTGGCATGGATGTAGTTAAGACAACCAGGTAGCCCTTTGTTGTGTGTTGTATTTGCTATGATTATTGTGCATCGCCGTATCCCATCACCACTACACAACGTTCTGCTTTAGGTGAGATGCTAGCAAATACACCTGTATTCTTACAGATGTTTTCTTTTTCCATCAATAATGTCAAAGAAATGTACAAATACTTAAATACCATACTTTTGTATATTTATATTCTTCTTTTGTAGATTTTAGCACACATCTGTTATTTACAAGTCTATGACTGCATTTGAGTAAATGCGGTTATTCTTTGATTTTACAGGTATTTTTTATTTGATTTGATAATGCCTTCTCTCAAGATAGATGTAAGGTTTGAAGGCACTTTTGTGACTTTAAAATGAGCCCATCATTTTCTAATCTGCCTACCCTTATTCAGTCTCCAGTATTACTTACAATGAGCTGTGCAGCAGAATTACTATCATAAGGTGCAAGAAAACAAAAAACATAATTTTTTTGGACATTCAATTTTTGCTGATGGCACTGGTAACTCATGGCTGGCTATCATTAGTTAATTAGTCATATGGTTCTTGGTAGGAGCCTCATTAGCCAAACATGTTTAACTTAATGTGTGTTTTGAAACGCTTTCAGTGAAAATATTATTGTGCAGTGTTCTTTAGTGGTGCATCAGATAGATGTCATTGGCTCATTGTAGGCTTCTTTCTATTGACGAGTGTGCTATTGGTTTAACTTGGTTTAACTAAGAAATGACAATATTATCTAATATATCAAACACTGCCTTCCTATTTGCCTATGATAATGGCTTCGTCCTATAATGCTGTGACCCAAACTTGCACAGTTATTTCATCAAAGTTTGTAAGCCATTAATAAAGGGGAACATTTCTAAAAGAAGCGGTTGTTCTAAGATTGTTCCATGGCATTGATACGTAAAAATTCATTAATTGCAATGCTAAAATCATATAAAAATGGAAAATCTGTCAGTTATAAGTTCTGGAGGAGAAAAAGAGATGTCACTGCAAATGGCCATGAATACTTTTACATCTCACTGCTAGTAGATTTTCTTGTTATAAGTGCAGTTCAGTTCAGTATCAGTTCAGTTGTATGTTTGGAGAATACATTCTTGTGCACTATGATATGTCAAAATTTATGAAGTGAACTTTTTTTTAAGCCTTTCTACCTTTATGTCAGCTTACCTAAGTGTACCACATTGCTATTTCTACTATGTTGCAATCATGCTCTTATTGCCAACTGTCTTGTCCGTTTTGGCAAATTAATGATGGAGAATCCCCTTCTCAATCATCTTTTTTTGTACAATGACTGGCAAAAGTAGCTAATCTTTAATGTATCAATTTAATGATTAATAAGTTTGTTTCACTAAATATGCAAGAAGATTTTACCGGATGCATTAGGGGGTGGTGATATGATAAGATTTTTTTCTTGACCAGTTGTAATCGTGTCCATGATATGCTTTTCAAAGATATGGAAAGTACCATGTGTCATCACTACTGAACATTCCATTATAATAATAGCAGCATTGATGTCTGAATGGCTCAGTGAAATTTTGTTGTCACTGTGAATATTGTGTCAGAACTTTGTGGTTGCTTTTAAGAGTATAACAATAATAACCAACTGAATCAAAGAGAAGGACTGTGTAAGTTATCTATATTAGCACACTTTTGCAGCAATACGTGACTGAAAATAAATATACTACTATAACTAACAAACCAAAAGAATTGTTCATTTTAAACACCACCTTTATAATATTATACCAATTGGATGTTTACTTGACTTCTCTCTCCATATCTGCTGACCTGAATGTAGCATAACCAGACGGCAGCATAACTGAGGAAAATAAATTAGGTCCAAAAAAAAGTTTCTAATTCAAAATTTTTGAAATGGCTTGGATTTGGAAATTTGACCTGAATCATTCTTGTGTAGTTTGCTTACTGTGGAAAGATCCTATTCACAACACAACCAATTTGTTTTAGACACCTGAAATGAAAGCAATCCAACAATACGTGAAAAGTATGTTTATAAATGTGTCCAATTCAAATATGGCATCCACAGTTTCATTCACATAGTCATAGGCAACAACAACACAACAACAACAACAACAACATTTATTTATATAGCACATATTCATACAAACAGTAGCTCAAAGTGCTTTACATAATAAAGAATAGAAAAATAAAAAACACAATATGAAAACAAAATAAATCAGCATTAATTAACATCGAATAAGAGTAAGGTCCATTGGCCAGGGGGGACAGAAAAAACAAAATAAAAACTCCAGACGGCTGGAGAAAAAAAAATAAAATCTGTAGGGATTCCAGACCATGAGACCGCCCAGTCCCCTCTGGGCATTCTACCTAACATAAATGAAACAGTCCTCTTTGGATTTAGGGTTCTCACGGAAAGGCTTGATGATGATGGTCACGTAGAATTCTGCCTTTTAGTCCATCCATCATTGTTGGAGCATCATGAAGCTTTGAGTAGGTGGAGGTGGCGCAGGCCACCACCACAAAGAAACCGGAAAAAGAAACAGAAAAGAGAGTAGGGGTCAGTATGGATTGTAGAGCTACCCTGAATAGTTATTATGAGGAAATTGAACATATAGAGTATCAGGATTAAGTTAAATTAAGTTAAATTGAAGTTATAGAAAGGCCATGTTAAAGTAATATGTTTTCAGCAGTGTTTTAAAGTGCTCTACTGTATTAGCCTGGCGAATTCCTATTGGCAGGCTATTCCAGATTTTAGGTGCATAGCAGCAGAAGGCCGCCTCACCACTTCTTTTAAGTTTTGTTCTTGGAATTCTAAGGAGACACTCATTTGAGGATCTGAGGTTACGATTTGGAATATAAGGTGTCAGACACTCCGATATATAAGAAGGGGCGAGATTATTTAAGGCTTTATAAACCATAAGCAGAATTTTAAAGTCAATTCTGAATGACACAGGTAACCAGTGTAGTGACATCAGAACTGGAGAAATGTGTTCGGATTTTCTTTTCCTAGTTAGGATTCTAGCAGCTGCATTCTGCACTAGTTGCAAACGATTTATGTCTTTCTTGGTTAGTCCTGAAAGGAGTGCGTTACAGTAATCTAGTCGACTGAAAACAAACGCGTGAACTAATTTCTCAGCATCTTTCAGTGATATAAGAGGTCTAACTTTACTTATGTTTCTTAAGTGAAAAAATGCTGTCCTAGTGATCTGATTAATATGCGATTTAAAATTCAGATTACAGTCAACAATTACCCCTAAGCTTTTTACCTCCGTCTTGACTTTTAATCCTAATGTATCCAGTTTATTTCTAATAGCCTCATTGTATCCATTATTGCCAATCACTAAGATTTCAGTTTTCTCTTTATTTAACTTGAGAAAGTTACTATTCATCCATTCTGAGATACAAGTCAGACATTGTGTTAGTGAATCAATAGAATCGGGGTCATCAGGTGCTACTGATAAATACAGCTGTGTGTCATCAGCATAGCTGTGGTAGCTCACGTTGTGCCCTGAGATAATCTGACCTAATGGAAGCATGTAGATTGAGAATAACAGCGGACCCAGGATAGAGCCTTGTGGAACACCAAATCGGATATCATGTGTCTTTGAGTTGTAATTACCACAACTAACACCACCTAAGCAAACCCTTTTCACCAAAGCATTTGAGAGAATTTTGCTATCTGTTCGCTTAAGCAGGTGCTGGAAAGTTGTGACTTATCTCATGACTTTTTAGCTATCCAATGACATGTTTATATCAAAAGAGTTGAAAACCAGAGCTTTACAACACTACTACCACCATCACCAACAACAACAAAAATAATGTATTTCCTAACACAAAAATCACACAAGGTGTACTGCAATAGGCTTTACCAGGCCCTGTTTTTGATAGCCCCACAGTTTTAACTTCCTAAGAGGACAAGGAAAAACTCCCAAAAAAGACCCTTGCAGGAAGGAAAAAAAATGGAATAAATTTTGGGAAAGCCAAGTCAAAGAGAGAGACCCCTTTCCAGATAGGTTGGGTGTGCAATGGGTGTCAAAAATGGGGTAAATTCAATATACAAAGCAGAACACAAGTAATCCTCTTCACTGAGCTACAGCAGATGTTTGATCTATCATTGTCACATCAGGAATACTATACCATTGTATAAACTAGAAAGCAAAATGTAAGAATAGATTATATCACTCACTAAATACTCAACTATCACATGTGAGGATACAGATTTTTCAGAGTCCTGGAGACCTCTGCTAACAAGTCATCTTCCCACTTACTGGCCAGTCCATAGCTGAATCAGTGCCGGGCCTGCCCATCTGATGAAAGGATCCTTCTACGCGATGATTCAAGTGCTCTTTTATCAGAGATGATTTTTCCATAGGCAGGAGGACAACTTGGCAGTAGAGCAGTGGCACATGTGAGTACCGAGAAGAGAAACAAAATAGGTGAGCGTTGGTAACAGTTTATACAGTGGTGTGCAAAAGTGTTCAGTCTACTTAAGAGGCATCATAATTTTCTGCATGCCAAAAGGTTTATACTGTATACATATTTAACTATTCAGTATTTTTAATGTGAACTCTTATGCTGTAGCAATACATTTCCAAAATCAAAATAAACCATTTTCTGTAGGTATTAAACTAGAGAAGAAAATCACAAACAACACAAAGTTGACAGTTATTTGACTATAATAAAACATAAATAGGTACTACTTTGGAGTCCTTTATATCTCTTGGATATAACAAGCACCCTTTGTAAAAGGGCATAGTATTTGTTGAACAATCACTACAAAAAGGAAGACAAAGGATTTTCTCCTGACGTGAGAAGGAAAGTCATTGAAATACAGAAGGCAGGAAAAGCCTACAAAAAATATCGAGAAGTTTGAATGTCCTGTTAAGCACAGTTGGATCAATCATCAGAAACAGGTTCATTACAGCACCCAGACTCTTAGTAGATCAGGCCACCCCTCAAAACTAAACATCCAAGCAAGATGTCTGCTTGTGTGAAAAACTGCTAAAAATCCAACCTTTCTTCTCAGAAGTTTGTAGTGCTTTTTGGCTGAAAGTGGAGTGAAGGTTCATGGGTCCACAATTTCAAGAACTCTCCATAAAACGGGCCTCTTCGTGAGGGTAGAGAAAAAAAGGCATTCCTTAAAAAGATCCAAGTAAAATCACATGTGGCATTTGCTACAAAGCATGAAAAAGACCCAGTTAAGATATGGGAGATGGTTTTATGGTCAGGTGATGCAAAAATAGAACTTTTTGGCTAGACTTCAAAGAGGTATGTGTGGCGTAAAACTAACATCACCGCAGAAACACCATAACCATGGTGAAATATGGTAGTGGCAGCATCATGCTATGGAGATGCTTTTCATGTGGTGTGACTGGGAATCTTCTAAGAGTTTAAGGGACAATGAATGGACACGATACTGCAAGAGAACTTATTCCAATCTGCTATGAATCTATGGCTCGGAAAAAGATTAGTCTTTCAACATGATACTGACCATAAACATAAGGCGACACTGGAACAGCTCAAAAACAGAAAGGTGAATGATTTGGAATGGTCAAGTCAAAGCCCTGATCTTAATCATATCAAAAATTTGTGGCACTATTTGAAAACTTTTTAGAGACGCCATCCCACCAACCTACAGAATCTCTATAAATTCTGCAAAGAGAAAATGGGAAATAATCACTCCTGAACAATGTGCAAAACTGGTGCATACTTACCCCAAAAGAATTAAGGCTGTTATCACAGCAAAGGGGTTCTCGATAATGTGTTAATGTTTAGGGCTTGAATACTTAAAAAGTTTTTTATCAATTAAATACCTACAGAAAATTGATTATTTTGACCTTGCAAACATACTGTTATGGCATAGGAGTTCACATTAAAAATACTGAATGGATAAATATGTGAACAAATATTTTGTCATGCAGAAATTTATTATGATTTTCATGTGGACTAAATCCTTTTGCATGCCACTGTAAATACAGTATCATATTACTTATATTTTAGTACTAATGACAAACCACAGAGATGCAGTATGCACAACTAATCTGAAGCTCTACTCAGGGTATGCTAAACTGTAGTAGTGAGTCTTCAGGCAGGAAGACCATTCCACACTTTTGGGTCCCTGTAACTACATGTTCAACCTACCACTGTTACTTTATTAATCCTTGGAGTCATAAGCAGACTGGCATCTTGAAATCTTAATGTGTGCTCTGCATTGTAAGTAATGATAAGTTCAATAAGTGTAAGCAGGATCTTGACCATTTAAGGCTTTATATGTTAAAAGGAGGATTTTGAAATCTGCTCTAAACATAATCGGGAGCAAGTGTAAGGATTTAAGAACTGGAGTTATGTGTTCTTGTAATAAATCTTGTAGAAGCATTTTGACTTCACTGAAAGCTGAATAAAGAACAATTTGAAAAGCCAGCAAACACAGCATTAGTCAATCCTACTATAAATAAATGCATGAATTAATTTATTCGAATCCTGCATATTTAGACAACACCTTAATTTTCCAACATTTTTAAGATGGAAAAACATGTTTTGCACATTTTTGTAATGTAAGGTTTATTGTGGGCTGACTCAGTAAATCTAATGGCGATTCCAACCGAGTTGAATAATAACAAAATATTTTTTTAATCAGCATCATTCCCTCCAATAGTTAACATTTCTGTTGTATCTGTGTTCAGAGACAAGTAGTTCTCGTCAATCCATTCCTTTATTTTGTAATGCCTCTAATTAAGGACAACATTGGTGAAACATCCTTAGGTCTTAAAGAAAGGTATAACCAGGTGTCATCTGCATATGAGTGAAAATTAACATTATGTTTTCTAATGATACATCCCAGTGGAACAATGTAAACTGAAAACAGTAAAGGTCCCAGTACTGAGCACTGCGGGACATATCTCACTTCTGTGTATAATGATGCAGTATTCTCATTGCATTTCTGTACGCACTGGAATCACTGTTATACATATGAACTAAAGCAGGTAAGGACATTGTCTGTAATGCCCAATGTTAGTTTTCAGCCTGTGTAGTAAGAGAGAGTGATCAATCGTATGAAATACTGTGCTTAAATCTAATAACGTAATTACAATGGAATTTCATTTACAACACGTGTTAATGCTGTTTCTCTACTATGACTGGGGCAGAAGCCAAACTGGAATTTCTCAAATAAATTGTGATGTGTGGGACTGGAGGGAAATGGCAGCTACTTTTTAAGCATTTTAGAGAGAAGAGTAAATCTGAAATGGGTATATAATTATTAAGTATATGTGGATCTAGGTCAGACTTTTTAAAGTAGTGGTTTGATAAATGACACTTTTAGTGCATCCGGTTCTGCACCATACAATACTGAGCTATTGATAATGTTAAGAACAGTTGATGCAAGAACATGCATTGCACATTTTACTAGTTTTGTTGGTACTGGATCTATGGAACAAAATGTAGATTTCATTTTAGAAATTAAAAGTAAGAGTTCCTGTTCTGTTGAAGGACTAAAATATCTAAAATGTTGAATGCAAGGTGAGACAGGGTTTGCTAAGGCAGTATTAGGTTTGTACTGTGACACTTAGATCTGGAATCATATTTTTTTAAAAGAAGTTAATAAATTCTGTACTGCTAATGACTGTTGTTATTTTTGCATTGTAGTTATTAAATCCCATTTGTTAAATTATCCACAGTTATAAAAAGTACACAAGGATTGCTGTTTTCTATTATTTTACAACAGTAGTCTGAATGGGCTTTAAAGATAGCTTTCTTATATATATATATTTTTTTTTCACAATCTGTTCATGCAAGTCAAAGACCTGCAGCTTTGTTGTTCTCTAAGAGCTCGAGTACACTCATTAAACAGTTTCTTTGATTACTTTTTCACTTTTGTTTTAGGGGGGAAACCACTACATTTAAAGCCTCTTTCAAGTTAATATTATAATTTGATACAAGCTAATCTAAATTGTTTTTCCACAATCACGCTTGACTTACTTAAAATAAATTAGGATTCAGAATTAAAATCTAGATTTCACAATGTCTTTGTTTTAATCTGTGAATGTATTTATAAGAGCAGAACCAAATCAAACGTAATTAAGTAGTGATCAGAAATAACTTAATTTAATGGAGAAATATTTCAATTTTGAGTTTCAACTCTGTGACGTATAATTAAATCTAATGTGTAGTTATGATTATGAGTTGAACCACTGACAATCTGACAATCATAGTGAGTTTAACAAATAAGTCCTTCAGTACAGTCAGTGCATGCTCCCTACCTCACCTTTCTTGTTAAAAATGTCAGTTTGCACATCAATGTATGGAGTAAACACCACAAGATTATAATTTATAGTCAAATGTAATAAAAGGTTGCCAAATTTGGTCATGAACAATGACTATAGTCCTTCTGCTCAGTAGATTTGCATTACAGTCATGCTGGAATCTGTTTTAATATTTAAATTAAGCGCCTCAAAGGATGTGAATTCACCTACATTTTTAGAAAAGTGTACATTTTGTCACAATTAATTATTTCAAATCCACCTCCTCGACCAGTATCTCTAGATTCATGAAGGATTGTGTATCCATCTGTTAATGCCTCAGCTAGGGAAATAGTGTCAGATTTACTAAGCCTGGTTTCAGTGAGGAAACACAGATTGGTTTTTATACTTAATATTAGTGCTGGGAGGTATACCGGTTCATACTCAAAACCGTTTTTAAATTTTTTATGATTGGATTTTTCTTATACCGCAAAACCCGTTTAAATAGCCTAAACAACGTTCGGAACGTGGCACAGTGGGAAACTGTTTAAGGGGGGACATTTTTCACTGCTACACCGCTAAACATGCATGCAACGGAGTACATGCATTAGTGGAGGTATTGAGTGGTGAAAATTGATAGAGAACATCACGAAACTGAAGCTGTAGCAGACGATAAAATTGAACATGATGACACAGAAGAACTTTTGCTGAAAAAAGTAGCCATGTCCGGAGATACTTTGGTTTTAAAAGGTCAGATGTGGACCAAACAACTGTTCACTGCAAATGCTGTCGAGCTAAAGTTGTCGCTGGAGCAATTTGCTGCACCACCTTAGCCGCTAACATACTTTGGAGTACCATGAATGTATGGAACTAAGATTGGCACCCTCCACATCCTCAGGTAAAACTGAAAAAGCTAGAGGACACTCGAGTTAGACGTCACTTGTAGCCACATTTGCTAGAGGTACTGCCTGCATCAAAAAAAGCAAGCGGTCGATCAAGTTAACCAACGCTAGCAATAGTCCTTATTGCTAGCATGTCAGTGGACAGAGATTAACAGAAAGTGTAGTTAGTTTACAAAAAATATTTACTATTTATTCCTTTTCTAAGACATGTTCAGTGCAATTCAACTTTTGACACGCACCTCTGGATATTTTACTAAGTCTAAATGCCTCTTTGTATGGTTGAAAATATGTTGTCAAAATTACAGTTTGAGTTGTTTGCAAAATTTGTCCAATAAAAAGGTTCTATATTTTGACTGCAACTGTCATGCAGTGTGATTCCTTCTCTTCATTAGTGCCACCCCCTTGAAAACTATCACTTTATAGGGCCATGCAAACCTGTATCAATATTTGTGTAGACATTAAAATGTTTTTTGTACAATTCTCATGACAGTGGAATAGGTTATTCTTAGCCAGTCTACTGCAGTAATTGCAATGGAAAATGTGGTTAACATCCGCTAATGCGTGGGGAAAAAAATACTGTTCAATACCGTTAAACTGGTATAATTTTGAAAAATACTGTGATATAGAATTTTGATCATACCACCCAGCACTACTTAATATAATACCATTTTCCAAAGTAGCTTTAGAAGATTGCTTTATACTTTTGACCTGCATTAATTGCATACCTAGAAGCAAGTTTTTTTAAAATGTAGCTTTTCGTCATGCTGTATGCTGAATTCCAGGAGAAAAGTGTGGCTAAAATTTAAAAATTAGGACTTTCTTCTTGCAACAAGTGACTTATGATCAGGTCTTACATCAGACAGATATTCAAATTTCATGATTCATTTTACTTGTAACTGGAAGCTGCCAGTGACTTAACTTGTAGGTCATTTGTATATGCTACTGGTTCACCAGAGTTCTAAAACTAGGCAATCAATAGATTTTCTTTTCTGCAAATCAGAAATGCTTCAGTTCTAAACTCCGATATAGTCTGTCCTTTTACATTTTGAGTGTTAATGTTTTGTAGGAGTGTACTTTATTGTTGTTTACATTTGAAACTTCTGTGAGTTTGGATGAATCTTCAATTTTTTGTTTTATGCTTAGATACATGACTCTACGGTTAACTGAGATATAAGGTGCCACGTTTGTTAAATATAAATACTGTTAATCTTTTGGCATCATGCTTCTTGGAAACTAGTTTAGTATTAAAATGTATGTAAAAAGTGCTTTTGCTTGTCTTAATGGTCTTTTGTCTTATATTTTAAAAACCTTAAAGTTATGAGAATAGTGCTATGCAAATGTTTCAATGCATAATTTCTAATTCCAGTTTTGGTTTATCTGTAAATTGTTTAAGAAAGTAAATTGTGATCAGTTCTGTTGGTCATGATACTAAGTAAAAATATTATAATGTCATTTTACCCGTGTCACATACCCCTAAGAAAAATTGCACTTTTTAACTTTTAAAATAAAATTTTGCTGTATACTGTTTACTTCCTAAAGGTAACTTTTAATAGGTTTATTTGGCCTGTGCCAGCTATCCGTTAACCAAGTAACCATGATGACATGGCTTATGAAGGCGATAAACAATTAATGTTTGTTTTTTTAGGTGCGGTAACATAAAGTGCAAAAAGCACCTCCCGTTGTCATTGCTTCCTGTTTTCATGAAACAACTAAGCACCCAGTGGACTGATTTAATTGAAATGTGTTTTATTTACTCTTGAAGGAAATTAGTGAGGAATTTAACATTTTTATTGGGCTTTCTCATTTAGAACACACTTTACCAATTTTTGAAATTTGAAAAATCCTTATTTAAGGGCATTGCCAAACTTTTGGAATTGTCTATCTTAAAACAGTGCAGCATCAATTACTAGATAATTTTAAATTTGATTTCAAGATGTTCCTTCAACTTTTAGATTTTGTGTATTTTCATTTGTTACTCATCCCATAGCTGCTCCTGACATCTAAACCAGTCCTCAATACAAGTTATTGACACACCACTAGTCATATATGCAGCAGGTGAGCACACAGTCATTCCTTTGCATGACTCTCTGCCACACCAACTCACTTGTCCTCTTACTTTTAGTTCTACCAGGTATGTTAAATGATCTTTGTAATACTAAAAGTAGAAAATGCCAAACTTATCTAAAAATTATCAAAAGTGGAAATAAACTCTGTAAGAGTGTAAGGCTCAGTAAACGATTACAAAAACATGTTATAAACATATTCTCAGAATTTTATTATACTGTAACAAATTCATGGCTGCTTGCGAAGATTATGGTGATTCTTTGTTTCATTGATTTTATGCTTATAGTTTTATTAATCATCTGTATTGAAAGTCTTGAAAATGTTGCTTTTTGTATTGCATGTATTGGCAAGTACTTTTTCAAAATATGAAATCATTACGGCTCCAGCCAATATTTTGTTGGATGAACAGGAAATATCCCAAGCTTACAAATGTAAATAAATAAATAAGTAAAAATAATGATGTTTTAGCAGTTGAGTATTTGAACTTGTCTCGTTTTGGATGGTGAAGGAATAATTCAGAGTTGAGAAGGATGGACAAACAAGAGCATTATAAAATTAAAAAGGCCAAAAGCAGCTCTGGGCATGTAATGTTTCCATTTGTGAAATTAATGGGGAATATTCAACTTTTTCTATGTTTTTTTTGTTTTTTTTTTAAGTTTTATTCTATGTTTTAATAAAATTTAATAATTATTCTTTAAGATGAAAAGAATTAAAAATTTAAAAATTTTGCAAATTTAGTTTGAATAGCCATTATATGTTCTATAATCTCAAAGCTGTTTGTGCAGTGTAAATTCCCACTATTTTCTTAAAATCAATATATTGTCAAACAGGAAAGTTCCTCAGTCATGTTATTTTTAAAAGCACTGAAGGTTCAGATATTAACATGTTATGGCAATGGATTATTTTGTTAGGCTCTGTAAATTTTTATTTTGAAATGTTTCCGTCTTTTCTTTACATAGTAATTTGTAATAGTGTATACTATGAATGGTGCTACATAAACCACTGATTAATTATTTGTGACCAAGAAGATTGTACATTTTAAAAATCATTCCAAGTATTTATATATAAACAGTAATGACTTGATAAAAAGAGGAAATGTTAATATGGGATAGGGGTATTAAAGGAAATGCAAGTGATATACACTAATGGTTTCGTATCCTGGATTGGATATTCTAAGATCTGCTTGTGTCTGAGGGTTTTGTCAATATAAGGGTATATTCTCTCTCTCTCTCTCTCTCTCTCTTTTTTTTTTTTTTTTAAGGAAAAAGTTTTGCATTCCTTAGTGATTCAATGTGGTAGTCTGGTTTATTGCTACAGGGGGGACTCAGTCTGAGTAAGTATGCAAAGGAAGAAATTTTATAGAGTGCGTTTGATTACAAAAGCTGCTGATAAGATATCTAAGTACTTTTTTCAATAAAGTAAACGTTCTTTGTTGTTGTTGAACAGTTAGTGTGTTTTATTTTGTTGTAATTTCTTATGAAATCCATCGAGGCAAGGTACATTTTAAATAGAACAAACTACTGCCCTGGTAATTGTCAGAAATATTTGGTAACTTTTGGAAGTATTAGTTGCTGTTTCAACTATGATGCATTACAGAGTTTGACTTTTGGAATAATTAAAAAGGGCGGGGGGGAGTGGGATTTGACACTAAGAGGTTTATTTAAAAAAAAATAAGTGTATAAAGCAAAGATCTGTAAATATACACTATATGGCCAAAAGTTTGTAGACACAACAGGCTATATGTATTCCAAAGCTATGGGCATTAATATGGAGTTACCCCTGAATTCCAGGATGGCTTTCAAAAAGATTTTGGAGTATGTGTGTGGAAATTTGTGCCTATTCAGCCGAAAGAGCATTTGTGAGGTGAATTTGTTCCAAAAGTGTTCATCAGGGTTGAAGTCAGTGATCTGTTCAGTTCACACCAAAATCACCAAACCATGGAACAGGAAGCGGTGTTCCCCAAGCTGTTGCCACAATGTTGGAAGTACATGATTTTTTTTTAAATGTCTTTGTATGCTGTAACATTAACAGTATACTTCAGTTGGAGCTAAGCGGTCTAGCCCAAACGCTAAAAACCAGATCATTAACTACCAAACTTTACAGTAGGCATTTTTTTTTCAGTCTGAATGATAGTGTTTGCCTGGTATCTGCCAAATCAGATTTGTCCATGATAGTGACCTTCACTGCCAGATAATGAAGCATGATTCATCATTCTAGAGAACACGTTTCTTCTGCTCCACAGTCTTACTGCAGCATGCCTTACACCTATCCAGCTAATACTTGGCATTGCACATAGTGATCTTAGATTTGTGTCCAGCTGCTTAGCTAAAGAAACACATTTTGTGAAGATTCCCAACTCTCAATCTTCTGCTGTTGTTGTTTCCGGAGGTGGTTTGTAACTCTGTTATGAGTTATCCAACAGGAAATAGGTAATTTTTACACGTTATGTACTTCTGCACTTAGCAGGTCCACTCTGTGAGTTGACATGTATACTAATTTTTGCGCCTGAGCTGCTGCTGTTCCTTCTTCAAACTAATAGTACTTAAATTTAATACTTAATACTTACGGTAAATTTGACTCGGGCTGATCTAGCTTAGCAGAAATTAAACCTACTGGTGTGTGGCCAAGGTGATATCCTATGACATTGTCATGATTAAAATCCCTGAGATCTTCATTTCAATCCATTCTACTGCCAGTATGGAGGGGCGTTATTTCCGACGTTTGCTGCTAGGTGCATGTGCTAGACTGCCCTCTGCATCATTTGGCCAAGCAGTGTGATTGAAGTGCTAAAGCAGTTGTGTGATGCAATGCGGAGAAACTGACCCGAATTGCGGTGATCAGGTGAGTGGCTTCTGCATCACAATAGCGCTCCTGCCCATACAGCATTGCATGTGCGTCAGTTTCTCACGAAAAATGGGATGACAGTGGTTTCCAACCCTGCGATTTTTTTTTTTTTTTTTTTTTTTTTTCTTTTCTTATTTCCAAGAATGAATAGGGACTTTACAGGAAGTGTTTCAGGATATAGAAGAGGTCAAGAAGCAAACGACGGAGGCACTGAAGGCTATCACTTTGCAAGAGTTTCAGAACAGTTTTGAACAATGGAAAAAGCAGTAGGAGAAGTGTACTGCATCTCAGGGTGAGAGTATTTTGAGGGTGATTAAATTTTAGAAATTTTCTGAGAAATATATACATTTTTTTTTAATTCTCGTTATTTTTGGGCCCCCCCCTCGTATGTGCTTTATTTTTATGCACATGTTAACAACGGATGTGGCTGAAAAACCTCAACTCAAAAAATTTGGGTAGATGTTCACATTCTTTTGGACATACAGTGTAAATAAGGGAGCAGGTCTTTTTATATGCTCTTTTAAATCCTACCTTCATTAATGTGGCGTTTGCACCTACTTTTTTGTACTTCCCCCATATGATAAAGTTATACACGATAGATTGCTTAATGACTGTAAATATATCGGTGTCTGTATTCCTTGCAATTAACTGGTTCCCTATCCAAGTTTTCTTATTGTCGTAGCTTGATGTGGTTGGGTAGGTTGTAACTATTTGTAATGCTGATACAGAACAGAAGTGAGATTGCAAAAGGATAATAGTATATTGCAAAATAAGACCATCAACTTTTTCTTTGATATGTTTAGTCGAATTTTTTTGTTAAACACCTGCATCAAAATTAAGGTTTATCTTGTGATTTGTTTGTTTAGTTAAATCTGAATAAGGTCGTGCTTGAGATAAGCCAATATTTAACAGCTGTAATAAAGCCAGTTAGACTAACTTGTCTCTGGTTTGTGTTACCTTTCTCTCTCTCTCTCTCTCTCTCTCTCTCTCTCTCTCTCTCTCTCTCT
>JANRMT010062814.1:54533873-54566437 GCA_026402145.1 Polypterus bichir lapradei
TCTCTCTCTCTCTCTCTCTCTCTCTCTCTCTCTCTCTCTCTCTCTCTGAGGCTAAGGATCTGTGCTGGTATCCCGAAGGTTGCCAGTTCGAATCTCCATCACTGCCAAAAGAGATCCTACTCTGCTGGGCCCTTAACCGTCAATTGCTCCAGGGGCGCTGTACAATGGCTGACCCTGTGCTCTGACCCCAAGGGATATACGAAAACTAACAAATTCTTAATACAAGAAATTGTATAAAGTGAAATAAAGAACAAAAAAAAAAAAAAAAAAATATATATATATATATATAAAATAAAAAATCCAACGCCTGTCTGTAAATTTGTCCACTTTTCACGAGAGAAGTACTTATTTGATTTTGCGACATCTGTCATTGCGCTATGTATCACAGTTCACTTCCGGTAGCAATTTATTTGTGTGAATTCGAGAGAAATGCAGCTCTGGCCATAAGGGGGGGCAGGGCCCGGGCCCGGCCCCGGCCCTCGCCCTCGCCCTCCTCACTCATGCACCAGCCTTGAGGAGTGCCTTACCCTCTGCTTAGCTAGCGAACAAGAGAACTACTTAACGCATTTAGAACGGGTTTTTTTCTATCATTTTGGTTAATTTTGCGACTTCTCTCATCACGCTAAGAATTGTAGTTCACTTGCAGGAGCAATAAATTTACACTAATCTGAGACAGAGGCTACGGGCCGAGGGGATGGGGAAGTACGACATCAGGAGTGGGAAGCCAGGTGGGGTCCAACTCACTGTCCTGTTTCACTAATATGCGGGTGGAAAAAAAATGAAAAACAAATCGATAAGATTGACCATGAAGTTGAGATAATGTTTTAAAAACCATTATCCTTCAGTGAAGAAAATGGCAAAATGTATATTGTGATGAAAGTAGTGTATATATAAATTGATAGATCATTTTGTTAATGCAGTTTAATGTCACAAATATTGACACTTTGAAGTCAGTGTGACATTACTATATTACATTTATAAAGCATAGTTCAATATACGAGTGGTAAAATAATTTAATTTATAATTATAGAAAGTCTCTGGTGCTATCTGCAGTAGCTAGAGCCAGATAAAGGTAAATTATTTTTATGATACTTCTTATGGACTTCTAAATATAGCATCTTTGACTGGTTGCAAATGACCAGATTTGGTCAGCATTTTCACCAAGGGCTGTGTCTTGCATAGTGCTTTGTATGTATGGTATTTAGTTTAATGGTTGATATAGATAGACTTAAGAATAAAAATTATGCATATTTTCCTCTGTGATATAAATAACACTCCAGGTGTCATTACAGTTATAAACTAGGTCACCATGACTCACATCCACAACAAACAGAATAGCATCCATCTAAAAGCTTACACAGTTGCAAGAAAAAAATTATTTGATACATTTTAAAATGTATCATTTACTAAGTTGCACCAGTAGAAAACAACCAGCAATTTTCTGTACTTATTAGCTAATATTAATCTTGTCTTTCTTTGGTCATGATACAGTATTTCTGAAATATATTTCCTTTAAACAAGGTCACATAAGTGCTATGCATTTTTTTAAATTAACAGTTCTGAACAAAATAATATTTCATCCATCCATCCCCCCCAAACCTATGTTTTCCATTACAATGTAAACAATAAATAAAACTAGCGCAAGTCAGGAGTTACCTCCACGCCAGGCAGCTAGCCATCCTGGAGCTTACTGACACAAATGTCCTTTCTAACTGCTACTGAACCAATTAATGGTCACCAATTAACATATGCACATATCTGGAATGTGCATGGAAAAGTAGAAAACCTGGAGAAGTCCTTTATGGTCATAGGGTGCATGCAGACTCCAAGAAGACTGAGCATGGAGTTGAACACAGGTCTCTCTGATAGGGCTGGACGACATTTCAACAAAATAAAACAAAATTGTTTTTGTTTTTTTTTTTAAATTTACAACCAATATGCTATTTAAACATTTCCACATAAGCATCATTTTCAACAATTACTGAGAAGAAAAAAATAAGAAAGTTGTTCACATTTTTGTTAAAATGCAACTGTATCCTTAGGAATACAAAAATATATATGCTTAAACAAAGAACCAGTTTATTTTGCATAACTTGCCGGCCAGCTCCCTCCCTCTACTGCAGCTACAGGTCTCTGGAATGATCCACCTGTAATACAATACAATACAATACAATACAATACAATTTATTTTTGTATAGCCCAAAATCACACAAGAAGTGCCACAATGGGCTTTAACAGGCCCTGCCTCTTGACAGCCCCCCAGCCTTGACTCTCTAAGAAGACAAGGAAAAACTCCCAAAAAACCCTTGTAGGGCAAAAAATGGAAGAAACCTTGGGAAAGGCAGTTCAAAGAGAGACCCCTTTCTATGTAGGGTGGGCGTGCAGTGGCTGTCAAAAAGAAGGGGGTCAATACAATACAATACACAGAACAGAACAAATCCTCAATATGGTATAAAAATAAAAATTTTAGAAGTACGGAGCAGAATTTAACAGTAGATGATATCACATAATATGATTTGGATTTGTTTAGAGTCCTGGAGACCTCATCTGTCAAGCTGCCTCCCCCATTTGGCTATTCCATAGCTGAAACAGCGCTGGGCCAGCCAATCCAATGAAAGGACCCCCTCTACCCCACGATTCTTGTAATCCTCCATCAGGGATGACTTTACCTTAGGCAGGGAAAACAACTTGGCAGGTGGGCCGTGGCACCAAGTGCCACATTTGAGTATCGAGAAGAGAAACAGAATAGGTGAGGGTTAGTATCCAATTATAACTACCATGTTGCTTATGTTTTAGTGCTGATGACTAACAACAGAGATGCAGTCTGTACAGTTAATCAGCGGCTCTAATCAGGATATGCTAAACTGAAGTAGTGAGTCTTCAGCCAGGATTTAAAAGTTGAGACCGAAGGGGAATCTCTTATAGTAGCAGGCAGACCATTCCACAGTTTAGGGGCCCTGTAACTAAAAGCTTGACCTCCCACTGTTATTTTATTAATCCTTGGAATCATAAGCAGACTGGCATCTTGAGATCTTAATGTACGCTCTGGTTTGTAAGTCATGATAAGTTCTGACAAGTAAGCCAGACCTTGGCCATTTAATGCTTTATATGTTAAAAGAAGTAATAGAGTCCCTTCCTTCATATATATGAGCAACTTGCTCATTCTTTTTCCCACCGTAGCCTAATCCACTGCTCCAGTTTAGGAAGACATGATGGATAACTCGTGTATATTCTTCCAATGTCCAAGTGTTCTAATGGGATATACTGTATAACAGAGAGCATGCCTTGTGAGAAGAATACAGCAGAGCTGTTGGTTGTGGATGGTCTTTATCTTTGTCCCATGCTTTCTCACATTCATTCCATTCTGCTGCTCATTTCTGGTTTAAGTGCTGAACTTTGAACTGCTACTGTCATTTTGCAAACTTTGTATTTTTACATTAATTTGTTTGACATCCTTTCTTTCATATCCAAACCAATTGCAGACAACATGCTTATTCATTAGAGAAATGCAGCTTGTGTCCATCCTTGCATATTAATATGTTTGACTGTTCATACATGACCAGCTGATCAATTTCAGAAGATTGCTAGCCTTTTTCTTTTGTCTTTTGGTACATTTATTTACTTTATTGTTTAACTGTACCAATTGCTACTTAAAAAATGAAATTTTAATTTTTGAATACAGCTTTAAAACATTCATCCAAATTCATTAATTCTAATAACTGAAAAAATATCACTCAACCCTAGTCTGATGTTGTAAGATGTTTATTGACAGTACCATAATGCTTCCTCTAAGGAAACATGTAAAACTGAAACATATCAGAAGTGCATTGTGTCAATTATCAAAATTGGTTATTTACTATAGAAAACAACCAAAATATTTTACTGGAATGCCCATATTCATACTTTTTAGGCAAAAAGGTCACCAATATAAAATTTTGCTTGGATAGTAATCATCTGATTAGTTCATGGGATGGGAATTGATACCTTCAATTATGATTTAAAAGGTGATAATCAAAGATTATTACAATTTATTTTTTGTATACATACCATTCAGTACAGATGCATTGATACTTTGGTAGTTTTTACTGTTCATGCCATATTCCCATTTGTAGTTTTATCTACAGAAAATAATCCATAGGATCTGTTGGATTCAGTTTGGGGAGATGTTTGTTTTTCTTATACACTCTAGTATGCTTTGCATCATGCTTTATTATGTTAGGTTTATAAAATGAAATAACATGTATGCAGTCTTTCCAATTTTTTTTTTTTTATACATTCAAATATTCAGAAATCCCAGAAATCCACACTCAACCTTTTTAATGATAGTGTGGCAGAGAGTGTATTCAGTTTGCTGAGTAAAGCATTTGTATTTATATATGTATGAGGTTCTGTGCCTTGCCTTTTTTCACCAGACGTGAAAATGGTGTGTGTGTGGTCTCTGGAAGGGCGTCTTTCGTGGAGCTTGTCCAAGTAACTTCTGGTTATGGAGGTTGAGTATCATTTAGATTTTATCTGCTCCAAATCAGATTCAACTTACTGATTCTGGTGCTTATCAAAATGGTCAATAACAACAAAAGCCTTTTCTCTTTAAAGAATAAAACTAAAATTTGTACAACAAAGGTTACTTGAAGCAGTAAACCAAACACAGGGTTTTGCAAAATAAAATAATTATAAAATAACATTTCTTCAACCTAAATGTCACAAATACATAATGTAAATGGTCTGTGCATGTGTGCAGCAATAAAGTCAACAGTTATCGTTAAGAAAATCAGCATATCAGCTTTGTCTGGTAGTTTGCATGACTGTTTTGGGTATATTGTGTCTCCAGCACCATCTATGTGTGAAGGAGGCCTGCCCATACAAATACGTAAAGGCCAGCTCTGATAGTAAAGGATATATAATTCTTTCGGCCAAGCTATAGCTGATTTTTTTAAAATTTTTGTTAGCCTTGAACACCATTTATCCTTCTGTGATTTTAATTTTCAGAATTCAGTTTTAAAGGCAATCAGTCCAAACAGGCAATTTAAAGAATGTTGAGTGTGTTGATGTGTCACAATGCAACCACAAACTGGAAGCAGCCAGTTCCTCAAAAAAAAAAAAAAAAGAGTGAAACGAAGTGCGATTTAACTAAACAATCCTAAGTTATTTTCCTCAATGTTTGTATTGATTTTAGTGCAACTGTCACTTTAAGAAAGGTAATTTAAGATTTTGTTTTTAACTCTGCGCATAACGCTGGCTGCGTCTTACTGCAATAATATTTATCATATATTTAATAATATTGATGCATTAATGTTCTTTTGTTGTATTTATCGTTTATCTGCGATTCATTTATCACAAAGGCAATGAAATTAAGGGGCTACTTTTTATTATGTAATTTTTTTAATTTTGTTTTGTTTTTTTGTTTTTTTTGTTTAATAGGGTTATTGTGGGCACTGTTGTTGTCCGCATATTGATTTCCTCAAGGAGAGGAATGAAGAAGGTCAGAGGATAATAGATTTTGCCAAAAGGATGGATATGGCTGTGGTGAATACATATTTTAAGGAGAGGGAGGAACATAAAGTTACATACAAGAGTGGAGGAAGATGCACACAGGTAGATTACATCCTATGCAGAAAAGTTGATCTGAAGGAGATTGAAGACTGAAAAATGGTGGCAGGGAAAGTGTATTTAAGCAGCATAGGATGGTGGTCTGTAGGATGACGCTGGAGATCAAGAAGAGGAAGAGAGTGAGGACAGAGCCAAGGATCAAATGGTGGAAGTTGAAAAAGGAAGACTGCAGGGTTGAGTTTAGGGAGGAGGTG
Organism: Polypterus bichir lapradei; assembly: GCA_026402145.1. Taxonomy (NCBI): domain Eukaryota; kingdom Metazoa; phylum Chordata; class Cladistia; order Polypteriformes; family Polypteridae; genus Polypterus; species Polypterus bichir. Next base: position 54,539,675 of record JANRMT010062814.1, read on the forward strand.
AGACAGGCACTGGGTGGCAGTGAAGAGTTACCAGACAGCTGGAAAACTACAGCAGATGTAGTAAGGGTAACAGCAAGAAGGATTCTTGGCATAACATCTGGAAAGAGGAAGGAGGAAATGGAAACCTGGTGGTGGAATGAGGAAATACAGGCGAGTATACAGAGGAAGAGGATAGCAAAGAAGAAGTGGGATAGTCAGAGAGATGCAGAAAGTAGACAAGAGTACAAAGAGATAAGGCGCAAGGTGAAGAGAGAGGTGGTGAAGGCTAAAGAAAAGGCGTATGATGAGTTGTATGAGAGGTTGAACACTAAGGAGGGAGAAAAGGACCTGTACCGATTGGCTAGACAGAGGGACCGAGCTGGGAAAGATGTGCAGCAGGTTAGGGTGGTAAAGGATAAAGATGGAAACATACTCACAAGCTAGGAGAGTGTGTTGAGCAGATGGAAAGAGTACTTTGAAAGGCTGATGAATGAAGAGAACAAGAGAGGAAGAAGAGGTTGGATGATATGGAGATAGTGAATCAAAAAGTGCAACGGAATACAAGGAGGAAGTAAGGACAGCTATGAAGAAGATGAAAAATGGAAAGGCCGTTGGTCCAGATGACATACCTATGGAAGTATGGAGGTGTTTAGGAGAGATGGCAGTGGAGTTTTTAACCAGATTGTTTAATAAAATCTTGGAAAGTGAGAGGATGCCTGAGTTTTGGAGAAGTGTACTGGTGCTGATATTTAAGAATAAGGGGGATGTGCAGGACTGCAGTAACTACAGGGGAATAACATTGATGAGCCACAGCATGAATTTATGAGAAAGAGTAGTGGAAGCTAGGTTAAGAAGTAAGGTGATGATTAGTGAGCAGCAGTATGGTTTCATGCCAAGAAAGAGCACCACAGATGAAATGTTTGCTTTGAGGATGTTGATGGAGAAGTATTGAGAATGCCAGAAGGAGTTGCATTACATCTTTGTGGACCTGGAGAAAGCATATGACATGGTGCCTCGAGAGGAGCTGTGGTGTTATATGAGGAAGTCAGGAGTGGCAGAGAAGTACGTAAGAGTTGTACAGGATATGTACAAGGGAAGTGTGACAGTGGTGAGGTCTGCGGTAGGAGGGACGGATGCATTCACCGTGGAGGTGGGATTACATCTGGGATCAGCTCTGAGCCCTTTCTTATTTGCAATGGTGATGGACAGGTTGCCAGACAAGATTAGTCCCCGTGGACTATGTCTGCTGATGTCATTTTGATCTGTAGCGATAGTAGGGAGCAGGTCGAGGAGACCCTGGAGAGATGGAAATATGCTCTAGAGAGGAGATGAATGGAGGTCATTAGGAACAAGACAGAATACGTGTGTAAATGAGAGGGAGGTCAGTGGAATGGTGAGGATGCAGGGAGTAGAGTTGGCGAAGGTGGATGAGTTTAAATCAGGCATGTCAAACTCACTACCATTGGTGGGCCGCTTCGACTGCCATACATGCATCAGCAGGCCGCACTGTAACAAATACTATTATACTATTATACAAAGTTAATGTAGCTTTCTTTCCAATACTGAAAACTTTAAAAAATGTAACACTTAAAGTTTAAAGAAAAGCAATTTATTTCCATACAATCTCCGTACAACAGCGTACAATTAGAGTCTTAGTCTCTTAGCAAGGTCGTTATATTATTATATTATATTCTTTATATTATATTCATTGCTTATATAGGAGTCTTACATTGTGAGATCTATTTCTTTTGTCCCAACATTTGGCATCTCTTGTTAGTAAGTCTTGAGCGATGTGGGGTTTTGATAGCTTTCATTAACGAAAACAATTACTCACAAAGGTAAGTACTTCCGAACATAGACAGTACTCTCGATGCCAACTTACGGATCTGCACATACAAGGGTGTCAGGTAAGCATACAAGCCTGGCATACCAACTTCATTGTATTTTGCCTTCAGAATAAAATCTGACTGCGGTTCAATCAATTCCATTTGGATATTCTCAGGCGCATTCTCAACGTTGTAAGAGAACAGTGTAAAGTCCTGTTCGTGTGAACTGAAATCACGAAAATGGTCACTGAATTCATTGCTCAGTAATTCAAGTTGGAAAACAAATCCTCCAAAATCTAATTTTACTTTACCAAGTTTACTTCAAAGGTTATAGTGTAAAATAAGCTGCTATGCAAAAAGCCCCCTGACCTACACTAATTTTACAAACTCATAATCACAAAAATGTGTTAATAAACAACTCACCAACTTCTCGCGTCCACTTCAGATCTTCAGTTGTAATCTGCACTAACTGTTCGTTACAATATTAGCACGATACTACATAAAACTAGGGCAAAAAAAACGTGAAAATATGCACATTATTACTACTTGTGATGGTCAGTTCTGCCCAGTGGCCAGTCTCAGCAGCCCAGCCAGTACTGTAGCCTAGCAGGGGCGGCTCTAGGCTCGTAGTGGCCCTAAGCAGAGAAAGAATCAGTGGCCCTTCGGCCACCAATGTCAATATGGTTCTTCAATTCGAACTGGTTCTTGAGACCCAACCCTAGTTTCAAAGTTGATTTTGAAATGACAAAACTCCAGGATTCAATTCAACTTTGCAGTTGTGGATCTGTGATCTTTGGGCTCCTCTTTGCCTCCCTTAGTATCCTCCTCACTGTATGTGGGGTCAGTATTTAGATTTGTCCTCTTCTTTACAAATTTTCAACAGTCTCATACTATTCTTGAATTGCCCCCAGGAAATATTCTTAGACAACAATAAAGTTAGTAGACATTAAAAGCAATATCAAGAAACAATTTTCCCCTACAGATGCATTTTTTTTTATTTTATTTATAGTGTTCTTCAAGTGCCAATAATTTTTCCACATATATTTTTAACAGAATAAACTATTCCAAAGATAAAACAAAAATTTTCCAAGGAATTTTTTGTTAAAAGAATAGTTAGCAATTTATCCAAACATTTCTGGAAAATTGGAATCATTATAAGTGTTATCTACATTATATTAATTTGTTGCTTTCTTAAGTGGTGCCAATATTACATATAAATATACCTGTATATTACAAAGTTGATTGACTAACTCAGTCTCTCACTCAACAACAACAACACTCTTTCCTGTTTAGGTAAAATGCTTAAATTTGGCAGGATAGCACATCCAGGGCAGTAGGTATCCACAAAGAAAGGACATTTCGATTGATAAATATTTAGGGATTCAAAAAAAATCCCCACACAAGAAGAGCTAAATATCCCAAAATCTGAAAAATGCCTTGACAGATCTGAATGAAATTTGGTGATGTTCTAGAAAAAACATTATCTGAAATTTGTTTTTTATTTTTTGATATTTGTTGTTAATAACACCTGGGACATTCTAATGCACTGCATTCCCCATTTCGCCACAGAGGTGATTGTGATTTCTCAGAGAAATGGTGCATGCAAGTTTATGCAAGTGAAGGCCATCTGCAGAAGCGAAGTGAAAGTCACAATGTTTAGTGAAACTCAAAGAAGACACATTTACTAAGTGCGTGCCAGGATGTGTTAATAGTTTTTGATAAAAACTAAGACAAAAATACTCGTCAACAACATTTTTTCTGTGACGAAAATGGGACAAAAACTAAATAAAAATGCGCCTTCAGTGATAAACTAAGACAAATGCTTTTAAAATCATTGTTCATGAAAATGTTACAAACAGACAACTGGACAATAAGAGATATGAAGCTGTTTGAATATATCTGTTACACATGACATGGTCTAAAAGAAATAACAACCATGAATGTATTGGTGCAATTTTAAAAACTTTTATGCCATCAAGAAACATCACATCAGCCAGAATCCTGTTCCACTGTTGACTAACATGATTCTTAGGCAAAATGTGTAAGTCATATGGACCACCATTAATTACAGCACTTGACGAAAATAAATCCCAGTGTAAGCCATGTGGAATGAAGCTCACAGGAAAGAACACCACAAGCCTTAAGAGGCATCTAGAGGCATGCAATCCAGAGATTTATGCCAAGGTGTATGTAACTTTATCTAGGTGGTGACTTGCTTGACGCCAATACTGTTACCTCTGGCTGTCATTCACCCTGCTAATACTAATGTGTCAAGTACACCTGTTTATTTTAGGTGTGCTGCAGCATACAGTTCAGGATTGTGGGTGAAACCACCTTGCATGCATACACTTACATATACCAGGACAGTGGCATTGACGACATCAGTTATAGCAATTAAAATATCAAAGCTTGTATACATCAATGAAATAATGTATATGATGAATGTTTGGTTTGTTTTTTTTTTTGTTTTTTTTGGTAAACTCTTATAGCAACATAACTAAAACACGGTGAAGACCAGAAAACTGTGATGATAGACCAGAGCTGCCAGACCAAGATCTTTTGGAGTCAATCTTTTCTACACCTACTCTTCATTTTATGTTCAATAATGACTACATGTGGTTTGGCTCATTAGTGTATATGTTAGTATAAAAGTTTAGAGGTACAGTGCAATCTGTACATATTCATATATTGAACAAGATATCCATCTGATTTTGACTAATTTGCTTTTAGTTTTAGTTAACTAAAACAGATTTACTTTTTCTCAACTAAAATGAATTTACTTTTTGTCAAATAACTGACTGAAACTAACTATAATTAAATGACTAAAATGTGACTAAAACTAAAATGTGATTTAGACAGAAGACTACAGCAAAAACTAAATCAAAATATATTGTCAAATTGAACACTGTTGCCAGGTGCAGTGGCTATGAGCGTAATCCGTTTCACACAACTGATGCAGTAGAAAAGGTATTAATACATATTACCCTCAAACCCCACCATCTTATCTGCAAGAATGTGAAAATGACAAAATGAGGGCTACATTTCCCATCAGCCAGAACAGTGCTCAAAAAGTATAAATAAGAGCATCAAAGGTAGCAACCGCTGCATTCCCCCAACCCCTCAGGCACTTTGGGATAATAATTTCTAGGCCTGGGTAAAAACATTGATTTTTCGTTTTAAATAATTCCATATCAATTCTTAAACTATCAAGATTGATCCTGTGAATCTCTAGCCTCCTCAGTTACTATATTTAGATTTTTGGTCATTTTTGTTTTTGGAGTTCAGTAGATGTCACTAATATACCTGTTAAGGCTTTCTATTAAGGTTTTGTACAATAAAAAGCACTACCTCCTCAACTGAAATTAGCACTTACACTTAAATCAGATGTGTGGACTTAGATGTTTATCTAACTGCAGTGTTTCTCACTTTTTAGCCTTTGACCCAGTTTTACCTTTTTCATTTCCTTGATGACCCAAGGACAGCATTTAAAACGCAGAGGGGTTTCCCTCTTTGTGAGTCAAGTGGGATTAGAAGAGCAGGTGGATAGAGGATCTCCTTGGTGAAACGAGCACAGTTAGAAAAGGGGAAAATATTGTGCACTATTGTTATCGCTATAGTGGACTGGGTGTGTATAACATGCATCAATAAATCTGATCAAAACTGATTACATTTTTTTCAGTCCATAGCCTTGCATTTTGGAAAATGCCAACACCATGATTCTTCTGCATATTGTCATTAAGCCTGCAATACCAATAATCGATCAGCGTTAAACACTTCAAAAAACAAAAACAAAAGAGGAAGTAACAAAAGAAAAAAACAACACAACAAATTAAACAATGGTGCCAAGCCATGATTGAACAGAATGAAGCACAGTTTTTTGTTATAGCTGATAGAGATGCTGGGCAAGTGTAAGGTTCTGAGCAACATTAACAGTGGTCAGAATGTGATGGCTAGGCGACTAGGTTAGAGCATCTCCACAATGACAGGTCTTGTGGAGTGTGCCCAGCATGCAGTGGTTAGAACCTTAAGAGACATGTTATACTCGATGCTTAGAGCGCTTACATGCATGTTTTTCCAGCTGTCTTTTGACGCGTCCTCTGAGCACCAGCAATACCAGCAAAAATTTGGGTGGCTCATGTGTTCAGGTTTTAGTACGTGACATCAATAGTGTTTACTATCAACATCTCCAAAGTGAAAATGTGCCTGTCAGAGCAGCTTGCATCAAATCACCAGCTCTTTGAAAGTGGATGTGGAAACGTGCAAGATGAAATGGAAGCAAATTTGAGACAAATGTGTGTGTCAAAATGGAAAATGTCTGAAAAAAGAAGTGGGGATTCAGCTATTGCAAGATAACTCAGTGTGACGGCAAACCGCATTGCAGCTCCAACAGGATCAGTGTGCATGCTTCGATGTTTGATGAATAGTTTGATGCTGTGAAGCAAATCATCAAACTTAAATGCCAACTTACAAAAGTATTCTTGGTTCTTCATCCATTTTTCTCATTGGCAATACAAGTGTTGCATATTCCCCATCATAATGACACAATACATTTATATGTATTTAACCCATCTCCTGTGTCACTGATACCATCTCTTTGCCATAAAATCCTATATTTCCTTCAGAGTGGCCATTAGCCTCTTGGTAGCCTCTCTCACCAGTTTTCTCCTTGCTCTTCCATCCATTTTGGAGGGACGGCCGGATCCAGGGAGGGTCCTAGTAGTCCAAACACTTGCCACTTCTTTATTATAGACTTTACTGTGCTCCTTGGGATTTAAAAAGCTTTTGAGATTTTTTGGTATCCATCTCCTGCCTTATGTCTGTCCACAACTCTATCCCTGAGATCTTTTGAAAGTGGCTTGCCACCCATAGTCAGTTGTTTGCTGTCTGTTGAAGTACCAAGCAAGGGGATGCTCCAGGAACAGCTGTTTTTATGCTTCACTAATCACACTGATTACAATTGATCACAGGTGGAAGCCAGTAACAATGGTCTGCAATGGAAATGGTGGTTACTTAGACCTGATTGAGTTTACAAATATTGTTTAGGAGGAGGGTGATCCTTTATTAATCTCAGTATTTCTTGTTTTTTATTTTTTAAAATTCTTCTGAACTGTAGCTGTGATATCTTTCATTTGGATGTTATAGATTGCATTGAGTAAGTAAAGCTGGAAAAAATATTGGTTTGTGCATTTTCATTTAAGGTTGTAAAGCAAAAAATGGGAATATTTCGAAGGGGGTGATTATTTTCTATACCCACTGTATATATACATGCATTTATAATTTTGAATATTTTTTTAATCATTAATTGCGGTACAGCTTTACTGGGGAAATTGTTTTGTAAAGTTAAGTGCTTTTTATAAATTCAAAAAATATATCTTGCCCATTCTGATGCTTTACAGTGGTTGGTCTGCTGCACAGAGGAAAAGCATAAACTTACTTAATACTCTTCTAACATGTTTCTGACACGTTTGTGACAACAAAAGCGAACTGGAAATAATTGTTTTATTGCATGTTCCTAGTACTGTTTTTCTCATAGTAAGGATGAGTTCTTATTTTAAATTGTGCAAACTCTAACTTAGATCTAGAAGTAAATCAAAACAAAACCAACCAAATGACATGAAAAGTTTACTGTGATTTAGTCTGTGATCTGCAAGTTTACCAAGGCTTTTTGTCATGAGAAATAGATTTAGATTGGCGATGAATTGATCAGAGCATCATACTGTATTAATCAGTCAACTGCACAAAGTATGTTTGTCTTTTTTTGTTTTTTTATTATTCTTATATTTAGAGCCACATCACAATGCAAATGAATCTACTGCTTTAATTCTGTCAGTAATTCTATCTTTAAAAAAATGTGAAGATAAAAATAAAACATTATTGATATTCTGATAATTAGATTCAGCCAGTTGCCTCAAGCCAGAGGAGTAAACAGGAGATTGACAGGCGAATCTGAGCAACATATGCAGTGTCGCAGACTTTGCACCGGTCAGTTGTGGCGAAGAGAGAGCTTAACCGAAAAGCAAAGCTTTCAATTTACTGGTCAGTCTACAGTCCTGTGCTTACCTATGTTCATTTAGGTAGTGACTAAAAGAATTAGCAGATTCAAATGGCAAGAATGATTTTCCTGCACTCCTTGCCCTTTCTACATCAAAATGAGCCAAATGAGGTGGTTTGGGTTCCTGCAATAGCCTGCGAGGGCATCAGTCTAAGCAAAGATGCCCCAATGTCCCTTATCCCTATCACCACTTCCAACTCCCCCTGAAAATATAATCGTTTCAGTGTATCCTGGGTCAGCCCCAAGGATGCCTCCTGGGGAGGTTTTTTAGGCATGTGCAACTGGGAGATGGTGATGGGGAAAAGGGACATCTTGGCATCTTTGCTCAGACTGCTGCCCCGCGAGGGCATTAGCAGGATAATCTTCAGAAGATGGATGGATGGGTGGTCAGAGTAAGGGGCACTCTCTCTCTCTTTTTTTTTTTTTCTTTTTAATTAACTCCTTTTGTTTTTTCTACTTGAGAATGCGATCTTGGCACTTCTTTCGGAAGTCTCACAATTTCCTTCTCTTTTAGTTTTTAGCAGCCTGACCTGCAGTTGCCTACTAGTCAGAACAGTTTCTGATAGCAACCTGGAAATTCCATCCTCTAAGGCCAAAGCTGTCAATCACTGCTTTCCCACACTCAGTTCAAGAATGAAGAAAGCTCCCACATGTTAAATGTGTGGAAGCCCAAGCAGTGCCATGCAGCACACATAATACAGATATTTGTACAATGTATTTATGTGGCAGTGCTACATCACTACTAATACAAACTAGATATTTTTGGCGCTGCTTCATAAACAATGTGTGAGGCACAGTTAGAATAACTGAATTTAATTAATGCATTTAGGTTTGCCATTAAAAATGGTAATGGCAGAAATGTTTAACTTATGTACTGTATATGTATATATGTGTGCGTATGTATATTATTATTGTTGATATGACTCCAGAAATTGTCATACATAATTCTCCCATTCACATTTAATTTAAATGGTTACATTCAATTTAGTTTTCATTTTGTAAAGTAGTGTAATATCAAAAATGAACATGCCAATTTCTAGACATTAACATAGAAAACTGCATAGTGGTATATGTATTTTCACATGTATATTACAATTTGAATATTTAGTAGTAAAACGTGAAATTTTTAGATCGGTCTTCATTCTCTGTTTTGTGGAATTTTTCAGATGAACAGCGGCAATGCACACAGAAACCCTACCTTCCCTGTCACACACAATTTTGTATTGGAGAAATGGGCACTTTGGTCATGTTTATCTAGAAATAAATAATATAAATTTTGTCAAAGGTTTTCAAGTAAAGGAAAATGCATGGGTGCATGATGCATTTGTTACATGACTGGATGAATATATGTTTATTACTTTATCATGAAAAAACAATAATGTTCTACTAATATGTATCTCATTTGGGGATATACAGTCACTGGCAACTTTATTAGGTGCACCTTGCTAGTACTTAGTTGGACCCTTTTTTGTCTTCAGAACTGTTGTTATTCTTCATGGCATAAATTCAACAAACTCCTGGAAATATTCCTCAGGTATTTTGGTCCGTATTGACATGATAGCATCGTGCAGTTGCTGAAGGTTTGTCGGCTGCACATCCATGATGCGATTCTCCCATTCCACCATCTCCCAAAGGTGCTCTATAGGATTCAGATCTGGTGAATGGGGAGGCCATTTCAGTACGGAGAACTCATTGTCATGTTCAAGAAACCAGTTTGAGTTGATCTGAGCTTTGTGACATGTTGCGTTATCCTGCTGGAGGTAGCCATCAGAAGATGGGTATACTGCGGTCATAAACGGATGGACATGGTCAGCAACAATACTTAGGTAGGCTGTGGCATTTAAAAGATGCTGAATTGGTACTAAGAGGCCCAAAATGTGGCAAGAAAATATAAAAATAAAACACCAACACCAACAGCCTGAATTATTGATACAAGGCAGGATGGATCCATGCTTTCATGTTGCTGACACCAAATTCTGACCTTGCCATCTGAATGTCGCAGCAGAAATCAAGACTCATCAGACCTGGCAACATTTTTCCAGTCTTCTATAGTCCAGTTTGGTGAGCCTGTGCAAACTATAGCCTCAGTTGCCTGGTCTTAGCTGACCGGAGTGGCATCCGGTGTGGTCTCCTACTGCTGTAGCCCATCTGCTTCAAGGTTTGACATGCTGTGCATTCAGAGGAGCTGATCTATATACCTCGTTTGTAATGATTAGTTTGAGTTACTATTGCCTTTCTAGTAGCCCAAACCAGTCTGGCCATTGTCCTTTGACCTCTGGCATCAACAAGGCATTTTCATCCAGAGAACTGCCACTCACTGGATATTTTCCATTCTTTGGACCATTCTCTGTAAATCCCAGGGATGGTTGTGTGTGAAAATCCTAGAAGATTAGCAGTTTCTGAAATACTCAGACCAACCTGTCTGGCACCAACAAACATAACTACATTCAAAGTCACTTAAATCACCTTTCTTCTCCTTTCTGATGTTTAAACTTGTTGTCTGGACAATGTCTACATGCCTAAATGCATTGAGTTGCTGCCATGTGATTAGCTGACTAGATATTTGCATTAACAAGCAGTTGAACAAGTGACTGGTGAGTGTATATGTAGCCCAAAGAAATTTTACCTCACAGTATATTCAGACAAACACATTTTTTAAATGTGTAACATTTTAGTCACAATTACTGGTTGGTAAACACACGTGTTCACCTCAACAAGAGTTTACCCAGAGCTAAATTTAAAAGATTTACCAATGTGAACATTATAATTGTGAACGAAGTATTCACAATCTATCTTTGAAAATTGCTGATATGCTTCATATCTCTTTTTCACTATTTAAAAACTATTTTATATTAAAAGCATTTGACTGAAGCATTTCTCCTATTACATACTATATAATAGATTACCATATTTTTGCCTACATGGTTTTTATTTCAATTTCACACCAGTCAAATAAAAAAAGAATTATAAATTCCAGTATGTTATAAAATTAAAAAAAAAATACTATTGCTATTGAGTAGTATTCTATGTGGGTTTGTTTACCATGTTAAGTTTAAGAAAAATGTGAACCCCCTAAATAACTTTTTAAAATGTCATCAAGAAGATTTCATAATGATGCAACGCTGAAATTGAGCTATTCAGGCATACAGAGAGAGGTCGGTACAAATGCAGTTCTATTTGTAACAGACAAGACCTCACCAGTCATGTGGCTTTTGATTTTGACACTCATACATACAATTAGGTCCATAAATATTTGGACACGGACAACTTTTTTCTAATTTTGGTTCTGTACATTAGCACAATGAATTTTAAATGAAACAACTCAGATGCAGTTGAAGTGCAGACTTTCAGCTTTAATTCAGTGGGTTGAACAAAAAGATTGCATAAAAATGTGAGGCAACTAAAGCATTTTTTTAACACAATCCCTTCATTTCAGGGGCTCAAAAGTAATTGGACAATTGACTCAAAGGCTATTTCATGGGCAGGTGTGGGCAAGTCCGTCATTATCAATTAAGCAGATAAAAGGCCTGGAGTTGATTTGAGGTGTGGTGCTTGCATGTGGAAGATTTTGCTGTGAACAGACAACATGTGGTCAAAGGAGCTCTCCATACAGGTGAAATAAGCCATCCTTAAGCTGCGAAAACGGAAAAAACCCATCCGAGAAATTACTACAATATTACGAGTGGCAAAATCTACAGTTTGGTACATCCTGAGAAAGAAAGCAAGCACTGGTGAACTCAGCAACTCAAAAAGACCTGGACGTCCACGGAAGACAACAGTGGTAGATGATTGCAGAATCATTTCCATGGTCAAGAGAAACCCCTTCCCAACAGCCAACCAAGTGAACAACACTCTCCAGGGGGTAGGCGTATCGATATCCAAGTCTACCATAAAGAGAAGACTGCATGAAAGTAAATACAGAGGGTGCACTGCAAGGTGCAAGCCGAAAGCCTCAAGAATAGAAAGGCAAGATTGGACTTTGCTAAAGAACATCTAAAAAAGCCAGCACAGTTCTGCAAAAACATTCTTTGGACAGATGAAACCAAGATCAACCTCTACCAGAATGATGGCAAGAAAAAAGTATGGAGAAGGTGTGGAACAGCTCATTATCCAAAGCATACCACATCATCTGTAAAACACGGTGGAGGCAGTGTGATGGCTTGGGTGTGCATGGCTGCCAGTGGCACTAGGACACTAGTGTTTATTGATGATGAGACACAGGACAGAAGCAGCCGAATAAATTCTGAGGTGTTCAGAGACATACAGTCTGCTCAAATCCAGCTAAATGCAGTCAAATTGATTGGGCGGCGTTTCATGATACAGAGGGACAATGACCCAAAACATACAGCCAAAGCAACCCATTAAAACAAAGAAGTGGAAAATTTTTGAATGGCCAAGTCAGTCACCTGATCTTAACCCAGTTGAGCATGCTTTTCACTTGTTGAAGACTAAACTTCGGACAGAAAGGCCCACAAACAAACGACAACTGAAAGCCACTGCAGCAAAGGCCTGGCAGAGCATTAAAAAGGAGGAAACCCAACATCTGGTGATGTCCATGAGTTCAAGACTTCAGGCTGGCATTGCCAGCAAAGGGTTTTCAACCAAGTACTGTATTAGAAATGAACATTTTATTTCCAGATATTTAATTTGTCCAATTACTTTTGAGCCCCTGAAATAAAGGGATTGTGTTAAAAAAATGCTTTAGTTGCCTCACATTTTTATGCAATCTTTTTGTTCAACCCACTGAATTAAATCTGAAAGGCTGCACTTCAACTGCATCTGAGTTGTTTCATTTAAAATTCACTGTGGTAATGTACAGAACCAAAATTAGAAAAAAGTTGTCTGTGTCCAAATATTTATGGACCTAACTGTATGTCAACTTGCTCAGTATCTGGATAGCTTACTTTAGCAATGTTGCATCTACCACCAAAACAAACACAAATACTTTTAAGTGAAAAATGCTTCCTTGGAGCAGTGAATGAACAACCCAGTATCTCTTATATCTTTTGTTTTTATTAATCACTCTGCACGGTTCAGTTACATCAGTAATATTGGTGCTTTTGATACAACGTTTTAAGTTTGGCACTTTTTCAAATTTGGGAGGTTTACAAAGTGGGTTAGGAATATATTTTACTACTGATTATATAACTAGCATAGGCTATAGAGCACATGTATCAAAATAATGTAAAAAGTCAGTGCTAAAATGTTTATGGAATTGTTCATAAGTTTTACTTGGGTGAATCTTTTTTAGATTCCATTTTCAAGTAGCTTATGTCACATAGCTGTTTGAAGACATCTTGGAAGTTCTTTCTTTGACACCTCTCTTTGCTACAGTGACATTGTCTCTTATTTTTTTATCCATTTATTTTTCAACTCAATTTAACTGATCTTTTTATGGCAGTGTGATGTAATTTTCTGTTAGGCTGCTGTCTGTCTCTGCCTTTTTATTCCATAGAGTATGTGTCTGTGCAGGTAGTTACAGAGTAGAACTTTAACTTGGCTGCTACGTAACTATTTCCTACTCAGATTATCCTAGTGGGTTGAAGATGAAGATTCAAAAAAACAATGTGGGACTTAGAGGTGGCAATCGCAGCACATTCACAGCTACACTGTCTAAATTGCTTACACAACCAAACTTTTGTTGTTTTGTTTATTGTCTTATTCCAGTTATTTAAACAATGTCTACCATCACAATGCATTTTGAAAATATTTTGAAATTGTGATAAGAAGAGCTTACCGATAACTTATAGTAGATGCCAGTTTATTTAGGTGGTGTATCTTTATTCCAGTTGACTATTTGACATGCATGTCTTTTAAGCCTTCATAGCAAGTTTTGTTGATTTAGAAATGGGAGTTTGCTGCTTTTATAAATGTAGTCTAAAAGGAAACTTTATTCAGGTTAGACTCTGCGTGGTAAAAGAAGGGCAAGGGCAGCGATATACTCAATATACTCAACTCTACGTGATGCATATGCTTGTGGACGCTGCTGCTATGAAAGCAGTGTACTGACTATACCTGTGGCGTACTCTATGTTAATCTAGAGGATTCCACCAGGTGGCAGTGCAAGACATCATCACATGAGAAAACAACATTCCATGCCGCTCTGTTGTAAATTTAAGGGAAGAAAGATGATGAAGATAAAAAATTCTTTGCATTCTGATGCTTTTGCGAAGATGCAGAAAAAGACCGCAACAGCAAGACCTTTAAATGTATTGCATCATTATGATGGGGAATATGCAACGTTTGTATTGCATATGTGAAAAATGGATGAAGAAAATCACCATGAATACTTTTGTCAGCATTAAAGTTAGATGATTTGCTTCACCGCATTGAATCATTCATCAAACATCATAGCATACACATTGGTCCTGTGGGAGTGGCAATGCAGCTTTCAGTCACACTTCCTTATCTTGCAACAGCCGAATCCCTGTTTCTTTTTTTTTAACGTTTTCTAGGACAGTGATGCTGACATTATATACCAAAACTTGACCACATATGGAACCCAAATTTTTTTCTGATAATGAAGCTCACATACGCATCACATTAATTTCTGACAGCCTGCTAAGTTGAAGTGTCTAAAGACCACTGGGAACAGGTGGCAGCCATGATGTGTGCGCGTAAGCATTCTGAGCGTCAAGTATAAACCAGAGTACCAGCATTAACGTGAGTATAAGTATAATGTAGTATCTTTCTTTCTAATACTTGCCCCGAGTTTCTCAATACTAAAAAGATTCTGCCTTTGTCCTGCTTATTCAAAACTTAATTTCACACCACAGTGTTGTAGAGTAGTAAGAATTCGCCTTTCAGTCTCTTTTAAATACAAAGTGTTGTTAATTTTGAGGACATACAGTCCTCTAGTCTTTTCTGTTGTAATTTCTTTCTGTCACTCTAGTTGTTAAAATTTGTAAATGACATTTGATTATTTGTCTTCTTAAAACGACATTTAATAGCCATTCCATTAACAAAACTAAAATACAACCATTTCTTTTGATTTAGCACCCACTCTTTTAAAGAAAGTGACCGGACTGTTCCTTTCATCTTAAAGGGTTAGTGACTTCTCTTTTTCTTTAATTTGCATCTAATGGCAAGTCTGTCTGTCTGTCTGTCTGTCTGTTGTAGTAAGTATACTTTGCTTTGTATATTTTCTGATACACTAGTTTTTTGCAATTTAATTATTAAGATGCCAAGCTTATAAACTAAAAGTAGACCTGAGAGTAAATTTTCCTTATACTTTTCCTTACCTCATTTTCCTATGGAGGTAACATCATTCAATTTATTCTGTGCATAGAGGGTAAGAATTTATCTTTTAAAACTATGATTGAAAATGATCATATAATAATTATGACTCTCCCAACCCTCAGCTAATCAAAAAAACCCTACACTAGTCTTTTAGCACAAACGTTGCAAGACTATTTAAAAACAGCTTTTTTTTCTTAACAATATAGGAAGACTTAGACATTTCCTCTCTATGGTGGATACCAGGAAGTTAATTTATTCATTTCTAGAAAACTTGAGTACTACAGTGCATCATTCACAGACTGTTGAAAACATTTTTAATTCATAATGCTGCTGTTGGAATCATTAATTGAACTAGGAAATGCATCCAGATAATTGTACTTCTTAAATCTTTAAACTGGCTTACAGTTAACTTTAAAATGATCAGTTTTACTGTGTGTTCAACATACTTTGTATGTTTATATGTGTAAATCACATATAGGTTAATTATTTCTGCCACTGCATTATACCTGTAAACTTGTGAAAGTAATCTAAGCCAGTAGTCAGTAAAGAGAGCTTTACAGAAGTAAATTGAATTGAATTGTATGCATTCATTAAATGATAAATTACATTTTTTGCCTTTGGGCCAGGTTTTAATGCATTTTTAATACTGGGAATATTGCAGGTAACTAAATACCCAGAATCTTTCTAGAGAGTGATGGACTTGTTTGTTTTTTGAGTGCAATAAAGTCTTGAAAACTGGCATCGGAACTCTCTTCATGCATACCTTATACAGGTATGCTCGAAGTATGTAATGCAAAATTGTAAACTCTTTTTGCATGTGTGTTTGTTTAGTCACTGTTCAATTTTCTATTCAGAAGTTAAAAGACAATAAAATACCATTTGGATTTCAATAAAAAATGTAGTGTACAGGTAAAATTCCATTACAACGAACTGCCAGGGACCTAAAAAATATTTTGTTGTAATGAAAGTTTCGTTGTAATGAGATTCTGTATTTGTCACTATAGTGCTTTCTTTAACTTGCATCCAGGCTTTTGCAATCATTTCATTAGCTTCTTTTGCATTAATTTTAATCTCCTCCTGTCTAAAAGTTATGCTGATGAGAATGTTTCTCAGCATTTCCTTGTGATAATACACTTTCAGGGTGCGAATGATGCCCAAATCCAATGGCTGAAGCATCGCTGTGCAATTGGGTGGGAGGAAGTCAACATGTGGAAGCATGTTGTGGGCAGCACAGTTATCAGTCAGAAGCCGAATCATCCTTTTCTTCTTCATATTGTGAGGTTTCTGAACTCTTTTGGGATCCCCACCACTCACCGGGAACATCATGCTGAAGTGCGTCCCAAAGCGAGATTGCCGCGTCTGTACAAGTTTGTTTGTCCGTTGCCAGGGCAGAGCAACCACAGGCTCACAGCACTGCAGTGAAGTGCCACAGAAGCAAATCCTAAAAGATCAGGGTCGCGCTATAAGTCCCTGTCTTGCACCCCAAAACACAAGGCTTAGTCTCAACACTTTAGCAAAACCATCTTTATTCAGCTTGAAACAGGAACAGCAGGGTTATTTATTGAGCGGGATCTGCCACTCTCCTATACACAGACACAGCAGTCAGGCAGGGTTGTGGCCAGGTTAGTGGCCAAGTAATACTGTTCTCGGCATTTACAATGTTCCTTGCATCACCCATCAAGATCTTTTCTGTTTGCTTTGGTGAAGAGCTGCAGCAGAGCTATTTACAGTTATCTTCTTGATTTTTGGTTATCATTTCAGTTTTTGTTGAACTGCACAGATATATTCTAACCCTTTTCTTTGCTGATTTTTGTTTATGTACAACAAATGCTTTCCAGTGGCTAAGAAATCTAAAACTCTTTTGATAACACAAAGCCTTCATCCATGTATTATGATTAAATATTGTGCTCCAATTTCCCCCCACAGGAGCTTAACTTCCTTTGCGTTACATTTTCTTGGGTAACACTTTGGACTAACGCTTTTACCTCAGTTTTTACAGCCTGAGTGACACTCGGGTTAAAGGAGGTTTAAAGAATTTAAAACAAAAATATGATTTACTTTATTTTCTTGTTACTGCAATTTCTTCTGCATGGCATATGCACTTTTGTCTCTAATGTCATTTGTTGCACACTGCTGTTTAACATTCTTTGTTGCATATCTCACCGACTATGATGTGATGCATGATACCTCCAACAATCCAAAAATATAAAAAGTTATTATATATCAGTTTTGTTACAATTCCTCTAATATAGAAGAATGTGCAGTTTATATAGGTTTTTGCATCAGAGTAGATATGCTTGCTATGCTGCTTCCTTTTTCTCTGTCTTGACCTCTATTATTTTCCACTGGAATGATCAATTTTTGATTTAGTTGTTTTATTGTTGCATGCCTCAAAGACATTAGAATTGCTTATTTGCAATTTCCCTCACTAAAGCAAGCAATATCTCATGTATAATATACAGTGCCTTGAAAAGGTATTTACCCTTTCTTGATTTCCCCACTTTTTGCGTATTTATAACACAATATTTTATGTTTCACATATTTACAGTTGTTTTCACCTTGCAACTCTCTCCATTTTTGCCTTGTATGTTACTAGTTGTGGAATTCCTTAGATGTTTGTCTAAGTTCACCTGTGACTTGCCAGACAGGATTCTATGTACTCTTGGAGTAATTTTTCTAGACTAGCTACTCCTGGTCAGATTTGCAAATGTTCCAAGTTTTATCCATTTGGACATGATTGCTTTTACTATGGTTCATTGGAGTCCCAGGGTTTCAGAGATTGCTTTGTAAACCTTTCCCGGCAGATATATTTATAGTAAGTTTCTTTCTCAGGTCTTCTGGATTTTCTTTTGATCGAAGCATAGTCTGCTTGTTTTGAGAACTTTTAGCCAACTTCACATTGCTAGAAAGGTTCTATTTAAGTAATGCATACATGCAGTAGGGCTGGCAGCAATCCCATTTGGGTGTCTAATCTAGGAGGTGTCAGACTAAAGGCTGAGCACCTTTTTAAATATTTTTGTCAATCTGTAGTAATTCAGGAATATAAAGTCATAGTTCTTCCAGTGGACTTGGCTGTTTGCTGTGCTATACATTGTTGTTTAGAAAAGTTCTTAACTCATTTCATTGAAAATGTGACATGAAATGTCAATGTGCATTGGAAAATGAAAAACAAAGCAAGAAGAGGAAAAGACAAAAGCACAAAGAGAAAACAAGTGTTTATTCAAATTTTCAGCTAGGAACATCTGATGAGTATTAAAAAGACATAAAGAAATAAAAGCTGCATGTGTCATTTGGACTGGTGATGACAGAAAATCAAGAGACCGCCTATATTAATTACTAAATGCATCCCGTGAATGGCAATGCAGTGTATTTATGGTAATAGTTAAAAAGTACTTACATTCACTACAACTCACAAACATTTAACAAGTTCAGCAATTGTAGTGATAGAACACTCCGCTCTGCAAAAAATGTTTTGATATAGTACTCTTGTGTTCCATGCAAAAGAAATAAAAAGTGCCTGTACTGTGTTAATTTGTTTCTATGTGTATCATACAGTGTAAGACTGGTAAGAAACATGTATTGCATAAAAAAGATCATATTTCTAAATGCTCAGGAATTAGAAATGACTAATTAGTACAATGTTAAAAACAACAAAAAAATTTCAAAATACATTAAGTTAAAGGTATATCTAAACAGTAAAAACTCTAGTAGAATTAATGGTTAAAAAATTATTTAAAACAATTAAATGCATATGTATTTAAATTTTAGCTTCCAGGTTTCAACTGATTGCTTCAATGTGTAAGAATATTATATGAATAACTATTGTATATCATAGCAATCACTGATTTCATGTAAACCACGGAATTTATGCAAAAATACTGTATACAATACAAAAAAGTACTGTATTATCTCAGTTCTGATTAACATAATTTAGGCTTTTTCTCCTCTTATATTCCAAAAGTGAAAAATTTCAACACCAAACACTTTGCAATATTTTAATAAATGAATTAAAAACAAAAGAGTTATTTTATAAATTGTTTATTAATATTTTAAATTTAATTAAAAGTAATCTGTACTAATCCAATTTATGCAGTTTAGCCAAATACTGGTCTTTATACAGTTCAATCTAATGGTAATGCTATAATGATGGTAGAATTTGAGGTGTTTAGTGCATTCGTTTTAGAGATACAAACAGTACATTGGTCTTTGATTCTGACCTTTTTTTAATGGTTTCATGATTGGAATTCCATTCAATCAAGAGTTAAATTAGGGGAAATTGCTTTCCTATAGCCGTGGTTGTCTAACTCAGTCCTGGTGACTCCATGTGACTGCTAGTTTTTATTCCCACCAGTTTCACTACACTGAATGCCGAAAGGCTATAACTACTTCAGTGTGAGCCTCACTAACATGTTTATTAGTAAATAATGGAGAATGAAAACTAAAAATTGTTATAAAAACACTAAATTATCTGTATATAAACTGTTTAAAAACACTAAATGATGTAACACACATAAATGCTTGGCACAATCAAATACAAAAATGCCCAAGTTGACTTAAATTATTTCTACATTGACACAAAAACTTAAAAACCGTGAAATAAGAGCTTGCTTCATTAGGCTGTGAGTCCAATTAAAGAACAGAACTTGTTTGTAAGAAAAACCTGTAACCACAAAGGATCCCTAGGATTTAGTTTGAGAATTACTGCACTAGAGTAATGTGAATTTTGTGCATTGCACTTGAAATTTAAAGTAACGTTGTTAAGTTACAGTGTCCTTTTTCAAGCCAGTTATCGGTTCTATTTTTTGGTAAAACAGTAGGGCCTTAATAAAGTCCCATGACCTCCAAATCTGCCATTGATTCTGGCCCACATTGGGTATTTTTATTTTATTTTTGGCCCTCAATAAAACTGAGCATCTTTGGTCTAGTCTAATTTAACCAGTTACTTAAATTTAAGTCCATTGGTTGATTGAATGACTAAGGTGGCAATTACTTTGTCTAATTTGTAATACAGTGTTGGTGAACTTTTTTTGCTTCACTAAATCAAATGATTATTTAAAAACTGTATTGTGTTTACTCAGTGTGTCTTATGTATTAAATTTGTAGATCAGAAACAATTAAGTGTTATGAACAAGCTAAAACAGGAAATCAGGAATGGGGCACTACTAGAACATTTTTAATCAAAGCTACACTGCTGCATTAAATTATATAAATATATGTAGTTTATTGGGAAGTTTGTAAGGGTATTTACTGTTAAGTAATATATTTTAAAGAAATGTGGATGAAAGTAATTAACTGTGTTCTTACTTATAAGAATGTGTATAAAAGGAAGAATATAAATTAAAGTTAGCTTCAAAGTGATTTTTATATTTTGTTTTTGTTTTCCTTTTATTATACTTTTAGTAGAGGAGAAACTGGAGCAGCTGCATATGCACTAACACAGTCTTCTTTCATTTATTTCCTCAGTTAGCCCAGTTTTACCTGCATTGACTACTAATTTGTCCTACATTGTTTTTGAGATGAATTATCCTGGCATCCAACAATCTCTTAGCAGTTTAAGCAGCAATAATGTTAAATTGCATTATTCACATTTTTTATTTCAAAGGTGCATTTTCTGGTTTATTTTCAGTTTAGGAAAAAAAAAAAAACTAAAATCCAAGTACGTATTATTATATGTAAATAAATATGTAAACCCATATGCAGGTCATCTTTTTGTTAACGTTTCATTTTTGTTTAGAAATGTCCTTCTGTTCAGTTAAAATAAGTATTATGTGTTGTGAGAGAAATATTTACTGTGGAGTAATACCTCCCTTTGTAAAAGCATTCACAAATAAATAAACACAAATGTCTGAAGTATGTTAACTGAACTCCAGCCACAGGTTTTTTTTAAGAGTTTGTCTGAGTATAAATTGATGCATCACATTGTAAAATATAAATGGCAGTGCAGAAAAAGTGATTAGATGTATATTTTATTTGTTAAAAAAAGGTTTATTTAAAAAAAGGTTAGTCACTTAACAGTTTTCTTAATTGACAGTTAAATATATAGATGTTTCTTATTTTTAAGTGTGCACGCTTGACCTTAATCATTGTTTCCTCTTGCATTTTTTTGTGAACTTCTGTACTTCATTCTGGTAAAAAATTAAATTTGCCTGATAAGTAAAATATAACTAAGAGTTGAATGATGGAAAGTTGTCAGGCATATACAGTATGTGTCTTTAATCTAATTCTTGTTAGTTTTCCAGAAATTTGGGTACAACATTTCATTCTAGTTTATATATAGTGTTTGGTTAATGTCATATTCTTATGGAGAACAGTGAATACCGAAACAACTGTAAATCAGAGCTTTCCTAGTGGGTTTTGCAATGCGACTTAAGGGGTATCATGAAGGTAATGCTCTAATTTGTTTTTCGTTTTAATTTCGACTTTCAGTTGATAAGAAACAAGTCAGCAGAAAGGTAACATCAAAGAAAATAGTAAAACTCACTAGTCATATAAAAGTCACTAACTATAGAAATACTTAGGATAAAACAAATTGTTTTTAAGGTAAGCCTTTTTCCCCTTTTACATCCCTTTTAACACTTTCAGATTTAGCCAAATTTGTCTGTACCCTCACAGCTCATTGAAGAAGTGCTGTATGCCTCCTGAAAAGGGATTTAAATGAAAAGCAAGTGTCCAATGTCTACTTGCAAGCCTTTGATAATGTCATAAAGTAAAGCAAAACAAGTGTGAAAAGAGATAAAGTATTGCTTATTCTACAAAGATAATATAAAATGGTCTGGACACATTTGTTGGCATCTCTAGAAAAGATTTAGAGTTAATTTTTTCCCCAAAATTAGCTGTTTTCTTTAATTAGTATCACATGTGTCTCCAATCATGCAATCAGTCATTCAGCTTCTTGAAATGGAGAAAAGTATTCACTCTGCTGGTATCATTGTGTGTCCCACACTGAACATGGACCAGAAAAAGCAAAGAAGAGAGTTGTCTCAGGAAATCAGAAAGAAAATTGACTGAATATTTATACGCTTTTTTTTTTTTTCTTAAATGTTTCATATCTTTCTATTAACATGGTTTGCTTGGCTTAACCTTTGATCATTATAAACGAGAGTGAAAGAAAAAATTATTGAAAGAAGAAATGCTTATATTGTGGAATCTGAATGACATGAATAAAGCGCTTCTGAGCTTAGCCTAGTTCTTTCTTAGCACCATTTTAAAATGAGAGCTCAAAAATATATTAGCCTTTTTGTTTATTTTAAATTGCCTTGAAATCAGAACATAAACTGAAGAAAGAGATTTCAAAGATATTTTAATTTACAGTAGTTTATGTAGGGAACTTTCACTGATACTTGGTGAAGAAACAACTGTTTACGACTTTTATCAGATTTAATTTTTACCAGCATTTATTTTAAAATTTATATTGCACAAACATTCTCAAATAAAAAAAAAAATTAAACTGGTTGAAAAGTGAATGGATAGTTACATAAACAAAAAACATTCACATAAAAAATAAAGCTGAAGGCGGTTTACTATCAAATGCTGATAAAAGTAATCTTGGGCACTGGAACAAATAGCATTGTTAGAGCTTTGCAGTGAGACTTCGGTAAAAGCCTGACATGCACTTAAAGCTGCTTCCTTTTAAGTTTTATAGCTTGAAGGTCTTTGTATATTTTATAGTAACTTACAACTAAGTGAAAAAACCAAGATAGTACTTCACTAGTGGTAGTAACGTTTTAATTTAGTGCATTAAATCTTATTAAAAAAAAATAAATAAATAAAGGAATTAATTGATTAAAGCAGTTTTCTAATGAAGATTATTTTTAGTTAGTTAACAGATTGTTAGGTCATAACTCTTCACATTTACTAATAGTTTGAATATTAATTCCATTCCTGCTGTTGAGTATTACATTTTCAAAGTGGAGATTTAATGTACATAAATATCACATTAACAGTAATATGTTGAATTTACTCTTTGCTTTTCATAAACTTCTTATAATACAAGGAAGTACTACCTCCTATTTTGGCCACTTCAGACACAAGGCAGGAACAGAGTGTAAGTGGTACCTTAGTCCATCGCATAATACACAAATGCTTACCCACGGTCATGGTAACCTAACTTGGTATTGCTGGAGAGAACTAATCTAGGTATGAGGGGGAAACTTCAAACTCCACAAGGACTTTGATCGTATCTCTACTTAAATGCCAGGCCCTTGGGATATAAAATGGCAGCGCCATTCACTGTACCAGTGTTACCATTTCAGTCATGCAAAAACCAGTATAATTAATTCTACAAGGAAAATAATAGAATAGTGAGTGAACCTGTTTCTATATGATTTCTTTTGCCCCTTACAATAGATGACATTGCATTACAAAAAATGTAAGTGGTTTTATTATATTTAAAGGTGATATGTAGTTTTATTTAGAAGTACCACATGTAGTAGTAATAAAGAAATCCTGGTTTAACAACTACATTGGCCGCAGACTTAAGCTCAACCAGTTTTATAAATGTAATGCAAGTCTGTTTTGTTGAGTGAAATCCTCATTTTCAGCTTAGAAATTTAGATTAATGTAAGTTTTACCCATATAAAACATACTTCACTTGGTTCTGCCATAACTTTTACGGTTCTGTAGTGTCTTCATTTTCTGTCATTTTGTTTGCTTTATTTTAGTTCAATTGTTAATTTTAAGTTCTTTATATTTATAGGAAACTTAATTGTGAGTCACACACAACAAAAGACGCAACAGTAATTCCAAAAATTGTGACATTTTCAAGTTTGTGTGTTCATTCTTTTAAGTTCTGAAACAAATTTTAATTTTTAACAGAAATAAACATAGTTAATTCCAAATTCATCAAAGGTCCTTTTAAACCCCCTGTTGCTATTAAAATATCCCTGCCTCAAACCACTTTAAGGGTCAAAGCTTCATAGAACTGTTTGGTCCAGCCATACTTGCTCAGGTGTCCCTGCACTTCTGTGTCTACCTGTAATATAACGGATAAATCCATTAGAGGCCGGATAACCTAAAGTAAGGGGCAATGTTTAACCAATACCCCCTCCTGGCTGTGATATATTGTCCCTAGAATAATTACATCCAAAGATTTGTCCATTATATATTAAGTTGGCATCCTTGCCAGGATATGTTAACATCACTTCCATGAAAGAGTTTGACAGGCAGCTTTGTCTACATTAAGGTTTATAAAGGATATATAGCTCAAATAAAGTTATTCAGCCAAAGAAAGCTTGCATGGTACTGACTAGTAACTGTAAGCCCCATCATAATGTGGTTGTCAAAAATTCATAAAAGGGAATAAAATTTCTGCTTTTTGTAGAGGGGAAGCAAAACTCTAAAATGATTTGAACACACATGCTGCAATACGTTCACACTCATTTTTTTAAATTACTTTTTAAACATTTTTTTTAATTACTTTTTAAAAAATCATTTCAGTATTCTCTGTATATTCAATTGTTTTATAAATTGTACAGCATTCAAAATTAAGAATGTACAATATTTAGCGATGTCACTGTAATAATTTCTGACAGATAAATAGTTTACATAGCCATAATTATGTAAAATTTGCAGCTGAACACAGTAAATTTGGGTAATTTGCACCAGAAAAGAGCAAAACATAAGGCAGAGAAACTAGTTGTGCTAGTTGTGCTATTTCACAGCATTTAGACCTTGATTAACTTTCATAAACAGCAGTTTTGGAGGCAGGACGATTTTTAAATCTACTGAATCGTTGCTGGGAGCTTTTTCGTAGCCAGAGGTAAGGGGAGGAGATGCCCTTTCTCAAAGCAAGGATCTCCATTAGTGGCCTGCATAGGACTGATTTCATTTTGCTTGTTTTGTTGTTGTGGTGTTTTTTTTTTTTTTGGTTTTTTTTTTTAATACCCGCAGCTAAAGAAGTGCACTCCAGCATGTGAGCTCTCATGCAGAAGCATTATTATTAACCTGATTTTTATTTTTTGACCATCAAAATTGTATAGCTCTAACAATGCAAAGGGTGGGCATAACCTTAACTTATACTTGTTTATATTTTATCAAAAATTGTCAGGGAAGCTGTATTTTTTTAACCAATTAGATATGAACAACAAGCCCTTTCAGCATTTAGACTGTGTGTAGTTTGTAGTCCATCTACTGTGTAATGAAATGATAACAATCTGATTGGTCAGTTTGGCTTTTGTGACATGATTGAAAGAGGCAGTGCAAGTGTGAGACACACAAGGAAGAGCAAGAATTGTACAAGCAGACAGGAGGTGAGCAAGGCACCTCAAATTAAGTTCAGAGAAACAGGCTTCACGGAAACATGTTAATGAGACGTAGCTCTGGGCAAGAGAGGTTCAGCTGCACATTGACATAGATAAAAGGCCCTAAAGGTACACACAGGGCAAGAAATATAAAATATATATATGTCTGTGGTGGGCTGGTGCTCTGCCTGGGGTTTGTTTCCTGCCTTGCGCCCTGTGTTGGCTGGGATTGGCTCCAGCAGACCCCCGTGACCCTGTAGTTAGGATATAGCGGGTTGGATAATGGATGGCTGGATGGATATGTATATGTATGTGTGTGTGTGTGTGTATATACATCACTAATTCTCCAACTTCCCGTGTAGGTAGAAGGCTGAAATTTGGCAGGCTTATTCCTTACAGCTTCCTTACAAAAGTTGGGCAGGTTTCATTTCGAAATTCTACGCGTAATGGTCATAACTGGAAGCTGTTTTTCTCCATTTAATGTAATGGAGATGAGCTTGAAACCCGTGGGGGCGGAGTTTCGTGTGACATCATTAGCCTCCCACGTAATCACGCAGTACGTAGAAAACCAGGAAGAGGCCCAAAAAGCGCTGAAGAAAACATGCATTATATAATTGAGAAGGCAGCGAAACAATAAGAAGCAAGCGAGTGACATATACAACCATATTCATGAGTTCTGCTACTTCGGAAACAAAGCACGATGTAAACCTAAACTTTAAATTAAGTTCATAGACAGGCTGCTGCTGGCGTTTGTAATTTAGTGCCTGCCCATATAAGGCCGTCCGTCAGCAGCAATCCAATAGAAACACTGCCACTAAATATTCATGGGTGAAGGACTGTGCTTATGCAGAGGAAGATGAGATGGTCAGGGTGGTGTTTGGCACAAACTCAGCGAAACTGCGAGAGAAAGTTTTAAGTGCCGGGACGTCGGTAACATTAAATACAGCCATGGACATACTGTAGCACGACATGGCACCAGCACAGCTGGGAAACTTCGATGCATGTACACCGAGCGGCTCACGTGAACTGACGCAGTGCACAGACAAAAAGCAACAGTTCCAAAGAACGCTGAACAAAAACCGAATTACACAATTGAAAAGGCAGCAAAAAAATATGGAGCGTCTGATACATACAAGCATATTCATAAATGCAGCTACTGCGGAAACAAAGCACACGGTGGAAAAAGTCAATGTCCCGCTAAAGGAAGACAGTGTAAAAAAAAAACCCGTGCATGCAGTGTGTCAGGTCTCAGATAAAGAAAAGGACGAGCTGTTTATTGATGCAGTAAGAAACGAATCGATGAATGAAACCTGTCATCTTTACAACGATTGACAAACACGGAATGTAACTTGAACACAACACATCCTACAAATACGAACCTGATTGAAAGAAATAATGATAATCAAATCCTTGATGACAGCAACACTCA